>CM070536.1:47727246-48349746 GCA_036346415.1 Raddia guianensis | reverse complement strand
GTGGTGAGTTGCCGGGTGCGCTAGCTTGCTGCTGTCCTCGATCGCCGCCGAAAACGAGACTGTCCTGGTTAGACTTAAATCCTATTGT
The DNA here is from genome assembly GCA_036346415.1 of Raddia guianensis. NCBI lineage: Eukaryota > Viridiplantae > Streptophyta > Magnoliopsida > Poales > Poaceae > Raddia > Raddia guianensis. Next base: position 48,349,658 of record CM070536.1, on the reverse strand, counting down.
ATTAGATGGTTGCATCGTCTTTATCCAGATGGATGTTAATCACCGTCGTTTGGAAGCTGCCCTTTCCATTAATTTATTTGGTAATTTGGTAATACTTGTGAACCCCAGTTGCTTGCACGCTCCTTCTCCGGTCATGGTCCATGATAAATTTTTATGCCGTTTAGTTGAATTGATTGGCACGGTGCGCTGATAGAAGAGGACAGTCGAGCCATACTCCAATCAGAAATGTAAAAAGAAAGCACCCCTCCATTTTATTCGAAATAAGGGAATAGTCTGTCAGTTTCGTTAAGGAAGAGTAAAATATAGGAAAAAAACAATTCATACAACACATGGAAGAACAAATGCAGCACAACTACTACCACCGAAACCTGAGGCTGACCACCACGCAAGCAAACACAACGAGAGACCAAAACTACAACCACAACACAGAGCTGCCCACGCGGCTCAATGAGTCAATGCAACACCTCAGAGGAGGACCTACAACAACCAAGCAACTCCTACCAACCCACAAAGTCAAGTGACGATGACTCGACTAACAAAGGGAGACGCTCTAGGACGTCACCGGCAGCACATAACGACCATGATGATGCCTTCAACAAGGATATGACGAAGAGGTCGCCGACATTACCTGTCCACAATTGTATTTTCATCCGAGGACTAGAGAGCACCAATGATAGCACCACTAAGAGGGAATGACACTGAGAAGGTGTTGCCATCGTCGGCCAAGCATTAAGCCTAATAGGGCTTTTTGCCTGGTGCTCCCTCAATCCAAAGCCATGTTGCAAGGAGAAAGTAGAGAGACTACAAGAAGAGCAATAGCCGACGACCATTGCAACCATGAAAACCTCCAAAGGCCATCGATACGCTGCCCGCAAAAGCCACCTCAACGCCATGCTAGCTCCCACAGGGGGAACGAGATGTGGGGAGGCCGGACCATGAGGAGGTGACGAGGGCCAGCGAGAAACGTGGAGGGTTCGGCTGACATCGACATCATCATGACATCTAGGTGGGGCTAACGAAGGAGCCTGCCGAGGCCACCCCGCCGCAAGGGCGGCTTCCGCCAACACCACCACGAGATTCACATCGTGCCACCAGAGCAACTCTACCACAAGGTTGGACTGAGTGCCCCGCCGCCAATCTGGGCGCCCCAATGTCGGATCAAGATGGACCTCGCCAGCGCCCAGCACTAGCCAGCCTCAACCATCATTGGAAACTCATGCTAGGGGAGGGGGGACCTCCGGCCATCACGTCGCCGATGATGACCAGCCGTCTGCCACCAAAACACACCCTCCTCCTACACCTGGTCACTGCACCGTCAGATCTAGTCACCTCAACGAGGGTAAGAGCAGGGTCTCCAGCCGTCGGTAGCTCCCGACCACCACCCGTTGTTGCCAACGACACAAGAAGAGAAAACCATAAAGAAATAACACACTCTCTCCTCCACTTCTGATGCGGTCGATTGAAGCAAATCAGAGAAAAACAGTGGAGGAGTTGAATTGGGAGGTTCGCGCAAAAAATTGCAAGGAAAAGACTGCCCTAAAGGATGTGCAAAAAATTACTAGTATGATACTAGTGCAAGCACCGTACCATACATGCTACAAATGCTCGATCCAAGGGAGAGGAATGCAAGTTAATCTCAATACTACTTCTAATAGATGTTGGTTCAATAGGTGGTGTTGTGTTGTAATAGTTTTTCCGATGATTGTAGCCTTTGATGAATGATCTGATGAAAATTCTATTGTTCTAAAAAAAAAGTCTAGCATGATTTTTTTAGAAAAAAAATAACGGTTTTCCTTGTTCGCAGTCGCCTGCGCTGGTGACTACGTGCAGGCGATTATATATCCGGCGCGTACGATCAATCGCGCACGAGAGAGTTCGGTGCCACACATGCATACAACGCTGTTGCTAATCAATTCACGACCCCGTTGGTCAACGCATGCGCGTGCATGCAAGCTCGCGTTGTCCACCACGCAGAGCCAAGGCCGCGCAAGGCTGTGCATTCGATATGGTTTCAGTTTTCCATTTTTTCACTTTGTTTATACTGTTTTTTCAGTACTTATGTGCGGTGAAATTTCTATACAATCGTAGTGAAATTTTTGTGTAATCGTACTGAAAAAAGTAGCCTACCGCACGAACGCAAAACGCAGCGCCGACCGTAATCGGTCCCAAGAAATAAATGTTCAAGTGGTTTTTATCAATTCTGAATATATGGTGGACAACATTCTGTTCGTGCTTTGTGTAAGGCACCACTGGACGTCACGCTCCGGCTGCGTTTGTTGGTGCCCCAGCCCGCGCCACGTCGCATGCACCATGCCAGTGTGCCCCGATCATCCTTTTATTTTTCTTTCGAAAAGATGGTTTTTACAAATTCGCTAAAAGCATTTTGCAAGAAATAGTTCTTGTTGTCGCTCACGATATTCAAATTTTTTTAATGCAACTTCATCCAATTTTTAGCTGTATTTATGAATATTGAAACAGTTGAGTTTGCGGTTTTTGGTAGCGGGTGGGTTTTTGTTAACCCTAATTTGGCCCTAAAGGTAATGCACCGGTTGAAGTCCACCTCTAAGTAATCTCTCTCCTCTTAAATTTACAGACATTCTTTGATGCTCCCATGTGAATATTCTATTAACCTGTTGTGTTACAAACTATATATATAAACTAAATTAATATATCTTGGATCTGATACCTTGTGAATTCTATGGAGATGTATCGTCTTAATTCAATAGAGACTAATCTGAACGGCTGAACAGCTGAACGACTGAAATGACTTAACTTTGAGAGCTTCTCGAGATAATCTCGAGATTCGGATCCATTTCATTTGACTTGCTTTTTAAAGCGTTAGGACCCACCTTCAAAACAGCGAAAAAACAGACTCAAAAAACTCAAAACATATGTTTTTTTAAACGTAGATAAGTCGTTAAGCTGTTAAGCCGTTAAGCTGAAAAGAACTGGGCCTTTCGTAATTATGTGTAATTTTCCCCATATATAATATGTCAAAGAGAAATTCGGGGGACCAATGTGAAGAGTCGAAGCCATAAAAGAGAAAGGAGTATCGTGGCAAATTACATGCATGGATGATTTGCATATTTTGTCTGTTGAGTCCACCCAAAGAGCCAGCGATGATATCCAGAACTAATATGCAATTTAATATGAATTTGTACATCTTCTTAGGCATCTTGTAAACAAGATTTTATCAATAACACAATCAGGAGAGTCATCCTTGCGTTACGCTTACTCAACTGATTACTTGAGAGTACTAATCCACTTAGTTAACTGAGGAATTGCTTGCCTTACCTAAAATAAGTATGGCTATGGCCAGGGAGAACATTATGTAGCACCATCATGTGTCAACTTGGGCAGAGTGCTGCGGTGGCAGACAGAAACATATTGTGTTGATCATGGGTACGATGAGAACGACATGCATTCTTCTTTGGTCTTAAGAGGGGAGTATTCATTGCTTTGATTGGAGAATGTAGACCACTAGAGTACCATATGGGATTAGATTAGGCAAGCCAGCACTCAAGAAGGAACTTTCTGCAATAAAAGAATGGGGGTAAGCAAACAAGTTCATCACCTGTCTTTGCAGTCTCCCAACCCTTAAACTTTACATTTATTGTAGTTTGGAGACACAAAAAAAATGCCTAGCTTTATGCGTGATTTATATTCTTTTGTTCTTGGTTGATGATGGCTTAATTTAGTGTAACTACAATTTTTGCATTATCTTGTGGATTGGAGGACACTAGTTCCTATCAATCGCAACTTGTGCGTGGACGACAGACTTATGTAGGAGTACTAATTAACAGCATGTGGTGGTACTAAACAAAATTGGTTCTTGTTCAAAACTCCACTGATGTTCTTGGCTGCCGGTGGCATTAACAATGTCCAATGAAGCATGGTGTATTATTGAAGGGCATTTCTACATTACACCAAGACCACTATATTTGGCATATTCCAACGACACCATTTTTGCATTAGTCATCATCAGACGAATACTATAATCATTTGCTTTTTCGTCAATCTATACAAAATTTTTCAAATATTTCATTAAATTTTTTTGTGTGCATTTGATATAAATTTGTAAGTATTTTCTTCATATATTTTATTAATTGACTCTTAGTTTTTATAAACTTTAATATTAGTTGAAATGATATCTTTAAAAATTATATTTTGTGTAGGAAGACAATGGGGAAATCACTATGGTGTAATTTTAAAAATATCATGAAACTGCTAAATTTTATATTTTAATATTGTTTAGGATCATTTCATTTTTGTACTGTTTGAACAAATGTAATCAAACATATCAGCTTAAATGATTGTGCCTATTGGACATAAACCCCATATGTACTTAAGAAGTTCTCATCATGACCGTATATCTATAGGCGGCGACTTGGGGACGGACGGACGTCCCCTGTGCACGGCCGTCGGACACTTGCGCGGCCCGGTTGGCCCACCAACGACGCGTCCACCCGTTGAAACAACTCGGTGCCCCACCGAAACAAACTTCTCCCACCATTGTTTCGCTTCCGTTTTCCCCCTAAATCGAAGGGCGCCGCAGCGTGCTACCGAATCCCTCCCCGTTTGCATGCAATGACGTAAGCGAAAAGATTCCTTTTCAGTTTTCTCTTTCGACGGCCATATATTTTGACTGGTTGCTCCAATGCACAAACCGTTTGCACTGCTGCGTTCCTTGCATTTTTACGAACAAAACAAAACCAATGTATAAAAATTTACTGAAACAATTTGTCATCCTAATGCAACAATTAGTTTAGCCAGTTGAAACAATATGGCTAGCCTGCTGAAACAATTACTTTTGCCTAGTGGACGTATAACCAAGTGAAACAGTTGGTTTAACCTATTGGAACAATATATATAGCATACTAAAACAACTAGTTTAGCCTATTGGAACAATATATATAGCATGCTGAAACAAGTAGTTTAGCCTATTGAAACAATTTGTCTAGCCTAATGAAATAATTTGTACAGCCTATTGAAACAATATGTTTGGCATATTGAAACAATTAGTTTAGCCAGTTGGAACAATCTATCTAGTCTGTTGAAACAATTGGTTTAGCCTATTGGAACAATATTTTTGGCCTGTTGAAACAATTAGTTTATCCTACTAGAACGATATGTCTAGCTAAGTGCTGCAATTAGTTTTTTCTATTGGAATAATACGTCTAGCATGTTGAAATAACTAGTATAGCCTATTGGAAACAATCTATATAGACTGTTGAAACAATTCAGCTGATGAAAAAATAAAAAATAAAAAATATTTAAAATGAGTTAATTAGGATTTTAGATGAATTATGAAATTTGTTCTATGCATTTTGGACTCCAAATGAAATAGAGACAAAAATAAGAAATTTAAATAGGAAAAAATGAAACGCTCATTTTTTGCGAGCAGCGACAAGCAGTGCATAGCGAGGGGTGCGGGAACCGCGCTGTTTGGCCGCGTTACCGATATCTATATATGCATGGAATGTGTGGCAAGGCTGCTATGCATAGTACTCCCTCTATTATGAAATAATAGTCATTTTGGATATGACACGGGCTTGAAAGACAACTTTGACAATAAAAAAAACTTTTAAAAATTATTTATAATGCATTGAAAATTATAATTGTCGGTGTAATAAATACTGGGGTGCGAAGAGTCCTGAGAAGATCAAGAGGGCCCCACGCGTCAGGCGGGCGATGAGGCCCCAAACAGTGGCGAGCCCCTCAGCCCTTGCAGGCGGGCCCAGCGCGTCAGCGGGCGATCGGGCCCCACGAGGCGAGCCCTCAGCCAAAGGGCCCCACGCGTCGGGGCGATCAGCCCCAGCAGCGTGGGCGAGCTCCTCAGAGGCTAGCGAGGGCCCCACGTCGAGGCGGGTGACCGAGCCTCGGCGTGGGCGAGCTCCTCTGAAGACCAGCGAGGTCCCACGCGTCAAGCTGGCGACCAGGGCCCAGCGCGTGGGCGAGCTCCCTCTGAAGACCAGGCGAGGGTCCCACGCGTCAGGTGGGGCCCAGCGGCGAGGAGTGTTGCGGAAGGAGTCTTACGGCGAAGGCTCCCCTAACTGCGAAGACGGCGCATTTAATGCGACATCACGCGCGGATAGGCGGTGAAGAAATGATTACCGCCACTGATGACCCTGTAGGTCTCGAAAGCGGTCATCATTGTGCAGCCGAATTGACCGGCAGAGAGAAGGTTTATTTAAGATAGCCGCCGTCGGGAGGAGCGGTGGCCACACCATGACCTCACCGGTGTGTCAGTGCGGTCGAGGCCACTTGCGCGAACCTGAGGCGAGCGCCGCTCGGCGTGAGCAGCGGCATGTTTTCGTTTCTCCTGTCGTGTCTCGCATGTCTTATCAGTGTACTTAGAGTACTGTGCTGCCTACCCCCTCGGCTCTCCCCGCCAGTTCAAGGCTTGTATAAAAAGGGGACGGAGAAAGGAGGGAGGGGAGGTTACGTTTACGACACACGGTTCACAAGCATTCTGTAACCACATTCCTTTCAACCACAACAAGAAAAGAGCTAAGGCTCAGCAGGAGTAGGACTATTACCCGCGAGGGGGTCCGAACATGGGTAAAATCTCTGTGAGTCGCTCCTTGCTGCGTCCCACGCTCAAATCGAACCGAGCACGGCTGATAGGCTAGCAGAATAGAAATCTGACCAGGGGTGTGATCCGCAGTGGTTGAGCGGAGAACACGCCGTCGGTGGCGCTCCAGGTAGGGGAGCGCTAGCATCGCCTCTGCTCTTGACCTCGCCGATGGCGGATCGGCGATCGTGATGGATCCGGAAGCAGCCGCCAGAGCCGCGGCCGCGGCGTCGGCCGCGGCAATGGCGATAGACCAGCCGGGAGGTAGCCGCCCGCCTAGGGTTGGAACCCTGGCGGAAAGCAGCCGTCCCGGCCAAGCTAGGCGGCGCCTGGCCTTGGAGGAGTGCACTCCAGCACAGAACCTCATGCGGCCAGGGCCCTGCTGGACAACCCACCGGTGCCGGTGACTCCGGACTCCCCGGCGGCTCCGTGGTGGCGATTTAGCCCTTCGTCGATGATGCCGCCATGGCGGTGGTGCAAGTTTCGGGGCGGGAACCGGCGTTTCCGCTTCTTCCCGTTCTTTCTTGCCCTCGCACTCCTCTCGCAGATCTTCTGGCGGGAGGGAGTAGGGCCGTGACGACAAGAGCCAGGCGACTCCTACGGGGGTTCGACCGGGCAGAAATGGCGGTGGACCAGATCTCCGGTCCCATCTGGAGGACCGCCACCTCTCAAGACGGAGAAAGACTCCGCGACAAGATCCGCAGTGACATGATCGAATCGCGCGATCACAGCCGACGCCGCCGTCCGCAGGACCAGGACTCCGGAGGCTGCCCGGCCAGCGAGGTGGTGCTTCTTGGCGCCACCCAGGCGTCGTTGGGGCGGGGCGGACCAGCGTCCCAAGAGCAGGAGGCTCCCGACGTTGGGTGCCGCGCCTTTTCCAAGGAGCTGCGCCGCGTCTAGTGGCCGGAGAGGTTCCGGCCTGCCCCCATAGAGAAGTACGACGGCTCCACCAACCCTGACGAGTTCTTGCAGATCTACACTACGGTGATGCAGCCGACTGGAGGGTCGGGGAAGGTTCTGGCGAACTACTTCCCCGCAGTCCTCACCGGCGGAGCCCGCTCGTGGCTCATGAACCTGCCCCCGGAGTCCGTGGGGTCGAGGAAGGAGCTCTCAGAGCTTTTCATCACCAACTTCCAGGGCACGTTCGAGCAGCCCGGAGTCGAGGACGACCTCCACAACGTGGAGCAGAAGAAGGGAGAGTCGCTGCGCGACTACATCCGGCGCTTCAGTCAGGTTCGCAACACCATCCCTGACATCTCCATCGACGCCGTGGTCACGGCATTCGGAGAGGCGCCGAGACCCGTGGTCAAGGAGAAGATGGCCACCGCAAGATCAAGACGACGGAAGAGCTTTCACCTGGCGCACAAGTCGCCCTTGATGGAGGCTTCGCTTCCCGGCCAAGCTTGAGGGAACAAATGGAGCGGGCGAGGCCGGACTTCAAGAACCCCGCGGCAAGGACAAGAAGAAGCGCAAAGCGGCCGAGACCGGCAGGTCATGGCGCCGAGCGCGACGACGACGACAACAACGACAGCGCCAGCCGCTCGATGGGCGCGAGCGAAGAAAAAGGAGGAGGTCACGGCGCCCGGCGGAGCGGTCCCCGTAAGGGTAGCAGCGGCGGCGGCCATGGCGACGCCGTGGCGCGACGGCCCCCGCGGCCGCGACAAGGGGCGAGACCGCCGTCCCCGCGAGTGGAACGGAGGGACGTACTATCCCATTCACCGCAACAACTCCCACGACTTGGCAGATTGCCATGTCGTCAGCAAGTTGGTGGACAAGCGCGTCCACGCGCAGCAGCAGGTGTCCGGCAGCGGCAAGGGCAAGGAAGCGGCTTCGCTCGGTTTCCAGCAGGCGGAGCGCGAAGTTGCCGTTATCCATGGCGGATCGGCCACCTATCCGTCCCACGCTAACTTTAAGTGTGCGATGAGAGAGGTGTGCGCCGCCGTGTCCGACATTGGGTCTGCAAGGCAGCTGGCGTGGTCGGAGCAGCCGATCGCGTTCAGTCAGGCCGATCACCTAGCCAGTACCGCCGGCCCGGGACATCTCCCGATCGTGGTTGCGCCCACGGTCCGGAATGTAAAGTTAGGGCGGTCTTTGGTAGACGGAGGAGTTCCTCAACCTCCCCGTCCGCTGGTCGCCAAGGCCCTCCAGATCCAGCGGCAGAGCTCCGGCCGGCGCTCCGTTCTTGACGCATCGCGCCGGGCCGAGTCCGTCCCTCCGGGCGCGTCGACCGCCGGTGACGTTGGAGGCTCGGCAACTTCGCACCGAGATGCTCGAGTTCGAGGTGGCGGACTTCGACCTCCGCATAACGCCATACCGGGTCGGCCGGCCCGACCAAGTTCATGGCGGCTTGCCACTATCGTACATGGTGGTGAAGATCCGGCCACCGGCCCCATCGTCTTGACAATGGACCGCCGGGGCGCTCCGCCGCGACAAGGACGCTCTCGCTTTGGCGGGGCAATCGGCGCCAAAGGCCGACGCCGACTCGGGGAGCTCCTCCGGCGAAGATCCGTGCCTCCCGGTTCGTCGCGGAGGTTAAGGTGATCTCCACGAGTGAGTCGACCAGCGAAGACCGTTCGGTGGGCGCCTCTCGGCGCCAAATAGGAAGGCGCTTCGTCTCCTTCCTCGATCTAACGCAGCGTGTTTGCGTGGCAACCGTCCGACATGATTGGGGTCCCGGAGGTGATTGAGCACAAAGCCGGCAACGCGTTCCCGGCGCGCAACCGGTTATGCAGAAGGTCCGGAAGCAGTCGGTGGAGCGTCAAACCGCTCATCCGCCAGAGGTGGACAAGCTCTTGAGGCGCAGGGTCGTCAGAGTGTCGCCCATCCTGTGGCTCGCGAATCCCGTCCTCGTAAAAGAAATCCAACGGGCGGTGGAGGATGTGCGTGGACTTCACCGACCTCAGCGTATGCGTGCGGCGATCCGTACCGCTGCCCGCATTGATCTCATCGCCGATTCCACGGTGAGTGCGGCGGTTTGTGCTTTACGGATGCGTACTCTGGGTACCACCAGATTAGCATGGCGGAAGAAGATGAAGACAAGACAGCTTTTGTGACACCCATGGGCGTCTACTGCTACACGAGGATGGCGTTTGGACTGAAGAATGCAGGCCCAACCTACCAGAGGGCCATGCACATCGCTCATCGCCCCCAAATAGGGCGGAACTTGGAGGTGTACGTCGACGACCTGGTGGTGAAGTCCAAGAAGACGGAGGAGTTGATCGGCGACCTGGAAGAAACCTTCGCCAACCTGAGGAAGTACTGCATCAAGCTTAATCCTGAGAAATGCGTGTTCGCCGTTCCGTCGGGCAAGCTACTAGGTTTCCTTGTCTCCCAGAGGGGGATTGAGGCGAACCCTGACAAGATCGCGGCGATCGAGAACATGAAGCCCCCGACGCGACTTCGGTAAATGCAGTGCTTGGTGGGCTGCTTGACCTCCCTGGGCCGCTTTATAGCTCGCCTTGGGGATAAAAGTCTCCCACTACTCAAGCTCCTGAAGAAGAACAACCATTTCGAGTGGACCACAGAGGCGCAGGAGGCATTCGACGGGCTGAAGAAGTACCTCACTTCCCCGCCCCTGCTGGTCGCCCCGGACCCGGGCGAGCCGCTGATCCTTTATGTCGCGGCGAGCCCCGGTGTGGTCAGCGGGTCTTTGGTGGCGGAAAGGAAGGAGTTCAGCGCCCATCTACTACATCAAGAAAGTCCTCCACGACGCCGAGACCAGTATTCACAACACGGAAGATGCTCTCGCCGTCTTGTGGCGTCCCTGAAGCTCACGCCACTACTTCCAGGCGAAGTCACCGTGTTGACCAAGTACCCCTTGCGGAGATCCTCTTCAACCGCGAGGCGACGGGTCAGACGCCAAGTGGGCCATGGAGGCGCAGATTCGACCTCAAGTTCGCTCCCGAACGGCCATCAAAGGCAAGCTCGCGGAGTTCGCTCACGAGTGGACTCAACGGATGTGGAAGCTGAAGCACCCAGCACCCTCGCCGTGAACTCTTTTCTTCGACGGCTCGCTCCGCTTGAGGGGTTGAAATTTGGCGTCGTCTGAGTGTCTCCCATCGGCGATGTCGTCCGGCACTGGTGGTCTTTGAGTTCAGCGCCACCAAAAACGTTGCGAGTCTGAAGATCGCTTCGCGGGCTCGGGGTGGCCGACCACAGGCATCCGGTGGTTACAAGTAAAGGCGATTCTCTCTGGTCATCAACCAGCGAGGAAGGATTTCACCGCCGGATCCGTCATGGCGGCCTACAGGCGAGGTGCGCCGGTTGGAGCGGCACTTTGAGGTTTGGGCTTGCGCGCGTCCCTCGCCGCGACAACTATATGGCGGATGAACCGTCCCGCATCGTCTCGTCAAGGGCACTGCTCCGCCGGGTTTTTGAAGAAAGACTCACGCGGCCGTCTGTCGCAGCCCCCAATCCTGGCGGGGCGACACCTTTCTGACGCAGCCCCGCATCTGGGAGACGCCACCGATCTCGCCAGCCCCCCCGGTTGGAGGAGGAGGCGGAAGAACTGCCGAGGCGCTTGAGGCGGAAATGCCGTGCCAGCGCGAGTACGTCGGCGACAATGTACGTAACGTCGTCACACTCGTGCAGGAAGGTCGGTGGATGGATCCGATCCTAGCCAACTGCGGGACGGAGTGATCCACGACGATGACGCGTCCGAGAAGATAGCGCGCAAGGCCAGCGCTACATACTGGTAGGTGGGGACCTATATCGCCAGGCGCAAATGGAGTTCTCCGAAGTCGCCACTCGGGAAGCGGGAGCGAAATTCTCTCGAGATCCATGGAGGCATGTCGCGGAGCCATTGAGGAGCCGGGCGTTGGTTGGGAAAGCTTTCGCCACGGCTTTATTGGCCTCTGCCTCCGTGATGCCTTCGAGCCGGTGAGGAGATGCGAAGCGTGCCAATTTCAAGCTAAGCAGATCCACCGACCGGCCCAGGCGCTGCAAACCATCCCGCTCTCTTGGTCGTTCGCGGTCTGGGGGCTGGACATCCTAGGCCCGTTCCCGCGGGCAACCGGAGGTTACACGCATCTGTTTGTCGCCATCGACAAGTTCACCAAGTGGGTGGAGGCATTGCCGGTCCCGGCGATCACGTCCGCTGCAGCCATAAAGTTTATGAAGAGCATCTTCGTCCGGTTGGCGCCAACAGAGATCGTCACCGACAACGGCGCCGATTCAAGAGCGCCGATTTCAAGATCTGTGCGAAGAGCTGGTACTAAGCGTGCCGCCTCTGTTGCACATCCGAAGAGCAATGGGCAAGTGGAGCGGGCAAATGCGGAAGTACTCAAGGGGCTCAAGACAAGGGCTTTCGACCGTCTGGAGAAGCGCGGCAAGCGCTGGGCGGAAGAAGTTCCCACCGTATTGTGGCGCCGCGGACAACTCCCAACAGAGCCACCGGCGAGACCCCTTCTTCTGGTGTATGGCTCGAGCGGTGCTCCCATCGAGCTCGCCTTTGGGTCCCCAAGGGTGGCGGCGTTCAGCGAAGATGAGACCACGACCGCGCCGGGATGAAGTAAATCTCCGGAAGAGAACCGAGACAGGCGGCGATCCGGCCGCCCGTGTCAGCGAACCTTGCGCGCTATCAAGCGAGACGGGTGTGTGAGAGGACACCGGCGATGGGCGACCTTGTTCTGCAGAGTCCAAGCGCAGTCGGGCGCAACAAACTGCTCCCCCAATGGGAGGCCCCTTCAAGGTGGTCTCGATCTCCCTTGAGCTCGGTCGAGTTCGCATTCGAGGATGGTCGCGAATTGGCGAACACTTGGAACGTCGAGCAGCTGAGGAAGTTCTACCCGTAGGTAGCAGTTCCAAGAGCTTTTTTGGCCTTCCTTTGGAGCCGAGCGGCGAGGTCTTCTTCCTTCCCCGCTCGCCTCGGGGGCTGCATTGTACAAAGCCATCTGCAATAAAAAAGATAAGTTCTGTCTCTCTGTGGGCATCTGTTCCTTTTTCGTCTAAAGTCTGTTAGAAAACATTCTGTTGAAAGCTGGTAGCGAAAAAGTATTTAAGGCTGGTGGCCCCTTAGTTGCAAGAGCAAACGCTTAAACTTGCGGTTGGGCGAGGCGAGGCGGACGGAAGGCGGGTTCTAGCCTGGTGTGTCGGCTCGGTCTGGGCAATGCGCCAACGGTGGCTCCGGTGTCTAGACCACTTCCGGAAGCTAAGCTCTCACCACGCAATGCTTTAAGGTCGGTTTGCCGAGAGGCCATAAGGGTTGAAGTAACCTGATGCCTAAGGAAAGCGCCACTTCCAATGTAACGCTCGCCTAAAACTTTTGGCGATCAGTTGCTTAGCCCTAAAAAGTCTGTTAGAAAACATTCTGTCGAAAGTTAGTAGCGAAAAAGTACTTAAGACTGATGGCCCCTTGGTTGCAAGGGCGAACGCTTAAACTTGCTGTTGGGCGAGGCGAGGCGGACGGAAGGCGGGTTCTAGCCGGGTGTGTCGGCTCGGTCTGGGCAATGCGCCAACGGCGGCACCGGCGTCTAGACCACTTCCGGAAGCTAAGCTCTCGCCACGCAACGCTGAAGGTCTGTTTGCCAAGAGGCCATAAGGGTTGAAGTAACCAAAAGCCTAAGGAAACAGCGCTCACTTGCGGCAGAACGTTCAGTCTAAAGCTTTTTGGCGGTCAGGTGCCTCAGTCCCTCTTTTCACGAAAGTGAATTTGCGTAAAGTTTGATCGAGACTCATGGCAAAAGAGCAAAAGCTTGCATTGACAGGATTTGTACAGGACAAAAAACAAATAAGGGAGTTCGTCTACTCCTCATCCTCGTCGCCCTCTGCTGGTGCAGCGCCGCCCATCATAGAGACATGGCTGGCGGCGAGCTCACCCCGCGACTGCTCGATCCGGTCCAGCTGGCACGAGGGTTCCCCGGTGGCGGCGCCTAGGTCGAACGCGGCATTCTGGGCGAGGCAGTTGCCCAGGACGAACCGCGCTGCTTCAAGAGCACCTTGGCGTCCGTCTTCGATCGCCCGCGCCCGGATCATCGCCGGCAGATCGCGCAGGACTTCGGCAGCCCGCCTACAACACCAACAGATCATCTTCGCGCGACCGTCTCCTCCAATGGAGTACAAGGTGACGCCAGTAGTCTGGGCGTCCCGAAGCCGTGGTAAGCGGCGCAGCGTGTCGGCGAAAGCAATCCGGGCGGCTTCGAGTGCTCGCGGAGGTCTTGAAGTCTTTGGTGGCCGAGGCGGCATGCTCGCTTGCGCACCGCCAGCCTCGCGAACGCCGTTTCCCTCATGGCGGTCTCCGCTCGAGGGTCGCCACACGCCGCCCGGCGGCTTGCTCGCCAAGGCGAGCGCTTTCAGCGCCGCCAGTGTGGCGAGGCGCTGAGCGCTTTATGAGCGACCAACGTCGGCGGCAATGGCACCCACGGCGTAGGCGTCAGCTGCGGCAACGGCCGGAGGTTCCTCCAGCCTCGTCTCCGGCGCGATCTCTGCGGCGGGAGGTCTCGTCTTCGTCGAAGGAGCCGCGGGCACACTGGGGGCTGGCTGGTCGCGAGGGACGGAGCTTGAGGCCCCAGCGTCCGCTCTATCCCATGAAGAAAAGCGGGAACAGGGTTCAGGTATGCGAAAACATGCAGCATGCTAACCCTAACCCAAAGTGTGCATAAGTGCAGAGAAAGCCAACCTGAAGCGGCGCACCTCGAAAGCGAAGGCTGAAGGAGGCAGCGTCAAGACGCTTGGTCGCAGAAGCGGCGACGGTGCAGGCGCGTCCAGCGCCGTCGAAGTAGTCGCTGGCACGAGTGGCGCCAACAGAAGCGCCGCGCGACGGCGGAGGCAGCTTTGTCGGCAAGTGCCGGCGCAGGAAGCGTTGGCGTGGAAGGAGTAGGAGAAACTGGCGCAGGCGGCGCCAGTTCCGCAAGAGTCGCCGCGCTCTCGCCTGGTGGCGGAGTGGCAGCGTCAGCAACAGGGCCCCCGCTGGTGGGGGCCAGAGGAGGTGGCGGAAGCTCAGGACTTGAGGGGCGAGCTCTCTTTGGGCTCGTCTCTCCCTCCTCGTCGCCGTCATCTTCGGCGAGGATGAGGCGGCGCTTCCCAAGAGCGCGGTCGGAGTTGGCCGCCACGGCAGGAGCGGCAGCGGCCGCGGGAGCTTTGGCGGCCGCCGGAGGCGGATCGCGGATCTGCAGTGGTCCCCGGGCCACTTGGACCGCGGGACCAGAGACCTCCATGGGGGGAGCGCACGCAAGTACTGGCTGCGCTCCCGTGGATCCCAGTCGCAGAGGGGGAGAATGGTCGCCGCCTCGCCGGCAAAGAGATGTCGCCGACGGGCGCGGTCAGAAGTCCCGCCAGCCACTGCCGGAGCACGTTCTCCGGCACATTCCCTGCGGCTGGGCGCAAGAGAGAAGAAGAAGCCATGAGTCACAAGGAGTCAAAAGAAAAGACATTTCAAAAGGACAAGGAACCCGAAAGACTGAAAGAACATTTACCTCCGGGGATAAGGCGGACTCCATCGTCATCGCCATAGTACTGCCAGGCGGGGCGAACCCTTATGCGGAGCGGGCAGGGGCGGCGCCGCAAAAAATCCGCCGCAACGTGGGTTCCGGTGAGCCCGTTGCGGCAGAGCTCAGCGATGCGCCCCAGCATCACCTCTAGCTCCGCTGAGTCGTCGGGCAGAGATCCCCAGCTGGCAAGGGATTCCGCAGGACCCTCGGGGAGGTTAAGGTCGTCGCAGCCGCTGGAGTCCTCCACATACAGCCATTGCTGGTGCCAGACCTTCCAGTTGGACTTGACCGTGACTGGGATGAAGGCGGTGGCATCGCGGAGCGTAAAGTAGCAGCTTCCAACAGCCCCGCTCGGGCGCGACCTCGCATGCAGCGTGAAGAGCCGGCGCCAGAGCGGAAGGCTTGGCATCGTCCCCACGAACATCTCGCATAGGTGGACGAAGATGGTCAGCGCCACTACAGAATTGGGGGGAAGGTGTGTCGCCTGGATCTCGTAGAAGGCGAGCACCCCCAAGAAGAACTCCGAGTACGGCGGGACGAGCCCCGCCAGCATCGCCCAGGTAAAGGTCACGATTTCCCCGTCGCGGGGGCTTGGCGCTATGGTGCCAGCGCGGAACCGGACGGAAGTGGGCGGCACGAATCCTTGGAGCCGCGTCACCACCTCCTCGTCGACGGCGGAGGAGGGCAAAGCTGGCCCAGTTGGTGGCGCGTCCCCGCGGCGACCCTTGCTGCGTTTGGGCGCCATGGAAAACGGTGGAAGAGTTGGCGAGAAAAGAAAGCGACAGCGGCAAAGAAGGCTCTGTGGCGGCGGCGAAGAAGGTGAAGGGCAGTTTGAGGACTTAGCGTGCGGAAGGATTAGTCGCGGCGCCAAGGGAAGTATTTATAAGCAAGGCGTGAGGGCGCGACGGTTTGGATTCCGTCCCCACGCACGCACGGCGCCATCATTGCCCAGCTTTGATTTCAGCGGCAGCGCGCGCGCGGCTCTCAAGGAAGATCGTCGCAGTGGAGAATCAAGCGTCTGGCGCGCAGAGGGGCGGGCCCCACGATTCGTCTCCCGCCGCATAAGAAACGGAAAAAAGTGTCTGCGTGGCGGTTTGCGTATCATGGTGGACCCGGGGGCTACTATCGGTGTAATAAATATCGGGGTGCGAAGAGTCCTGAGAAGATCAGGGCCCCACGCCGTCGGGCGATCGAGCCAATGGCGTGGCGAAACCTCTCAGCCTTCAGGCGGGCCCACGCGTCAGCAGCGATCGGGCCCAGCGAGTGGGCGAGCCCCTCGGCGCAAGGCGGGCCCACGCGTCGGTGGGCGACAGACCCAATATGCGGGCGAAGCCCCTTTGAAGACCAGCGAGGCCCCACGTGTCGACGGGCGACCAGTGCCCCAAATACGTGGGCGAGCTCCTCTCAAGACCAGGCGAGGGTCCCACGCGTCGGTGGGGCCAGCGGCGGAGTGTTATGGAGGAGTCTTTTGGCGAAGGCTCCCCGCTGCTGCGACGAGCGATTTAATGCGACATCTCGCACGGATAGGCAACAAGAGATGATTACCGCTTCAATGACCCTGCAGTCTCGAGCGGTACATCCTTTGGCGCAATGGAATTGACCGCAGAGAAAGGTTTGCTTAAGATAGCCGCCACGCCGAGGAGCAGGTTGAGCCACACCCGCAGCCTCACCAGCAGTGTCATGCGGGTCGAGGCCACTTATGAGCACGCGAGCGAGCGCCCGCTCGGCGTGAGCAATGCACGCGTTTAAATCTCTCTGTCGTGTCTCGCATGTCTTATCAGTGTACTTAGAGTATCTTGGTTGCCTACCTTCGGCCTCCCCGCCAGCTCAAGGCTTGTATAAAAAGGGGGCGGAGAGAGGAGGGAGGGGAGGTTACGTTCAAGACACACGGTTCACAAGCATTCTGTAACCACATTCCTTTCAACCACAACAAGAAAAGAGTTAAGGCTCAGCAGGAGTAGGACTATTACCCGCGAGGGGGTCCGAACCTGGGTAAATCTCTGTGAGTCGCTCCTTGCTGTGTCCCACGCTCAAATCGAACCGAGCACGGCTGATAGGCTAGCAGAATAGAAATCTGATCAGGGGTGTGATCCGCGGTGGTTGAGCGGAGAACACGCCGTCAATAATAATATGAAAGTTCTTTTCAGGACGAACATATCTACATGATTTTTATGTTCTCAAGCCAAATAGTTTAAAAGGTCTTTATAGATAAAGTTTTAAAAATTTAATTTATGATAAGTTTAAAATGACTACTATTTCATATCGGAGGAGTATTTACAGTGTGTTAACTTTTTGTTATATGGATAGAGATCTAATGGATTAAGAACATTTTAAGGTGTTAATAAAGATTAAATTGATTGGTAACTTTACATGGATGAGTCTCAATCTATATGGGTTAAGATCTAACCACGGGTACATATGCTGTGCAATCAGCCAAACGGTGCAATCGCCGTGCAATCGAACTATCAAAAGTTACAAAAAATTCTAAAAAAATTTGTACATGTACTCTTCAACTTACTTTATCTCTGGTTAAAATTTCAAGTTCAAATTCATCCTATATTCAGAGTTATAAAAAAGAGAAAAAACGGACAGTTTTGATAAGTTCAAAATTGATAGAATGTTCTCTTTTTTGTAACGTTCAATATAGGATGAATTTGAACTTAAAATTTTAACCAGAGATAGAGTAAGTTGAAGAGTACATGTACAAATTTTTTCGTAATTTTTTTCAACTTTTGGTAGTTCGATTGCACGGCGATTGCACCGTTTGGCTGATTGCGCAGCATATGTACCCTCTAACCACATCGATGGTCTAAAACAAATTAAGTGCGTGTTAAAAAATCTTCATTAATAACGAAGGATTTTAACACGCACATTATTGAATGATTTTTTTGGCCGGCCCAGTTGTGGGCGGCGTTATGGCCAGTCAAGCATGAAAGGTTCGTCCAACCCTCTCAACTTTACAAATAAAATCAAATAATCCCACGGTGGTTTTACGGGTATTTGTTTTGCCATTTCTATATAGAATAAGTCTATTTCCCATTAAGTTCTTTCGGAAGTACAATAAACTGCCTAAAATTACTGAAATTGTATATTTTCGTGACATTTTTAATGGCTATACATTTCTATGTAATGTTTATGAGAAACTAAGGATTACTTCTTCGGGGCTTAACAGCTTAACGGCTTAACAACTTAACTAATGGCTTATCTTCATGGAAAAAGAGTATACGATTTAATTTTTTGAGTTTGTTTTTTGCTATCTCGAAAGTATGTTCTAACGCTTTAAAAAGCAAGTTAAACGAGATGGATCAAAAACTCAAGTCACTCTCGAAAAGCTCTCAAAGTTCAGTCTGTTTAGCCATTAAGCAATTCAATCGTTTAGATCAGCTCAAAAGAACAGACCCTAAATATTTTGCAAAATTGCTATATTTTTCAAAGTAAAACTCCAATGTAGGCTTATCAACAAAAAATGAAACAGGTATATTTTTGTGCAATTTTTCAAAAGAAATTAAAATTATATTATAGCCTACGAGTTTATTAAACTTTTTCAAAAAGTTTGCTTCGTGGGTTGGAAGGGAGTTAGGGTGACTGCGCTCAGCAGTAAAATACATTTCTACCAAATAGAAACTGCAAAAAAAAAACTTGTGTGGACTAGCTTGCCCCACAATTCAGACTCTAAATTGGATTTCTTCCAGCTCATTGCCCCCACAACTTCTTAACACAATCTTAACACTTGAATTGGTCCAATTGCCCGTGACTGATGTGTATATATAAGCCCATCAAGCAAAAGCGTGGTGTAATGGTGGGTATGTGAGATGAACAATTCAAATTGTTTACCTAACAATACGTAAGCAAGCTAGCTAGGGTTTATCTCATTTTACGCTTGGCGAACGTGTTAAGGTGTCGGATCAAAAATCTGCTTTACTGTTTACCTGCATTGCATTTTTTAGACAACTGTCACTTGAAAAGATGCTTCTATGGGCCCATCAACACCAACTTTATGCGACAGCCTTAATATTGTTATTTTACTGGGTTACCCTTTTTTTTTGTCACGAAAACCTACACTCGGCAACACGCCCCTTCGCGCGAAATCCCAATTACTTGTTTCATAAAATAATTAGAAGAATATTTTCACTTTCGTTGCGACACACACGTCTGACTGTACCACTTAGCATACTTTGCACCCTACATAGTTCCTACGGAGGTTTTCTAATATGCAAAAACAAACCTAGGATTCAGACTTTACTAACAACTTTATTTTACAAGGGTTTTTAATTTTATTTATAGCTAACTTATAGATTATGGAAATGCTTTTTCAAGATGATATATATGTATGATTTTCATGTATCCAATCTAAATAATTTTTATATGGAAGGAGTATTACAAAAAAAGACTCACTACATTCAGCATGCTATAGCTAAACTAGAGCGACACAATGTGTCATTGTTTAAAAAGATGAATTTAACTATATAATAATTATTAGTAGTATTTTATGTCTTAAAAAGACTAATTAGGGTTAAACCCAACCTAGCTGATCCTAACCTACCCTAGCCGCCCAAAGCGACCAAACCCTAAAACCCATGGAACCACCAATGCTTGTTTAGGTAGGAGTCTTGGTCCTTATAGACCTAAAACTCTCCCGCTCCACCTCTTCTCATGCAATTAGGACAATAGATTTAAGGGGGAGGTACCCCTTCCAAGGTTAAGAGGAGATGGCCTTGGGTGGGACAGCCTAATAAGGAAGTGCAAATGAGAACGGTGTAAAGCAATTGAAAAAAATTAGAGATTCTGATTGAGTTTGGGTTACAGTGGGCTATGTTGCCTAGGTTATATACAATCAGACTCTCTTGTCCGCTTTGTCCTCACAAATACAAGGAATCTAGGGGATTGAATAGTAATCCTAGTCTAACTTCCCTTCTTTGTCATTGGACGATCACCAAAGCAGTGACCTGCATGTCTTCTCCCCTCGCCCACCTCTCTTTTGTAGCCTTTGCACCTAGAGACAAAAAAATGGTTTGCTCTATTCATCTCTCCTTTCTTTCGAACTATCGTCAGAGTTCCTTCATCTTGTAGTGGTAGTTGCCGACTGCTTTTGGCAGGCGCGAAACATGTTTGAATTGCGAGCTTCTTTTCTGATTGACTGTCTTGGGCGAGAATCCTCCCAAGAGTGATAATTTCTACACGAGTTGCCTAGTGGCGTCCCTGTGCGGCACTTCGGCTTGAGTGGTGTTTGAGACACATGGAGATTCGGAAGAGACCCTGCATGGGGCATCAGCCCGAGGTAGTCTCCAGAACGCGTGACACTCCAGGAAAGACCCCATGTGAGGTATTGGCCAAGACTGGTCTCTGGGACATGTGGCGCTCCGGAAAGGACCCCGTTTTGGGTTTTGTTTGGAGTGGTCTCCTGGACGCGTGGCGCTCTAGGAAGGACCTCACACTAGGGGCTCCGTAACACGTGTTGCGGGCATCTGGGGCGTCTTCAACACGAAGTCTTGTTGCCTGGAATTAGGGGGTCACCCCTACAACACTCACCTAAGATACCCCAAAGCCGACCCTAGCACAATAAATATCCCGCTGATCATCCACATAACTCCTCATCTTGAAATCCCTAGAAATCCACCCAACGTCGAGTGTCCTCGAAGCTAATATCGAGGTGAGCCCTTCTCAAAACCTTAAACCCGATTAGATTGCACTAAGTTGTAGTTCTCATCAAGACGGTCAAGATGGATACCCAGATCGCACATTTTCAAGATGATTAGAAGTTTGAGCTCATCAAAGTCTAGGACGTTTTCGGAGCTCCGCCGCTGACATTGCCGCCGGCGACCTTGCCATCTGCACCCCTGAATCCCACACTGACCAACCAGAAGCCGACACGCAACCACCGACATCCACTCCTGCTGGTGCCCGCAGTGCGCGGGCATGCCGACTGGGTTATTTATGTAGTTTTTCTTAATGAAATTGAATTTTTAACTAAAAGGCAAAGGCGCAGCGCGATTCGCCACCCGCAGCTTGCCGACAAAGCCACACCATCTCTCCACTGCCCCTCTGCCATGTGCCCTCTGTCTCACGAACCCACATCTGCCCCTGGTAGCCACCCCATCCCGCCACTCCGCAGCCGTCGCGTGTCACCCACCCTGCACTGCGTTGATCTCCACCACATGCCGCTTTTCCTTTGGTCGAGCCAGTCATATCTGTCCTTGAGCCACGACTCGCATGCACCCAATCCCGTGTCGACACCTATCCTGAGGTGAGGTCGCGTTCGGGCCGGCTCAAGCCCACCTCCCTCTTCTCGTTTTCGTGGAAATTTTGAAATTAATGAAAAATTTTCTGAATACAAAGTCTAAATTAGAAGATTCCATAGCTAAAAACCATAAATATTCACAAGAATTTATATTTTTATATTATTCTTTTTATCTATATGTTATATCTATTTGTATTTGTATTCTTTACACGCAAATCATGCATCTACTTGCGGAACCAGGAATTTCTAGAAGTTCCGAGAAGGAGATCCACAAGATCCGAAGTTTTTCTAGGGCAAATTTGCTAATTCTTTATTTATTAATATTATTTATTAATTTCCATGCATAATTTATCATCGTATGCGAGTCTATGTCTATCCCATTATCATGTTAGTCCTCCACTAATATGAATTATCTGTCATTGATACTCCTGTTATTAATTTCATTGGCCCATCCTTGGATAGTTTGCTTAGCCGTGCTTGTCGGTTAGGTAGAGGATAGGTCTTATTCATAAAATATTAATTCACTGCGAAGTTTTGGTTCCGCAATGTTGATTTTGATAAAACCTAAACAACTAAAATTAATGTTGCTTGTGTTGAATTGAAGAGACCTATAAGTGGTGGTAGTTTGACTTTGTGGCTTGTTTGGGAGTTTCCTTAACTAAGGACATTACATTTGTGACTATTGGACCGAACTAAACAGTACAACCACTTATGCCTTGCTTGTAAAACCTAGTAACCATGTACTTGTAGGCTAATGAATGTGACTAGCTATCACCGTTTATAAACAATTTGAATAGGGACTAACTTTGCCGGTATGCTATAATGGTATGGCCGTACGTAGATTGTGCACTGCAGCTGTCCTAGTTGAAGTATATCGGGTGAGGCGTGAAACCTAAAGATAGGGTGCATGAAGTGCTAGGCATTGCAAGTAAACAATTTTTTTTTTGTCGTGTACACACTCTGCAGAGTTAGAACTATTATTATAGTCGTGTCCGTGGTTATGGACAAGGAAAGTGGTTTTCACATGTTAGTCTCACCATGTTTTAAAATAAATCTATTGTGATATTACGTAAGCGGGGAGCGCCTGTTGAGTCGATTAGCCATTCTTTGGCTAAGCAAGTGTAGTTAGAAATCGTCCACCTTGTTAATAATGCTATCACAACACATTAAGTAGATAAGTGTCGTTTTAGCAAAAACAATCATCCCCATCATTTGTTACATGTATTCATATTAAGGACTGCTTGCTGGGTAGCCGCGTACTCATTATATCGATAATGGATATTTGATTCAGGCGAAGGTTCAAATCCAACTTAGGATCTGGAGGATCCTTTTCAAAGTGATGAGGACTACTAGCTGCGCATTTCGAATTTGTCCATTGGATATCGTCTTTATTTTCCACTGCTTTACTCTTATAGTCTTATGTGTGATTCAGTACAAGACTATTTATCGTCTAGATAATCTTAAATGTGAACTTGGTACTTTATCAGTTAATTCGTGGGCGCCTGGCGGTGATATTTAATTTTATTATCCACTGTGACATTATGGTTATGATTTTCATCGACTAGTCTTTGATCATAACTGATTCGAAAGATTTACCAAGAGCCATTGCGCACAAACTCTTAAGCACCTTTTTTTTTTTTCAATTCAGTAGGCGCAACTGTGCAAGTCATCATGCGTGGTAAATTAATCAGGAGATTTTTATACCATTTATCACCATTTGTTTTAAAAGACGTTTGCTAGGATTTAGGCGGGATATCATCGTCAGCTTCCACCTTCCTAGTACTGCTACTGTCGGAGGGCTAATCTCGTAATAAATCACCAACAATAAGATTCCCATCCTTTTTTTTGCCTCCACCTTTTATTTTATTTATTTATTTTTCTCTCTTTTCCTTCACTCTCCTCCGGCCCCTCCGCTTCGTTCGTTGTTCGGTGCAACAGCAAAATCAATGGCAATGCCTTGCGTGCCACCTCCAATCTCCTCCTCCGCCTCCTAGTCCTCCCCCGATCCGACTCTGTCTCCAACAACCCGCAGCCCCACTCCGATTAACTCCGCCGAGTCTATCACGGCTCTACTAGTATTTGTTTGCCATCGTCAATCCACCCGGGGTTTATCGAATTCCACGCCAAGAAACGGTGGTAAAAATCCATTCTTCCGATCTTTTCTTTTTTTTTCCGATTCCGACGAGGTTCTTGAGTACCGGCGGCGGTTGGAGTGGCAGTGCTGCTGGGCGCTGGCGCACGCTCGCCGTCGCCAAAGGTCGCAGCTTTCGCGGCTGGTTCTCTCGTCGGCGGCGGGGCCTAATCTTGCGGCGTAACTCGGATTGTCTCGCAGATAGGAAGAAACCTGCCCGGATTCGGATTGGCGGATCGAGTCCGGCCGCTTTATAAATTGCGACCGATCGGAGTGGCAGGGTGTTGTTTCATCTTTTTTGCTTGATCCTTCTTCCTAAGGGCCGGCGCCGCGAGGAGCAAGTCAAAGAACACTATACTGGGCAGGAAGATGGGGGCTGTGGTGTGCAGCTTGCGCGTCCCCGGTGACGGCTGCTGCTTCTGCCTGCCATGGCCTTTGCGAGGCCACGACGCCTTCAACACGGTATGACTCTCCTCTGCTAAACTGTTTGTTTTGTTGTACCCATCTAGTTTCAGTACATTTTAGTACATTCTAGGGTGGATGCAAATGCCTGATGGATTTGTTGACTGTTGTGATAGCGCCTACTCGTGTGAGGTGATGAGGGTTTTTGATTGTGGCCGCGGCGGAGTTGCCGGTGATGGGTGAATTGCTCGTGTGGTTCATCGTCACATGCTCTAGCCGTGTTATGGGATCACAGCGTTGTCATGGGCACCATGGGATCTGCAACTTTGCGGTTGTTGCATTGCATGGAGGATGAAGCTGCATTGCATTGTTATAGGAAGGGAGTGGTACATAAGAATTGCAATGCAAAATTGCAAAGTGGGGGTGGATAATTGCAAGGTTGATTGTTGTGTTTGTTTTAATTGGATACCTTGATATACTACCTGTACAGTGAACAGGAGTGGATAAACCCATAATCCTAGATTTTGCATGGGGCCTATCCTGGTTTGTTGTCCTTGACTTGTTTGGCAAATAGTTCCGAGTACCTATATTTAGTAGTTGGAACTGAACAGATCAGAACTGAATAAATAAGATACTCAGAATTACAAATGGCCAGGCATTTGTTGTAGTTGAATATTCTCAAAATATTGCATTGCATGTTTCCTTGAAAAGTATACTTCATTGGGTCACCTTTTGTTCACTCTTACATTACACGTTTCCTCTTCTAAGTGCTTTCACAGGACTTAGCTGCTCGTCAAAGAGGGGATACACGGGTTGCACCTGATCAGGCAAGAGTTCCTATTATGGGTTCCACTGATTCAGAAGTGCAGGATTCAATGGATACTTTTTGCTGCCCAACAAGGCCTTTGCCATATGATGATCCTCAGTTCAGCCATCAAACAGAGCAACATCCAATTGTGGCAGGAAATGACAAAGCTTCAACACAATTCCATAAATCCAATCAACTTGAAGAAAGCAAGAATGCTGATACCAGATCAACTGGCAGAGCTGACAAGGATGATGAATCATCGGAAAAACCTCGTTCAGGAGGTTCAAGCATCGCCGGAACACAAGTCCATGTTTGTTCTGATTGTGAGGATGACTGTCCTATATGCCTGGAAGGTAAATGGAAACAATTGCCTCTGCCCTGTCCAATTATTGGAGTTTTATCTTATGTTCCAGGAGATACAGGCTTTACAATTTATAGGTTGTTGCATGCACACGTATTATGGGAAAGAAACGGCGATTATTTGAACGTTTTGTGTTAATTGCACAAGCACGACACTCATTTTTTATTTAATCATCTTTGATAACGTGCATTTATCGTCTGACTTATTTGTCTACTTACCTTTTCTCATATAAACTAAAAATAATTTGGTTTTTAATTTTTTTATCTTAAGATTTGTCTAAAAGCTCTAAAACATGTTGAACGATGTGGATCCAACTCTTGAGGCTACCTTAAAAAACTCTTAAAGTAAGGAGATATTTTTCTATCTCGAAGATTAAAAGCTCTAAAACATGAATGGAACAATGTGGATCCAACTCTTGAGGCTACCTCAAAAAGCTCTCGAAGTTAGGAGATAAGCTAAATAAGTAGATAAGTCAAATAAAATAAGCTGAGAAGAACAAGACCTAAATGCTAAGTTCTGGTTGATCGGTGTTACATTGTCATCGAATTTGCTGCCATGGTGATATAGTTATTCATGTCATGGGAAAAAAGAAGACACAGTCTAGCTAGTATGTAACAGGGAGAGGTGGAAATAACGAAATATCACCAATTTATGGTCTTTTATTCTGAATTTTATTTCCTTTTAGGTTGCACGCTACTCAATGCGCTGTGTGACTTAAAGTGCTTCTTATGTTTCCTTTTTTTGCAGAGTATAACTACGAAAACCCGAAGATAACATTGCAATGCAACCATAATTTCCATCTTAGTTGCATTTATGAGTGGATGGAAAGAAGCCAATCCTGCCCGATCTGCGCAAAAGTATTTAGCTTCGACCAGAACTTCTTATACATGAAAAGTGAAGCTGTCAAAAATCCTTGACTAAAATTTCTAATATTCTTTGCAGGTAATGTTGTTCATCGAGGATGAATGAATCTGCTGCTGCAATTCTTCTTCGATGCTGAAGACCAGGATCAAATTCTGTAGGTTGTGTACATAGCGTTGACGGAATTGAGTCGCTAGATTGCTTGCTGAAATCTCCAGCGGCGCAAAGATTCAAATTTCCTTTGTAGAGGATAGTTCCTTTTTTCTATATTTGACAAAAGTTGATCGTTTCTGCCAATCCATGCCTGGCATTTTTAAACTGGTGTTACTTTGTGCACGAAGGCTATTTGCATTGCCTTGCCGTGGTGAATATGAAATTCTGGAAGCTCCAGCGGTTCCCGACCTTGTGATTGATGTTTGAAACAAACTAGGAAGAAACGTGCTACTGGCAATTGCTGCCATTTGTGTGTAACACCCCAAATTTGGGCAATTTAAAATTTTTGACGAAATTCAAAATCTCGTTTGAATTTACGTTGGAGAGCGTGCTCTCTCTCCCTTCTCTCTCTCCTGTGCGTCTCTCTCTCTCTCTTTTTCCCGCGCGAGTGCCCCTGGACACTCTGCTTCCCCTGCTCGCTGCCATGCCGACTGCCATTGCCTGGGTACCGTGCGCACGTCGCCGCCGCGTCACGTCTTGCCTCGTCGCCCCGCGCCTAGTACATCTCTGTGTCGAGCCCTGGATGGCAGTGAATTGGTGGGCTGTGGGCCACCTCACCGGCAACCGGTCCTTAGCTTTGGACCGCCGGGCTATAGCCGCCGACCGTTTCGCATTGCTCACCAAATCCCTACGCGATCTGCTTCTGCAGCGCCTCATCATCACCAATGGCCGCCCAAGTCAAAAGCCAGTGCCTGGCCAGCTTCCGAAGACCGAAGTGCTCCGATTTTCACCACGCCGTGCACGCCCGCCGCCGGCGTGCCCTGCCCACCGCGTCGCCATTAAACCATGCAGCTCCATGCTCGTCCTACCACTCATCACCCTCACACCCACACGCCTTAAATCGAGCCCGAGGTCCCCTCTGGCTCAGCCTTCCCATTTCCCTCAAATTTCCTCCGCGCCGGCGCCAGAGGCATTCTCGTCGATTGCATAAGGGATCAATTTCGTTCGCCCTGAGCCTCCATACCTCACCCTAACCTTTTCGCCTCGCCCAACTTCAGCGTAGCCGTTCGAAGGTGCCGTGTCGACGTCTCTGTTTCGGTCACCGCTGAGACCTTCGACGCCAGCGGTCTCTAAGCTCAATCACCTTCGGCATAGCCCTTGGTGAGCATGTCCGTGACCTCCTCTCGCTCTCCGTCCATTTTTATAGCCTGTAGATCCGTCGCTAGGTTCGGTAACTCCGGTGAGCCTTTCGCTCTGCCGCCACTCGTCGCGCCGCCGACGTCCGACCGCCTCCGGCCTCGGCGCGGGCATCTTCATGGTCGTTGAGAGCAGTAAGTGTTCGTGCACACACGCACTTGGTCGGATCTGTGTTGTAGCGCCGCCTTAGCGCCGCCGCTGCGCGAGCAGCCACTGCCTACCAGGTCACCCAGCCAGAGGAAGACGATGACCACAAGCCTTCGGATTAGTGCCAAGATTCATGCGGACCGAAACACGTTGAGCCACTGCCATGCAGACCCCACCTGCTAGGATACCCCTTCGCACACGAGATAAAATCGGGACGCTTGTGTTTCTGCCATGTGGGCCCTTGGCCCACCGAGCAGTATAAGTGGACGCACCCTTGGGTGCGGTACTGGCTCCGTGCGGTAGCGCCCCCAAGGAATACGCCTTCGGCGTATGCTGTCCCGAGCGAGCGCGGTGCGCACACAGCAAGGTCGTGGGCCGAATCCGCTTTGGGCCTGCTTCGTTCACTGGCTCGGCCCGTTACTATTTACCCATTTTTCCGTAGATTTAGCCAATTAATTAAATACAGAAAGTGTTATAGATTTTTTAAAAATACTTAGAGGCTCCCAAAATTTCCAGAAAAATTTAGACAAGTAGATGAGACTATTCTAGATTTTTTAAAAATATGTAATCAACCACTGTGATTAGGGGTGGAAACGAGCCGAGTTCGAGCGAGCCAGCATCCGGCTCGGCTCGGCTCGCTTCGTAACCAAGCCAAGCCGAGCCGAGCTCGGCAGGGTGCACGAGCTGAACATTGGGCTCGGCTCGGCTCGTTTGTAGCTCGCGAGCAGCTCGCGAGCCCTCGCGAGCTGGAGCATGTTACTTCCAGTTGCTAACGGGAAACAGATTGAGCACTGAGCACCATGCACCAATAAGCAACAAACAGCGACACAACAATATTATTGGTCAGGTAGACCTACCTACCAATCGGGAATAGCCCAACTTGATCACCCCGGAGCCCAACAGGCAACAGGCAACAGCCAATAGGCCAGGCCAACACACTCACGAGCCGAGCCTGAGCGAGCCAAGGTTTGGCTCGGCTCGGCTCGGTTAGAGTGACGAGCTCAAAATCGTGTTCAGCTCGTGCTCGTTTTATACACGAGCCGAGCCCGAGCCGAGCCCGAGCAGCTCGCGAACTTTCAGCTCGTGTTCCAGCGCTAACTGTGATTATTTTTCAACACTGTTTAATTGGAATAATTAGTTTTCCTATGTAGAAATGCTTAAAATAGAATTAGGGGAACTTTTATTATTATAAATATAGAGTTTGACCTCATACAATCATGAGAAAATAAAATAAGGTAGATAAGTGCCCTAATAATTAGGGAAAACTATAAAAGTGCAATTCTTGTCCAAATAAGTTTATTAGAGAATTATTTTGACAAACACCATCAGAGAATTAATGATCTCTTTACTAATTAAAATAGGTGCTGATCTTAGAAAAATTACAATAATAGTTTATAGTTTATATTGCACCTTATATTTAGGAAAACTTAGGTAATGTCATACACGTAACTCCTTAAGTGAGCCATCTGACGAAGTGTCATCATCGTATGTCGCCCATATATGCCCTAATTACTCGATTACTACGTTAGCATATAATATCGTATTTTGGGGTTACCGCTAAGTTATTATGTAATGGTGTTATGAATTATTAATACACTAGGGCATGCATTGCATATCATACTTAAATAAGTACCGTTATCCGACTTTACACATTGTGGCACCGATGGTAGGACCTAGGTCACGTGCATGCATCATGTCTTCTATTTGCACCAATGAGTATTCATTGGATTATATGTGTGATTAGACATAGGCGATCCCGAGGAAAAGTTTGGTGACGCGGTGGAAGACTTCCCACCTGAGCAAGGCGAGTTAACACTTACTCTTATAGATGTTTACCCGTATTAGGGAGAGATTGCGACTTTTCCTAGTGCGTATTAACATCGATATAATCATGTTCATCACCTAGTTCTCCCAAATTATATAATTTATTATTAAAATGCATGCTTATTGACTGCCCATTTGTTAATCATGTTATAAATATACATATCTGTCCTTTCATTATCTAGCCTTTATGACTACCTTCATTGTCATACCCTTGTTAGTCTAAGATTAGTTTGGTAACAACCTTAACGCTACCTAATGGGTAAAACCTGCTTAGATTTGCTTATGTTCAAATGAATCTTCTGACAACTAGCCATGGAACGGTGAACTGATATTCACCGGTCATTCATTTATTCATTCAAAAGAGATGACATGTGACAAGGCTAATAGATGTATGATGGGCTGGATGTTGTTTGTGGTTATTAGCTGTATGGTTTGTCGATCAGGTTTGGCGGGTTGGTCGGGATAGCTCATGTGTGGTAAGGTCATGGATTGCTGAAGTAGAGATAAGTTGGTTAGAGAGTTGCCCCAAGGATGACATCCTGATGAATGATTAAGGTACGAGATGTCTTGTGCTGGGTTTAACCAGGGCTTAACTAGGAGGAGCGCGGAAGAACACGCGTAGCGGTGAGATTGCTGCCATCTGGAGGATGGTTCCAGCACAACGCGTGGCCATCAGTGGAGTACGGGTTTCGGATCGCCAGTTGCGAGCGCTCTGCGGAGGCCCTCTGGGACCATTCTCGACAAGGACTGGCGTTGGTCGTCACCGGTGGTGATGGAGGTCACACTTCCCCAGGGTGACGCTAGGCTAGTGTGGGCTGGCAACCCCCTAGGCCGAGGCGGGCAGGCTATGGCAAGTGTGGCCCACAACGGGGTTGCCAAATCCCGGAAGGATGGCGGGTTTAGGAAAATGTTGGGGGCAACATGAAGTTTGGTTTGAATGAGGTCAAGGTCTAGTATGTTGTTGAGTTTAGGTCAAGGTCAAGAATGTTGTTGAGTTTGGGTTGCTCACCTTAAATTCGATGGACAAGGTCTATCGGTTAGGGCTTGGGTTATGATTGGTATGGTGCTGAACTCTTGGTCGTTAAAAGAACATTTATAATTGATGTTATATAGGGTAATTTAAACTCATTCTAAAATCTGGCTTTTTGCAAATAAAATAACATTTTCCCCAATCAAAACCTTCTATCACTAAGTACATTAAGGGAGGTGCTAACTAACCGGCGGTTGGATGATGCTGACCTCGCCTACTTATACTCTTTTAGACGATTGTATAAGAGGAGGATTCATACGAGTGCCATGAAGACGAAGGACAGAACTTCAGAGGGCCTGACGAGTCTTAGAGTCGCTCCAGTCGCTCGCAACTTGCATAGCTGTGGCAATATTCTTTTGGGGGTAGATATTTTGGGTTTCGCTGTTTTATTTTGAACTATATTTTGTATTAAAGGCTGTTGTTAATCGCCTTACTAAAATCGCCTAAGGGCGTGACTTGGACATGTAATATTCAGGGATTATGTTTAATTTGATGTATGCTTGTATCAGCTATGTGATCTTCCGCACTAGTGTACCGATACATGGACTAGTGCATGGGATTCCGACTTTTAAGGTAAGTGAAAATCGAGGGTTGACATTGTGGGCCAATGATTTGCAGAATGAACTAGGGTTGACATTGTGGGCCAATGATTTGCAGAATGAACTATCTAGTTCTTGTTAATTACTATGAGATTTATCAAAAAATTGGAAATAAATAAAAAAAATAAGTTTTATATTAGCAAAGAGCAAGAGCGTTGCCAATTTCATTAAAGCATTAGCAGTCAAATAAATGTTAAATTTGATATGTTTCTACCGGTACCAGGAAGTTTGGTTATTTGCGTGGCTTCACTAAAATGCCACTTGTCTAGTTGTCTCTCAATGACATATGAGATTATCGGTGTCTATGACAGTAGGGCAGAGTGGTATTTTAGCAAAGCCATTTGTTGAGTGGCAAACAACCAAATCCCTCACCGGTACCTGCAGGGAAGTATATGTGTTATCGTACATTACATTTCAAATATGCAAAACTGGTTTTATACATCCCGATCGATCTGGTCGGAGGCAAATATGTATAGAATCACGGACCAGATACGGATTTGGAAGAGAAATATCGGAATATTCCGTCGGATGCAGATAAAAATTGGTTTGGATCTCCGATGTAGATTTTGTTTCTTGATATGGATATGGAAGAGGAATATCCATAGAGAAATATGAGTATTCTAGCATTTGACATAGCCCACTTAACACACAAACATCGGCCCACTCAATTTACAAAGGACCCAACTCCGCACACACAAACACTGGGCCCCTCAGTTTAGAAAGGCTTAACCTACAACTCAACTTTCTTTCATTCCCGGGCGGGGCGTAGCCATCCATAGGCATGTGGAAAAAAATTTATTTCACTTAATTCTTTCTTCATTTTATGAATAACTTGATGTTTTTTATTTTTTATTGATTCTTGAAGTGAAAATCATGGGGTTATTGTATTCCAACAATTTTTGAAGTGGTGGTCAATTCGATTCGTATTCTCTATATTCGTATCTAAGCTATGTATTCATATCCGAAAAAATACGAAAATAAATATGTACAGATAGTATATATCCAACCGTATCCAGTCTTTTTAACCCCTATTTTGTTTAATAAGTCTATTTTATGCCCCTAAACTATCTAATAAGTCCATATTCTACACCTCAAACTACAAAACCGGTTATTTAACACCCCATCTAATAAAACCAGGTTAATTTACACCCTTGTTGGTTTAGGAGGGTGGTTTTGGTGATGCGACGTTCGGTTTTGTCAAGTTGCGTGTATATGTTGCCTAATTATTGATTTTTTCAACTTCAAAAACATCAAAAAATCTTTAAATATTTTAGTGCACAAGAGTAAAAAATAATAATTTAAATGTATTGAATTAATATAGACTTCAAACTAAAAATATTTCAACTGATTTTTTAACTAAATTTATTTCAAACAAGTTAAACTTTCAATTTGAGAAAAATTTCAAAAAAATTTCTAGGATCATTATGTACCAAAGTATTCTTCAGATTTTATCAATAATTTTTTGAGTACACCAATTAGGCAACCTAGTGTGACTAGTTGACACATCATCAAAACCACTCTAAAGGATGTAAATCGATCCGGTTTTGATAGGTGAGGGTGTTAAATAACCTGTTACATGGTTCAATGAGGAAAATATGTTTTTTTTGGAAGTCACCCCTACTTCTGATAGGCGTTGAATGCATGATGAGTATTTTGATCTACTAGCACATTGGATGTACAAGAGAGTAGAAAAATGTCGGAGCTCAATAGATCCGCTATCACCCGTTGTCAGCTAAGAACTCTAGATTATTACGTTCATCCCCGATTGGGCTCAGACGCTCAGCTGGTCCAACTCGAACGTAGCGGACTACAACCAGATAGACAGAGCTGTCAGCACCTGCCTAACTACCACACAACCCGCAGGGCCAGGTGTCAACTGGATACTAACTAGTCCAGACACCACGTCTATACTAGTAGCACTACTTACCAATACATTTTTGATAAAGCACTTGCGGAAGATAAAATGAATTCTATCTAGAGCAAGCCAAATCCCAACAGATGAACTTAAGTAATGAAATGAATTCAGTTTATAAAGTAAAGCAGAGTTGCAGTGCTACCCGAACAGAAGAATGGAACTTCACTTGAATCCGAGTTCCGTTCCCGGAGTACAAGGTGGAAGACATGTCGACAGCTCCGGCTTCTCCCCAACACCCTTGGATGCACCGTCTTTGTCCTACACGCTAAGATTGGCTCCTGGAGGCGGTTGAATAACCGCCAAGGGCGTTTGCACCTTGGATCCCTTTGAAGATGGCCAACCAACCTAGGTCGGACCGGCCGGTCGCTTGATTCCATCGTCTGTGCACACACACTGGTCCAAATCAACTCACAACGTCGGTTTACTGCATGCCCAAGTCGGTTTTGTTTGTTTGACGCAGTTAGAGACTAGTAGGTGGGCTATTTGATCCACGTTGAGTTCATCCAAAACCTCCACTGTACCGACCTCCAATCCAATGGTTGGCATGACTCATCTTGTGTTTCTTTGCATGTGGGTGAAGGCCCAATCTTGGATGTCGACGTCCATTTTGGGCCGACTGGGTTGGATATGGGACCTACTGACCTTTGGGTCTGGCTTAGGCTTATTCCTTCGGTACTTGGGGTCCTTTAGTGAGTCCCCTTGGGCCTTGCAATGAGTGATGAGCCTTTGGGCAAAGTTTGTAGGCCGACCGGTCTGCACTCTTCGGTTAGCCCGAGTTTCAATCTTCCAAATGCCTTAACTTTTGCATCCGAACTCTAAATTGGGTGAACCACATGTCCCAACGAGCTCTTCAACATAGTGAGGTAAAATATGTGATTTGAATCATTATTGTACCATGTCCAAGTGCATCTTTGTGTGCTCAAAATTGCATCGAAATTAAGTGAGAAAGGGCTTCCAGTCCAAGGGGGCAATAGTTCCTTTTTTCCTTTCTCTATCATGCTATGTTTCCTCTCGCCCCTTTGCATCAAACCCTACAAGGGTATGGTGAGGAGATTATGGTGACTGCTTCGTTATTTTCCACCTTGCTGACGAGCGACAGAGACGGTGGGGCAAGATACATTTTTTTACATCAGGGCCTACAGAGGTTACAGTTGTTTTTTTTTCTATTGTTAGATATCTATGTGAAAGTTAAGGTTGGAATGTTTACAAGCTTTAATATATTAGACCTTTATAAAAAAAACTCCACGATGCAAAATGAGATTCACAACTTAATGGGAGTATAGGGCTATTTGGTTTGTAACTATGGCTAGCCTTATCAACAGAAGGTTGTGTCTTCAGGTTTTGGCAAGCATTTGAATCGCCGTCTTTGATCAGCCCATCCCGAAAAAATTACGAGACTTAGAACTTGGCCACCTTACGTTGGTGAAAGCCCGATAACAATCCAGAACCCCCCAACGGCCCAACCCACACCCCTCGATTTCTCCACTCTGCCCTTGCCTCCTCCCCACCATCAGGGCCTCCTTCCCGTCACCACAGCACCCCTTCTCCCTCCTCCCATGTCTGTGCTTGTCCCGGCCGCCACTGCTTCCGGCCTGCCAGTGCCACCCCGTGAATCTTCTTGCCATCCACCGCCACTACCTCCTCACCCATCGCCAGTGCCTCCTGCCCACCACTCAACACTCATTCTCCCTTCTCCTACACCGGTGGTTATCCCGACCGTTGCCGCTTCCTCCCCTTCGCCCTATTCTCCGCTCCTCGCCGTCGTACTCCTCATCCGCCACCCAATTCTCCCCATCCACCACTGCTCTCACCTCTTTCACTATCCACTAATTTCACCTCTCCCACTATCTCCATTGTACATTGCAGTAGCTGAGCTAAATTCTGTGGGACACCGGACAGCCACTACCGGCCCTGGACATCTCTGACCGCACTACTCCTCTCCCTATTGTTGTTGGTGACATACTTCCCTACATTTGTCGATCTTTGTTGTAATTGTTTGAAGTGCAAAAAACCTCGTTACATTTTGTATTTGTTCGTATGGAACGTCACTTGTATTTTTATCTTACTACATATGGAAGTAAAAGGTTGTAGTTGTTCTTCTTATGATAGCTCTCTGCTTGAGATTAAAAGATGGAAGGAGAGCTAGAGAGTGAGGGTTGAAGTATGGTCCTCTTGTGGATAGGGATCTTTGGAGGAGTTAACAAGTTGGTTAGGTCAACACAGACCTTTGATCAGGTATGTATTAGTCAACTCCATATAACTAGAGCGGTATTTTGCAAGCTTTGTGATCGACTTAGGCAGTTTGTCAAAACGGATTTCTAGTTGACACATTACATGTTTCAGTTCAAGAACAAATTGCAACGTTTTTTATACATGGTACAACATTGTCATACAGATGTTATTGTTGCGTTTATGTTTTGGCGGTTAGGTGAGACAGTTAGCAGATACTTTAATGCTGTATTGGATGCTATGGGGTCCTTTTCCAAAGAACTCATATATTTGAAGTCTACTGAGACACATGATAAGATCACTAGTAACCGGAGATTATATCCATGCTTCGAGGTGATTAGTCATTGATCTATATAGATTAATGTCATTGGTTCCATGCACATTCCATATCTTACCTTCCATTTGTTTTTTGCTACGCATGCTTTCCGGTCACTGAGGCTATGTTCTTTTTAGCTCAACAGCTCAACGACTTATCTACGTTTGAAAAGACATATGCTTTGGGTTCTTTGAGTCCGTCTTTTCGTCGTTTCGAAGGTGGGTACTAACGCTTTAAAAGGCAAGTCAAACGAACTAGATCCGAATCTCGAGACTACCTTGAGAAACTCTTGAAATTTAGCCATTTCAGCCGTTCAGATCAGCACAAAAGAACAGAACCTAAAACTATCTATGTCGTTCCATGTTTGTGTAATTATTGCAAACCCTTGTTGTGTGATTGTATAATTATCTGAACGTATGCATGAAATGCTTGGTTGTACATGAAACAAATGCTGCTGTTGTTTCTCTCTGCGATGGCGGGTGGTATGTGCTTAAACATGGTGTGTTGCAATGTTGTCACATGTGATTAGATGACTGTGGTGTGCAGCTGAAAACATTCTATTTATTTGTATGGATTCTCACTTGTCATAAATTTACCTTTGTGTTTGTTTCACATTGATATCTCATCATACATTACATTGAAATACTGATGTTTTATTTCTATTGTGCATCACGGGGCAATTACATATTTTCACGTCTCATTGTTCCGTCGATTGGCTGCTCCAGTGCCAATGCGCCAACGTGCATGATGAAAATTGTTAACACGATAGTTCTCAGTTTAAACATGGCTAGCTAAGGGTAAAGTCACCGGGGCTGTTTGGTTGGTTGCCGTCGGTTGCCATGCCAATTGTTGGCTCATCCTGGTAATTTGGAAAGAGTTTGGTTCACAGCCATTCATTGACTTGCCAACGCAAAAACTCGCGTGTCAATTTTTTTCAACCAGTGCGAGCGGCCGGTTCGGCCATCCGCAACTTTGTGCCAATGCGCCAACGTGCGTGAGCCAACTGACCAGTGACACACACAAGCCTTGCTGTTCATTTTGATTGATTTTGTTTTCTCATTTTTGTATAAATTTCAAACACTGTCCAAATGAATGTCCAAATTTCATGAAATAAATTTTATAATTCACATAAAATCATAATCAACCTATTTTTATAATTTTTTATTTTTTAGTAATTTTAAAATTTTTAAAATAATTTTTATATTTCAAACGGTATGCAAATTGCATGAAACAAATTTTATAGTTCATATAAAATCATAACCAACCCGTTTTTATAATTTTTACTTTTTTAAATAATTTTTGTATTTCAGACCGTGTATAAATTGCATGAAACAAATTTTATACTTCATATATAATCATAATCAACCCATTTTTCTATATTTGAATAATACTAATTGGCACATTTCGTTGGCAACAAACCAAACAACCAATTCTCTTAACAAATTTGGCATGTTTTGTTGGCTACAATCCAAACGACCAAAATTTGCGAATAAATTGGTCATGCAGTCATGACCTTGGCATGGCCATCCAAGGCCACCAACCTAACATGCCCACCACCTTACTGGTAAGGTTATCATACCCAGCATTGGCAATGAACCAAACATTGCCAATAGAACTTACCAACCATTTCATTTTGCTTGCAACCAAATAGCAACCTTTGATTATTTGCCTTCTGTTGGTATCACGATGGCTACAAACCAAAAACTCAAACTTTGCCATCGATTTGGTCATACCGTGCATTGGCCATGACCAATCCGTTGGCATGGCCAACCATGCAGTAAACAAAACAGCCCCTACAATGCAATTAACTCTGAAGAAAACTATCTACACACACCACATTTCTGAAATGCAATGGCTTCAAACATTCTATTTCATATAATAACTCCAAATCCCTTGCAACTTTATTCCTCTCTTTTGGAAGGTAACTGTCATTCTTTTACATGTACACCATCATGCCATATAAGGAGTTCCTTGAAGTATCATTAAGCTCCACCTTTTGCAGCCATCTCGAAGGCCCTTATGAATATGTTTGGAGGCTGGCCACCACTGAGTTGATATTTTCCATTGATCTAAAAGAAACAACAAATTGAATTATCATGCACAAGTTGTGGATCTGTCAGTCATTTACTGGATGTATGAATAAAAATCATTAATTAATCCACGATCCACGTACCACAAAATGAGGAACTCCAGAAATGCCAGATGAGTACTTGTTAAGTTCTTCGTTGACCTTTTACCAACAAAAAAGGACAATGTTTCAACCATCTCATAAGAAAACATAAAATATCCTTAGTTCCAAACAAAACATACCTCATTAACTCCTTTGCTAGGATCTTGAAACAGTTCTTCTGCTCCTTCTATGCCCACCTTTTTTGCAGCATCCAGTAGAACTTGTCTTCATACATTTGGAAGTTCAATTCATGACACTGCTGAAAATAATGGTATAAAACACCCTAGGGTACAACATAGAAAGAAAATATTTATGCATAGTAGAGTGATTTTAGGGTGTTAGGTGAATGTGTCCTGAAGCAAAATAAGCAGCACAGGTAATCCCCCCTATTCCCCAAATGTTACTTGAGCAGTAAATTATCATCAACAGGTACTTATGTAGCATAAAACAATTTTAGTTTGCTACTGAACCAACCATCATGGTCAAATGCTACAAAAAAAAAAAATTCACAATCAGCAACCCCTAATGGTTCTCCAGAGCAAAGAGAGCCTTAAGCCTTCTCCATTGTGAACAACGATGCAGCTTATGAAAGAAAAAATGGAGTCCTAGATATCTCCAATTCTTGGCTCCATCACTGCCAAAGATTATCTAATTTTGTCTCAAATTCTGAGTATCTCACATCAAGAGCAGGAAATAATTATTTATACCATCTTTTAAAGACAAAGAGATATAGCATATGACCTAGAAATAATTATTTATACCATCTTTTAAAGACAAAGAGATATAGCATATGACCTATTGTTGAATTTCTGCCTCATGAATTGCTAATAGTCCTTATTTGTAGCTGGTTAACAATGATCTAGTGTACATATAAAATATAGAAAATGCAGGTTAAGGTAATAAAAAGTGTAAAAATAATTCCCAAACCAACAAGTTCAATATATACACTCACCTATCACCAATATATTTTCCCTGGACAAAATAATTGAGGAATAACTCTTCTACAAGAGCATTCTGTTTTTCATAGCCTTGGTGTCCAGCAAGTGCTATGAGCCTATGGCTGTCCATTGTACTACCGCTGCATTACAATTTTTAAATCAGTGCACTAACAAATTATATGTTGTGATGCATGCCAAATTGTAGACTTGCACATACGTGAGTCCAGACATGTCATACTGAAGCCCAAGTCCTTGAAATATCTGCAAAAAGAGCATGTCAACAACTAAATACATTTTGTGCAATGTGGGTAAACAATACTATGTTCATGGTCAAATGACAGAACCTCTGTCATGCGTGCAGTTGCACGCTCAAACTGAGCAGGGCCAAATTTCATCTTGTAATGATCAGATTTCTTGATACCTTCCTTTGGTGCATCAGGATTTAGGAAGAATGGATGCCAACGAACCTATAAAACAAAGATGCAAATACTCGTCTCACATCATACAGATAAGAATTCTGAACTTAGAACATGTTAATGATTCAAAGTGAAACCTCAAAATCGAACTTGTCCTTGGTTTGCTCCATAGCTTTCTCAAGGTTCTTCTTTCCGACAAAGCACCAAGGGCACACTGTATCCGAGCTCACATCAATCTGAATAAGCTTTTTGTCGTTGTTTGAAGCCATAAATTTTGTACACCTATAATATAAAAAGAAGTTCTGAAATGAAATGTTGACTGAAAATTCCCCCTCCAAGAAAGCACGTTTTGTCCTTTCCGGAAATAGATAATATAGCGTTTTTTTTTTCTCTAGATAGATACAAAATTGTAGGTTCTCATGGAAAATTTGAAGCGGGGATCTAATCTTCCATAACTTCCATGGCGTTATTCATTTCCCTCTCAATGCTTTTGACAGAAATTCGAGGACAGATTAAGCTCTACCTTTGAATCACCAATAATAATAGCTTACGGAATGTGAAATAGAAAAAAGAACAGGATTGTGCGAAAAGAAAAATCCTTGCATCACTCAGTAATACCTATTGCCTGAAGACAGTATAACAGCCCATTTCTTTCAGCAAACATATCTATAATCAACTGGAAACACACATCAATAGATTTAAGATGAAGAAGTTCGAACCTGCGAGCTGTGGGTGTGGTGAGGTAGGAGGGGATGAGGGATGCGAGGAGGCGACTTGGCATACACAAGAAGAAACACCTGATCTTTCTTTCTGGTAAGATCTGATTTCTGGTGACGAGGAAGGAGGGAGGTTGGAGAGTCGGAGTTGGTGAATTGGTCTTTGAGCGCCATACATGTGCTACGCTAGACTAGGTTCACGGAGAAGAAATGGAAAGGGTGAGCTCTCAACTACTCGGTCAAGGGCAAGCCAAGCCTCAAAAAATAATTTGCCCAAAACAAAAAAAATCAAAAAAAATTTCCCAAAGCAAAAGTCCAGGTATTTGTGTTGTAATCCTACTAGATAAGTCTAACCCGACAGGGTTATCTATAGGAGGAGGAAATTGCCAATTTGCCCTGAAGTTGATTAACCTTAACTAATTTGTCCAAAGTTGAATAGCCCTTGCCAATTTATCCTGAGTGGATCTAACTAATAAAAAAATTTACAACGGGGGCAACGAATTAGAACAACATGCTCCACCTATCCCACAGATCATCCGATCATGAAGCAGCAGATCATCAAACAACGAGGGCAACGACGGCAAGATCAGGGAAGGTAGTAGCTAGGAGTGCTCAGGAGGGTGGACCTACGAGCCGAGGGCGGAGAAGCGAGCGGAGAAGGACCCGTAGTGGCGGGACGCGGGGGCCGTCTGACGCCCATCGGACGCGCCTCCCATTCGACGCCTCTCGCTGGCCGTTGGATTAGCGTTAGATCTTGAGACAAACTTTGTTATTTTTGTTTCGCCATATAAAAAAATTCAAAAAAAATCAATAAAAATTATAAAAATTCTCTAATCAATGTCAGGTCCCACACAAATGTTTTTCAAATCGATATGACCAACATTCATTTTTATAAACATTTCTTAAAGGATAACCTAGATGTATAAATGTTGTATATCAATCTAAAAAATATATGTGGGAATGTACATGCATTAGAGAATATTTATGATTTTTATAGATTTTTTTGAATTTTTTTTACATGGCAAAACAAAAAAACAAAGATTGTCTCAAGATCTAACGAGATCCAACGGCCAGCGCTGGCGTCGGACTGGGCTCGGACGCCCCCCGGTTCTGTAGTGGCGAACCCGGCGCCGAAGCCGAGGTCGTGCTCGAGGGCGAACTGCACGGTTTTGGACACGCCGAAGCCCGCGGCTGCCACCGAGGAGACCTCCGGCGCAGGCGGGGACTGGGAGGGGGAGTAGGCGTGGACCCCCTCGAACTCGTCATAGTCGTTGTTGAGGACCAGCTCGTCGGACTGGAAGGCGGCGGCAAGGGAGAGCACGGAGGCGAGGCAAAAGTGAAGTCACCTGCAGTCGGCCATTCTCTGCCGCCCATGTGAATCCAACGGCTTGTGTTATTTGTGCCTTGATGAAGCGGGCAGCTCACGAAGCATGTTCGGCCCAACAGCATAGGACGACAAAATAGCAGCGACCAGTTCGAGAAAAAAATTATAGTATTAAAAAGGTTGGAGGAAAAAAGAGGATCAGTCTTCGTTTTGGTGCCTTGTCGGATGGAAGAAGATCAAACTGGTTTTCACATATTTGCCATTTTACTTTTAGTATTAGGAACTTGTGTATCTCATATCCTTTTCTAACTATCTTTTTTCCTTTTCTTTTGATTAATATTGGAATATATCCTTTTATTAGATCTAGACTGTTATAATTCGGTCCCACGAAAATTGATGGTTTAAATTTTTCTCTCTAATTAATGAGCAAATTTCTAGTAATTTCTAATTAATATGGAAATTTCCAAGATTGTAGGATTATTGTGGTGCCGCCGTTGGACCCTGTTGATAGTGTTGGCCGTGAAAAATTAATAAAATAATCAATTTTGTTTAATTTTATTTTAAAGAATGAAATTAATTAATTATGAGCCTAGATATTCCATGATCAAAATTTGTTGGATCGTGGCTAAATAACTTGATCTCTATTCCATTCTTAGCTCTATCCCCTAACGAAAATGTCTCAAAACAGATAGACAGATAGATAGATTGATTTGAATTAATTAATGTCGAATCGACTTAGTGCTTGTGTCATGTCGGCAACAGGAAGCAAATGTTTGGCTCTTACGCCTCATGTACGGAGTACCTGCTAGAAAGTGGTAGTAGAAGCGCTAGCTAGATATCAATTGGAACTATATATTGCTTACGAACCAATCTTTTCCAAAAATTTGTAGCTAGCAGGATTGAAATACTGTCCGGTAATATTGAAAAGGAATTCATAAATTTGAGATTAACTCTGCTTCCATGGATATATTGTCCCATGCGGATATAATCAAAGTATGCAATAAAAGCGTGTTA
Organism: Raddia guianensis; assembly: GCA_036346415.1. Lineage (NCBI taxonomy): Eukaryota > Viridiplantae > Streptophyta > Magnoliopsida > Poales > Poaceae > Raddia > Raddia guianensis. Next base: position 48,307,869 of record CM070536.1, on the reverse strand, counting down.
GTTCTGGTATGGAAAAGAAGAAGAAAAAAACAGAGCAGCCCAGCCCATTCACGTTTTGCCCTAGAAATGGACGCAGCAGCACCAGTCGTTGGATTTGCATGGACGTCGGAGAATGGCCGACTGCAGGTGACTTCACTCCAGCCTGAAGTCAGACGATCCGGATCCGAGGCGAGGAGGAGGAGGCGGAGTAGAGGGCAGCACAACACGGTAAATTTTCTTTTTAGTTAGATCCACTCGGGGCAAATTGGCAAAGGCTACCCAACTTTGGGCAAATTAACCAGGGCTAATCAACTTCAGGGAAAATTGGCAATTCTTTCCTATAGGGGTATTAGGGCAAACCCAAATCGAAATATATATCAAATTGTCCATTCAATTTTTTTGGTGGTCAAAAAACTTCCACCGTAATATAAGAGGCACCCCCATTATAATCAACTACTTACATATGAGATTAATAAAGATTTTCCACCTCGTGCGTTCTCTTTATATATGTGTCCATATACAGTGATTGAATCTTGTGATTGATAGTCTACAATGTATCGTGATTCGTTATTTCATAACATGTTATCAGAACGAGTTGCTCTTCTTTCTAGCGCATTTGTACGTCGTTATTATATCAATCTAATATTTAATCTATCATTTGCAGGTGTTGTATAGTAAAACGGCTTTACCCTAGTACCTAAATCCTAACCCTAATCAGTAGACGACCGGCGTGCAGAAAACTCCCAACATGGGGCATCGTCAGAGCAATAATGTCTAGGCGCAAGGCCTAACCGGGTGCACGGTTTGGTGTTGTCTCGGAGGCAATCAGTAGACGACCGGCGTCACGTGGCCTCGATGCATTGGCATGGCATCGGCATAGATGATGGCAGCGATGCGATCTCAGATCAGCGGCTGGGGGAAATACAGTCTAGCCGGTGCTCGACGGCCGGTGGCGGCAATGGAAACCCTAGCACGACCGATGTGTGGCCTGAGCATAGCAGGCCAACAGCTTGGTGCCAAGACACTCGAGCGCGGTGGCGCCCTAACTTACGGTGCGGCGGCAGGTAGCTTGGCTTGATCATTAGGTCGACGTGGCACGTCCGTGGCGTGGTGTGTTCCCAGCATCGGCGCGGCCGGTGCGGCAAACGGTATAGTGCAAAAGCAGTCAATGCACGGTTGCATGGCCAAGGGCGATGAGATTTGGCCAGTGGCGGCAAGCGAAAACCCTAACGCGATCCAGCATGACTGGTGCACGTCATGCGACCCAAATGCACCGGTGGCACGATGCAAGTAGCAGCACGGCATGACTAGCAGCCGGCTCGGCCAGGCCGGCGTGCTGCCGACATGGCCGATGAGTTCTAGCAAGACCAGCTTGGCCCACGGCTGATGGGACCTGGTGTAGTCGATATAACATGTGGACCCTAACTCGCTGCCTATGCCACAACACAGCCCAACGCGCCGCAAACAGCATGGACACGATGCCCTGTATGGCACTACGAGCACGCAAGTAAGGGCCGGTCACGGTGTGGCCAGTGATAGGAATGATTCGATAGGGCGTGACTAGTGTGGTTTCATCGTAGAAGCGAGTGTGGTTGATGTGGGTAACTGCGGCAATAGGGCTTGGGGAAACCCTAGTTGAGCTTGGTTTGTATCTATTTTCTATGTCGGCGTGTGGCCTGGTCCTAGTGTGGGCGTAGGCGACACGACATGTTCCATTGCAACTTGCAGCCTAATGTGGAGGAACCCGGTACAAGCACAATGCACGACCAGCATGCACAAGGTCCAGCGGGATTTGTAGCTCGGTCGGATGAGGTCCAATGTGAGTGCAATGCGCAGAAAGCATAGACGAGGACATCTGCAGCTCATGGTCTGGTGCGGACAAGATCTAGCGCCGATGTGGTGCACAACCAACACATACAAGGATCGATACGGTTAGATCAACGCACATCACCGCACAACTAGCGCGTGGCACAACTCCAACGAGGACTCTGCTGGTGCACGACAAGGCTGAAAAGATGAGAGTAACGCAGTCGGGCCACTGGCACACTACGGTGCACAACCACGATGCGGCCATGGTGCACGACAAGGCTGACAAGATGAGAGTAACGCAGTCAGGCCACTGGCACACTACGGTGCACAACCACGATGTGGCCCGGGCATAGCCATGGCCTGGCAGGTGAGCCCAAGTAGTGTGGTAGCGGCCTGACAATGGCATGGTCTACGGCCATGTTGGCCTAGCCCCAAAGAGTGTGCCCTCAGTGGTAGAGTGGAGCAGCTAATGTGCGGTAGTCCTGAAGGCGGCATGTATATCATGGCCCATCTTCCCCAATTGGTGGTGATAGGGCAACCTTATGGTCCTGGTCCTGCCCTCTTCCTATGCACGGATAAACAACTAGCATATCCCAAAGACGCGGTGGTATATGGCAAGGCAAGGTGGCCCTAGCCTAATTTATATGGCCCTGGTTGACTGGTGACCCTTGGCGACAAATAGTGGCATGCGGGTGGCCCGACAACAATATCGGCTAGAGATTTCTAGATCTTACTGCCTTCCTTGACTCTGGTTATTGGAAGTTACGAGAGATTTGCAAGTTTACCCTTGAAGTTGACAAATTGCAAATTCATGTGAATTTTGATATTGGTCCTTGTAGAACATTCTTCTTGCGTGGGCAAATTTCTATTTCGATTTTTGTTCGGTCCCTCCAGTTCTAGGTGTGTGAGCTTACTCAATTTGAAACATCTTAGACCTAACCCTTGTAAGAAGCTTCATATTAACGGGTTTGTTTTTTAGCATTGTATTATATTATGGTTATTTTATGCAATGATATGATTACGTGGCTAGCAGATCAATAATTTGCAGGAACTCATTAAATGCTAGAATGGTCTAAGTTTTTCTAGTTAAGTCATTTTCTCTTCACATAGTGATGATATACATGTAATGCTTAATAAAATATGGTGCCTAAAGCACATCTTGGAATGAAGATAGTGATCTTGCATGGAATAAATTGTATGTAAACATGGACATGTTGTTAAGCCACTAGTGCATGTATGTGGCCAGCGCGGCGTACATCCTGGCGTGGGTGCGACCAATGCGGTATAACCAGACAAGATTTTTGTAGGTGGCACCAGGGCATGTCTGCTATCCATTTGTCAATCCCTAAAGGATCAACGTTGCTTATTATTGACTAATCGCTACTAGTTTCATTTCACCAAAATTATACTCCTAGTACTATGTTTAAATGCAAGGTGTGGGTGTGCGTGGCACGACCTCGGTTTTGTTGTGGCCGGCACTACCTGGCATGGGCACAGCCCGGTGTGGGACGCGCGTCATTGCCTTGGCGCGGGTGTGGCCGACGCTACCCAGCACAAGCATGACCTAGCGTTGGTACGCGTGGCGTGTCCGCGGCGTGGGCATGGCCAGCGCAGCCTGACGGTGTGCATCGTGAATTTGTGGTTGGTGTGGAAAAGGGGTAGAATTTGCGCTTTTATAATAAATATAGAAATAAAAGAGGGATTTAATTTGGAAATTTTGAATTTTCATACAACCATTTAGTTATTTTGGAAGACAACACGACACCCGAGTGTTGCGCGACCCCGACATAGGAGCGATAGGCTTGGCCGGTGTGCGACTGGTGGGGCACATCAAGCGTGGCATGACCTTGGTGTGGGAGTAACCGACTTGGCCAGTGCGTGGCCGGCACGGCCCCGTTACGGACGTAGCCGATCCATAACATGGTCTAGCCAATGTAGATGTAGATGTGCTACCATGGTATAGCCAATGTATATGTGCACTACAGTTATCCTGGTCTAAGTGTGTTGCATGGGACATGAAACCTAAAGACAGGGTGCACTAAGGACTAGGCGTAGCCAATGAAAGGTTTTGTATTGTTTCTCTCTTAAAAATGAGACAAGACTTGTGGGGAACGTGTACACGATATGAAGAGTCAAAACTATCATTGGTTATGGGTGGGAGGAAATTTTTCACATGGTAGTCTTACTCTCTTTTTAATTAATAAACCTGATGAATATTGTGTAGGTTGAGATTGCCTCTTGAGCCGATTAGCCATCTTTGGGCTAAGCTCGTGTCGACGGAGGGTGTTTATCTCGTGGTAAACAAATAATAATGTTCTACAACAATTGAGTGGATAAGTGTTGTTTTAACAAAGCAACCATCCTATCATTAGTTACCTGCATTCATATTAAGAAAATGCTTGCTATGTAGACATGTAGTCGTGTAGTCATTACAACAACTACATATATTTTGGTTCAGGCGAAGGAAGAAGTGCAGTTTAGGATTAAAAGGATCTTCAAGGTGATCGGGACTTCTAGTTACATATTCAGAGTTTGCGATTGGAAGTCATCGTACTGAAGTCTTTTGTTGCAATACTCTGGATTTCAGCATCATATATTGTCTATATTAACGTGATGTTATTACATGTAATTTTGCTACTTTATTAGTTATTTCATATTACAATGATATCAATGAACTGTCCATTCAGAGATACTAGCTATGATCTTTTAGGACTAAGTATTCGATCACAGCTAAATCGGTGTAAATATTGAGGGTCATGACACTCACCTAGCCGGCTCTCGACCGTGTGGACTTCACCATCGTGCATCCCCAACAGCCCCTCTATCGCACCCTTTAAAACACTATTCACATAGACATGAATAATATTTTGGCGGGTGGGATTAGTCCTTGGAATTGAGGCGTGTTTTTTTTGGGCCAACCCGAGCATGACCTGATTTTATAGGCCCAAAGCATAGCATGAGACGAAATGATTTGGGTTGTGTCGGCCCGGCCCAAAAGGCGTGCCATGTCGGACTTGAGAAGCTAGCACGACGGGCCGCCCGACACGACCCAAACTAAGGCACGAGTCAGTAATTTGTGTTTTTTGTGATCTTTCATTGCTTGGATGAATTTTGGTTCGACATGAAAGTTGTAGAGAATTTAAATACGCATCTTATTTACGTAGACAACCTTTTCTTTTAAGCAATGCATAAATTTATAAAAATTGTAATGCGCTGGCTGTTTTAAAATCCACATCATATATTTCGGTAATTCGCATTTTTTGAGATATTCAAATTTATGTTCTACATCAAAGTTGTAGAGAATTTCGAGACGCGTCTTTTTGGTATAGACAACTTTTTCATTTGAGCAACTTACAAATAACATTTATCTCTTTGTTTTGTTGGAAGTGCCGTGCTCGGCCGGCCCTGCCCGATTGTGGCCCGTCGGGCTTTTGGGCCGTGTCGTGCCTGATCTTTTGCAGTTCGTTCCGGCCCAACCTGGCCCGAAGTGTTGACCGGGCCGTGCCGGCCCGTTACACGGTGGTCCAAGGCACGACAGACCCGTGCCGTGCCAGCCCAGCATGGCCCAACTCCCAGACTAGGTGGGATAGAGGGGCTACCACCACCTAAATCATTATTTGGGCTATCAGGGCTTCATCGCCTTAGCAGTCCGCCACTACTTGCGCTTTCGAGTTACTACATGGAAGAGAAGGGTGCTGTTCCATCGGTGCAAGACTGAGGGAGGGATTGGGAATTTTGGATAACCAGAGGAGGGAGATTCACAATATTTAGCCATCTTTTCTCCTCTCGCTATTGAGTTCACTGCGGTAGCGAGACTGCTGGTGTAATAGCCCGTATGGGCCTTGGCCCAAGCCCAACCCATCTAATGGAGATAAAGGCAATGGGGGGGACCGACGGTTTTCCCAGGGAAAACCTAGCCGTCGTGGTTCTCGTGCGTCGCCTCCATCCCGCCTTTCCCGTCGCCAAGCCGAGCCGCCATCGCGTGGCTGCACCGCCCCGTCGCCAAGCCGCACCGTCGTCGCGAGGCCGCGCCGCCCCCGTCCCTTTCGCCGTGCCGCCACCTTTCCTGTTGCCAAGCCGTCGCCGCCCCCTAGTGCCGAGCTCCACCATCGCCTGGTCGGAGGAAGCCGCCACCACCGAAGTACGTCGTCGCCATCTTTGCCGGAGGGAGCCGCCGCCACTAGAGGGAGGAGCCGTCACTGAAGGATGCTGTGTGCTGCTCCTGCCCTTGCTGCCTCACGGCGCCTTGCCATCAGAGAGCCGCGCCACCACCTCTTACCTTTATTTTCTTGAGGTAAAACCCTTCTATGGCTTTGTTGTGAAGGGGATTAGGAAAGATACGAGAAATAGAAGTGAGGAGGATTAGGGGAAGATGGGAGGAGGAAGAAGCCAGGGAAGCAGGTGAGAAGGAGGGAGTGTAGTGCTGGCCATAGAAGAGGAGAAGGAAAGGAGAGAAGACAATATCATGTTGATATTTGTTTTTTTAGCTAATTTAGATTAGTTGCTAGCCCTGAAATATTGACTATATTCTTGTAGATTGATTAGTAGATGACCAGTTTTGCAGATTAGCAAGTGTTACCTGTCAAAACCGAAGTTCTAATAGGTCTGTTGTATGTGCAGTAGGCTAAGGGGTGATTTAGAACTGGTTATGTTCAGATTTGGAGCTTGCTCTTATAGCGGAAGTTGTCAATATAGATCCTAGCTTTATTTGGAGCCGAAGGCTGTATAAATTGGTTAAGTAGTTCTCAAGTTTTTGGCCGTTCTAAGCCTGCTGTCCAGATTTCAGCATGGTTGGGTTTTGTTGGCCCTAGTGATCCTAGATAGGCTTTTGAATAGTGTAAGAGAGGGTGGACTTATAGGTGGAGATATTTATTTGTTTTGCTCCTAATGAGGAAAATATTGAGATGCGTCCATTTATGTAGGTCCTGGATTAGGATGATCGCGTCGGCTGTGCATTATTCCATCGGTTTAAAGGCAAGTATATGTTAAGCTTATAGCGTATTGATGTGATTGGCTTGTGGATGTTTCTATTAGCTATGTGATCCAAACTTTAGTGATTGTGATACTTATTGCTATATGTCGGAGATGTGTGAGAGTTGTATGACAAAGGAGCCATTGTATTATTGCATCATGTTGCATGAGTCAGGTCGATGAGAAAGTCGTATAACTAGTCCGGTGAAGTTGGTGAGAAAGTTATACGACTAGTCCGGAGTGCTCTAAAGTCTGACTCGGTAGGCACTTCACGGGAGTGGAGTAATTGGTCCCCGCCTGAAAAGGACGGGCAAGGTGTGGCATCGACGGGTGCGCACCTAGCTATATCGGTATGAGCTCACAGTACAGACGCATGTGCATTGCATTGCATCGAATGGACGAGAAGTGATTTGCTTGGAGTATTTGGATTGACGATTGCTTTTGTTTCTAGTGTGAAGAGAATGAACTTATGGAAGTGATCTTCGGGTTCTCGTATTTGTATTCCCTAATTGTTTATATATATACTTTGCTGAGTATTCTTAAATACTCACTCTTACTTTTATTTGGTTTTTAGGTACATGTGATGTCAATCATGCACGGGGATGGAAAAATAGAACCTGAACTTGAGCACTCACTATCTCTCACGTTATTTAGTATATTGGTTTCATATGAGTTTTATTTAAATAGTTGAGTCATATGTATAATTGAGAGTTACAGTTATTGTGGTTTTTTTAAAATTGGCTATTGGTTGATAGAAATGTTTATTTGTTCTCTTGTTATAATTGCCTGTTGTGGATGCCCATATAAACAAAGGAGATGCCGTCGAAATTTTATAGATTTTGAAGAGTTTGTAGCATTCTAGGTTCTTTAGGAACCGGGGTGTTACATCTAGAGCCACATATCACTTGCCATTGCCTCCTGGTCGTTGTCAGGTAGCGAACAAGGCCACAGATAGAGAGCGCCTTGGCCCAGAACTATCTGGTTGTTATGGTTTTATGGTTCCATCGTCTGGGTGAAGGGTTTTTACACAACTTTCAAGACAATAATTAACATGTGCGGCCATCGTGGCGGGAGGAGGTAGTAAGAATATTAGTGACAGTGGCAGTGGTCGTATTTGTATTTGTAGTAGTGGTAATTTTCACTGGGATCAGCTTTTGTAAGACCTTACATTTTCTAACTCCTATCTACTTCGATGGCATGTTCTTCTCCGTGTCTCATCATATCTGACTTTTCTATTTATTTTATTTATCTCGTAATTTCGAAGTTTTTTGAGGTGGTCGTAAAAGTCGGGTCCCCTTTGATTGACATATTATAGAGAGCTATTAGACACGCATTTAAGATAAAAAAGACAGATCGAGAAAACCAAAGTATTTACATTTTAAACGAAGATAAGCAAAAAAAGGCATGTAAGTCAAGTAAGTTGTACTAAGTTTAGAACAAGGCCTTAGTCTCATAATAATGGGAAAATAAACACGTGCAGTGTTCTTATAGCTACAGCAACTCAAGTGAATAATACTCTCTACGCTATAGGGCTTATTTTGGTCTGGGAAGTCTTTGAAGGCAATTTTGATCAATCAATTCCTCTGTCATATATTATCAAATGACACAAAATAACATTGTATCAAAAGAAATTTAAAATAGAAACAAATTTTATATACTAGCGATGCATATAATTTGGCTAATTATTGGTGAAACTTTAAATTGTCCGACTTCTTTAAAATAAAATAGGTCTTGTAAAAAATAGACGGAGAGAAACCTATCTTTCATGCAATCACTCTAAAATCACTTGCAACTTTTATTCTTCACTTAATCGATCACTTGTAATTTTTAATCTTTTCTTTTCGAAGCTAGCTTCCATTATCCACTATTTATACAAGCACACCATCTTGCTCGGTATCATTGAGGTCCACCATCTGCAGCCGCATCGAAGGCCCTCGTGAATACGTTTGGAGCCTGGGCACCACTGAGTTGATGTTTTCCGTTGATCTGAAAGAGAGCGCATAATAATGAACCATGAACAAGACATTGAGCTGCCGGTTCATTTATTGGGAAAAGAAGACGGGAAAATACAACAGTAATTCATCCATACCACAAAGTGAGGGACTCCGGAAATGCCAGATGAGTACTTGCTGAGTTCTTCCTTAACCTTTTGTCGCCAAGGAAGGACAAATTGTTTCAACCCATTCATAAGAAAAATTTTACCCCTAAGTGTAACAATTAGTCAAAAACGAACCTCATCGACTCCTTTGCTGGGGTCTTCAAGCAGTAGTTCTGCTCCTTCTATGCCCACCATTCTTGCAGCATCCAGTAGAACTTGCCTTCATACATTTTGGAAAAAAGCTCATAAAAGTGCTGAAAATAATAGTACAGAAACTCCTAGTGATACAACATAGCGATACATTAACGCCAATGCAGAGCGGTTTAAGGGGATTGGGTAAATATCTTTACTGTAGCAAAATACACCCCCCAAAATACAGTACATCAACCATTCAACGAAAACTGTACTCACCTATCACCAATATATTTTCCCTGGACAAAGTAATTGAGGAATAATTTTTCTACAAGAGCATTTTGTACGTCGTAGCCTTTTTGTCCAGCGAATGTTATGAGCCTATGGCTGTCCATTGTATTACCGCTGTATTACCATCGTTAAATCAGTGCACTGCAAACTGATACAAATGTCGTGATGCATGCCAAAATGTTTAAACTTGCACTTACGTGAGTCCAAATATGTCATACTGAAACCCAAGTCCTTGAAATATCTGCAAAAAGAGCATGGCAAGCAGCTAAATACATTTCACGCAATGTAAATGAACGAGCATATAATATGGTCAAGGTCAACTGTGAGAACCTCTGTCATGTAAGCCATTCCACGCTCATACTGAACGGGGCCAAGGCCAAACTTCGTCTTGTAGTAGTCAGATTTCTTGATGCCTTCCTTAGGAGCATTGGGATTTAGGAAGAACGGATGCCATCGAACCTATAAAACAAAGAGACATGCAGGTAGTCTCATGCCGTACAGATAAGTAGCACTTCTGAACTTAATTCATGATAATGACTTCAAGAAGAGAAACCTCGAAATCGAACTTGTCCTTGGTCTGCTCCATAGCTTTCTCAAGGTTCTTCTTTCCAACAAAGCACCAGGGGCACACTGTATCTGAGGTAACATCGATCTGAATAAGCTTCTTGACAGTATTTGAAGCCATGTTCAAATTGGCAATCAGCTCAAAAATTCCCCTCCAAGGAAGCACTGGCAACGGCAAGTCGGCAACTTGGTTTATATGCTCATAGATATTCCATCGTTAGCTCACTTTTGAACTAATCCGCCAATGAATCAATCAGAAAGTATGTTAGAGTTAACTGTGAACTCTTTGTGGTCTTTTTTTTAACAGAAACACGTAGTGGTTTTCTTTTCTTTGAAGCAAAATTGTTAATTTGTCATGGCAATAGGAAACTGGGGTTTATTAATCTTCCATAATCTTTACTTACCTTCATGCTTATTTTGCTCACCGATATCGGCGTCCTCCGCAGTTCTACCCTTATAGCTGGGGTCACTGACACTATAGCTGGGGTCACTGACACGTGGATCCCACACACCCCAGATCCACGTGTAAGTGAAACAACTACACCGTGCAGTACTACAGAGGATCAGATCGATGGCGATAACTTGGGACGAGCAACAGGCCAACCGCACAACAATTACTTGTGCTTCGCTATGCGTATACAGTAGTACTGAATAAGTAAAAAAAACAAAACACGAAAACGATCTTGCATCATTCAGCAATAATCGTTGCAAAAAGAAAGCAGAACCGCCAGTTTCTTGGAGCCAAGATATCCATAATTAACAAGGAAACACACAGCAAATAACAATGGGTTAAAGATGAACGGATTCCAACCTGAGAGCCGACGGTTTGCGAGGAGGCGAATTGGCACGCACAAGAAGAAGAGAAAACACGCCCTTTATTTGGGGTAGGATCTGATTTCTGGTGAGGAGAGGAAGAGGGGCAGGTTTATGAGGAGCGGGGTGGGGGATGTGGAGCTTGGTCTTTGCGCGCCATAACGACGCACGAACGAGAAGCGGAGACGGCGAACCCAAGAGTCAAGACTACCCTTGAAGAAAATGGCTCTCGATCCTGACTTGTTACTGAATTTTCTATGATGTGATTATGCAAAAAAAAAAACTAGAATTTGAGGCAGGACTGTGGACTGAACGCAATTTCTTTAGGAGAAAGGGGGAAGGAAATTTCGTGGCACCGGGTGCCACGGTGGCACCCGGAGAGAGATAGAGAGAGGGAAGAGAGAGGAGATAGAGAGAGAAAGGGAGGAGATAGAGAGAGAGGAGGAGAGAGATAGAGATAAAAAGGGATGTCATAGTCCCTTGCGTGGCATAGGGTGCCACAAAATTTTTTTCCGAGAAAGGGACGGCACGGGATTTCACAAACTCCGGCCTGGGTTCACCGGATGTTGAGTCTTTTGGTCTCGTATATTTCAGCTTAGAGTAGTATAACGTTTCAACAAAATTTAAGAGTATTTAAAAAGTGATGTAAATATTATAAAAAATAATTCAAAAATAGTTTTAGTATCTTTATGCATTGCCGTGGGACGGGCATAGACACCCCTCCCTCTGAAGTCTGGTGGTTGTCTCTATGGCAGCATCGTTGATCGCCGCCTGCATATATCCCTCGGAGATAGACATTGTATTCCCTCTGGAGCGTTGTTATTTCCTTTAGTGTTTTTAAAAAATTTTAAATCACGTGTACCCATTGCATAGTTTCATCAACCTCGTGCCTACTTTTTCATTTCATGGTACACTACATGTAGATTCAATTTTCTTTGGTTCACGCTATGAAGAAAATACTACTAAGAAAAAACTAAGGCGAGCGCCAGGCGTTAGACGTCCGGACGGACGCGCGCGCCAGACCAGCGCCGTCCGTCCGATCGCCGGCACCGTGCCCATCCTACGCGCCCCAGCGCTCCGCGTGTAACAGATGCTAGCAAAGTTGTTAGCACTGCAGTTGATCACGTTTTTCAATTAAACTTATGATTTTTGTATAAAATTCAAACATTGTTCAAAATACGTGAAATAAATTTCATAATTCTTCTAAAATCAAGAGCAACCCATTTTAAATACTTTTAAATTTTTGTTTTTTCACTTTTTCAAAAAAATTTATGTGGAACTAGGAGAAGGCACTTATGAAACTTACATGTATACTAGTAAAACTTGGCCATGTGCTGATGAAACTTGGCCGTGTGCAGATGAAATCTGATGAAACTTCGATGTAACTTGATGAAACTTGGATGAAACCTGTTGAAACTTGAATTGATCTGATGAAACTTGAAGAAACTTGTATGGGACCTGTTGAAACTTGATGAAACTTGCATTAAACCTGATGAAACTTGACGGTTTGGCAAGTTTAACGAATATGAAATCCAAGTTTCAGTAGGCGAAACCCAAGTTTCATCAGGTAAGTTTGAAGATTTATATGGCAACATATATCTTGTTTTGTTCTAAAAATACGAGGAACACGTTGGTGCAAACAGTTTGTGGATTAGAACACCCAGTCAAAAGGTATGGTCACCAAAAGAAAAAAATACTGTGGGACCCACCCTGCATGTCGGCACAGTGCAGTACTCAGCACGTTCGCGTGCACTGCGCGCGAATTCGGTCACGCCGGACGTCCGTGTCTAAGCCTTTTCGAAAAACTAATAGTAGATATAGGCACTAAATTATTTGGTGATCAGTTAGGCAGGAAAGGAAAAATTAATGATCGAATAAATATTTGGCATGCAATTATGACCGTGGAAAATGACAATAAAATAAGCTTTCCATGTGAAAAAAATAGGCATCAAAATTTTAGTGTCGTGCAAAATTTGCCATGCAATTGAAAATGTAGTGTCATTTTTTTTAGCGGGCTATAAAAGTGTAGTCAACATGTCATTCATGGTACAATCCGTTCGTTTTAGAAATATGTTGTCTATGTCTCTTTCAAATAGCGTCCGATCAAACAGGGTTCAAGTTTCAAGTCCGTCAACTTTGAACGGTCTTGATTTCCATTAGATCATCTCTTTGTGCTCCATATAGCTTGGTATTGTGCTAGATATTTTCCTCTTTTGAGATATATATCTTAGCACAGCTGATAGCATAAGTTGTTACACATTACTTAGTAAATCACCTTTTACAATTTTTATGTTGCTTTGATTTATGTATTTTTTTTAATATAGCTCCGTTGCAACACATTTACTAGTAAGAGAGTGAAATATAGATTAATAGTGAGAAGGAGGTGTAAACACTACTAGTACCGCCAGGTGTCTCCAACCGGTACTAGTAGGGGGTGGGAGAGGTGCCACGCGTGTTTTCTAGTATACGTAATTTTTATTGTACATGTGTTTTCTAGTATATATTATTGTTATATGTAATCAATCACGCACAATTAATAACAAATAAATCAATGAAATTAATTAACAAATTTGGTTACATCTAATATATGTTACAATTGCTAGCTAGCTAGGCAAATATATAAGTACACATACGTGAACAATTCAAATAATAATTAATTACACACGTTCGATCTGTTTATCGGGATTTTTTACATGCATCGCTCTTGGTTGTGGTAGATGTCGATCTCGACACTTGACGAGTCTGTATACAAGGGCCGCACCTATTAACAGGGTCATGAAATTCACCACAGGAATTTACGATCTTATCAACAATAAAGCCGATGAGTTGTTCTTGCACGACTCTGACACGCTCTGGCGAGATTTTTGAACCTCGTTCATCCATATGGCTGCTAATGGCTCTTGTTTGGGTGTGCAAGAGCTCCCATACATAGTAGTCACACAAGTTTGTGTCCGGAGGCTGATTCAAGATCTATGGACAAAAAAGATAACAGGGTGAAATAGGTGCATGAAAAGTTATAAGTGGCTAACTAAAAGGTAACTAACCGAGCCACGAACCTGTACTAATATGATCACGCAGCCTCTTAGCCATTGAGTCAAAACCATTTCCACTGCCAGCCACGGTTCGGGTTCAATGGCACTGATTTGTTAATATGGAAGGCCCGTTCTGTAGTAGTGAAATGGTGATTAAAACGGTCTACGTTAGGATGAGTACAACTCGAACACAGACCCCGACGAAGGCTGATGAGGACATCACTGATGAGTTTTCTGTCCCTAATGAGTTTGCTGATGAAGTTGGAAAGCGTCAAGACAGCATGAATCCTCATGCCATTCCATTCAAGCGTTCATCAACGAAAGTTCAGCAAGTTAGTTACAAGGTTAAAGAAGTCCCCGACCATCGGGCCCAAGTCGAGAGGACGTCGAAGTCGTTGCCAAAGCCCGGTTCGGCCATCCAAGACTAGTGCACCTTCAAACGGACGCTTAGATCACATACGACGTCTAAATGAGGCAAATAAGGACTCTATGAAAAGCTTACGAGATAAGTTTTCCAACAGATCCAGCCACGCCTCCAAATTCCAACCGACTCAACGGGAATCGTGAAAATAAGTTGACATACATAAACTTTCTAGCGCCGCGTCATCGTATTTTTGGGCCCAAGGCCTGTGTACCCCTAGGGTTAGAGTTGTGCATGCGTGGGCACCTGTTTGGGTGCCGCCCCTCCTCTGGTGCCACCCAATATAAGTCCCCCACCGTGCTTCGTTTTAGTTGGGTTTTGTTTAGTCGATTTCATCACGGTTGTGTGAGATTTCGTCTTGTTCTTCTTGTGTCGGCTAGACCAACATGATCAAGTTTCTGAACCCCATTATCCTTAATCCATATTCGCAATTGTAATTGCTTATCTTGTATTCATGCTCGTTCTTCGGTTGCCTGCAGAAACCATCCTTCATGGACAGGTCGATCGTGCCTCTGGTTCGGTCGATAACAATCGTCATGGTGGTTTAGCGATCGCCGGGATTTCTAGTTCCTTGTGGAGTTGGAAGCCGGATCGTTTAGGTCTTCTTGACACTACCGAATTATCCTCGTCGTCTCTCGCCAGAAGATCGGGACCCCGCGTCCGCGCCCATCAAAGGCTCACCCATGCAATGAGCCTGTGCAGAGAATATGTATATTTTTCAATCGACCGAATCAATATGGACGATGATATCAATCATCTACTCGAACTGTCAACGCTCAATTTTAACTTACCTTGAGAGTCGGAATCCCATGCACTAGTCCCTGGATCGGTACACTAGTTCGAAAGATCACAAAGCCGATCCAAGCATACATCGATTAATCGTAATCCCTGAATATTACATACCAAGTGAGCCCTTAGAAGAATTTAGTAAGGCAACCGACAGAAGCCTTATATTACAAAACATAGTTCAGAGTTTGCAGCCATCCCAAAATATGTATCCAAAATAATGTCCTATCGGCTAAGTGTCGGACAAGCGACTGGAGCAACCCCTAAGACTCGTCAGACCGACCGAAGTCCTTTCCATCATCTTCATGGCACTCATACGGATCCTCCTCGATCCCATCGTCTAAAGAATGCAAGTATGCGAGGTCAGCGTCATCCAAACGCTGGCTAGTTAACACTTTCCTTAATGCACTTAGTGTATAGAAGGATACATTTGGGGGAAGGGTTATTTTATTTGCTAAGGCTAGTTTTTAAATGACTTTGAAAACTTCATAAGCTAGCATTAGGTATTAGTAGTCTTATTATCTCAAGGGATTAGCATCGAAACAACACATCCCAAGCCCCCAACTAAACCACCGACTCTTTCGACCAACTCTAATTTGACCAAACCTCAAACATCATACCCTCGACTCAATACTTCATCACACCAAACCTCCTATTGCCCCCAACATTTCCTAAATGCTCTATCCTTGCAGGATTTGGCAATACTGTTGTGGACCACACTTGCCATAGACTACCCGCCTCGGTCTAGGGGGTTGCCAGCCCTCACTAGTCGAGCATCATCTTTGGGAAGTGTGGCCTTCATCACATCTGGTGACGACCCATGCCGGTCCCTATCGAGAGTGGTCAGTGGTCCTAGAGGGCCTCCGCAGAGCGCTCGCAACTGGCAATCCAAAACCCGTACTCCGTGTGATGGCCACGCGCTGTGTTGAAACCATCCTCCAGATGGCAGCGATCACCCCGCTACGCGTGTTCTTCCGCGCTGCTCTTGGGTAAGCCCTGGCTAAACCCAACACTAGTCACTCTATGCCTTAATCATCCAACAGGATGTCAATCTAGGGGCAACTTCCATCCATCTAGTCTCCACCTCTTTAATCACAGACATTACCCCATCAGGTCTATCCCGACCAACCGACCAAACCGGGCCGACACCCCACATCCATTCCTACAACCACACACAGCCTATCATGCATCTATTAGCCCTAACTGTCTCATGTCATAACATTTTTAATGAAGGACTGAATGACCGGTGAATATCGGTTCACCGTTCCGTGGCTAGTTGCCAGAAGATTTTGCAAAGCGCAGTGGTCTAACCATGCCGAGGCAAGAAGTTGCTTAGGAGAAGGAAGAGGATTTGAAAGCCAAGTTTTCAGAGCTGTTCGAGCAAGCCTTCTCTGAATCTCGGGGTCGAGATTCTCTGTAAGTGTGGGTGGTTTGTGACATCCTCTATTTTGTCGTATGTCACTTTTATTTTCAAACCCCAAAAATAAAATAAAAGGGAATTGTTATATACAAAACCCTAATTTAAACTATTTTACATTAGGTTTAAGACAAAACCCTAGGAAACCTTTTAGGAAAATTCTGAAAAAATTCCAGTAATTCTTAGATGCAATCATCCAGCCATCCTACAAATTTCATGCCCAAATTCCAAGGCTAGCTAAAGATTCCTTGAAGTGTTACTGTTCTGTCGGGAGCTCGTCAAACCCATCAAATAATGAGAAAACGAGGGAATCTCGTGCTCACATTTGGAGGGTACCTTTTAGAAGCCTAATCCGAATGACCCTACAAATTTCAGCCCATTCTTCCAATGGAAACTTTGAATTCTTGCTAAACAAGCCCAAAACCTATCTGAATTCTACCCGGACTAGAATTCGAGTCCTAATCTGACCCCTCTTAGCCCAAGGCCCAGCCCAGGTCATCCAAGACACAATATAAACCCCCCCCAAGACGCCTGCCCTAAGACCCCATCATGAAATTCCTCAAATCCTAAACCCTAGCCGCCAAAGCAATAGCCACCGAAACCCTTTCCGTGAGATCCCTCTCTGTGTTGTGCCCAAACCGAAGATTAGATGGTTGCATATTGAAGATCTCGTCGAGATGGTCAATATGGATATATGGATCGTCCAATTTGGCCAAGAAACGAGGAAGTTATGGCTCACCGAAGTTTCGAGCGCCGCCGACATCACCACCGGCCGCCGAGCCTTCATTAAATTTGATTTGACACTTAGGGGTTGCTCCGGTCGTGGTAGGACACTTAGCCGATAGGGATTCTTTTGGGTATATATTTTGGTGATGGCTGCAAACTCTGATATTGTTTTGTATATTGAGACGTGTATTGTCCGCCTTATTAAACCCGTCTAAGGGTGTAACATGGTTTGTAATATTCAGGGATTTTATTTAATCGATATATGCTTGTATCGGCTATGTGATCTTCCGCACTAGCGTACCGATTCAGAGACTAGTGTATGGGATTCCAACTCTCAAGCTAAGATAAAATTGAGGGCCGACAACTAGTATTACCATTCTGTGTTTTTTCTACGGATAAGTGGCTTTGGGTGATGGTTTAACGAACCATAGGTGGACAAACGCAGAACATCAGATAGGCTCGGGTTGTGAAAGATTGGTGCTACATTGCAAGTTTAATTCCCTTTTTTAATACTCCCTCCGTTCTTTTTTATTTGACGCTTTTGACTTTTGAACATATCTTTAGCCATTCGTCTTATTCAAAAAAAATCATGTAAATATCATTTATTTTGTTGTGATTTGTTTTATCAATAAAGATACTTTAAACATGTCTTTTTTTTACATGTTTGCACTAATTTTTTGAATAAGACGAATGGTCAAAGGCATACCCAAAAGTCAAAGGCGTCAAACAAAAAAAAGGAGGTAGTATTTTAATACTACAATATGAATACATGGTGGATACTAAATAAAATCATATGTTTGCAAAATTATTTGAATAACTATACAACGGATCATCTTGAATAGTTATTCAAATAATTTTTATACTTTTTTAATACGGACATAGGATCTTAGATCGAGATTCCGATATGGATATCTTAGATAATATCACGTGTGACATCCTTATTTTCCAAGTATTTCAAATGAGCATCTCATGTAAAAAGAATTAAGGTATGTTTAACTTCATTAATAAATTGCTTCCAAGATGTAGTCCAACCAAAAATCAATTTCAATTAACTTGATCTGGGCAAGGTGATTTCGGTGGCCGTTGCTAGCTATCTTCGGTTGTGAGGTCAGAACGCATTGAGAATGAGTTGAGATTACCGGTTTTTGTTACATTCTGCTTAAGTCATTACTGAGTTTACGCTATTCTCGTTTAAGTTTCGTAGAAGCTCTTTCAGTGTTAAGGGAAACGCTTTCATACAAAGGAACCACTAGATTTCCTCGAACAAGCCTCGGTTTGGTCTTTTCTAGGAAAGACTTCCTAGCAGTCACATGCTAACCCCATCTTTTATGCGGACGTTCATTCCAATAAGCATGTTGGAGTACGAGGACGCGTAGGATCCTCGGATGGTAATCCGGATTACTATCGGTTTTTCGATCAGCCGTTTATGTGGCTATTATGGGACACTATCTTTGGTATTGTATATTTGACTTAACTCAGAAATTATAGCCTGAATAAATGTAATATTTTACTTCGCGATACACTGTAATATTTTCTAGTTAAATGCAATTCTGGTTCAATGCTAAGTTTTACTTTCGATACGTGCATTGATCCTCGAGACACATACTCGGTCAACACACAGGGGTTCGGTATGGTAAAACTAGGTCTTAACATTAGGGTAATATTCAAATAATATTCATATCTGCCTTTTTGGCTAGCCCATTGGGCACCAAGCCCATTTGGCCACCTACATCATATTGAATTGTTGCGAACTTTTTAACATGCTCTTTATTTCTTTTGTATATTAGTATTTGTAGGAAACCTAGGCCGAGGGGGGGGGGGGGGTTGAATCGGACTCCTAATTCAAATTTTAAACTTGTTTTTGTGATTGATTAGTCCGGCATTTACCCAAGCTATCAATAAAATCCTATTCTCTAGATGTGGAAGTGATGGCACAATTAATCAACAGGAAGGGTGGCTCGATGGCTCATACAAGTAATGCACAATTAAAATAATGCAAGAGACGAGGGGACGCAAACCGAGCTGTTTACCGAAGTTCAGTGTTCAACATATGAACACCTACGTCTTCGTTGAGGAAACTTCTCACACAGAGAAGTCGGGACTCTCTCGTCCCTAGCCCTCAATCCACTTGCGGTAGCTCTTCACCAACACATGGTAGGCGAGCTCCAAACCTTCACACAAGACGAGTTCTTCCACACGCGGAAGCTCCTCGCACCCGCGGCGCTGACACACGGCACCGACCCCCGACACACGGAGGGTTTTGCACACAACCTTCAACGGATGAAGGCTGCACACCTTCGACAGACGGAAGTGACCCCCGACACACGGAGGATTTCGGTTGATGTAGTCGTACGGTTGATGAAGCCCGTGGCGTGACGACAATCTCTCCGACGGCGAAGTCCCAAGAGCACAAGATCGGAGACCGTCTCTCACCACTACCCCTTCTCTTCCCCCATGAAGACTAGAGCAAGAACACCATGGGAGAAGGGGCAAAACTTGAGGATGAATGAGAGGAGGTAGGAGCACCTTCTTCTTCCTCTTCCTCTCTTCTTCTCCCTCTCTCTCCCTTCAATCTCTTAAGCACATGGAACCCTAGGTGGAGATAAGAACCATGGGAGGAGCTCTCTTGGTGGCTAGGGCAAGGGGTGGCTGCTAAATGAGGCTCTCTCAAGTCTCTCCCACGAAATCCCACCTATTTATAGTGTTAGGGTTTAGGCTGGACCAATGGACGGATGAGATTAACTTGGAACGAGATCAGACGGCTGGCAGTAATTCGACTCGGGCTGAAACAGTTCATCGGACACCGTCCGATAGGTTCATCGGACGCGTCCGATGAAGTGCTGGCGCGCGCACAAAACAATGCACGCCATGTGTTTGCTCGCGGGCGTAGCCGGCATCGGACGCGTCCGATGACCTGGTCGGACGCGTCCGACAGTGAGGTTGAGTTTTAGGCTCGCAAGGAACTTAGCCGCTGAGGATGTTTGGCTGTGCAAGTTTTAGTCCATCGGACGCCGTCCGACTCTCATCGGACGATGTCCGACAGGAACAGTGCAACCGGGTCGTCTAGGGTTTTCTTCCTCATCGGACGCCGTTCGGTAACTATCGGACTTCGTCCGACAGCGACTGTGCATCCGGGTTCTTCTAGGGACTTAGCCAAATTTCCACTTCTGGTCTTATCGGACGCCGTCCGATTATGATCGGACACCGTCTGACAGCGACTGTGCGAGAGCCGTCTAGGGACTTAGCCAAATTTCTACTTCTGGCCTTATTGGACGCCGTCCGTTTATTCTTCGGACGCCGTTCGACAGTACGGTGACATGGCACAACTTGGTTTGCCCGAGGTGCTCTCTCCTCCCTCTTGCACATGGCATGGTCTAGGACGCTTCTAGAGGGTTCGCTCAAGACTAACACCTGTCACTCTCAGAAACCCCATGAAACCCACGGCTGATGTTTTCGGACCTGTGCTCAGTAGGATCCTGCAACCAGAAAGATGTAGTCGATCTGCTGGTGAAGCTGAATTGGGCCGAAGACGCACACAAGAAAATAAGAAGAACTATAAAACAAAAATGTCTTTATCCTTGGCGTTCCAGCTGTATGGCCTAGTTGCCATCAATTACCAAAATCATTCAGCCCATAGGAGGCTTGATCTTACAGTATTTATATAATAGCTGTAATGTAACATACTAGCGGTACTCACGCGCTTCGCGCATGGGCGAAGCCCCGTGAAGTTTTGATGACCTATGGATGGTGCGATAATTTTTAGATAATGAGAAAAAAATGCATTGACCTGATAATGAGAAAAAAAAAATGCATTGGCCTCTATGCAAACAGGTGGCAATATGTCTAAAATTATTATTGTCATGCTTTAAAAGTAAACATACTTTTTTAAAACGATGACAAATGCTATTTCTGAAGACCCGAACTAGGCGGCTAGAGGGGGGGTAAATAGACGCCACAAATTCTCGACACTACCGCTTTCACCAAAACCCAAACAACGTGACAATTATGTGTACCCATAACATGCATGACTAAGTGTCATGTAATATTTGGGAGTTTTTGCATTCACAATCCTGGTTGTCAAGTGTCCAAAAGAGATGAATCAATTCAAAGCTTGCTTTACAAAGAAGATCAAGCCAAATGATCAAAGTGACTTTTGGAAAAGAAAAGGCAGATTTGTTCTCACTTGGAGGAGATGGATGGTGGCTTTCTGTTCCTCTTTAATTTTTGTGAATTTGTGTCCCTATTCCATAATTAGTCATGAGCAACTCAGCCAAAAATCTCTTCAAAACTCTCTATAGAAAAAATATGAAAACTCAAACAACATAAATTGCTTTCTAGAAAGCAAAAGCAGATTCTTCAGAATTTGTTTCTACTTGGAGCAGAGATATGATGGCTTTCTGTTGCTCCGAAAATTGTGAGCATTTTTCTCCCTATGAAACTATGAGTCGTGAAGCACTCCCCCCAAAATCTCCTTAAGAATCCTTGCACAGAAAATATAAAAAATCAAACACCACAAGCTGTCAAGAACTTCAAGCAGAAAGTTTGGACTTGTTTTTCACTTCATAGCTCCCAAATGGAAAAACCAGTGGACTTCAAATTTTTACCACAGATGGGTATATGATTCACGCATATTTTCTAACTGAAATCATCCCGAAATGATTTTTCTAGATTGTTCTAAAAATATTTTGCTGACTGTTGTACGGATAAAAGTTTCTGAACAGATTAGCAACAAGTCAAGAACTTGATCTCTTGCCTCTCATATGATTACAAAGTATGTATCAAATCATATTAGCAAACTCAAGGAATTGTAGACCACCAATAACCAGCAAGAATTCACCAAGTTCTTTTCAAAACAAGAGCTACAAAAAGGAAAATAAAAACAAGAAAAAGTAGGAGCAAATCGATACAAGATATTCATGGGGAAGAATGATTTCATTGCATAAAAGTTGGGGATTACAAACCACAATCCATGTGGTTATAAGCACTCTAAGTACCACAAAAAACACACTCAACTCATCCTCTCTATTTCTAAAATTTTCAGCTCTAAGGGGATAAGGAAGAGGTGCTCCCCTCCCCCTCTATTTATAGCCCAAGGGTGAGATGCTCTAAACCCTAGAGTCCATCTCCGCCCTTCATTTGAGGATGAGTGGTGTACAACTCACACACTAAATGACACACTTCCGAGAGGGAATATTCTTCACATATTCCTTCGAGAAATATCTTCGCAGATTCATCGGTCGCCAACCCAAGCCTGGGCCTACCAGTCAGATCAACTTCGCCACCAGGTTACCAACGCCGCAGCCTCCAGCTGCCTCGGATTCCTTGTTATGACTAAGCTTCTCAAGTATACCGTCTCATGTGACCGCCAAGTCATCGAACCCGATCGTCTGCACACCTCCGGACCAGTGTTTTAAATAGCGCGCTAAACACTTTAGCGAAGGCCTCCCAGAAACGCTAAGACGTGTTATAGCGACGCTAAGACATTTAGCGTTTTTTTCAAAAAGACATGTAAAATGCAGCGAATCACAGCAACTATTTAAATCCAACAAGCCAACATAAATAAGTTCTGCAGCTCCTGTGCATATTAGTCTAACAGCCTAACAACTTAAGTACTTAACAAGTCCAACAACAACGCAACAGGTAACAGCAGTACAGACGTACAGCAGACAAACAGCCCACCATAACAACAGGTAACAATAACACACTAACATTGTAACAAAAGTACAGCACACAAACACATAGCACTCAAATTTTGGCCCAAAGTACTATAGCGACGCTAAATTGGACTGTTTGCGGCGCGGTTTAGGTGTGTGCTGGTTTCTTAAAAAAAAAACTCATGCACCATACCTGTTGCTCAAACTAGAACCTTGCACCGATTGTGCCGGGCTTGAAAAGCCCGCTCCCACCGGACCGGGCCCAAGCCCATCGCGGCCCAATCAATCGGACTTCAATAACGTGGCCAAGTTCAACCCAACTACAAATTTAGGCGTTGTTTGCTTTAGCATTGAATAAAAGTGGAGTTTTGCTGTAGCAAAAAATGAGAGTTCTTAAAAAGTGCTTTAATAATTCTTAGAAAGTAATTTAAAAATAATTTTACAATATTTAGAAGAACTACAAATTAATATAACACGTAGGTTATACAAAAATAACAAAATTTGATATAGTAAAATTCAACTTAACTTTAAGCTGAAATAAACACGGACGGGCCTGGGCTCGGTGGGCCCGACAAACTAACGGGCTGGGCTGGCGAGGTCTCGCTGGCCCCTTGTGGCCTTGTCCGATGTCCTCCGTATTGCTGATGCCTCGTCGGTCCCGCTCGTCGTCGGCTCCTCCACGACGCCGCCAGGCCGCCGCGTCTGTCCGCCTCGCTCTCGCTTGTTGCCTCCTCGTTGGCGCCGCCTCGCCGCCGTGCGTTGCCTCCTCGTTGGCGCCGCCTCGCCGCAGTGCGTTGCCTCACCAATGGTACCGCTGCCTCACCTCCTCTGGATCCCAGATCCAGTGCGCCTCTCTCTCTCTCGCGCGCGCGCGTTTGGTTTTCCCTCTGTCGTGTGATCTCGGATTTGATCCGAATTCGACGGAATAGTTTGTGTGTGTTTTCAATAAATATAATTTGATGAACCCTAAATCCCTTGAACATTCACGGGAGTCCGGGCAGCTGCCCCCTGCCTGGGCGGTGGATCCGCCACTGAATAGATTGCAGGTTCATGCATCAGACTACATATTTGATGATGCACGTTTTGCAAATGTTCAATTAAGGGAGTGCTGGTATAGCTTTTCATATTTTGTAATGTCTGAAGTAATCTCTGACAGATTAATCAATCAGATGGTTTTTCATTAGCAAAGGGAGACAAAATTGTTAATAATCAAAGGTGGGAACATTTCAGGCTGTGTGCTTCATTTCGCTCTTGTGGGGTTGGGGTACAAAATGGAATGCTTTCTATCGGCGTGTTTGCTTCACGGCCCAGCTCGCCCCGCCAAAATTTGGCTAGCCAGCGACACAGGCTCGCCAATTGCTGCGATGGCGAGCGTTGGCGAGCGTTTTGTTCGCCCGCGCCATTGCTTGCTCTGCAGTTTACTATGCGTTGGCATGCCATTTTTTGGCGCTGAAAATTTTTGGCACAACGTTGATCCAAACGGCTGCCAAATTTGATGGCGTGCCAAATTTTGGCATGGCGTCCGCCGGCAACGAACCAAACACACCCTATATCCATTTGTACATTTTTGGCTTTTTTTTGTTTGATTGAACTGCTTTTATTTCACTGTACCTAAATAAACAGGCCATGGACTTGGATGATGTGCTTTGCAACCTGCGGGTTATTGGTGTGCCATCAAAGAGTGCAATATACATATGGGGTTATAATCATAATGGTCAGACTGCTCGGAAGGGCAAGGAGTGCAATTTACGGATCCCCAAGAGCCTCCCTCCCAAGCTATTCAAGTGGAGGGATGGTGAAAGCCTCCGGTGGATTGATATCGCATGTGGTCGCGAGCATACTGCTGCAGTCTCTTGTGACGGATCGCTCTTCACTTGGGGTAGGTCTTTTCATTTTTTTAAGAAATGGAGTAATCTGTTTCATACTTTCTTACCATCTAAATATCAAAAATTTCAGAATATATGACCCAACCCCACTGTTATAGACAGTGGGGCCCCACCTGTCAATGAGACAGGGTGGTATATGCTGAAACTTTGATATTTCGGGATGGTCAGTAGGTGCACATTTATGTGTTAGACAAATGAACGAAACTTCACATTGAAAGCATTATATTTCATCAGTTTTATATTTGGAAGTGAACCATCATAGTTGAGTTATTATGATTTTCTCCGTGAAGGTTACATGCCAGCACAGTATACCTCAGTAAAAAAAAAGGACTATTCACTGTATTTATAAGAGTACATGGCATATTCATATCTCTTACTCTGAGGCATTCCTTCTCGCACCATCTTATCAATTGTATTTAGCTCATTAATTTCACTGTCTTGTTTTATTCTTGTAGTTTGTTGGGGTGTTTCCTTGTCATCTTATCCTTACTGTGGCTGCAGCAACTTCATTTGTGGATGCAGCAAATAGTTCACATTTAACTTAAAAACATACAAAAGTAGTCCTAATGTAATACTAAGATCTAAATGGCCTTAGTTCAGTGAGGATGAGTGTGTAAGGTCTTGTAGCAACCTGTATTGCTTCATTGCCATAAAGTGAAATGTATTGAATTTGATGGATGAAACATCAATTTCATTTGTGGCTGCAGCAAATAGTTCATATTTAACTTAAAAACATACAGGTGCGAATGAGTTTGGCCAGTTAGGAGATGGGACAGAGGAGAGTGCAAAGGAACCCAAAAAGGTTAAGGCATTGGAGACTGAGTTTGTGAAATCAGTCTCATGTGGTGCACACTGTACTGCTGCCGTTGCTGAACCTCGAGAAAATGATGGCACAATATCGAAAAATAGACTCTGGGTTTGGGGACAAAATCAGGTTCGCCTCATTTAATTTTACTGGAAAATGCTGTCTGGATAATAGATTGATAAATAACTTATTTGCTAAAATATTTAATATTTGACTATTTGTGTGATTCTTGCAGGGCTCAGATTACCCTCGCCTATTTTGGGGAGCCTTTGCACCAAATACGGTAAAGTTGTATTACATTATCAGTTGTGTCTTATGGTTCAAGTCAACATGGATTAGACTGAAATGTTTGTGTATCCGGACATTGCAGATAGCTATAGCTTGCCTTTCTTCTTTTCCTGTTTATTTGATATTTCCTCTTTGTTTGTCTATCTCTTCTGATTGGCCAGAATGTAAACACACTATATTATGTGAGCAATTTGCATTAGGCTGAGCTGTTTAGATTTTAATTGAAGAAAAAGTACCTATTTGGTCCTTGAATTATGCCTGCTGTACCAAATTTGTACCTGTTGTACCAAATTTGTGTCTGAACTGATATCCCGTATAACTGGTCCCTGAACTAGCAAAACTGGACCTAAATGGTCTTTGACTAGTCAAACAGCGGTTTTGTTCCTGACTTGGGCGAGGTGGCATCCGCATGACCACCACGTCCACATAGAGAAGAGAGAGACGTGTGGATGCCACATCATCAAAAATATCCATGTGGACACCATGTCAGATAACCCCCCTGCAAAACCACGGTCGAAGTACCATTTAGGTCCGCTCTTGCTAGTTCAGGAACCAATTTGGTACGACGGGTATAGCAGAGAGACCAAATTGGTACTTTTCCTTTCATTGATATGGCCCTATGATTTTGTGTAGGAATCTATCATTTCCTTTTTGGAGGGATTGAATTTGGTCCAATACATAAGGAATTATAGCTGTGGAATTCTGATCAAATGACTCACATCCATTTTGGAATGTTAGTTCTTAACTCATATGAAGCTGAGCACTTAGCAGTTAACAAGATGCGCTTGGGCATATTTTTTCCCTGTTCTCCAATAATTATGTGTTCCCTCAATATGCTAGTGGCTGGGAAAAAAATTATTTATTTGCTAATAAGACCTCAAGTGGGATATCTGTTTCTGCCAGCAGTTTGTGGCAGTATTTTATTTTCGCATGGACGTGAAAGTATTTTTCTTATTCTTGCCTCTCTTTTTTTTGTTTCACCTAACAATCTTTCTCACCTAGGAAAAATAGATGGATCTATATGTTGTAGTAAGATTGACTTTGTGTTTTGTAATTCTTGGTCCTACAACATGGCAACATGCAATATACATCTAGCTGGACCTCCTAGCGTTCTAATTTCTAGAGCTCATAAGACCTTGAGGGGGAGGTAGAAAACCAATAATTTTTGTGTTGGGTCCATGCTTAAAATAGGTTTGTTTTCAGTGTCATTTCTTTTCACTTTCTATGATACACAGTTCTAGGTTTATTAATTCGTTTGCTTAAAAATTACAAATAGTTGTTGCCTTGAGGTTTTTGTCATCCACTCATTCTTAGAGATATGATTGCTATAATAATTGTAGGTTCCCCAGGTAATGTTAAGTCCAGAATGAACAAAGTTATTATGGACAAATTTTGATGTCAGTTACATAATCGTATTTCATATGTATAGTTTTGAAATGACGTCACACGTTCATGATGATATTGAATATCTTTTATATCTTCAGGTGATTCAGCAGGTTTCTTGTGGGGCTGTACATGTCATGGCCCTATCTGAGGATGGACGGCTGCAAGCATGGGGTAATATTCTAGGCTAAAATCTTCTCCATCTTCTGTCCATGTTTTGTACCTGTAATTTTTATCACACCATCATACGTCCATACATGCTTGACTGATGCTTTGCTGATTTAGTGCAAATTTGGTGAATCTGTACTGCTAAAACTTATTGTTTATGCTATTGAGAAGCTGGCTGTGACTGTGAATCATATTTTTTCTAAGATTGGCAACAGGATACACACCCAATTTTTTTATTGTTTCGTTGCTAACTATTAACAGGGTATATGCTATTTTCTTACTAATCAGGCTACAATGAGTATGGTCAGCTTGGCAGAGGTTGTACTTCTGAAGGACTGCAGGGAGCTCGGGTATTAAATGCTTATGCAAGGTTCCTTGATGACGCACCTGAGCTAGTGAAGATCGTTAGAGTATCATGTGGAGAGTACCATACAGCAGCTATATCAGAGAATGGGGAGGTGTAAGTCATCTTGAAGGATGCTGATCTCTGCTGTCAGTGATAGTTTTGCAGCTTCTCAGCTGGCAAAATAGAAGACTTTTGAGTTATGACGGACTGACCATGACTAACTTGAGTGCTAACTGTAAAGGAAACACACAAATTGGTCTTTTTAAGCAAGTGTTCATGAAAAACCAACGAGTAGCAGTAGTGCCAATCTTTGCTGACTCCTAAGATTGTTGCATCCATATGTTGATCTATGTGATATCCATATCTTGAAGAGGCCCACCATTGTTAACAAAATAATATATCATGATTAAGTTAGAAGTTGGAAGTACAATATTGCTAGTTTTGAATGATTTTCCATCTGGTTTGGTTGATTTCTTTTGATGTCTTACCCTTGATTTTGTCATGTTGGCAAGTTCTTTAATGTGCTACTCTAGAGGCCTAGATTTATCCTGTTGGTGAGTTATATAATGTGGATTTATCCTGTACTCCCTCTGTTTACACATAAAATGTCATTTCAGATGGTGTGAAGTCAAGCTTTAAAAAACTTTTGACTACTGGTATACACAAAATTGCTAAGGTGGTTCACATGCAAATGTTATTAGTAGATCTGTGATAAAAAATAATAATTTTGTACTTTTTTGTATCTTGCAACTTCTATAAACATATAATTGGAAAATGAATTGTCAAAGTTTTGTGTGGAGATTGTTAGATGTCTAAAAAGAATATATATGGAAACAAGGGGAGTATATTACAAGTATTTTGAGCATGTACTATTTCAAATTTCAAAGCCTTCATGTGAAGTCAATCTGTCGTAAGGGCTTGATATCTTCAGCTTTCCATGATGCAATGTTATTTCTAACGTGAATATCTTTGAATTTTGCAGATATACTTGGGGGCTGGGAAGCATGGGACAGCTTGGGCATTGCTCCCTACAGTCTGGAGATATGGAGCTAATCCCAAGACGTATTGTTGCCCTTGACAGAATAGTAGCTGCAGATGTGTCTTGTGGTGGGGTCCACTCTTGTGCTGTAACTGAAGGCGGAGCTCTATATGCTTGGGGTGGAGGACATGTGGGACAGTTGGGGCTTGGACCTCAGAGTGGTTTCTTTTGTTGTGACCTTAACGGATCTGGCATGCTACTTCGCAACATCCCTGTCCTGGTCATACCATCAGGTGTTCGTCTTGTTACTTGTGGCCATTCTCACACCCTTGTATCAATGAAAGATGGTCGTATATATGGATGGGGTTATAATGGTTATGGTCAGGCAGCTAATGAAAAATCTACTTATGCTTGGTTGCCCTCTCCGGTTGACTGGTAGGTTTTATGGTTCTGTCTCATTTCCTTTTGAAAAACTATGTAATAAGTAAGCTTGTTCTATTTTATATGCTATTATTCTTAATGAAAAATTCTATTATTCCTACTGTGATGCAGGTGTGTTGGAGAGGTGCGGAGACTTGCTGCAGGTGGCGGCCATTCAGCTGTCTTAACTGATGCATGTTCCTTAAAAGAACTGTGTGAGTTCAAACTAGCAGAGACTGTAAAATTGTCTAATGCTCAGCTAATAGAAGATGTCGCGTCACGAACTGGAGCTGATGCATTGGCACGCATGTGTGAGAAATTAAGGTATGGATGCAGAAATTCAGAGTTAGGTGTTAATGTTTCGTCGCTTCATGCTGTTATGTTCTTGTGCTTATATGTTTTCCATTCCAATACCAAACGGTGAATGGGATTATTTTATGCACAATCTTAGTTTTTGTGAGCTAATTGTCAAGAAAATACTGAAACAAACATTTCTTCTTTTAGTGCATAGTTCGTCAGTAATTATTACTGGTAGCGACACAAAAATTGACCGTACAGACCCAGCTGTGATCTTTCAGCCTTTTCATTCATTACACACCTAGTCTTGTGGTTCGTGCACGGGTGACTGATTTTGGCATTTTTGCAGGGAGCATTTGGTTGAGCAAGGAGAATGTGAATTCCTGGAAAAGCCAATGGTTGAAGAGGTCGAGGCTAGAGCCGGTTAGACTAGCGCAATTCATGGCGCCGTTGATGTATCCAAACCCCAGCGGTGCTTATCACCATTCACATTGATTTGAAGCAGTAGTGGTGGTGTTGTATTTCCATGTATCTGAACTCTGAACAAGGCAATTGATTCTATTGGAATGTAAACCCCCATCGGCGTCTCCCAAGAACAATGGAGCGGAGGCTGTGTATGTATCATGAACTTTTAAGTGGCTGCAAAAACTAATGGAAAACGTGTATCGTGTTAACTTAAATACTTGTACTTGCATTCTTGCAACTTTAACTCGATTTTTTTTTACAATCTGAACGCCCAACCATTGATTGTGTACTTATGTGTTGCCGACCAGGACCGGCCCAAATGGCCAAATCTGCGAACAAATGATTCGTGGATGTCTAAGGAAGAAGGAACGGAACTTCTCTTGTGTGGTTTCTCTGGCTATGTACTTGTGTGGTCAGTGGTGACTGGTGGTTCATGGTATTGTGGTAGTCTTGTCTTCACTGTTTGTCCTCTGCTTAGAAGAACAAATTTTTCAGTGTTCAATCATCTAAAGTCGTTGTAGTATAGTGGTGAGTATTCCCGCCTGTCACGCGGGTGACCCGGGTTCGATCCCCGGCAACGGCGTTTTTTTTTTATTTTCAACGAGGATGCCAATCAATCAACTGAACTTTTAATTTACTCTGCCTAAACCAACAGAATCTTATGATATTGTTTACTATTGAAAAGTTGATGCATCACGCTTTCATAATATTGCTCACTAGGTGATTCATTGTAACATCAACAGAAATATTAATTGGTAAAAGTTGATTCCTCACGCTTCAATAAAATTGCCCAGTATGTGATCTATTACTTCATTGAAATTAGCGCTACACGATCGACATAAATGTTAGTGTACGGTATACCGTTTATACATTGTTTTATTAGCATTTTATATGAAAATGTCCACTATGTGATCTTTGTAACAACAGAAACGCGAATGGACTAGACGGTATACCGTTAATATGGTGTTTAATGAGTATTTCATGTGTATTGTGTTTCACACGGTGTTTCACATGAAACATATATACCGTTGGACGGTATATCATCCACTACTAGCTCATTTAAACAAATATATTTTTTATAAGTTTTTATTCACTAAAATTATTCATCATGCTATGATATCTGTGGCAACACATTCATTTATGTCCACTAAAGTTACCAACCGTATCATCAAACATTTATACACATGGTCGCTCGTGACATGTTGTGTCGGCCATGTCAAAGTCGATCCCCGGCAACGGCGTTTTTTTTTTATTTTCAACGAGGATGCCAATCAATCAACTGAACTTTTAATTTACTCTGCCTAAACCAACAGAATCTTACGATATTGTTTACTATTGAAAAGTTGATGCATCACGCTTTCATAATATTGCTCACTAGGTGATTCATTGTAACATCAACAGAAATATTAATTGGTAAAAGTTGATTCCTCACGCTTCAATAAAATTGCCCAGTATGTGATCTATTACTTCATTGAAATTAGCGCTACACGATCGACATAAATGTTAGTGTACGGTATACCGTTTATACATTGTTTTATTAGCATTTTATATGAAAATGTCCACTATGTGATCTTTGTAACAACAGAAACGCGAATGGACTAGATGGTGTTTAATGAGTATTTCATGTGTATTGTGTTTCACACGGTGTTTCACATGAAACATATATACCGTTGGACGGTATATCATCCACTACTAGCTCATTTAAACAAATATATTTTTTATAAGTTTTTATTCACTAAAATTATTCATCATGCTATGATATCTGTGGCAACACATTCATTTATGTCCACTAAAGTTACCAACCGTATCATCAAACATTTATACACATGGTCGCTCGTGACATGTTGTGTCGGCCATGTCAAAGTCAGACCATGGTCACTCGCATGCTGTGTCGCGCCATGTGAAAATCAAATTCATGGCTCACTCTATTGTAGTCTAGAACTCTAGATGACATAATTTGGATTGTCTCACAGTAAAGTACGGATATTTTCTACTCCCTTTGTTTCTCTATATTTGTTCATACCACACCCTGTGCACTAATTAAGAAATAGTTCCAACAAAAAAAAAATGCAAAGACAATCGCACCCTAATTTAATATTATATTACAACTACTTTTTTTCGTGCTAAACATTTAATTGGAGATTAAAAAGTGGAAACATCACAATGACTATACTCTTGATATTCTAAACGAACAAACATTGTAAAATGTATTTTTTTCAAGACTTTGAACAAATATAATGAAACGGAGGGAGTATCCTCCTCCAAGATAAGAATACATGAGTTGTGGGGTGCCCCGCATTGCCCCTTGTAATCACTCTTTCTTAATCCGGAAAACAAAATTAAGAAATTAGTACAATATATAGTTGTATTTATAGAAGACATCGTATTTGACATTTGAAACACCAAATATATTGTTCGGTACCCAAGGTGAGTTGAGTATTCAGACCCATGAAAATAGCAAATACACCATGGACGCAGAATAGTTTATATTTGGTGTTAGAAACGATGTTTTTTTAGTTAATTTAGTTCAAATAATACAAAATTTTGTTGTTTCAACTATTGAATACTGTGGTATTTTCTTTAAATACTACACAATCGTAATTTTCCTTAGGTTTTTTTACCATTGCATAAAGCATCCGCAATAGGTACATTATCGAAAAATTGATTTGTCAGCAAGAAAAGATGGAGTCAAACTGTGAGTTCCAAACCTCACAGGTTTTCATGAATTCGGAGAGCAAGGGGATCGAAATGCTAAATTCGAATTCATTTTAAATCCAAAAATTAAATTCAAGTATAAAATCAGAAAATAAAATCACCGAAAACTAATTAAAAGAAGGAAAAATTGAAGTATTTTTGACCTTACGCCCTTACCCGCTCCACCTCGTAGGCATCCACCCCACCAATCACACGCCTTCTCATGTCCGCTAGGCTGCAGCATGCTATCGCGTATACAACCATGACCCGTGCCTATGCTAAAATTTCGAAGTTATGTTTTATGACTATGTCTAGATTACAAACAAGGTTTCAAAGATAAATTTTGAGGATTTTGCTCATGTTTTTAAAGATTTCACACGATTTTTTAAAATAAACCCTCAAAGAAATTTCATTACCAAACCCGTCAATTTCAAATTTTACTCGAATTATATAGTATTGATGAAATCCTTTGATATTCCAAATTTCGTCGGGGAGCAGGATTCAGCGTCAATACGAAGCCTTCTTTGGCCTTGTCCCAAAAAAATCCTTTGCCTCAAATTCGGTTAGAATTAACTCTATTAGAAAAGATTTAACCATGCAACATATATAGTACTAATGTTCATTGAGTACTAACTTGATAACATCATATCAACGCTATGAAATCCATAAAAAATGGCTCGGATCCAGAGAGGTGGAAACCCCTTTTTATTTAGAACATCAGAGAATTTTTCGTGTTTAAGTGAGAAGACTTGTGTGCATATTATCCTCTTCAAAACACAATGAAACTAGTAAAGAAAAAGAAAATATTCCCGAGTTCTTTTTGTTTATACGTACGAACATCGAATTTAGATGTAAAATTCCAGCATGACCGATGTTGTGTAGGTAAGGAAATCATTGAACCTTTTCAATAGCTTCAATGACCAGCATATCATAAGAGCTTTTCAATACCTTCAATGGCCAGTATATCGGAATAAAACAATTACCCATACTGAACAGAAAAACCTCAATATAACAACAATGGCGCTTGATTCTCAAAATTACACGATAAATTATTATTGTCATGAATCATTTAAATGGTAACAAATCCTTTTCCAACTACAAAAGAACCACCATCATAATAACATAGAATAATAAAGCTGCTTGAGTAATCTCTTCTCAAAAAGAGCTATATCTAGTGGGTCCTAGGCCCCAACAAATACTTTCCATCACTTCATAGGGGATTGCAGGGCCCCAGGATCAGCCTACTTAGCCTTCCCATTCTCAGTAGGAGCAGCAGCAGCAGCAGATGGATTCAACTCATCCCAGGCTTCGATCCAGGTGACCATGGCATCAGCAAGCTTAATGAAATAGGGGTCAATCTTGCCGAGCTTCTCCCTGACCTGCTCAGAGAGCGAAATGTAACACTTCTGGACAGTGTCGCACTCCTTCGGGATGGTAGCATTCTGGAAGAAGGGGATGATGTCCTCCTGCCAGAAGATACCCTTGTACTCCTTTTTCAGGTTCACAAAGGGATTGCTAGCCTTGCTGTGCCAGATGTATGGCAAGCCAGTCTTCACTCCCAAGTTCAAGTGGTCGCAGATGACCTGAATTTACAAAAACACAATTCAATGTCTTCAATTAGACATTTGAGAAATGAGATTACCAATCGCATTACAAATGTTCTTCATATGTAGTGAAACCATTTATACAGAAAACAAACCTTCATGCACCATCCAGCCCACATATCGTCGTAGCGACCAATTGGCTGGCCATCACCCATGAGGCCAAAGTACATTGCAGGGCCAATGAGGTCCCTACGGAATGCAAGGTTCATGCCACACATGGGGAACAAGGTTCCCTTGGGCACAGTCATGACAGCATCAACATACCTGAACAAGAAAAGGAGTTAAACCAAGATTCCATGCAAAAATACAGCTGCCTAATATCATATTCAGATCAGAATAAAGCATGCTACCTGGTGTTCCTCTCACGAGGCTTGACCATCTGAGTGGGAGCATCATAGTCTGGGATATTGAGCCAGAGGCCGTGAGAGACAGCGGTGGTAGCACCCTCCCTGAGGCTGAATGGATAGCCACGCACAAAGTCAGCACCCTCACGGTAGGGGTCATACAATGTGTTGAAGAAGAATGGGGTCGACGGGCTGAGGAGGTTCTCGATATGCTGCTTAAGAGCATCGATATCCTTGCCAGATGGATCCTTCGCAACCTAAAGGACAAGCAAAGGCATTTCAGTTAATGTGGCCTAATCATCCAAATAAAAGGAGTCAGGGCACAGTAAACTCATCGACGAATACAACTTGAATGCAAGATTACTAGGCGTTGCAGTTAAGGCTTGAAATTCAAGAAAAGATCTAGTCATGGGCTCATGGCTAGTACCCTCCAACATAAAGAAGAAGATGGTGTGGATCTCACAGGATCGAAGCTGAATTTTTGAGCTTCAGAGTGAATTGCAATCAGTCCAATATGAAAGATCTCATGCAACATGCCAGATCCAGTACACAAGAAGCTTTTTCAACACGTCTGGCTAATACA
Source organism: Raddia guianensis (assembly GCA_036346415.1). Taxonomy (NCBI): domain Eukaryota; kingdom Viridiplantae; phylum Streptophyta; class Magnoliopsida; order Poales; family Poaceae; genus Raddia; species Raddia guianensis. The sequence continues at coordinate 48,272,914 of CM070536.1, read as the reverse complement.
TGACAAACTGAAACTGTCAAGTCGTGATTCATGACCAGATCCCATAAACTAGGACCTGAAACCAAATGAAAAGGACCACTCTAAAGACAAAGCGCTAGCTAACAGTCAAGATCTTTACTACGTAGTACTACCAGACGTGAACATGCACATTGAGGTGGAATCATGCACAATACTATTATCACGGGTGCGCCCTGAAAAATAAATGTATTCCTTTTGTGTTGCCTACAAACCAATGCAAGCATCAAGCCCAAGGCTGCTCGTCCGAGAAGCAGCTCATGCTCAAATCCGTCACGGATCAAGATCTGCTACGCTACCCCCAAGGCGCCAACACACGTGCAAATCTCCACACGAACTTGATCGCGCGAGCCTAGATCCAGATCTGATTCGGCCGGATCTGGTCAAATTCGAACGAAGGCGACCCAGATCCGGCACCAAGATCGCACCTTCCGCTCAGATCCGCACGGAATTTCGCAAGAAGAGCCCAAGGAACCAGCAATTCACAAACAATCCGATGGTTGACGAGAGAGGAGAGGAGGCAACTCACGAAGCAGTCGTCGTCAATGGTGAAGATGTACTTCTTCTTGGAGACCATGTAGCCGAAGCAGCGGCAGGCGGAGTCCTTGAAGGAGATGCAGGAGGCCTTGGGGCCGAGGATGCGGTTGATGTCGTTGCGGTTGTAGAGCTCGTAGTCGAAGCCTTCGGGCACCTTGATGGTCTTGGCCGGGTCGCCGTCCTGCACGATGATGAGGTGGTACGGCTGGAAGAAGGGCCGCCACATCTCCAGGAAGTCCAGGTTGCGGATCGTCGGGATCACGATGTCCAGCTCGTCCTTGAGCAGCGGCGTCGCCGGCACCGACGCCGAGGGGACGGTCACCGTCGCCGCCATTGCTGCGCGCTCTACTACCACCCCGAATCTCACTCCCTCTTCCTTCCTCCGCTTCCCTTGGAAGGTGGAGGAGGTGGTGGATGGAAGCAGAGTTTGGGGGGAAGGTTGGTGGGTGCGGGTCTTCCTGGGAGAACGGGGAGGTTTATATAAGAGAAGCTCGGGATGTTGCAGGCTTGCAGCCTTGCAGGAGGAGGAGGACTCTTTCTTTTCTTTTCTTTTCAATTTTTCTTTTTATTTTTTTGCCTCCCTCTCTCTCTCCGCTATGCCTTCTGTTTTTTTGGTTTTATTTTTCCTTATTTTTTAGCTGGATAGATATTTTCCTTCTTTTTTAGCTTGTTGAATTTTCTGATGCTTCCAAAAAAAAATTTGGCTGTTTAGAGGAGACCTGTCAGCGCCATGAGAGGACTTCCGTGTGTACAGGTGAAAATATGCTTGCTGTATGGAGCATATATATAATAATGATAAATGACAACTTTTTTTGAGCTGTTGATGATGATCGATCTTGGGAAAAACATCTTCCTAGGGCTTTAAAGACACACCTTAAAACATTATTCACTACACACTATTCATTTCTCTAAATATTTTTCACGCTTTACGTTAGCTTGGTAGGCCGGCATAACCTAGATCCACCTGGAGTAACTTCAGCCCCACTTGCGGCGGAGAAAAACTAGTCCCATCACCTCGCATAGACAACCTAGTTCATTACTCTCGTTACCCTAATACCCTCCCCTCCATCGGCTTCCCTTAGGTGATGGCGCTTGTTGTCTACTCGCTTGGCACTTGCCCTCAGCAGCTGCTAGTCTCAAAGATACGGCTCTCGTTGGAGTAGAGCGTCAAGAGGGCACCTCCGATCTTTGGGACGGCCAGTGACATGGGCAAGGACGGTGACACTGCCATCAAGAACCTCATCAAGAAGGAGGATAGGCTCAACGAGAGCAACGTCATCATCAAGTGCGCCATAATCCACAACGCCATCTCCGAATGTGAGTGAGGGAAGCTTGATTGGGTGGCGCCTTGTCATAGATCTCGAGCCCCTTGTTATCCAAATAGTTGTTCGGTCATACTGCTTTCGAATTAGCGCTAATTTTGATTATTTTGTTCGATTGTGGGTTGTGGAAGGATTTTGTCAGGATTGGGTCATGTGGCTCAGCATTGTCTAGCCCCATGGGCTGATAACAGGCCAATCACAATTCTATTACTCATGAAGTGCAACTACTAGCCAGGAAGCTGCCACATGGCATGATGGGTGAGATTCGGTTGCCGCAATGCCCATGGATCAAGGGATACATGAGTCAACAGGACAAGATCGCGCTGTTAGAAGTAAGAGCGGTGGGTAGGCTATGCCTTGCAAAAGAAGCTTGCCTCTCTTCTTCCGGCTAGTAATATAAGAAAGTACCTCTCACACAGGCACAAGATCAAATCTCTCTGTAACACAAAAATGGTGGCTTAAGCCAACTCTCTTTGGTTTGGAAGACCGCTTCCTTGTATTCTATCTGTCGACAGTCGAGATATCGATCTCAAGTCAACTAAGGTTCTTGAGAAGGAGAGATAGGAGACACGCCGAACAGAGCGAACAACAACCAGCGACGAACAGGGAGACAGAGGTTTTTATCCTGATTCGGGCCTCTCAGGGGAGATAACAACCCTACGTCCAGCCTTTCTTATATATCAGAGATGATTACAAGATGATGCTCGACGAGATGAACAGGTCTCGGTGAGATTATAGGTATACAAGAAGTAATATGCGGCCTAAGCTTCAATGCGATGATCAGGTGGAAGATCAGGTGCGTAAACTCATCCCCTCTACACGCCGTAGGGGCATTGTTTATATAGTGTTGAGCAAACCGACCTACCAAGAGATAATCGGGCCGGGCTAACTACGAGACTGTAACGAACTCGATACATGCCAAATACATTCCGAGGTAGATAAGGTAAACTCCAATTCTTGGGGATCACGACGTCTGCTCCAATCCGGGAAACCATGTTCGGGTCTTCACGTAGCCGTGCAGAACTCTTGCTCGAGTCGGACTCAAACAAGAATCCTAGGCCGTTATACACCGTGCCAGCCAGGAAGCTGTTCGGCAGGATGCACATGGGCCTGATAGAACCTTCCAGGGAGCTGGGCCCTGGTAGGCTGTTTGATTGGGCCGTCAGGGAGTGGGACATGGCAATGGGCCGTGATTTTATCCTCGACAGCTAGCCCCGAGACTCAAGTGGAAGGACTCACTAGAGTGGGGTCTTCCTCTTGAGACTCCAAGTCACAAAGAGGAAAATTCGCTGCTACAAAAGACATGCAACAAACGACCGAACAGGTTATGGTTCAACCGAACAAGACTTGTTCGGACCGCATAAATCCGCCGGTCTTGAAAGCAACTCTAAGGCGTCGGACAGAAGCAACTTCGTCGAACAGAGCACTCGACCTTCGATGCAGAATCAAATCCGGTCCCCAAGCGCAGAGCTCGTCATGGGACTCGAGACAAGGCCCCGGACGAAGAACTGCCCGGTGCGAGCTGAATCATCTCCTTGAGGCTGAACGTCATCAAAGAGGGATCGGATTCTTGGTGGTAAAGAGTGTACCACCGCATCCGGTAAGATCAGATCTTTCGGAAGAATGAACATAGCAGGTCACGAGATGGACTCGTGTTGCTGCATCCAGGTATGAAGATACCTAGGAAAGTATGAACGAAAATGGGATTGCGCACTCGAGCGAATGTCGTGCTCAGGAGCGAAGGTGATGTGCCCCTAGACGTAGATCGTGTGCTAGGAGCAGACAATGCATACGAGGGGAAGGTGACCCAGTCCCCGAGCGTAGAGCTCGTCAAAGAAAACAGGTAAAGAGATTCAGTCCCCGAGCACGGAGCTCGTCGTAGGGACCAGACGCGCGCTCCGGGCGAAGAGCTGCCCGGCGCGAGGTGAATCACAACCCGATGCAGTCAGAGCCGCAAGAGAACGTGTGAAATCAACGATTTACCCATAACGTATTCCTTGCGACAGTGTAAGTGTTGTCTTGGCAAGTGCAGAACCGACGCTTGGAGTATCTGTTGCGATGAGAATCGGCTTACGATAGGCTTGCCCGTTGCGATGAGAATTGGCTTACGGTGGGCAGGGCTCCGTTGGTGGCGCACTACCTTAACTTAGCTGAACTGTGAAGGTCAGTGCCGGGCAAAGGCAAGAAATCATACGCGGATGAAGTGAATCGGTTCCCGGACATGCGCGAAGCGTGCCCGAGAAGAGAGGGATGCAGACATCGGTTTTGGTGGGGAAGTCTGGAACCTCGCCGCGACCATCACCGCGTCTGACGTTCCCGCTCCTGTATTTCCTGTAGAAGACAAACAAGAAACGAGCCAGTAAGGGAAAAAAGAGAGCAAGAACAGGCTCTAAGAAGAGCAAAGCGAGTTTTGGAAACACGCAAAAGACGACCTACCCGCATAAAACATAATTTTTTCGCACGCCCCGATAAGCGTTAGTGTCACCTCGGCGAATCGAACCGACGCTAGAGTGCCGTTGCGATGAGAATCGGCTACGGTGGGCGGGTGACTCCGTTGGTGGTGCATTGCTCCGGATTACCGTGCGGTGAAGGACGAGTATGGATAAAAAGACGTGTGCGGGCAAGTGCAGCCCGCTATGGCTAAGACCGCTAACCGTGGAAGGTGATCGGGACCTTAGCCGCAGCAAGACGTCGAGGCGAAATCTTATCCGGCAGGGACCGATGTAGCATTGGTGTCGCCTTGGCGCGTGCGGAACCAACGCCAGAGTGCCCGCTGCGATGAGAATCGGCTACGGTGGGTATACTCGCTATGCGATGAGAATCGCTTACGGTGGGCGTAACTCCCTGGGTGCACCGCCGTTAACCGTAGCCGCATGTCGTTGCGGATAAAAGACATGCTCAAGACGCGGGGCGCCACGGAGCGAAGACAGTGCCGATTTGTCCCTTTATCAACCAGCAGGGTACGTAAACGACCACAGGTTCATAAAGAGCTAAATGCAGACCCCGAGCAACGAGGTTTTGGAAAACCAACACTAAGGAAAGGAATTGGAAAACTGGAAACGCATCAAGTTGCCGAATTCAGCTCAGACCCAATCGACCGAGGAGAGGCGATCCTCCGAGGCTCTTCGAAGAAGCCGAGGAGCTTCGGTCGGCCGCGAGGACTAGCATCACGGAAGGAAGGGTCGAGGAGCCGACCGAGCAACTCAAGACCGCCGAGCAACTTGAATCGAGAGGAAGAGTCTCGACCGAGCACCGTGACCGCAAAAAGAGCAAAGAAAAGACAAGAACGAAAGCAGAAACCAAGAGCGAGGCTTTTAGAAAAACGGTAGGACGCCACTTTAACTCCCACCCGTTGTGCGGTTTGCTTGAGAACTCGAGCTATGAACTCGAACAGGTGCACAAGCAAAAGAGCTACACCCTAGCCCCCGGTACGGACGATGCATGAAGACCTATGACGGCGTGTTCTCCGCTCAACCACTGCGGATCACACCCCTGGTCAGATTTCTATCATGCTAGCCGATCAGCCGTGCTCGGTTCGATTTGAGCGTGGGACGCAGCAAGGAGCGACTCGCCGATTTACCCAGGTTCGGACCCCCTGCGGGTAATAGTCCTACTCCTGCTGAGCCTTAACTCTTTTCTTGTTGTGGTTGAATGGAATGTGGTTACAGAATGCTTGTGAACTGTGTGTTCCAACGTAAAAACGCCCCCCTCCCTTCTCTCTCCGCTCCTCTTGTACCAACCTTGAACTGGGGGAGAGAGCCGAAGGGGTAGACAAAGACAAGATTTCAAGATAAAGATAATCGACAAGACACGCGAGACACGACAGAGAGACGAAACGTCTTTGCCGCTCGGCCATGGCGCGCCGCCTCGCGTTTCGCAAGTGGCCTCGACCCGCACAGACACACCGGTGAGATCTGCGGCGGGGCCACCGCTTCCTCCCGACACGGGCGGCCATCTTAAGCAAACCCTCTCACGGCCAATCCGCGGCGCCACGGTGACATCCGCCGGACCGCCATGGCCATCAGAAGCGTAATCATTTCTTCACCGTTTATCCGCGCGTGATGTCGCATTACAATGCGCCGTCCTTCGCAGCAGGAGAGCCTTCGCCCAGAAGACTCCTTCCGCAACGCTCCCTGCCGTGCGGGCCCCACCTAACGCGTGGGACCCTCACCTGGTCTTCAGAGGGGGCCCGCCTGATCTTCTGTAGGACTCTTCATACCCCGGTATTTATTGCACCGACAGTAGCCCCCGGGTCCACCATGATACGCGAACCGTCAGCGCGAGACACTTTTTCCGCTTTTGTGCGACGGAGAGGAATCGTGGGGCCCACCTCTGCGCGCGCCGACGCTGATTCTCCACCGCGCACGATCTTCCTTGGGAACCGCGCTGCCGCTGGAAATCAAACGCAGGGCAATGAGGCGCCCAGCTGCGTGGGGACGGAATCCAAACCGTCGCGCTCGCGCCCCTTGCTTATAAATACTTTCCTTGGCGCCGCGACCAATCCTTCCGCACGCTAAGTCCTCAAACTGCCCTTCACCTTCTTCGCCGCTGCCACAGAGCCTTCTTTGTCGCTGTTGCTTTCTTTTTCGCCAACTCCACCACCGCTTTCCATGGCGCCCAAACGCAGCAAGGGTCGCCGCGGGGACGCGCCATCGCCTGGGCCAGCTTTGCCCGCCTCTGCCGTCGACGAGGATGTGGCGACGCGGCCCCAAGGGTTTGTGCCGCTCACCTCCGTCCGGTTCCGCGCCGACACCATAGCGCCAAGCCCCCGCGACGGGGAGATCGTGACCTTCACTGGCGATCTTTGGCGGGCTCGTCCCCGCCATACTCGGAGTTCTTCTTGGGGGTGCTTGCCTCCTACGAGATCCAGGCGACGCACCTTCCCCCCAATTCTATCGTGGCGCTGACCATCTTCGTCCACCTATGCGAGATGTTCGTGGGGGCGATGCCAAGCCTTCCGCTCTGGCGCCGCTTCACGCCGCATGCGAGGTCGCGCCCGGCGGGCCAATTGAAGTCGCTACTTCACGCCCGCGACGCCACCGCTTTCATCCGGTCACGGTCAAGTCCAACTGAAGGATCGGCACCGCCAATGGTCAGATGTGGAGGACTCCGGTAGCTGCGACGATCTTGACCTCCCGAAGGTCTGCGGAATCCCTTGCCACCGGGGTCTCGCCCGACGACTCACGGAGCCGAGGTGATCTTTGGGCGCATTGCTAAGCTCCGCCGCGCGGGCTCACCGGAACCCACGTTGGGCGGATTTCTTCGCGCCGCCGCCGCTTCAAGATGAGGTTCGCCCCTTTGGCAATACTTACGGCGATGACGATGGAGTCCGCATTGTCCCCGGAGGTAAATGTTTCTCCAGTCTTTCGGGTTTCTTGTCTTTTTGGAATGTCTTTTCTTTTGACTCCTTGTCGACTTATGGCTTCTTCTTCTCTCTTGCGCCCAGCCGTGGGGAATGTGCCAGAGAACGTGCTCCGGCAGTGGCTGGCGGGGCTCCTGACCGCGCCCACCGGCGACATCTCTTGGCCGGCGACCATCCGCCCTCTGCGATCGATCCACGGAGCGCAACCAAGATTTGCGTCGGCGCCCCCATGGAGGTTTCGTCCTGCGGTCCAAGTGGCCCGAGACCACTACAGATCCGCGATCCGCCTCGGCGACGCCAAGGCTCCCGGCGTTGCCGCCGCTCTGCCGTGGCGGCCGACCGACAGCGCTCTCGAAGCGCCGCCGATCTCGCGAAGATGACGGCGACGAGGAGGGAGGGCGAACCCAAAGAGAGCTCGCCCTTCAAGTCCCGAGCTTCGCCGCCTCCTCGGCCCCCTCGGTGGGGGCCACGCTGCGACGCCGCCCGCCGCCACTCAGCGCGAGCGCGGCGACTCTCCGAATCTGGCGCCGCTGCGCCAGTTCTTCCTTCCTCTCGCTGACGCTTCTGCGCAAGCATTTGCCGACGCTGCGGCGCCTCGTGCCAGGCCATTGCCCGACGGTCTTGACATGACTTCGCCGCCCGCCGTAAGCGGCTTGCCTGCCGCCCTTGCCTTGCTTTTTGCGCGCGCCGCTTCAGTTGGCTTTCTCGACTTATATAAATTTTGCATTAGGGTTAGCATGCTGCACGCTTTTCGCATACACGAACCTGTCTCTTTTTCTTCGTGGGATAGAGCGGACGCCGGGCCTCAAGCTCCATCCCGACGACTCGCCAAACCCAGCTTGCCCGCTGCTCCTTTGATGGAGACGAGGCCTCCGTCGCGAGATCGCGCCGAGATGAGGTCGAGGAACCTCCGCCATTGCCGCAGATTGACGCCAACGCCGTGGCGCCATTGCCGCCGACGTTGACGCTCGCCGAAGCGCTCGCGCCCCCACACTGGCGGTCGGAAAGCGCTCGCCTCGGCGAGCAAGCCGCCGGCGAAGCAGCGTCGCGCGCTGAGCAGCGATCGCCGCAAGGGAGGCGGCAACTCGCGAGGCCGCGGCGCAAGCCGCCCGCCGCCACCAAAGACGCCGGAGACCTCCGCGAGCACTCTGGCGCCTCCGGTGCTCACCGACATGCCGCGCCGCCTACCACGGCTTCCGGACGTCCAGTACCGGCCTGGCGCTACCTTGTACTCCTGCAGAGGAGACGGCGCGCGATATCTTTGGCGCGTGGGCGAAGCCGCCGACGCTGCGCGATCTGCCGATGATGATGCGGGCGCGAGCGATCAAGACGGTCGCCACGGTGCTCTCGGCAGCGCGTTCGCCTGAGCAATCGCCGCCCGAACGCGCTGTTCGACTTAGGCGCCGCCATCGGGAACCAGCGCCCACCGGACCGGATCGAATCAGCCTCGGGTCGAGCTTCGCCGCCACCAAGGTTTATGATGGGCAAAGCAGACCGCAGAGGGCGATGAAGACAAGGAGTAGACGAACTCCCACATTTGTTTTTGTCCTGTACAAATCCTGTTAATGCAAACTTTTGCTCTTTTATCGTGAGTCTCGATCAAACTTCGCGCAAATCTTTACTTGCGAAAAGAGAAACTGAGCCACCTGACCGCCAAAAAGCTTTAGACTGAACGTTCTGCCGCAAGTGAGCGCTGCTTCCTTAGGCTTTTGGTTACTTCAACCCTTATGGCCTCTCGGCAAACCGACCTTAAACGTTGCGTGGCGAGAGCTTAGCTTCCGGAAGTGGTCTAGACGCCGATGCCGCAGTTGGCGCATTGCCCAGACCAAGCCGACACACCAGGCTAGAACCCGCCTTCCGTCTGCCGCCTCGCCCAACCGCAAGCTTAAGCGTTTGTCTTTGCAACTAAGGGGCCATCAGCCTTAATTACTTTTTCGCTACCAGCTTTCAACAGAATGTTTTCTAACAGACTTAAGGCGAAAAAGAATAGATGCCCACAGAGAGACAACTTATCTTTATATTGTAGATGTCGTTGTACAATGCAGCCCCCGAGGCGAGCGGGGAAGGAGGAAGACCTCGCCGCTCGGCTCCAAAGGAAGGTCAAAAAAGCTCTTGGAACTGCTACCTCGGTAGAACTTCCTCACCGCCGACGCTCCAAGTGTTCGCCAATTCGCGACCATCCTCGAACACGAGCTCGACCGAGCTCAAGCGGAGATCGAGACCACCTTGAAGGGGCCTCCCATAGGGGAGACATGTTGTTGCGGCCGCTCAAGGCCTGAACTTTGCGAGCGAGGTCGCCCATCGCCGATGTTCTCACACACCCGCCTTGCTTGATAACGGCGCGATTTCGCTGATACTGGCGGCTCGACCGCCGCCTGTCTCTCGGATCTCCTCCAGGAGATTTACTTCATCCTGACGCCGGTCAGGGTCTCTGTCTTCGCTGAACGCCGCCACCCTTGGGGACCCAAAGGCGAGCTCTGATGGGAGCACCCTTCTGAGCCATACACCAGGAAGAAAGGGGTCTCGCCGGTGGCTCTGTTGGGAGTTGTCCGCAGCGCCCACAATACGGTGAGATCTTCTTCCGCCCAGTGCTTGCCGCGCTTCTCCAGACGGTCGAAAGCCCTTGTCTTGAGCCCTTTGAGTACTTCCGCGTTTGCCCGCTCCACTTGCCCATTGCTCTTCGGATGTGCGACGGAGGCGAAGCACAGCTTGGTACCCAGCTCTTCGCTCCAGTCTTGGAAATCGGCGCTCTTGAATCGAAAGCGCCGTTATCGGTGATGATCCCGTGGCGGCGCCGAACCGGACGAAGATGTTCTTCATGAATTTTATGGCAGCAATGGGCGTGATCGCCCGATCTTGGCGTGGCTTCAACCCACTTGGTGAACTTGTCGATGGCGGCGAACAGATGTGTAAACCTCCGGCCGCTCATGAACGGGCCCAGATGTTCAAATTTCTGCATCGCGAACGCCAGAGAGCGGGATGGTTTGCGCTGGGCGGTCGGTGGATCTCGCTTAGCATGAAATTGGCACGCCGCATCTCCTCACCACGAAGGCATCCCGAGGGCGAGAGGCCAATAGAAGCCGTGGCGAAAGCTTTCCACCAACGCCTCGCTTCCCCGAATGGCTCCCGCATGTCTCCATGGATCTCGAGAGAATTTCACTCCCGCTTCCCGAGTGACGACTTCAAGAGAACTCGCTGGCGCCACGGCGATGAGTCCCCACCTACTGTATGTAGCGCTTGGCCTTGCGCGCTATCTTCTCGGTGATGCGCCATCGTCGGGATCACTCCATCCCGCAGTAGGCTAGGATCGGATCCATCCACCGACCTTCCCGGACGAGTGTGACAACATTAGCATTATCGCCGACGACTCGCCTGGCCCGGCATTTCAGCCTCAACCGCCTCGGCGAGCTTCTTCCTCCTCCTCCAACCGGGAGCTGTGGCGGTGATTGGTGACGCCTCCTCCGGATGTGGGGCTGCGTCGAAAGCGCCGTCCTGCCAGATTGGGGTCTGCGACGGACGGCGCGTGAGTCTTTCTTCAAAACCCCACCGAATAAGCAGGTGCCTTTGACGAGGCAATGCTGGGACATTCATCCGCCATATAGTTGTCGCGGCGAGGGACGTGCATGAAGCCCAAACCCTCGAAATGCCGCTCCAACCGGCGCACCTCCGCCAGGTAGGCCGCCATGGTGGGATCCGAACAGGTGAAATCCTTCCTCGCTGGTTGATGACCGGAGAGAGATCGCCTTTACTTGAATCGCGGATGCCTGTGGTCGGCCACCCTGAGCCCGACGAGCAATCCTTCATACTCCGCGACGTTGTTGGTGGCGCGGAATTCCAGCACCACCAGGTGCCGGACGATGTCGCCGGTGGGAGACACCAGATTTACACCACCCGACCCCTCAAGCGGAACGAGCCGTCAAGAAGAGAGTCCACGGCGAGGTGCCGGGTGCCTCAACTTTCTGTCCGCGAGTCCACTCGCCGATGAACTCCACCGAGCTTGCCCTTTGATGGCCGCTCGGGAGCGAACTTGAGGTCGACTGCCAGCTCCATGGCCCACTTGGCGATCTGACCCGTCGCCTCGCGGTTGAAGAGGATCTCCGCAGGGGTACTTGGTCAAGACGGTGACTTCACGCCCTAAGTAGTGACGTTAGCCCGGACGCCACAAGACGGCAGCGTAGAGCATCTTCCGTGTTGTGAATACCTCGCTTTGGCGTCGTGGAGGACTTTGCCGATGTAGTAGATGGGCGCTGAACACCTTCCTTTCCGCCACCAAGACCGCGACCGACCACATTGGGGTTCACCGTGGTATAGAGGATCAGCGGCTCGCCCGGATCCGGGGCGACCAGCACGGGCGGGGAGGTGAGGTACTTCTTCAGGCCGTCAAACGCCTCCTGCGCCTCTGTGGTCCACTCGAAATGGTTGGTCTTCTTCAGGAGCTTGAGCAGTGGGAGACTTTTATCCCCCAGGCGAGCTATAAAGCGGCCCAGGGAAGTCAGGCAGCCCACCAAGCACCGTGATCCGCCAAGTCGCGTCGGGGGCTTCATGTTCTCGATCGCCGTGATCTTGTCAGGGTTCGCCTCAATCCCCCTCTGGGAGACGAGGAAACCTAGCAGCTTGCCCGACGGAACGACAAACACGCACTTCTCAGGGTTGAGCTTGATGCAGTACTTCCTCAGGTTGGCGAAGGTTTCTTCTAGGTCGCCGATCAACTCCTCCGCCTTTTTGGACTTCACCACCAGGTCGTCGACATACACCTCCAAGTTCCGCCCTATTTGGGGGCTATGAGCGATATGCATGGCCCTCTGGTAGGTCGGGCCTGCATTCTTTAATCCGAACGCTATTCTTGTATAGCAGTAGACGCCCATGGGCGTCACAAAGGCGGTCTTGTATTCATCTTCTTCGGCCATGCTAATCTGGTGGTACCCGAAGTACGCATCCAGAAAGCACAGCTGCTCACACCCCGCCGTGGAGTCGACGATGAGGTCAATGCGGGGCAGCGGGTACGGATCCTTCGGGCATGCCTTGTTGAGGTCGGTGAAGTCCACGCACATCCTGCAGCGTCCGTTGGATTTCTTGACGAGGACGGGGTTCGCGAGCCACCTGTGATGGGAGACGCTCCGAACGACCCCCGCACTTAAAAGCTTGTCCACCTCCTGGCGGATAACATCTTGGCGCTCCACCGACTGCTTCTGGACCTTCTGCATAACCGGTCGCGCGCCGAGGAACGTTGTCAGCTTGTGCTCAATCACCTCCTTGGGGACCCCAGTCACGTCGGACGGTTGCCATGCAAACATGTCTGCGTTAGACTGGAGGAAGGAGACGAGCGCTTCCTATTTAGCGCCGAGAGGCGCCCACCGAACGGTCTTCGCCGGTCCGACTCGCTCAGGAGATCGCTTAACCTCCCGAGACGAACCGGGAGGCACGGATCTTCGCGAGGAGCTCCCGAGTCGGCTTCGGTTTTCGGTGCCGATTGCCCCGCCAAAGCGAGCGTCCTTGTCGCAGCGGAGCGCCTCGGCGGTCCACTTTCAAGACGATGGGGCACCGGCCTGGAATCTTCACCACCATGTACGATAGTGCAAGCCGCCATGAACTTGGTCAGCACGGTGACCCAAGATGGCATTGTAGGGAGGTCGAAGTCCGCCACCTCGAACTCGAGCATCTCGGTGCGGAAGTTGTTTGAGTTTCCAAACGTCACCGGAGGTCGACGAGCCCCTGACGGACTCGACCAATTTCGCGCGATGTCAAGAACGGAGCGCTGGACGAAGCTCCTGCTGCTGACTCGAGCGCTTTGGCGACCGGGCGACAGAGGTTGAGAGAACTCCCGTCTAACAAAGATCCGCCCCACTTTACATTCCGGACCGCGGGCGCAACCACGACGGGAGATGTCCCGGCCGGCGGATCGGCTCGGTGATCGGCTGGATCAACGCGATCGATTGTTCGACCACGCCAGATTGCCTTTTGTCGACCTAACGCCGCACGGCACGCGGCGACACCTCCCTCATCGCGACGCTTAAAGCTAGCGTGGGGCGGATAGGTGGCGATCCGCCAGAATAACGGCAACCGCTCCCGCCGCTGAAACCAAGCGAAGCCGCTTCCTTGCCCTTGCCGCCCGCCGGACGCTGCTGCTGCGTGGGCGCGCTTGTCCACCATCTTGTCGACGACATGGCAATCGCCGTCGTGGAGTTGTTGCGGTGGATGGGACAAGAAGTCCTCCGTTCCACTCGCGGGGCGACGGTCTTGCCCTCGTCGCGGCGCGGGGGCCGCCGCGCCACGACGATCGCCATGGCCGCCGCTGCTGCCACCTTTACGGGACCGCTCCGCCGGCGCCGTGACCTCCTCCTTTCTTCGCTGCCGCGCCCGTATCGCTCGGCGGCGGTCGTCGTCGTCGTCGTCGTCGCTTTCGCGCGCCATGACCTGCCTGTCTCGGCCGCCTTTGCGCTTCTTCTTGTCCTTCTTGCCAGATTTTTGAAGTCCGGCCCTCGCCGCCCTTAAATGCCCCGCCCGTCTTGCGGGCGGAAGCGAAGCTCGTCAAGGGCGACTTGTCGCCAGGTGAAGAGCTCTTCCGTCGCCTTGATCTTGCGGGTGGCCATCTTCTCCTTGACCTTGGGGTCTCGGCGCCTCTCTGAAGGCCGTGACAACGGCGCCGATGGAGATGTCGTGAATGATGTTGCGAACTCGACCGAAGCGCCGAATGTAGTCGCAAGAACGACTCTCCTTCTTCGCTTCCACATTGTGGAGATCGCCTTCAACTCGGGCTGCTCAAGGTGCCACGAAGTTGGTGATGAAGAGCTCTGAAAGCTCCTTCCACGACCCCACCGACCGGGCAGTTCATGAGCCACGAGCGGGCTCACGGGTGAGGATCATGGGAAGTAGTTCGCGAGTAACCTTCCCGATCCTCCAAATTGCCGCATCACCGTAGTGTAGATCTGCAAGAACTCGCTGGGTTGGTGGAGCCGTCGTATTTCGATGGGGTGGGCGGAACCTCTCCGCCATCGGACTCAGCGCAGCTCCTTGGAAAAAGCGCTGCAACCGACGCCGGAAGTCTCTGCCTCGACGCGCCTTCGCCTCGCTGTGTCCGCCGTCCGGACGGCGCTGAAGATGCGCCGCCTTCTCTGGCGGAGGCAGCGTCGCGGGAACCCTCTTGGTCCCCACGGGCGGCAGCGTCGGCGCGGTCGCACACTCGATCGTGCCGCCACGGAGCTTGTCGTGCAAGTCTTCTCCTTGTCGCAGATGGCGGTCCTCCAAGTGGGACCGGAGATCCCGCCCACCAGACGCCGCTGGCCGAACCCCCGAGGAGTCGCCGCTCTCGCGTCTCGCCCCATTCCCTCCCGCCAAGAGATCTGCGAGAGGGAGGCGGAGAAGCCAAAGAGCGGGAGGAGGCGGAAACACGGTTCCGCGCGCTTCGCGACCTGCACCACCGCCAGCGTGGCATCCACGCTATGGCCAAAACGCCACCACGGCGCCACGGAGAGTCCGAGTCACCGGAATCGGCGGGTTGTCCAACAGAGCCTCGCCGCATGGAGGTTTTGTCCGAGTGCACTCCTCCAAGGCCAGCGCCGCTTAGCCAACCGGGACATTGCCGCCGGCCGATCCACCGCCATTGCCGAAGCGACGCCGCGCAGCGGTTCTAGCGCCGCCTCGTCCATCGCGATCGCCGATCCGCCATTGATGAAGTCGAAGAGCACAAACTGATGCTAGCGCCCCCTACCGGGCGCGCCATCGACGGCATGTTCTCCGCTCAACCATCGCGGATCACACCCTGGTCGATTTCTATCACGCTAGCCGATCACCGTGCTCGGTTCGATTTGGAGCGGGGACGACAGAAGGAGCGACTTCGCCGATTTACCTGTGTTCGACCCCGCGGGTAATAGTCCTACTCCCGCCGAGCCTTAGCTCTTTTCTTGTTGTGGTTGAATGGAATGTGGTTACGAAATGCTTGTGAACTGTGTGTTCCAACGTAAAACGCCTCTCCTTCTATCTCCGCCTCTTGTACCACCTTGAATCAAGGAGAGAGCGAAGGGTAGGCAAGACAAGATTTCAAGATGCGATACATCGACAAGACACGCGAGACACGACAGAGAGACGAAACGTCTTTGCCGCTCACGGCCATGGCGCGCCCTCGCGTGCTCGCAAGTGGCCTCGACCCGCACAGACACACCGGTGAGATCATGGCGGGGCCCACCGCCTCTCCCGACACGGGCGGCCATCTTAAGCAAACCCTCTCTCTGCGGCCAATCTCAAGCAGCAACATAAAGGATAACCGCCGCACTGCCATGGTCATCAGAAGCGGTAATCATTTCTTCACCGTTTATCCGCGGGTGATGTCGCGATTAATGCGCTCGTCCTTCGCAGCAGGGAGAGCCTTCGCCGTAAGACTCCTTCCACAACGCTCGCCGCTGGGCCCCACCTAACGCGTGGGACCTCACCGCCTTCGAGGGGCTCGCCACGCCACGGCTCGGATCGCCCACTGACGCGTGGGGCCCTCTTGGCCTCCTGAGGGGCTCGCCCACGCGCTGGGGCCTTGTCGCCCGCCTGACGTGTGGGGCCCGCCTGATCTTCTGTAGGACTCTTCATTCCCCGGTATTTATTACACCGACAACCTAAGTTTGCGAATTCAAGCACGTGCGTAGAGAGATAGAGCAACACCCGTATCCTGATCGACTCGTTTTAGGAACTGCTCGTTAATGTAAATTAGGCAATTCCGAAGGTAACCGAACAAGAAAAGTGCCTCTGCCGCGGAAGGCTTACGAGAGCAGGCTTTACCAAGTGGTTGTGCCGTGAGCGGTAAGTGCCTCTGCCGCGGAGGGCTTACGAGTGCAGACTTAGCCGCAAGGCTGGAAGCCGTGTTACGCAACTCTGAGTTTAGGAACTCGTTGAAACTAGATACGGGCAGGGAAACCCTGAAGATCGCAGAGCCAAGAGTTCGCAAGACCGGGCAGCCATCAAGTGTTACCAGAGAGAAAGTAGTCTGAGAAGACGAGTGGTGAGAAGGGCCGCAGGGGGCCGCGAACATTCACCGCTTATTGGATTGAACTTTACATGGCAGCCCGAGAGACTTGGACGAACTAAGGCATGAAGTTTGACAAAAAGCGCAGAGCTAAGAAAGCAAACAAAAGACCTACACAAAGAACTTACGAAGCTGGTCGATGTTCCATGTGCTGGTCGGCTCTCTTCCGTCCTCCATTGCCAGGCGATCAGCCCCAGGGCGAGCAGCAGAAACGACCGTGAACGGGCCCTCCCAACGGAGAGTTAACTTGTTGGCATTGGACAGGTTCTGGACACGGCGCCGAACGAGGTCACCCGCCTTCAAAGCCCTTGGTTGAACTGATTTGGCAGCGTGCCGGCGAAGATCTTACTGGTAGCGCGCCATTCTGACTTGTGCCCGGTCGCGTGTGCCTTCGAGGAGATCGAGTTCGAGCAAGCGCTCTTGCTCTGAGTCAACCAAGTTGACCGAGCTCGTGCGAGGCGAGCCGAGTACTACTTCGGCGGGTAAGATGGCTTCTGCACCGTAGACCAATTGGAAAGGAGTTTCCCGGGTTGCCCGGCTAGCTGTGGTGCGAACTGCCCAGAGGACGGAAGGAACTTCATCAACCCAGGCTTTGTTGTGCTCGCGGAGTGCCGCGAACACGCGCCGTTTGATACCCTGGACTATCTGTCCGTTAGCTCGCTCGACTGCTCCATTGCTCTATGGATGTGCCACAGAGGCGAAGCAGATCTTGGTGCCCAGCTGTTTGCAGTATTCCTGGAATAGCTCGCTTCTGAACTGGGGACCGTTATCGGTGATCAAGGCAGGTTGACTGCGTTGCCTGGAGAAAGTGTTAACTTCACCTATGGACTTAAGGCCTTCAGCCAGCCGCTCTAGGTGAGAAGCAACAGCGTCGCCCATGAGGGTGAGGTTGGCCTGGTGGGTGGATCCGACCACCGTTGCCAAGGCTTCAAGTCGTTTCCGACTCTGCTCAAGGGGTTCTGGGATCCCTGAGGCATCCGCGTTTTGCCCTACCGGAGTCTGGTTGCGCGGGGATTCAACCCGAGCAGGTAGAACGTCTGCCGGGGGACTTGGCATAGTTGCGCGAGGCGGATCACGTCGCTGACGTTTACGCTGATCGCGAATCTGCGCCGAGGTTTGATTGATGGAGGCGTCTAGGCTACGGCGAACAACTTCTTGCTCGCGAGCAGCTGGCGTAGCCCCATTTTGTTGCCGAGCAGAATCGATCCGCTCGATCTCTTCGGCCGCTGCAGCCCGTGCAGGACCCTCTGAGGTTCCTGCGCCGGCCATGTTGATGCTGCGACGACCGTGCGCGGGCGCGCTAGACGGTGTCATCATTGTGTCGCCACAGGAGGAATCGACCGACATAGCCTTGGAATCCGAAAGATTTAAACCATCATAGAGATCGTCGGATCCGTATTCATCATCAATGATGGGAGCTTGATCCTAGACCATCTCCGGAGCATAGCCGAAGACTTCTGTCCCAGATACGGAGAGCGATCGAGATCGAACGGATCGATCCGATCTGGCAGGGCATGAGACATCCTGTCCTTCTGAGTCGTAAACCTCAGAAAGAGATCCCTGGTCGCTGAAGGAGTTCGACATGCTCGATCTACTAGGTCCCCACGAACGGCGCCAACTGTCGACAGTTGAGATATCGATCTCAAGTCAACTAAGGTTCTTGAGAAGGAGAGATAGGAGACACACCGAACAGAGCGAACAACAACCAGCGACAAACAGGGAGACAGAGGTTTTTATCCTGGTTCGGGCCTCTCAGGGGAGATAACAACCCTACGTCTAGCCTTTCTTATATATCAGAGATGATTCCAAGAGGATGCTCGACGAGATGAACAGGTCTCGGCGAGATTATAGGTATACAAGAAGTAATATGCGGTCTAAGCTTCAATGCGATGATCAGGTGAAAGATCAGGTGCGTAAACTCATCCCCTCTACACGCCGTAGAGGCCTTGTTTATATAGTGTTGAGCAAACCGACCTACCAAGGGATAATCGGGCCGGGCTAACTACGAGACCGTAACGAACTCGATACATACTAAATACATCCCGAGGTAGATAAGGTAAACTCCAATTCTTGGGGATCACGACGTCTGCTCCAATCTGGGAAACCACGTCCGGGTCTTCACGTAGCCGTGCAGAACTCTTGCTCGAGTCGGACTCAAATAGGAATCCTAGGCCGTTACGCACCGTGCCAGCCAGGAAGCTGTTCGGCAGGATGCACATGGGCCTGATAGAACCTTCCAGGGAGCTGGGCTCTGGTAAGCTATTTGATAGGGCCGTCAGGGAGTGGGCCATGGCAATGGACCGTGATTTTATCCCCGACACTATTCCCAACAGTAATGAAAGGCTGGATGTAAGGTTGTTATCCCAGCAGTGGGAGACCTGAAACAGGGTAAAAAATATTGTGTTGTTCGCGCGGATCCGCCATGAGCTCTCTCGCCTACAAATGTCCTAGTACGTCATCACTACTAGGCAAATGGCCTTTAGTCCAGGTTGGGAACAGGCTTTAGTCCCGGTTTCCCTAACCGAGACATTAAATTCGGGACTAAAGGCCTGTGGTTTTTAGTCCTAGTTCCTCCAACCGGGATTATAGCCACTGAAATATGTAAAAAATATGGCGAACCCAAGACTCGAACTTGAGATCTCTTGCCCATGACTTTCCACTCACCCTTCTAACCAACCCACCCACTCACGCGTATTGATTAGAGTAGGATATGTATTTCTTTTGAAGTTTGCTGGAACGGGCCTTTAGTACCGGTTCGTAATACGAACCGATACTGATGAGCCCATATCAATACGTGTTTGTATTACGAACCGGTACTGATGAGACCGTGCGCCAGCTGGGCTGTACCCGCCTGCAAAAACTTCACTTTTATGAAACTTGATCTTCAAACCAGATAATGATTCATATCAAAACATTATGAATTTTAACCTTGTTTCTGTCTCTAAATCATGACTATTGCACACAATGGTGTCATCAGCATATTTCAAAACAACTAATCTTCCCTCCACTAGAGACATAATTAAACCATTGTTTTGCGCTACCATAGTCATTTTAGAGACATAATTAGCAACCACATTAAACAACACAAAGGAGATAGAGGATCCTCTTGTATGTGCCAGACCATTTTGAAAGTAAGCACCTCTTTTGTTATTAACTAGCAATGTTAGCGCACCAATGGCACGTCCATGCATATTTTAATATTTGGACTTAGTAAATACATGCATCATCATTCCATCACATGAGAAATAGTATTAGTATATAATCAGATTTTTTTTTTGAGGGGATAGCATATAAGGAAAAAATAGAATGCCTACACAGAAATAGGTGACGACAGAAAAATGTCCTTATCAAGAATTCAACATACCGAAGTAGATATCAACGCACCCAAAGATGATCGAATGAAATATATTCATAGCTAAAAAATAGTATGAGACAGGAAGGACAAACATAAACATATGATGCTTACACTCCTCCTTAGTTTGAACACCGCATTCTGAAAACTTTTACTTTTTGAAAACTTTTAATTTTGGATGTTCTTTATGAAAACATGGTTCAAAAACTTTCAATTTTTATGATTTTCTGTGACTTACCATAAATAAAAATGAAAAGTGGAAAATCAAGAAGAAATATGGCCATAATAAGAAAGAACAAACTATTTGTAACTTTCTACTTCAAAATTTTTTGAATAAGTTCGAACTTTTTATCGATATTCTCTATGCAGACATGGTTTAATTTATGGAAACTTTCAAATTTTATGAATGTTTTGCGACCAACCAATAATAAAATCATTAGTTTCAAGCTTGCATTGCGAAATCTTTTAATTTTTGAAAAGTTTTAATTTTGAATGTTCTATGTGTGGACATGGTTCCAACTTTCAATTCTTATGATTTTTTGTGACCTACCATAAATAAAACTAAAAAGTGGAAAATCAAGAAGAAATCTGCTTTTAATAAGAAAGAGCAAACTATTTGTAAATTTTAACTTCAATTTTTTTTTCAATAACATCAAAATTTTTATCGATGTTCTTTGTGCAACCATGGTTTAATTTTTGTAAACTTTAATTTTTATGAATGTTTTGCGACATGGAGTATCAAAAATAAAATTCTTAGTTCCAAGCTTGCATTATAAAAACTTTAAATTTTTGAAAAAAATTATTTTGGATGTATTTGTGCAGACATGGTTTGGAAACGTTCAATTTTTATGGATTTTTTGTGGCCTACCATAAATGAAAATGAAAAGTGAAAAATCGAGAAGATATATGCCCTTAATAAGAAAGAGCTTTTTCTTTTTTGCAAATTTGGACTTCAAAAAATTTGGAATAACATGAAATTGTTTTATGGATGTTCTTTGTGCGGGCATGGTTAATTTTTTTTGGAAACTTTCAGCAGTAAGGAGGCACCAAAGGCCGGCTACATGGATGCACCACGAGTCGGCTTGTAATTAGTAGATTTTCACATTTAGTGACCCACAGGACCACACACCTTGTTCTAGCCAACCGTGCAAGCCACGCACTTGCCCGCACTTTGTTTTAGCGTAGGCGGGAAACTTCTTTTAGTTAATAAGCGGGTGCTGGATAAATCTGAAAAAATGCAGTGCAGGCGGGATTAAAACTCTGGACTCTGGGCTGAGCTAGCCAACCGGCCAAGACACCCACCTTGTTTTCTAGCATACGACAAATATTTTTTAAAAGTTAAATTTGTATGGACGATTGGATTTTATTTTGCCTGATGATCGGACAGCCATGATTTTTTTCGGTGATGTGGCGCAATGTGCTAACAGTAGTAAGGAGGCACCAAAGGTCGGCTATATGGATACACCACGAGCCGGCCTGTTAGGGCCTTGTAATTATTAGATTTTGACATTTAGTGACCCACAGGCCACCACTTGTTTGATCCACCCAATCAATTTAGGATGAAACCCTTTTGACATGCAACACTTGAAATGGAAAATCACAGTTAATTTTATCATACATCTTCCAAAATATAATTTCAAAAATATCCCACAATCACCGCTAGATTTTATAGAGTGCACAACCTCATGCATAAGCGTGGCAGAAATACCAATGAGTCTAGGTACATGTGGATACCTGTCGACGGTTGAGATAACGATCTCAAGTCGCTAAGGTTCTTTAGAAGTGAGATAGGAGACACGCCAAACAACCACGAACAGGGAGACAAGGTTTTTATCCTGGTTCGAGCCTCTCGGGAGAGATAATAGCCCTACGTCCAGCCTTTCTTATATATCAAAGATGATTACAAGAGGTGGCTCGGCGAGACGAACAAGTCTCGGCGAGATTATGGTGTACAAGCAAAGATCAGGTGTTTACGAGATGCTAAAAGCCAGATCAAGTCGTAAAACTCTCTCCAGATGCCCCCTAAACACCGTAGGGGCCTGGTTTATATAGTGGTGAACAAACCGACCTACCGAGGGAATATCGGGCCGGGCTAACTATGAGATCGTAACGAACTCATACATGCCAAATATATCCCGAGGCAGATAAGGCATACTCTTAGTCTTGGGGATCACGACTCCTAATCCAATCCGGGAAACCACGTCCGGGTCTTCACGAAGCCGTGCAGAACTCTGTTCGAGTCGGACTCAAACTCGTTTCCTTGGCCATTACGCATCGTGCCAGCCAAGGGCTGTTCGGCAGGACGCACATGGGCCAGATAGAACCTTCTAGGGAGCTGGGCCCTAGTAGGCTGTTTGATCGGGCCGTCAGGGAGTGGGCCATGGCAATGGGCCGTAATTTTATCCCCGACAATACCCGACCCAATAGGTCCAGCCTAGTTCCAAGAATGGATCCATGTGTTTGAAAGTTTGGGTCTGGGTTTGAGTCTGAGCTAGGGTTGGGGTCTGCGTCTAATTTTAGACCCTTGGTTATCCAGATCCAGACCCAACCGTAGCACTGACATGTGGATATTCACACATAATTACATACTACACCTTTTGATTCCCCAATCCCTCATCGATTCCCTAATCCCCAAAGCTGCTATGTTGACCTCGAATCCCTCTCAATTTACGATCTTGTCCCTTCCCCCTCCAAACCCTAGCCGCCGCCGCCACCACCACCCACCACCCACAACCAGTACCGCCATGATCCCACTCATCGTGCCACCTCATCGAGATATCTAGATGGTTGCATGGATTTTGTGATTACTTATATTCTCTAAATGCTATGAAATTGATATATGTGTGACATACTCCCTCCGTTCCAAATTGTAGTTCGCTGTTGACTTTTGGATATGCCTTTTGACCTTTCGTCTTATTCAAAAAATATATGTAAATATTGTTTATTTTGTTGTGATTTGTTTTATCATTAAACATATTTTAATCATGACTTATATTGTTGCATGTTTGCACTAATTTTTTGAATAAGACGAATGGTCAAAAGTCGTGTCTAAAAGTCAACAGTGAACTACAATTTGGAACGGAGGGGGTATTTGTAATGTATATCTGTTGTTACTTTTTGACATGGTATTTAGCGTTCTTTTGAATTCTCGGATATGGATATATCCGTTGGGTCTGGGTTTGACTTTGGACCCATGATAATTTTTGGGTGTAAATCTAGATTTGATCCTTGGGTTTTGGGTTTGGATCCATGGAGATCGGACCTGAAGGACCCAAACCCATTTCCAACCTACTCATACAGGGTGATAATGCCTTTCACAATTCTTAAGAAAAGCATTTTGAGTTTTTAAGATTATTCCAATGTTCTAAATAGCGGGCTATAGCGCCGCTATAGCACTGCTATAGCGTTTTGGAGGTGCAAATGCTACGCTATTGGCCATATATGCGCTATGGCAGCTAAAGCCGCTATAGCACGCTTTAGTCTGCGCTTAAAAGGCATAGCGGCGCTAAAAAGGCATAGCGGCGCTATTGAGGTGTGACATCCGCAGACGAAATTGAAGTCTGCGTGAAGGCCCAATGGGCGCTCGGGCCCAATTAGGCCGACTCTGAGCACCATTTGCCATTACATACAGAACAAGAAACCCTAGCCCTCCCTATTTTCCTCCATTTCTTACCTTGACATTATGGCCTGGACAAAAACTAGCTGAAATGATTGTTTATTGACCTTGGACTTTGTCACTTTGAGCAATATATATGCCATTTTTTTCTATTTTTTTTGAAAACGCTAAATGCTTAGCGGCCGCTATAGCACCGCTATAGCAGTCTTAGCGTTTTCAGAAGAGCTCCGCTAAATGTCTTAGCCTGCTATTTAAAACATTGGATTATTCTATTAAGTTCTTCTTCCGGTCTATTGTAAGCACCTTGATAATAATTTTACAACGGCAATTCAAAAAAAAAATGGTACGAAATGTTTCCCCATTATAGCATCCACATTCCTATGGAATAAAATAATATGTTTATAATTAATCCATTCTCGTTTAAGGAAGGTGGTTCATTAAATTTTAAAAATAAAAAGTTTGTAAGAGATGGCAAGTGCACGAGTCTATTAACGAAAAAATAGGGTAAGAATGCGGTAGTTCTTTTACAGCATTGCTAACAGGATCTTCATAGTTCATTATCTATATTGGTTCTCTAAATCACTGTTTGTTTCCTTTTTTTAATGCTCTCTAGTATAATCTTTATCATAAAAAATATAGAGATCGAAGAGAGTCTGTGCTGAATTGTTATAACTGTTGGGAAACCACCTATAGGGGAAAAGCCCGGCCGGCTAGGCCAGCAGCTTCCCCTGGTGGGTCCCACATATGGACCTGGCCTAAACCCTAAGCACTACTATATAAGAAGAGGTGAAGCACCCATTGTATAACAGATCTAAAAAATATTAAAGAGAAGCTCCACCCATACATCTCTGTGTCCCCTGTGTATTGACCTTTCTCTGTGATTGATTGTCCACGTTTATACCTCGGACTACACCCGGTAGCGAGGTTTCTCAACACGTTATCAGCACGCTCGCTCCATCGACGTGCCGATCAATCCGCGAGGAAGACAAATCTGCATCCACTATGACCACGAAGGTATTTTTGGACGCTGATTACCCCGCAGTTCGTGATCTATGCGTGAATTTGTGTGCAGATCGAGAAGAATTGTGGTATTTTCCCTAGTAGATCGGAAACTCCGCATGAATTTTAGTAGATTCGTTTTTGGGGAATTTGAAAAACCAATCTTGAAGATTGATCTCGTCGCCGACGCCGCGTCGTCGCCAGACGCTGCTGCTGGCGCTGACCCTACCGTCCGTGCAGCTCGCTGTCGCCTACTTGCTGGCGGCGCCGCTGCCAGACGCTCCGCAGCGCCGCGCCATACCATACCACATACCCTTAGCCACGCCTCGATCGCCAAGGCCCGGCCGGCCAGCGCCCGCTGCTGAACCCTAGCGGCGGCTTGGAAACCTTAGCCGCCCACCCTTGCAGAGCCCATTGGGCCATCCCTCTCCGCCCTTCTCGCCGGCTGCCTCCGTCTTTGGCCACCGCCAAGAAGACCGCCATTGGCCGCCTCCCGCGTTAAGCGCCCCGCCGGATTAAGCAAGACCGTTCCGCCCCAAGACCAACGCCTCGCCCATTGGCACGCCGCCGCCTGCCAACCACCAAGAAAGCCAAGCCACTCATTGGTCAAGCCGCGCTGCTGGCCCGTCATGCCAGACTCGCTCACTGAACCCTTATTCTTCGCTTCTGTGCCGTGCCGGCAGCCATCTATGCCGCCCACCACCAGAATGTGAGCTAAATCGGGAAAAGAAAAGAAAAGAAGACCTTTTTGGCCGGGAAAAATTCTGAAAATTCCGAAAATTGCAGAAAATCCGTCTGATTCTTGTAGAATCACCCGTTAGGTTTTGAAAATTATTTATTTTTTCAACCACTATAAGATTTCGTGCAGCCTTGCTAGCAGCAGGTCGTACGCTAGACCGAGAGGTCCGGATTAAGCGGAATTTTCAAAGAAATTTTAAAAAACCCCCGATTCTTGCAGAATTAAGTGAATTACTTTTGAATTCTTGCATATCTTGCAACTCGGGAATCGAATTTTGAACCAATAACAGACTACGTGCAGCCTTGCTAGCAAAGAAGTCGTCTTATACTGGACCGAAAGGTCCAGATTAAGCCGAATTTTTCAAAACAATTCGCAAAAGGCCATGGGATTTATGAAATTTTAGAAAACCCCTTTTGATTCTTGCAGAATCACCCGAGATTTGAATTTTGGCATGTTTTGCGACTCGGGGATTTAAATTTGGCACCCCTGTTTCTGGAAGAAAGAAAATTGCATTAAAATCCTTTAGAAGTTTGGAAATTATTAGAAGTTTTTTCGATGTCTTCCGAGTTTTTCAGAGGTATGGAAAATTTAATCTTTGGCCCTTTTAGCATCTTGGGAACTTGAAGTTTGCACCCGTCTTTGAATTTGAAGCATTATTTAGTTCTGTAATTATTTATGTGCAATTCTTGTGTGTATTTGCCATTATAATTATCAATAATTATTTATGCCTATGAATTGATAATGGCATGCTAGAATATATATATATATATATTACTGAAATACATGAGAATTAATTATGTCACGCACCACATTTAATTAGATTACATGAAGTAATCTTATGAATTAATCCCGAAGTATACATATCGAGTATAATAAAATATGCATTTGAGGTATTGGCATTGCATAGCCAGAGCAACCTCACTTGGGCATTGAACTATAGAATTGTACCCAGTAGCATGAAGCTCTGGGCCGCCATCGGGCTAGAACCCCAAAAGGATTAGAACGAGCGAACGAAGTCATACAACATATTAGGAGAATATTCCTTTTTTGTATTCCATCGTTTAGGATGATTTGATATAGTTCAGTCAATCAAACATATGAATGAACATAAATTCTATACCATTCCATATAAGAACCATCTTATTCATGTAACCAAACACACCCTTAGGCACCTGCCGGTGATCCGTCTGGTTGTCTCGGGAAAAAAAAAAAAGATGGAAAAAAGGAAAAGGAGCCTCCCCTCCGTTTACGGCAGCGTAGGGTAAGAGTTGACCGAGGCAATGGCTAATGGGAAAGCGAAGGGCACAGCAAGCCTGAGCCGGCAGCGGCGCCGCTGGGCCCTAGGCCCCGGCCCACTGTGGGCCGTACGATGCCGGTGCATTGCTGCGCGCGCCTTCTTGGTGTGCGGTGCGGCGGCGAGACGAGCGGCGGCGGCGCGTGATGATGAGGAGGAGGGCGCGGCGCGGTTGGGCCCACTTGGGCAGGCGGAAGGGTAGGCAACCCGCGACGACCCATATCGCCACGGAACGGAAGCAGCATGCAGAAGCAGTCAAACTCCCGTGCCAAACACACTGGCACGCGGTGGACTCGGCTGCTATATCGCGTTCCAACGTGTAGTAGGCCTTTTGGCTGCCAGATTTCCTCGCCTCCCTGCAAAATTGCAAGTGCTTGTATTTCCCTCCCGCGCTTGACACGCATGAGGTAAATTTAAGGGCGACAAATTAAAAAGTCGGGTGTACCTTGTTTGGCTTGTGTTTTAGAACCCGTAGAAACGTCTTCCATATATAAAAAGGATGGATTAAAAATCATATTATTTTTAAATAAGCAAAAAGAAGTAAGCAGAGAGATAAATCCAATAAGTAAATAAACCGCCAAGAAATGGTCCTAGACCTCGTAGGAATTTCTCCCTTTTCACGTGTTGCTTGGGAGTTGGGACCGGTAGTTACAAACTTACAATACCGCTTGGAAATTTTTTGATTGGGCACATAAAAATTTTATATTTTGATTCGTCTAAAAAAACACTACAGTCGACCGACGGTAATTTTTGTCAATTTTATAAATAAACTGCAAACACATTAGAATAATAGAAATTTAATTAAAACATTTCCAAATTTTTACGACCATATAAAAACTATTACATTGCAATACCACCTATCAAACAAATACCTACTACAAGTGTTATTAAGATCAATTTATGCACCTCATATGATGAATTTTGTGCACATCCTGAAAGGCATAATTTTTTTTTGCCACAGATGATACATGAACATTCTAATCCAACTCCTCTGCTGTTTCTATGATATTTCCCTATCAACTGTATTTGCATATCCACAAAAGCATCCAACGTCACTGTGGAGAGAAACTTCGTACAATAACCCGACATGAAACTACCGCCACAAGGGAAGACAAACCCCAATAGCTCACAAATAGATCAAAAACCATGGGCACCAACCCTACTGAATCCACTGTAGAGGAGGTCACCAAAGACAAACATCGTATTGAGAAATCTAAGATGGTAACTGCTTGGTCATTGATGCCACCACGAAAAACCACACACAGACACACACACACATATAGTAAAAATATTTGGGACTCCATAGAGTCCGTGCTTCGTACCTAGTTTGAAAACAATTAATTATGCTTTTATTGCATTCACACATTTGAATGGTAATTGACAATGTTGTTTTGCATAAATTTACTTTGTATGCACGAATCTTGATAAATCCAACGGCAACAAGGAATAGAGCACTGACTCCATGGAGTCCCAAAAAACTTCATCTACTAAAGATTTGAATATTCAAGTTAATAAGAGGGTCCCATCACCTTTCCCAACACCGAAGTGTTCCTTTGAGTTATTAATTGGGGGTGAGGGGATAGGGGAGAGCTATTACCGATGAAGTCGCCACTAAGTTATTGCCTCTCTTCTCACTCCTTTTGCAAAACACTATCATTTGACTTTTTTAAGGAATAGATGAGCTACTCTGAATTTTTGTTTAAAATAAAGGGTAAAGGGATTTTAGACAATGGATGAAATTTTTAGAGAATATTGTTATACAGGCGAAATCAAGTCTTTGTTGGTGATGCCTTTAGGCTTGTATTTGAGGCACAAGAATATATATTAATTATATTATATTTACTCACCCTATTGTTACCTTTCAACATGTTATTATTGGCTCTGGCGTAGATGTGAATAAACTCATATGCACAGTAGTCACAAATTGTTGTTCGATTCCTATCGCAGGCACTGTGGTGAAAAAAGTTAGAAATCTTGGAATGGATGGAAGTTAAGCTAGTTAAATACCTGATTATGCTAGAATCTATCTAGATAATACAATAAGCCGAAAAAATACCTTGATTATGCTAGAATCTAGCTAGATAATACAATAAAGATAAAAATGATTTTTTTATCGGGATATACATTAAAGTGAGCAACAAATAAGTTCCGCTACACATAAAATTAGTGAGACATACAAATCATAATTTGGCTAGATTCGCACTTTTAATAGAAACTACATATTAATTTAAGAAAACATCAAGCATACACAATATTTTTTTTTTACAATCTCCTTTCCGAATTGATTGGCGACTTCTAGATTAAAAATTCTTCATGCATTATGGGACCATAACCTTATTTCTCTGGTAGTGGATTGTCCTATTAAAAGCTAACCAAGTTGAACCCTAGTTCTTCCTTCATTAGTCCTGATCGATCGGTCGGCGACCCATCGTCATCGATCCCGACGCGTCGCTCATGATTGTGGTCCACTGATCCATAACAACCTTGTACGGGCTGAATTCATGACATGGACGATGCGTGCACACCTCAATATATACACCACGTATACAGCGAAACAAAATGTTTATTTCCTAAGCCCCAAATTTTCATCGCGCTCGTCATCATCTTTAAGGCTTGTTTGAGAGACATGTTCCCCATCAGGATCCTCCCTCTGCAGCAAAGTTCATCCCAGGGCGAGTATACTGGGGACCAGCGACAAAGCTAGGATTTTTGCAAACCCTGAGCTAAAATTAATGCAGTAAAAACTTATGAAAAATACGAAAAATTAACCACTCGTTCACACCAAGTAACGAAAAAGATATAATAGAAATAAATAATTGATAAAAGATTTTAACCATATAACCCATCATAGCATTAGCATTAAAAACATAAAATAACATTGGCAAAATAAAATATAGCTTACAGAGTGTGAGGACACATTTTGGATACATAGATATCAAAGAATAAGCTCAAAGCCTCACACTAACATATATTTTATTGAGACTTAGTTGGACATTTGGATACTAGTTTGAATTGAAATTGATCATATAAAGTCGACCGAATCTTTTTCTCTATATACAACAAATCACATGAAATTTAAAATTACTCAAATGTAACCTTGCATCGGATGGGCCACTGGGGCCGGGTTGCAAGCTTCAGGCTCTTGAGCTAATATGTAGGGGGGTATAAGTGGTATTCCCAAGACCCGTGCCGAAGTTTGACCCGCCAGGTGTCTGGCTTCGCCCCTGCTAGGGACGACCGTTGGTGATTCATAAGCGGCCCATCCCGAGATGGGCCCTGGGCCGATTCCGTACTGGCCCACCGCACGTACAAGAGATCCAAAAGGCCCCCCTGGCCGTACTAAAGGAAACGCCTAGCCCGCTAGGGTCATCCCCGGGCTTGACCAAGTCAAACGCGCCTTCCTAGGTCCCAGCCAGGAGCGTGGCGCACCTTCCGGGCTATCCATAACCCGGGAGAAGGTCCCGCGGGCAGTCCGCCTGTCGTAGGCAGGTGGCGACAACTGTCGTGAACCACCACACTTTCCTCGCCCTTGACCGGGAAGAACTGTATCTCCCCGGGAATCCGCAGCCGGGGAGAAGCGCGCGGGCAACTCGCCTTGTCGTTTGCTCCCTTGGGCAAGCGGCAAGCGGTTGTTACGCTACGCGACGCCCCCAACGGGTGGCGCCAAGCTGGCTCGATCCAGTCAATGCTATATTGGGAATAAAGGGAAAGTGCTTTCCCCCTAAAACATGTTTCTTCCCGTATAGGCACTCCCAGACGAACACGTGTCAAGTATTAACCTGACCAGCTTCTCCCTGCAGGCTCCAGACCAGACAGAGCCCCAGAATGAGACAAGGGCACCGCCACTAAAGCAGAAAAGGGCGCGGGGCCCGCCGTATCAGCTCCGGGTGACCCGCCGCGCCTATAAAAGGAAAGGCACGGACCCAGTCGGGGCCAAGCGATCCAGAGTTATAACAAACCGCCCAAGCAACACACGCATCCAAAGCTTCTTCAGCAGTAGCCGTAGTCCTTAGCCATCTCAGTGTTGGAAGCACCCTTGTAAGCTCAGGATCGGTGCCT
Organism: Raddia guianensis; assembly: GCA_036346415.1. NCBI lineage: Eukaryota > Viridiplantae > Streptophyta > Magnoliopsida > Poales > Poaceae > Raddia > Raddia guianensis. The sequence continues at coordinate 48,242,612 of CM070536.1, read as the reverse complement.
TCAAGCCCGGTCTCGGCACCTCTCGTACTGTTTTTCACCATATAATCAACAAGAGCTAGAGTAGAGCTATTACCCGACAGTGGGGGCTCGAACCAGGGTAAATCGCTTGTGTCTTCACGGTTTGTATCGCTTTCCTTCTCTTTCTTCCCCTTCTTTCTCTCACCGTACGACGGATCTGTACCCGGATCGCCAAGTCACACCAGGCCCTGTCCGAGAGAGACCGCGTGGCCTGAGCCCCCTTGAGCTCGGCCGCCACCCGGGGCTGCTGAGAAGGGTTGTCGTTGGGCCTCACTCCAACTACAAATTCGTCTATCGGTCCGTGGACCGCCGCCCTTCAGGGGCGCGTTTCCCAGACACCGACAACGAATTAGCTCCTTAAAGAGCCTCAATTTGTTGTGCCAGCTCAATCGCTTGTTCCTCTCACCCATACGCTTAGAGGGTGAGTATGATTCATTGCGCTGCTTTGCTCTTGATGTGCTTCGGACATGTCTCACTACCTCAATCTTTTGATTTGCTTGTCTTGGCCTCAAACCCTACGTAGTGGCTAGAGGTGTTAGGTTGTACCAGTGAAAGAGGGAGCTGTTGTAGCAATAGAGGAGAAGGAATTGAGCCGAGTTTAAATGACCTAGGTTCGATTCGATCGGCTTATAGCTTGGCTCGCTTAGATGATTGAGCTATAGGACCTAGCTCGTCTTAGGCTTTAATGAAGTTTGCGAGGGCTCACTATCATTTGACGCTAATGACACACCGGTCAAGTCCACGTTATTGACACCTTGACTGACCCAACTAGCCACTTTCTCATGTCCCACGTAGCTAGTGTTCATTGTCATTATGCCTACGCTGGAGGTGCCTAGAAGGAGAAGGGTGGCATCGACACGAGGGGGATTCACATTTTCACCTAGCCGAGCTTAGCTCTCTCTCCAAACACAATAGCAAAGAGGATGGGAGATTGGTGGGAGCTTTGTGCGGGGGGAGGGGCCGTGATGAAGTTGAGTAGGGAGAGCTCTAGGAATAGAGGGAGGGTGGGAGGTATGAAGGGACAAGAAAAAAAATGGTGGTGGCGACACGTTGGAGGGCTCTAGGACTCTTAACTCGGGCCTAATAACTTAGGGAACTGGGAAGGTAAGCTAGGAATACGGTGGCAACGGGTAGACTATAGGATTTGTGGTGGGTTAGCGCAGTGAAGATTGATGTCAGCACTAATGGCATGCCATGTTATAGGCCTACGTGGTTGTATGAACTCTCACAAGTTAGATCTAGCTTAGATTAGGCTCTTTTTGATTCATGAGCTAAAAAAACAAGCTTCTATGGGGCTCGTTTGCAATGGAGCTGGTCTTGAGTTGCTTGTGAGCCACGTGCTATTGTTCTTACCCTAATTGTATTCCATTTTGGCATACTTGGTAGCCTGTTTTGGCATGTGTGGTTATTATGAAGGCCAAACTTTGATCGAATGTATTGTACTTTTGGATCATATGTATTTCTAACATCATTGGAAGTTTTAAAAAATTTCAAACATACATGGGCTACCCCAGCTAATCATGGGATCAGGTTAAATCGGGCTTTTCCTTGCTCGGCCCAACCCGGCCAGTACTAGTCCAGCCCATTCGTACATTCATGTGGACTGGGAGACTGAAGTGGGCTGTACGTGCCAATTTTTTATATATAATATTGTACATATTCTAGCTCGTACAAAATAGAGTACTGAACCAAACCAATAATGGTAGCCACAGACTTGTAAGGTAGCGAGCAACATGCCAAAAGTACCTAACAACGAAGACCGATTTATCTCAAGCAGATCAAACTAGACGGTCAGAAAGGATGGAAAATCATGTGCTGTTTATATACCAATTCTTTGGTTCTGGAAATTGGACAAGGAATCTCTCTCTCTCTCTCTCTCTCTCTCTCTCTCTCTCTAGTTTGTGCCATACTGCCCATGTGCCCATGTATGCATGGGTTGACTACGTTATGATACATAAATAGGGCTTTTCGTATATACATCATTACAACAACTAACAAAGTAATGAAAAATTTTAAAAAATTTCTATATGTACTCATGATTCTATTCTACATATGTCTTAAATTTTAAGTTCAATTTCATTTCATATTAAAAGTAACAAAAAGTGAAAATTCTATCAATTTTAAACTATTGGAATTTGTTAGAATTTTATCTTTTTTCTTAACTCTTAATATAATTTAAATTTGATCTTGAAAGTTTATGCATAGGTAGAGTAATCGATGAAGTAAATCTACAATGTTTTAGAATTTTTTATGACTTTTGTTAATTACTGTACACGGTGTGTATTCGAAAGCCTATTATATGAGAAAGCTTAATATTCTATCATGCTCTTGGAGATCAGATCCATGCGATCAATGATTGCACCATCTTCCCTCTTGTGTGTCCCGTGCATGGGAGATCAGATCCATACGGTAGCAAGCAATGCATTGCAAGGAAAGCCCTCTTGGCTCATGTTCGTGCAGTTAATTAACCAGCTGTGCCTTGTGCTTGTGTTGTGCGTGTAGCTTTCTTTCACTCTCTTTCCCCCCGCATTTCCACGCTGTAAGGTAAGTAAAAGCGACAGGCCACAGGTAGGCGCTAGGATGCAGTGGCATGGGATGTGATGCTAGGATTCTCTCTTTCGACTGGCATGTTCTTTGATACACGGTTTAGTTTAGTTTTATTCCATTGATTTAAAAATTATTATTTTTCACAAATCATTTATCGTATTATTTTGTAATTATTTTTTAGCTTTGTGGATTTTTTCTAAAAAAAAAAATCAAAACCATTGTTAATAATTTCTTAGGTTTTGCATCTTTGTTTAAATGTCTTAACTTTTAATCCAACCAAACCAAAACCAAAACCAAATCAAATCGAACCGAACCGAACCACGATGAATCATCAAGGAGGGCCCGGAGTAGCATGCATGCATGGGTGTGGTTTAATTAGCGGCCGGCTGCTTGATTTGTCCACCGACACAGGCGATGTCCCCGTCGGTGCCATCTTTAATTCTTTAAATTATACTGTATGAGCATAGTTTTGTGTTTCTGCCGGCCACGTGGCCCAAGCACATGATATACGCAGTACATACTACATAGCCATGGGTGATGGATCTCGATTCGCCGCTTTGCTTGATCGATTCCCCATGCACCGCTTATGAAACGAACAAGAGGATAACATTTGCCTCTTGATGGAGCATCAAGGGCCTGTCTGAAACCAGCCGTTTGGAAATTAAATTCCTACGAGAAAACAGGGTAGTTTTTGTACAAGTCATGTGAAATATATTAAATATCACGTGAAACAGGGCACCATGCATGTTTAATTTGCAAGCGTTGTTTTTTTTTTAAAAAAGCTACTATATCATACTGCTATATAGCGGAAATTGCGGTAGATGACCTGCAAACATGTTGATGGGCTAAAACCGCCGGCCCGTTTTCAGCTCCAACCGAATCAGCGGGACCAAACCATGTTGTATGTGCAATTCTGCATAACCATAACTGAAACACCGTATGACTGTTCTTTTAACATGCTCGTAGCAATTTATTACGACCTTCTTTTAACATGCTCGTAGCACTTTATTACGACCTTATAATGACACTACAGCCTCTCAAGCTAGAAGCCACACATACATTAGCTCTTAGAATCCAGAAAATTAAACAAACAGCCAGCTTTTGCAACCACCTCCTAAGAAGCCAAAAGCTCCTTAAAAGCCTAAAATCATACGGTGACCTAAGAAGAAAGTCCTGAGGATTTTCTAGCTCTGCGGGTTGTAAAAGTGCTTCTTAAGATCAAAAGTCAAAAACAACTTTTAGAGAATCTGCAAACAAGAATAATTGTAATAAGAATTTAAGAGCCAAAGCTTAGCTCATTCATCATTGTTGCTTCCAGCCCAGTTAGAGGCCCAGCATCAAGAAGCTCCTTGCAACGGGTAGGGACGAGCAGGGTTCACAAAACCACGGTTAACCGGCGGTTCTGTATGTTTTTTCTACAAATTCAAAAATTCATCTTGCTAGTTTTGTTCACGGTTAGCCGCAGTTTTTGGCGGATAACCCACGGTTTTCCGCAGTTAACCGTGGTTCTGAGAAAAAAATATTGAAATCGGTGAAAATTGAATTTTTAAATTTTATTTAAGCCAAAATGCTTATAGTGATTAATAGTATTTTTAGGAAATTTATGTGTATTTTACATTCAAACATTATTTAAAGGAATTTTGGCTAAACCCCCTAAACCCTAAACTACCGGTTTATCTAACCGGGACCCGCAGAGGTGCGGTTAACTGACTGTTTTGTTAACCCTAGGGACGAGGGGTTTCAGCTCACCACACTCCCCATTGACTCCATCCTCCGTACTCCATCTTGCCGTTCGGTGAGCCGACCCCACCCAATCCCACCGCCAATATTCTCCACTCTTTCACCTGTAAAAATGTATAATTGTTAACTACATGATTAAGAGTACTTAAGCTTCGTATTATGGGCATGCACCAATTTTTCTTTAATGATAATCGTGCTTGTTGATTTTACTCCTGTGGACATGTATCAACTCTTTTAAGGGACAATTTTTTTGTATGCCGCTGAACCTCCTAATCCTTCCCATGTCTTCACTATCACCTCTACATTACAATCCTATGCATTTTTAGGGTGGAAACCCCTATAAACCCTTGAAACTCACCGGTTCCAGAAACACATGTGTGGTCTACGCGAAGTTGATGAGGCTATGACGGGGCAAGGCTAGTTATTTTAGGTTCAGACTTGTCTTTTGAGCCAATATTTGTTGAGCATAAGCAGAAGGCCATTGAATATGACGGTTTTTCAGAACCCAACCATAACTTAGCTCCACCGGTGACGTCTCCAGTTTCCAGTGCTGTTTCTCAGTCTCATTTATTATATTCTGCTTGTACTCAGATCTCACCTTGTGCTTCTAGTATCTCACTTATATAATCTGATTCGCCTGGTGGCTCTGATCCTACCTCTCTTGCTCCCGAGCTAGAGGCCATTTCTAAGGTTACTCGTCACATCTAGAAAGACCATCCCTCGGCACAGATGATCAGTGGTTTGAGCGAGAGGATGCTAACCCAATCGAAGTCTGGGATTTCTCATCTTTGCTAATCTGCTGCTTTCATCGGTTCTTTTGAACCAAATGACGTTATCCATGCTCTTTCTGATTTTTATTGAGTGAATGTGATACATGAAGAGCTGAAGAACTTTGAGAGCAACAAAGTGTGAAATCTTGTTAAACGCTCTAAATGACATAATGTAATAGGTACTAAATGGGTGTTCAAAAACAAGCAAAGTGAGGATAGGTTAGTGGTTAGAAAAGGCTAGATTGGTTGTTAAAGGTTACACTCAGATCGATGGGATATACTTCGATGAGACCTACACTCCTGTGGCTAGACATGATTCCATCAGGATCTTAGCGACATTTATGTCATCCGGTGGGTTTTACCTGTATCAAATGGATGTTCGTACTGCCTTCCCTAATGACTATATTAAGGAGGAAGTGTATGTGAAGCAATCTCTTGTGTTTGAGAATTCAATGTATCTTAATCTTGTATACAAGCTTGATAAGGCTCTATTATGATGTCACATGGGTGGCTGAGGTGGCGCCTCCTCCTCCCTTGCTGGTGATGGTCTGTTAAGGGCATCAATGGCGACGTACGTCATTGATAGGTGACTAGGTGAGAGGTAGTTAATCGTGGGGTTGGGGGATCCACGAGTTGGGAGGTGATTATTTTCTACCTTGGTTTTGGCAGAGATTAGGGTAAATTTTCCCCTTCCCTACCTCATCCAAGCACTATCCTGGAAAATCCTCTAGGTATTGGTCCAAGAAGGTTTTGTCCGTAGGCACCGAGGAGGATCTTGATTGGGTTTTGGCTCCCAAATAAGCCTTGAAAATAAACAATTACTTTATGGAAGCAATTATGATAGGCAAAAACTAAACATTACTTACTTTATAGGAATAATGCTTTGTGTGCCATTGTGTTTGAGTTTAATCCTCTCCATCATCACTTATGGTGACTAATCTCTTCCATGACATCACAATTGCTCAACTATTATTTTATGTGCCATTTTGTGAAAACCATTTTATTTACACTATGTAAGTATTTAGAAAATCCTAAAAAAATTAGAGTATTAAGCATACAATAATTTGAATGTACACTCTTTTTGGTATTTTAAGATAAATATTTTAAGTTTAAAATGATTTAAAGTGTAAATTATACGTAAAAGCTTCATAAAAATACCAAAAAATGTGGATAGTTTACATACCTAAAAGGGGAAAACATAGTGAATTTTTAAATCTTTTGTCATGTTTACATAGCTTAAATAAAAAAGATAGTTTTTAACAATGGTGTACGTGATAATATTGGAGCAATTGTAATGACAAATAAGGAAGAGACCACTAAATGATGGCACATAAGGGGTTATCCCTCTGTACAATAGCACACAAAAAATTGTCCCTAGGTTTCAATTGCACTTTGGCATATGACAGTGATTCGTTCCTTATAACTAAGGGCAAAGTCTAAAATTGTAACATGTTTGTATCTTCTTTGCATCTTAAACCAGGCGTAGATTATAATTTGAAATAGTTGTGCGCCCTTGAGAGGGGGACTTCGTGAGCCTAACAAGTTGTAAAAAAATAGTTATTGAGAGTTTTAATAAGAACCACTAAAAACATGGAAAAAATAACTACAAGGTGTTATATAGCATCTGACATAAAAAAGGACTGACTTTATGGCAGGTGTCTACCTTTATGATTTGCAGCAACCACTTTTCCAGTAGAAGTTACCCTAAAAAACTTACATATTAAGATTTTACTAAAGTAAAACAAAATATCTGAGTGTAGTTAACCCAGAAGGAAAAGCAACAACATACGAAACAAATTTATAAAAAGAAATCAAATCATTTGATCTATAAAATAATTGAAAAATGATCCCTACATATTATAATTTTTCTAAATGAAGCAATTGAATTTCCACTATTGAATTACGTGGAGAATTAGTATAGACTAACCGAAAAAACCCATTGTTTGCTCAAAACAAAAAAAAAAACCCTATTTAGAAACACTGTATAAAAAGATAAATTTCTAGTTGTAATTTTTAATTTTAATTTAAGCTAAATAGAACAAGATTTACTACTACCGACTACCACATTAATGGCGATTTGGAAAGCTAATGACCGGCGGTTCTTGAACAGCAGTGGTTAAGTGACTGACAGTGATAATAGGGCACCACCATTAACGGTTCCAAAACCGCTAGTGATACATACTTATTGTTAGCGTTTCTCATACTGACCCGCTAGTGATATGATTTTTCAAAAAAAAAAAAAGTATCGCCGCTGGTTAGGTGTCGCGCCAGTGGGGAGATGGTCGGGAACGATGTTGGTGGGACAGATCTAGAGGGGAGCCCTAGGACAGCCCCGTCAGCTGAGGCAGGCGATGGGAGAAGCTAGGGGTGGCTTGATCAAGGGAACCACTGGGTGAGGTGGCCATTTGGGTAAGTTGGGGCGGCACCAGTCCTGAGAGATGGCAGGGGGCACATTGATTGGAAGATGGCCAAAGATGATGTTGGTGCGGCAGATCTGGAGGAGATGAGACCTCCGGTGGCACCGTCGGGGGAGGTGGTCAAGGGTGGCGTCGGCGGGAAGATGGTTGGGGACGAGGCCGAGGAAGGATGTAGGGGGTAGCGTCGGTCTGGGGAGGTGGCCGTGGTGATGCCTGTAGGGGGGTGGTCGGGGATGGCGCCGGTGTTGAGGTGGCTGTGGGAGACGCAGGTGTGCGAGCCATGGTCGCCACACTTGAGTAGATGAGTGGAAGGGAATTAGGAGAGATGATAGAAAAGGAGGAGGAATTTATATGATGGAGCTAGGTAAAAAGTGGGGAAAGACTAAATTTTTGGGCACACACAGTGGGAGAAGCCAAGGCATAAAAAATTTAGGGCATATCATTAGCGGTTCGCATATAGAACTGCCAATGATAGTAACTATTTCTCGCGGCTCTATAACCAAATGGCCAGTGATACTGTGATAGTATCACTAGCAGTTGGTTCAAATAACCACTAGTGTTATTCACGCTGGCAATTTTTTCGAGGGTTGAGCGTGGGACGGGGCTCATCACTGATGGTTTTTGCCACATCCTCTAGTGATGGGGAGGCATGGGTGAGCATTTATATAGTAATGTTTGGACGCTTCTTTATAGCTTAATCCAGTTGTAGATAATCTATTACAAGTTGTGGGTCCCTGATATAGGATTTGGTGAGCTAAAAAATTGAAAAATAGAAGGTTTTCGGAGATTTGAGAAGAACCAATAATAGCTTCAAAATGACATTTTATTTGTAAAAAATAACAAACTTTCAGCTGCATCTTTTAATTTTAATATAGGCAAAAAAAGGTTGTATTGCAAACTTGCTGAATGTACCTAACCATATATAGTAGTCTTATTTTAATATGAATTATTGATAGTCTTATGGACAAAAGTAATTACTAAAGAGTGAAAAGACAACTTTAGCGAGAGCTGTTAAGCAAAACCTTTCCATTGAATATCTCTGTGGAGAAGCCTTTTTTTGTTTCGCTATGTTTGTACATAGCACATCATACGCACATATTAGGGAACTAGTAGGAACTTTTCTTCTCGCTAAGCATTTAATTGGAGGGTAAAGAGTCGAAATATCACAATAACTAAACTCTTGATATTCACAATAGACAAATATTGTGAAACATATTTTTTCGAGGCCATGGACAACCCTCTTTGATTTGCGGTTAGGTTGGGTCTGGTTTGATTGAATTAAAACTTACTCCCCTCGTCCTAAAAAGAATGTCATTCTAGCTTTCAAAATTTGTCCCACAAAGAATATCATATTGGGCTATGGGTCCCGCTACTTTTATTACTCCACTCCCACCTAGGCATCCACCACTCTCAATGGCCAATTGTTAGCCAGATTTGCATGCACATTAATTACCTTTATTCCAAATAACCAGGGGCGCATGCGTCATTTGGCTTTGATATTAGTCTTTTTATTTGAATGCTAGAATGACATTCTTTTTGGAACGGAGGGAGTAAATGCTTTTAAAAAAGGTACGAAATGACTAAAAAGTTGTTATTTTAAAAAAGGTAAATGCTACAACTGGTTTTCACAAGCGTTATAAGCATGAGCATAGCCCATACAGCACGAAAGCATTCTTTCTTCGTGATATTTGAGTTCCTAGTCCGTATATACAGCACGAAAGCATTCTTTCTTGGTGACATTTGAATTCCTTTATGGTTCTAGGCACGGCTTCAGCATGCAACTTGGAATGGGACGCACCGGGAAATTGATTCATCCAAGGGATTCTTTTTAGACGGATGCACAAGATGTTGTTCTTACAGAACTGATTTTGCGACTGGCTACTTCGTCGTCATCTGGGAATGTGCGACATAGGCTCTGTTTCTTTCAGCTTATAATTAGATTATAAGCTGCAGCTTAAAATTTGTTATTTTTGTAATGGTTATATTTTGAAATATTTTATAGTTATTTTTTCGAAACTTTGTATAATTTGTCTCAAAGATCTCAAAAATATTTTTTTCATAATTTTTTTAGCCCTTTAAATCTTCTGTAAAACACCACAACCTTTTCAGATTATAATCTAACCGCCGAAAGAAACACAGCAATAGTCCTATGTTTGTAGTTTTGTACCACTGCAAATGGCCATGATCCTACAGCTCGTCCCTGCTTTGTGAGTTCTCCTGCCATCAGGTCCTCTCAACGTAATGTCTGCCCGCGACTTATCGAGGTAAGCATTAGTTCCGGCCTTCAGAGTGTCAAAGTTTATCTCGCCACTCAGCTCTCTTTGATTTCTTATTTTAATTTAGTTTTTGTTGGGTTTAAAATTCTTGTTATTTACAGACCATTCACTGTAATTTTTGAAATAATTTTTCGAAACTTTATACGGCTTTTCTCAAAGATCTCAAAAACATTTTTTTAATAATTTATTTAGTTTTTTCATATCACTCTTAAAGATGGTTAATTTTTACAACTACAAATAAAACTAAAACTAAACAAGAAATCAAAGAGTCACCGACCAAAGCTCCAGATACAGATAATCCCATGTGTATGAAGCCAACATAGATCAACTTAAGCATTGTTGATAGCGTAACTATAGACACAAATCGATCTCCCAAATTACATAGGAGCTAGTGTGCGAAATAACCAATATGAGAGAAGCATCTCTTCAATAAAAACATATAACTAACTTCAGGTGAACTACTAACCAGCGTGGCAGCGTTAGACATCAAAAACCTGATAAAAAATTTATTGTTCACAGTCAAATTATACAAAAAGAAAAATAAATAGGGAAAGCTACGATAAATTATACACCAAAGGAAAGAGGAAAATAACTACTGTTCATATATATTTATCTTTTCGGTAATGGTTATGACCAGACATGACGCACACGACCCAGCCGCGCGGTTCCAGCACGCGGCTTGTCGCTGCTAGCAAAAAACGAGCGTTTTATTTTTTCTATTTAATTTTCTCATTTTTGTCTCTATTTCATCAAGAGTCTAAAATGAATAGAACAAATTTCATAATTCATCTAAAATCCTAATAAACTCATTTTAAATACTTTTTTATATTTTTATTTTTTTCAGTAGCCAAATTGTTTCAACAGTCTATACAGATTGTTTCTGATAGGCTAAACTAGTTATTTCAACAGGTTAGACATATTGTTCTAATAAAAAAACTAATTGTTGCACTTGGCTAGGCATATCGTTCTAGTAGGTTAAACTAATTGTTTCAACAGGCCAAAAATACTGTTTCAATAGGCTAAACCAATTGTTTTAACAGACTAGATAGATTGTTCCAACAGGCTAAACTAATTGTTTCAATATGCCAAACATATTGTTCCAATAGGCTATACAAATTATTTCATCAGGCTATATATATTGTTTCAATGGACTAAACCAATTGTTTTAGCATGCTATATATATATTGTTCCAATAGGCTAAACCAATTGTTTTAGCATGCTATATATATTGTTCCAATAGGCTAAACCAACTGTTTCACTTGGTTATACGTCCACTAGGCAAAAGTAATTGTTTCAGCAGGCTAGCCATATTGTTTCAACATGCTAAACTAATTATTTTATAATGATAACAAATTGTCTCAGTAATTTTTTATGTAGAAACATTGGTCTTGTTTTGTTCGTAAAAATACGAGGAATGCAGCGGTGCAAACGGTTCGTGCATTGTAGCAACCAGTACGTCAAAATCTATGGCTGTCGAAAGAGAAAACTCAAAAGAAATCTTTTCACTTACGTTATCGCCGACGTCATTGCATGCAAACAAGAAGGGATTCATGAGCACGCTATGGCAGCCTTTGATTTAGGGGAAGAACGGAGGAGAAACAATGGTGGGAAAAGCTTGTTCCGGTGGGGCGCCGAGTTGTTTCAGCGGGTGGACGCGCCGTTGGTGGGCTGACCGGGCCGCGCGCAGTGGTCGGACGTCTGTCCCCAAGTCGCCGCCTTATCTTTTTTGTTTCTTATTTTTTTTTACATGGAACATTGTATAATTGTAAATGATTAATATGGCACATGTCAGCTGTCTCGAAGCGATTTATTAGACTTGCCATATATGATAGATGATGATGTGAAAGAAAAAAAAAGCATCCATAGAAATTTGAGTCATCTCTAACGCGAGAGTCGATTCTACACGAGAATTAAAAAATTTTGTGTGTAATCATACTGTCTAAAAAGCGTGTAGCCATCGCTATCGCGGTATGAATTCTCTCTGATGCTATTTATAAATGACATGACAATGGTTATAAACAGTTGTTGTATTAACAATAGTACAAGCACTAAGTTTGGAGTCCATAAAAAACATTCATTTAAGTTTGTAGATCAAAAGTGCACTGCCAATGTATAAAGGCTTGTCCTTCGAGATAATGATTAATTAGCTCCGACATGACAAAAAAGTTGGCTGCTGTAGCCTGACAATAACATGGGAGGTGTGTGGAACAGCTGGAACGTACTTCGGTGCTTGCCATTCAACAATAACTGTCTTCAGTGTATCACTGGTAGCAACAGAAAAGCACGAGCTCTGCTTTGTTGTACTCCCTCCAGTTTGATAATTCCTATCGTTTTAGACATGATCTCACATACCAAGGAAGTATTAAATATCTCGTAGTACTCCATGAGTAGTAATATGGCCAAATAAATACTTGTAGCTTAGTGGTTGCTCCCACTTTTCCATGAGTTGCATGTCTAGATTCGAATTTTGATGCTACACTTTATTTACATGCACACCCAACAAATGGTTCTAGGGTCACGTAAAGTTCTGCTTGCAATCAATGCATCCTAGAACGACAGGAATTTTCTAACTAAACACAAAACGCTCCAGCGACAGGAATTATCAAACTGGAGGGAGTACATAAATACTAACACAGATAACTCTAGTTCTACCAACTGATAGCATAGAACCATAGCTAGTTTGCTTGGACGAAGTTCTTAATTTAAGCGTATAACAAAGTTTAGTTCATCAAGTCAGGTTTGTCAATTAGGCCATATATGTTCTTTCCGGCTTAACATCAAATTATAATTATAGCTTGAATTTTATTAATTTTATTGTCGTTGTAGCTATTTATTATAACGATTTCTAGTGGTGTCTCTAAAAACTCTAAAAAAAATTTACGATATATTTTTCAGCCTTTTGAACTTTTTTTAAAGAGGCCACAATGTTTTAGATTATAATGTATCCAAAGACCTAGCTCAACCGAAATTAATAGGGTTCCACTATCCAACGCTATACCGTTGGTAGCAACACAACAGTACAGCCGCAAACTGAAGTGTGCAAAGCAGCAACTCCACGCAGTCCACGCGATTTCGTTGCTCCGTTGTTGTTCTTTAGTTGGTTCGGCCAATGGGTTGATAGAATCATAGAAAAATAATTCCTACACAACATTGTTCTTAAGGCGAGTGGCACTACTGCGGGGTGGAGCCTGTGTGGCTCAGCTTTATACAAATCTAGAAGTAAGTTTATCTTAATCCCACTAAGGGCTAAGCTTTATACAAATCTAGAAATAAGTTTATCTTAATCCCACTAAGGACTTAATATTGTAACAATATTTAGAGAAAATACAGTATAAACGTTGAGTTTGACTTCCATTAAATGTAAAACAGTTGAATTACTAGTGTGATATTGTGGCACCTCAAGAAAAGGTAATGGACTAATGTGTATGGGTTTCTTTGGGGACATTGGCTGCTGTATGTTAAATTGCGCCATCATCGATCAGTGTTCCTATGCTAGGTGAGTGCTACCTAGTAATCCAGATATTTGAGTCTTGTTGGTGCAGTAGGCATCGTGAGGGCCACCTAGTTATGGTTTTAGTCTCAAAACTGTTGGTTTACAAATGTCACCTTCCTGGCCATGCAAAGGTATAGAGACAAGTATCTTATGGGTAAAGATGTGCAACATCTACGGAGTGTATAAAAACTATTTGAATCACTGTGTTCTCGATTACAAGTAAATGCTTGGTTATACTTGAACTGGGCGTAGTGTTCTTGTTTTAAATGATGTGAGACCATTTTGAAAATTTCTAGGTGCAGGTTGTTAGACGTTGCACCGATGCCTATGGATCAAATGCTCTTTATCAAGTTGATTTCTTTTTTCCTTTTGATTTTAATTATTAGTTACGTCTTTGTTAAATATCATTTATGCAAAATAACCATTAGCCTATCCTTCCTACTAAGCCAAACACATATAGTGAGATATTGTATTACTCCGCTGTGTGTGATTTGCTAAGTTTTGCACTAAACTCATATTTGTAAACTTTGTTTGTGGGCTATCACTACCAAGGAAAAAGGCTTCCCAAACGGTTGGTAAGCCCCCTACGTAAGCAATCGCGACTGATGTCTCGCGGAGCATCACAAGCGGTTCTTGCTAAGTTTTGCACTAAACTCATATTTGTAAACTTTGTTTGTGGGCTATCACTACCAGGGAAAAAGGCTTCCCAAACGGTTGGTAAGCCCCCTACGTAAGCAATCGCGACTGATGTCTCGCGGAGCATCACAAGCTCACAAGCGGTTCTTGCTAAGTTTTGCACTAAACTCATATTTGTAAACTTTGTTTGTGGGCTATCACTACCAGGAAAAAAGGCTTCCCAAACGGTTGGTAAGCCCCCTACGTAAGCAATCGCGACTGATGTCTCGCGGAGCATCACAAGCGGTTCAGAGAACCGCTTGTAATAGAGTGTAAAAAGGTAAATAAATATTGGCGGAGGTGGGATTTGAACCCAGGACCTCTTGACTCACACCTCACCCAACTAGCCAACCCACCCACACACGTTATCTGACAGAATGGGGGGAGGTTTCCTTTTATCTATTCGAAAAATGGGCCTCTAGAAGCGGTTGGGGCTATTAAACCGCTTGTAAAGCCAAGCATCCTAAGCGGTTCGTGTTCCCAACCGCTTGTAGAGGTATAGCAGCGGTTGGGGACACAAACCGCTTAGGATTTTAGATCTTTAGAAGCGGATCGTGTCCCCAACCGTTTCTAGAAGTCATTTTTTGGCTTGAGACTATTTTGAGGCATTAAACCGCTTGTAGAAGTTTGATCCTTTTTTTTGAACCGCTTGAGAACCCTAGCAGTGTATGCATGTACCCCATATCCGGCAGGACGAGCGACTGAAGAATCACCCCTGCTGTTTGAGAATGAATTACCCGAACACGAGTAGATGGACGTGCTTCCCAAACAGATGCTTGTGACTCATATTGGGACATCTATATAATTTCTCTTTGATTAGCCATGCCGCAATAATACTCTGATGACTATATATTTGGCCCTGTGTGGCAGTGGATATTATGTGTGGTTTACTCGATATTATGCAATAAGTACTCTTTTATTTAATGCATTGTGATGACATTCACCGATTAAGTTACTTGTGCTCACTAGAATTGGTCATTGACTAGTAATACACGCGGATGTACCAAGTTGTTTAATTTGAGGTCCTGACATAGGCTCGGACATGGCACAAAATATAGGCCTTGTAGACATCTTGCTGCATATGTCACCTATGGGTGGAAAATGGTATGAATTTTTTTCGACCGAGGGTGAATCGATCGGATAGTGATTTGGTTAGTTTTACGGATATTGGACTATTTTTACGGATAAGGAAGCAGATATGGATAAGCCGACGTCGATATGGATATAGATACGGAGCAATGATTATCCGGTGGATGCAGAATATATGTATTTTTGTTTAGATAATATCCAAATATAAAATACACATATTACCCCAATAAAACCTCAAATATACTCCGTAGATATATTTTTCTGTTTCATGATTTGGTATTATTTGACTGTTAATACTATTACTACATCCTACTTTTTCAAAGACGTCTGGTGTTATGTTTTTCCTAGTTTTTAATAGGCTGTTTGGTTGCCTTCTCTCACAAGACTAGCCCGTCCGACTCAGCCAGGCTAGTGAGATACGGGATGTGCAGATGTAGAGACAGTGTTTGATTGAGTGTTTAGTTAGCGAATATTTTGAAATTTAATTATTTTGAAATTTATATTGTGAGTGTGGTCTAGTTTTGTTTGAAAAATGTCAGAAATCTATTTTTATAATCAGCTCGGTAATTAGATATGCTAATAAAAAAGATACAAACAAAAAAGAAAAAAGAAAAACTTACCTGCTACGTGGCAGCCCATGCATGGCTTGATATAGTGACTGACTGTAGCCCATGCGCAGAACACGAGATCATCATGCGTTGCATCCAGATAAATGCCTATTTTCTGTGTTTCTATAGAGCCAGGCTGCATGGAGAATCTTGCATCCTCAGAGCCAGGCTCAAAACCAGATGCAGGCAATCAAACACAAGAAAAAAGCAAGATTCCGCATCTATAGATGCAAATCTCTATAAATGCAGCTAACCAAACAGCCTATAAATCAAGTTGAAGTTTCACTCAAATTTTGAACCGAATTTTCAAAATTCCAATTAATATTTTTTGAACTTTGTCATTTAAGTTTGGAATTTATGAATCTGAGCCAATTTAATAATATTTGTATACAAACTTTATAATTTTGTAATGCTATAAATTTCTACTTTTATATTTAAATTTGGAGCATTTTTGTAAAAAAATATAACAAAGTTTTAAAATTGGATCTTAATTATCTAACTACTAATATCTATAAACATGCCATTCCAATATGTATTCGCCCCATATTCATAACCGATGTTATCCTGTATTATTCAAATTCATATTCTTATTCGACAAGTTCGTATTTGAATCAGCATCCGATAAAAAATATATATACTCATATGGATACAGCGATATCCGCCCGTATCCGATCCAATCACACCCCTAATATCACCATGCTCATGGAGGCAACACTAGAGCTCCAGACGTCTGTGCAACTCTCACTCCTCCACTACATCCCAAATTGTGGTGAACCATGCTTTGCAATGACACCACCTCTTCGTTGTCCTCTTCCCACTCGCCAAGCTCTAGCTCCGGCAGCCTTGGCACTGTTTCTCGAGCCGAGCTTAATTCTCTACTCAAGTCGTCGCCTCGGTTTCCCCTCCTAGGCTGAGCTTCTCTCCCTAAGCCATGTCCCTGCCATGTCATGTCGTCGACAAGCTCACATGTCTTGTCTCTGCCATGTTATGCCGCCAGATGAGACAGAGGGGGGGGGGGAGGATGAGGAAATGGTTGATTGCACATAAATTGGTGAAGAGGGAGGAGCAAAATGGTCATTAGTTGGTTGCAAATTTGTTTAAATGGTAAGACCCGATAATGGTGAGTCTGTTGGTAGTATTAAGGTGTAAAATAAAATTAGGAATCTTTCGATTGTATAAAACCAATCTCCCCTTTTTAACAGTATGGATTTGTAGATGGATTTTGCCCAGTTTGAATTATTGTAACTTTTTTCCGTGGATCCATGTTTCTCTAATTTTGAGAATAATGTACTTGTGAAGAGGAGAAAAAGAGATTTGGGAAACATGCCAGATGTTAACCCTCCTTCCGAGATTAGCCTTAGTGTAGCCCCTTTATGTTGGTTCGGCTATTTGGTTTTGTTGAAATGATTTACTTTTTGATAATTGCAAAGATACCTCTTATGTGCATATCATTTTCATAGCATCATCTTGGATGCACTATCGGATACTGCCGTGGAAGAAAGATGATCAAAATAATGTGCTCCCTGCCTATGATATGTTGGAGCTGATTTAATGTATATCTTCCCTAATAATGGATGGAAAAATTGGCTTCCAATTAAATTGGTTTAGGTCCTATTTTATTTTCTTATTTGTGGACTTGTTACTTCTTTTATAGTTTTAGTTAGTTGTGTCGCTTTCATGTATTTAGGCTAGATACATTTTGTAAATAAAAAATATATTATCCACAAATTGGCTCCCGACTGAATTGGTTTAAGTCCTGTTTTGATTTCAATATTCGTGGACTTGGTATTTCTTTTATACTTTTAATTAGTTGTGACACTTCTATGTATTTATGCTAGATACATTTTAGAATGATATTTTTCATTATCTAAAAATTGAAAAACATTGTATATTTCATTCTCCAGCATTCCACGATGTTGTTCCTTAGGCACAAAGCTATATGTATATATGGAAGCATAATCTCTGGCTTAGTGTTTCTCTGACCGTGGGTCGCTGATGTGTGGCTCCGCAGGTGTCATGACCCACATGTCAATGGTCCAAAGTTAGAAGGAGTAAGTTAAAGAATACATTTCAGATTCGAAAGATATATGCCACCCTTCGGATCTCTAGCTTCTTCAGGTTAACATCGCCGGTTATTCCTGTCACTCCTCGGTGTGCTTTAGTACCATCCACCGGATCTGTGGAGCATTTTCCATCAATGGTACGACCTGTGGGCGTCGACTGGACCCATTGTTGGAGCTTGATAGGATGCAAGATGTTAAGCTTCCCGATGCCTCTCACGTCTATGTGCATATATCCAGAGTACAAACTTAATTAAACGGTGCATGGCATGTCTAGCAGGAAGCCTCAGCCATCATTTTTCTTAGTGTTTACAAGCAGTTTTTTGGATAGTAGAAATATAACTTTCGACCTCTGTAGCAAACGAGATGCGCATAGCCAAAGTCTTTATAAGCATTTAATTCCTACCTAATGTTGTGCACTTGTTGTAAGTTGCAACTCATAACCATCTGCAGGCAACAGTGTGCATGGCTTTAGTCGGGAACTCTGCACAAGATTTTCATTTGCAGGTGAGACTTAATAACAAGAAGAGTTTTAACTAATTAAAATTGTAAAAAATACAAAGAAGCACATAATTGGTAATTGTCTTCCTCACAATTCAATGCTCGATGCATAGCTAACAAAAGAGAGAATACCAAAATATGGAGTATTCAAGACAGGGAACATCCATTCTTGATTCACAATGCATCAAATAATGTACCACTAAAAACATCCCATTATTTACTCATATCCAATGAAAGAATTTTGTACAATAGTCCCTGCTACTCTTTTTTCTATTCGTATCAAAAACTCAATTTTGCATCGAATTCAAGCATCCTATTAGTAAACCTAAGCCTTGGAGTATCATGGTTGTTGTTCGAATGTTTTTTTCCCATAGCCAAAACTCTTTTAATAACTTTCGGCCTCTAAACCAATTAGGGATGCATAACCATTAGAAATGTTTATTAAAAATCTTAAAACCAAAGAAAAATGTTAGGTATTGTGTCAAATATGTGTACGAGTAGGTTACAAGGACTCTGTGTTGTAATAGGCAGGGTTGGTTAGTGTTAGAGTCGGACTCTATCCAGGCCTCCACTATATAAAGGGAGGCAGCCCTGGTGTAACCAAGACAACGACCTCATAATAGTAGCATAGATAAGAGAAGATCAGCGGCCGGCATGTGACCGTGATCTGGTTAGCCGGTGTGCTGCGGTATTATGGATTGGGGAGGAGCGCCCATAATCAGAGCCCCGCAGATGTAGGCGAAAGCTGAATCACAACCAAACATCGTGTCTCTGGTGTCGTTCGTGATCTTGCATCGGCGTAATTCTAACAAGTGGCCCAGCAAGGGCGGTCCAGGCGGCATGGCGGCCAGGGGAGGCCAGGGCGGCGAACGCCAGTGGGCGCCCGCCACCAAAGCGGCGGCGGGCAGCCAGGCGAGGCCCGTGGCGTTTTTTTCTTTCCGAATTTTGCAGAAAATCAAGGAGGTGGAGGTGGAGCCCGAATTTGAGGTGGATTAGAAGTTTAAAAGGACTAGAATTCATCTTTAAGGGGGTTCTCTCAGCACTATAAAAGGGGGTCCAAGGGGAGCCAAACCCAACAATCCAAAGCAATCAACGGCTGTTTTGAGCGCGGATTTCGGAGGAGTTTTAAGGTGTGAGATTCCGAAGGAGGGAGGCGTTTTTGGAGGGCTGTTGGCGATCTGTTCAAGATGGCGAACGAGTCGGGTGGTGATACATCCATCGACAAGCAATTGGCGTTGGTCGAATCGCAGGTCGGCAGGATGAAGCCGACACATACAAATTTCGGTATGGTGAAGTTTGACGGTACAAGAAACTTCAGTTTATGGCAGGCGAGGGTCCGGGATATCCTGATACAGCAGGGTATTGTGGTGGCTCTTAAGACGAATAAACCGGAGAAGGTGGAGGTCGGTGATTGGGAGGAGATGCAGTTGCAGGCTGCGGCAACTATACGCCTTTGTCTCTCAGATCAGGTCATGTATCATGTCATGGAGTTATCATCACCGAAGAAAATTTGGGACAAGCTGGCCAGTCAGTTCATGTCCAAGACTCTGATCAGCAAGCTGTATCTGAAGCAGAAGTTGTATGGGCTTAAGATGCAGGAGGGGTCAGATCTGCAAGCACACATTGATGTTTTCAACAGATATGTCACGGATTTGTCACATCTGGAGGTGACAATCGCTAATGAAGACAAGGCAATTATTCTTCTTTGTTCGTTGCCTTCATCCTTTGAGCATTTGATCACAACGTTGACATATGGCAAGGATAGCATCAAAACTGAGGATATTACTGCGTCACTTATGTCTCATCAATTGAGGAAGAATAAGAATATAGTGGAGAAACCTTGTTCTGTTGCTTTGCTAGTCTCAGATGATCAAGACGGTCATAGGGCCGGAAAGAAGAACAAGAAAAATAACAGAGCGGTGCGGTGTTTCAGATGCAATGAGTGGGGGCACATGAAGAGGGACTGTTCAGGTCCACCAAAGGGAGCAGATGCTAATGTGGCAATAGGCTCGTATGACTTCGGAGGCGACAGTGCTGAGGTTCTTCTATTAGAAGGGGGTTCTGTTGCAGGTGAAGCTGTTAAGCATGTTGCAGGGTCGGCATCGTTTGTTCCAAAAGGCGGCAAGTTTGATGAGGACTCGTCGGACGGCCCGCTGTAGGCTGCAAAGGAAGGAAGCAACCAGAGTCCAGGTGCACGGGTTCGCGCAAGACGCCGGAACGACTTCAAGGTGGAGAGACCATATTCTCCAAGGTGGAGTTTGTTAGGTATTGTGTCAAATATGTGTACAAGTAGGTTACAAGGACTCTGTGTTGTAATAGGCAGGGTTGGTTAGTGTTAGAGTCGGACTCTATCCAGGCCTCCACTATATAAAGGGAGGCAGCCCTGGTGTAACCAAGACAACGACCTCATAATAGTAGCATAGATAAGAGAAGATTAGCGGCCGGCATATGGCCGTGATCTGGTTAGCCGGTGTGCTGCGGTATTATGGATTGGGGAGGAGCGCCCATAATCAGAGCCCCGCAGATGTAGGCGAAAGCCGAACTGCGTTACCAAACATCGTGTCTCCTGGTGTCGTTCGTGATCTTGCATCGGCGTAATTCCTAACAAGAAAAAACAAACATTGTCATACTAAGGCAAACAATAAAAAGAAAGCAAAAAAATAAATTTCTACCTCGCAACAATCAGACAACTCAAAATACAGAATGACAATTCATTTCTTTGGGCAAGTTCCTATGGTATCCCCATTGCCTAGAGTGAGTCAGGGTTTACGGGGGTTGCAGTGCGGCCCAAGTCAATAAAAAACTTGGCCACGATTTTGCTGGGGTGACCCCCTCGATACGATAGCTTCTTGGTACTCATGCCTCGAGAGTCCACCGTGCTCCTCGCGGTTTAGGCCGGCACGGGGATCATCTTGAGGTGGGTCCCATAGAACTAAGCGCTGATCTAGATTATCCAAATATTCCTGACGATGGAAAGTGTGAGCAGATGGTGCACCACATTGCCCGTCGTCTAGATTTCGACGCTCAGAACAACTGAGGCTGCGACATGAGTGAACTCGCCCATTTCCTGTGGCTACAAGATCCGATTCCTACACCATGGGGGTTCCCATGGCAAGCAAGTCATTGCAGCATAGCATGTCGTGGAACTGCCGAAAAATAGTTGCCAAGGCTTTGATGCACTTGTAACTCTCCAAGAGCGGGTTCATCGAACAAGTCGACTCTGCCCAGACTCTAGACGGGGTACGATGAGTCCGTCGAGAAACAAAGCTTGCGAGACGTGGGCTTGGACGGATACACTTGTCCTTGCAGACTCTCTCATACGACGGCCAAAGTCTTGTGCATGGCCTCCTTTAGTCCCTGGAGGGATCAATCCTCCTTGGAGAGGCACGGATCGAGCTTCAACTTTTTTTGCACGTCAGGCATTCTCATCCCAACGATATTGCTTCCTTCTTGCCCGGTTGCTTTTGTTGGATTCCCGATTCCCTCAATGTTTGCCATAAAAGATGTCGCAGGGGGCCTTCGGGCGTTGATGGGGTCATGATTGTGGTATTGTATTCATGAACGGAATCCATTATGTCGTCTGAGATGTCCAACCTGGCATAAAGTGCATCGCTGCCTTCCCCCTATGGATGGGGGACTTCATCCATAGGATCTCCACGAAACATCACAAGAAGGGACTCATGCGCGTATTCCGAGTCTTGGTTTTCTAGGTAGCGGCGTGAGTTCGGCGTTTCATCCGGGCCGTGATACATATGGCCCTCAAGATCTCTGAACTGAGGGACCTCAGGGTTAGTGTAATATCCTTCAAAGTCATCTTCGTCGTTGAAGACGCACATGTCTTGGGTGTCACCGGAGTTAATCGATATCCTAGAGGAAGATGGCGACAAGAGAATCTCTAGCCCGTAGGTGGGCGCCAGCTATCGATGATTAGGAACGAGATTCCAAAGTCGAGCTTACTTCTGAATTGTTGGACCAGAGCCATTTTTGTCTCTATCTTGACTTTCGAGATGTAGAAGAGATCTTGGCGTAGGTCATGACAATGAAAGGGACACAAAAATGATTTCCCCCTTGTTCAGGCCTCCCGGGTAGGGGATAATAGCCCTCCGTCCAACGCTTTACTATATAGGAGATCACAGTTTAAGGTTTGTGAGAGAAAGACCTAGCTAGGTAGGGTTTCTCTATGTACAAAATAAAGAACAATAATGTGCTATGTATATTGTATCGGAGTATGATGTGGGATCCTCCTACCCCTCACGCATGAGGGTGTATTTATACTAATCATAGGGTTATGAATTTAATCCATAGAATTATGTGACACGCCGATGCAACCTTGGAACCCTAGTGTGCTCCCGTCGCCGGCCAGGCCATCCCAAAGAGGAAGACTACCTGCCAAGCCTTCCGAAGTTTTGCTCAGCACGCCAACAGGCAACGCTAGCCTGGTGCGTTACATATCATCCTAGGTAGCTGCACGTCTATGGATAACGGCAAAGGGATACTCGAGAAACACTAGAAGATGTTTCATTGTCTAGGGAAGGCAAAACTCAATCCCCGATAGATCCTATTGTAAATTACAGCCACACTCCACTTTGTGATATTGCCAATCGTTGGAGCAGAGATTGCGTCTGGCCGAACTCCCGCTCAAAACAACCTCCTTTTAGTGAAAACCGCACTGGGTTTTGAAACAACGAGATTCCACAAAGGGTCTGGACTTCAGCAACACCGTAACAGTTGACTTCCACTTTGGAAGATATGTCGAACATGGGAATGCAATACTCGGTCGCGTGATAAGGAAGTAGTCCCAAGCCTTTGGTCCTGAACTGAGAACTCGAGAGGTGTGAAAAATGCATGACTATCTTTCATGCAGGGGCATTCGACCATGTTGCTTAATTCTTCGAGTTCCGGTCGAAAAAATCACGTATGTAATATCCTGACCCCTAGCCATGGCCAATGGAGAGACATGTTGTCTACGCAGCCACGACCACGGAGGAAGCTACCGGCAACAGACACGAAGACCACGTCGCTGCTACCACCACCGAGGAAGTCCACGCCACAAAGAGCAGCAGCAGCATATGAACGTCAAAGCCTCTATGGAGACGAGCAACTTTTAGGTCAAGCTGGACCAAAACGGCACTAGAGCAAGGTTGCGTGCATTGTCAGTATAACGAAAATTTATAAGTAATTTTATATTTTCAACAAGGGGCTGACCGTGACGTCCTCATTTTTATAAAAATGAAATCATGCATGGAATTTGCGTAATTAAAAATGTGCATATAAATTTTAAATCAAGAAAACGAATATGTTACTCTAAAAATAAAAAGTAATTTATTTTCATTTATGAGCAAAGGCTATTGTATTTGTGAAAATAAAATTTATAATATTGGGTGACTTGTTGAAAGCTATATAATTTCTTTTTGATAATTATTTTCCTACAATTGTGTAGCCCTTGGTTAGATATGTTCAAAAATGATAATTATAAAATAATAAAATAATATTTAGAGTTTATTCAAATATTTTATTTGACAAATAATTACTAGAGTGGAAGATAATTATGCTAGTCCTATTATTTAATTACTTTCTCATCTATTTCTCTTCATCTTCTTTTGGGACCCACTTGTCATTCATTTGCCATCTCATTCTCTCTCTCTCTCTCCTCCTCTTTCTTCTCCATTGCGCATGCCCTCTATTCCTCTTCCAGCATGCATGCAAATGGAGGAGTTTATGCTCAATTGTTTCATCTTCTTTAGTGGCCATCAAGAAGGATATTATGCCATCGGTTTCTTCTCAATTTAATGGTCAACATGAAGGAATTGAGCAGCCACATCCCTTCATCTCCTTCCTCTTTCTCTCTCCTTCCTCTTTCTCTCTTCTTTCCCTCTCCTCTCTCTCCCTGTCCCTGTGCAGCGAACTCTCCCCTCTCTGTTCTTTACTGCAGCAGCCTCTCCACCTCCCTTGCTGGTTTAAATTCCATTGAAACCCCTCCCAAGTGCTCCATTGGCAACAATTGATGGCCATAATCCAGTGCTGGGCGTTTCTACTGAGTCATGGCCACTTAGTGCGTGCTAATTGCCCACTAAGCGCTGCAGTTACCTCCTCTAATCGCCTATTTAATCCCCAGCCGAGCCCCTTCTCTCTCCCTTTGGCTCTCTCTATCGATTCAGCTCGGGTAAGCGAAGCTTTGCCATTTCCTTTTAAAGGATGTTCGTCATTTTCCCATCCTTGACGATTCACCTATGTCAATTTGGAGGAACTTTCACCACGGGAGCCGGATTAAGACGCCGAAAATGTTGCTGTTCATCGTCGCCCAGTTGCAGGGAAACATCGATTTCATCGACATCATTCAGTAATCCTCTGCCATCTCTCTATGATCACCTCTAGACATCGTGGGTCATTTATTCATGGTCGATTTGGCCGGAGCACCCTCGCCGGAGCGCCGCCACGGCCTCCTCTGCCGACGCCGCTGCCCCCTCGTCGCGCCGCCGCACCTATACCTCCCCGGCCGAGCCACCGCCGCCATGAGCCTCCACTCACCCCCACGAAGCTCCCCACCTCCTCAATTTGGCCGCTGCCGTCGCCATTTGCGCCGCCGCCGTCAGCCGCCGCCGGCCGCCGCGCCGCGCCGCCTCCGGTCATGCCGCCGCTGCTGGCGAGGTCGCCGCGCCGCCGCCGCCCTCCTCGGCCTCCCGCCGTCGCCGGAGCCGCCGCGCGCCGGAGCGTTGCCGCAGCCGCCAACCCAAGCCTGCCCAGTCGGCCTTAGGGGATTTTTCCCCGTTTTCTGCAATTTCCGAAAACACCCTAGTTTCAAATAATTGTCAAATATTCTCTGTAGCTCCAAAAGTCATTAAACCAATTTTAATATGTTCTAAAAATATTTATTATTTTATGGTGAATTTTGGTACTGTCTATGCACAATATGATTTATTGTCTGATTAATATTCTAGTAATTTTAGTAATTACTATAAGTACGTAAAAATTGTAAAACCAATTTTATAATTTTCAATGAATAGAAAATTACTTATTTCTTGAGCATATGCATTCATCATAATTTTGTTTTCTCACTTTGCAAATTCTTTTCGTTATTTCCATGCGGTCGATTCGAGCGACGAAGGAAGGTTTGTTGATGTTTCGAAGAAGTCTATCTGTTGCATTTATAAAGGCAAGTTATCTAGAACCCGTGGGTGTCACATCCACAACATGCCGTTAACCATATTTTTGAGATGTCGGCTAGAACGTTACAGTTGCATCTATATAAATATAGTTGGGCTAATAATATTTGGATAGTTCTAAGAATGTTAAAACCGCACCTTGTAGCCATTTGTAATACCTTTTAGGCCAAGCTTTGGTTATAGAAGGGCAGATCAGTTGCTTGGGAATTGGGACATAGCAATCATCACTATTCAAAACTGCTATCAGGACTTGGATTGGTTATTTGGTATTTAAAAATTAAATAACTAAAATCAAAGTGGCGTGTGTCGACTCAGGGTGACGTGATAGGTAGCGAGGGGTCGTGGATCCCCGCTACAACCAGGCATGTGGTGAAGCATGCAAAGATTCGCACCGTGTGTATTTGTGTATGTGATGTATACCTGCCTCGACAACAGGGGGTGGCTATGACTTGTGAGGATTCCAAGGCCGGTAGACCACTCCGGTTGGGCGACTTGCCGGTGTGGCATAATGCCATTGGGTGTGTACATACGCTTCGACGATAAGGGTGGCTATGACTTGTGAGGACTCCAAGAACGATAGCGCACTCTTATGCGGCGATGCGTGTGTGGGACGACAGTGAAGGAAGCACTGCGAGTGTAGTGATTGCCCTGAGTCCCTTAAGGACCGACTCTTTGTGACTATTTTACCCTCGCCTTACAGTACAGCCCTGGATGCGGATAATGGTAACGCCCTAGTTCACTGCTCGAAGAAACTAGTTTGGGATCGTCTTCCTACATAAGGGATGATTCACGTCTCGTGTGGTGAATCCGATGTCGGTGGGTCACTCCAAGTGTGCGGTCTCAAATTAGCGGATCCAGGTAGTGGCTTTGTTCTATTCACCGCCATCGAATACGGTTTCAGGGGTAAAGTGTACACACTCTGCAGAGTTTAGTTAAACTGTCATGACAGCCGTGCTCACGGTCACGAGCGGCAAGGAGGATCTCACACTGGTAGTCCCACTGTTTTCATTAAAACGGGTTGTTGAGAACTGGTGTGGTTTGGTGATACCCGAGTGGCGAAGCTCGGTGGGGTTTTTGGGATATTCCGAGTGGTGAAGCTCAATGTATTCTAAGTGTTCTGAGTGGTCAAGCTCGATGTGGCTCTAGGTGTGGTTTCGGGCATTCTGAGCGGTGAAGCTCGTGACATGAAAATATATTCTGGATTAGATGAATCTCATAAGTTAGCTAATTTATGAATCTGCTTTGTTTTAAATTTTGAAAACAGATAAGTTAGGAATTTATGATGGGTAGAAATAATCACCCTATCCTATTGCTCCTGCATTACATTTTAAGGATGATAGCTTGTTGAGTATTCGCGTACTCACCCCGCCTTTCATGCGGGCTGCTCATTCCAACGAGCAAGTTGCAGCTAGAAGAATCTTATTTAAGAAGGGGAGTTTGGCAAGATGAGTTTTCAAGAAAGCGATTTACCTTTGGAGTTCAGGACGAAGGCTATCCAGATGCCTAGGAGCGCGCCTCTACAGTTTTGCTTGTGGAGTTTATTTGGGTCTTCATTGTTTATCAGTTGTACTTTGATCATATCTAAAGACTTCCGCTTTTGTAAGGCTGTTGAGCCAAAACTATGGTATTATTTGCCATGTTTGTAAGCACTCTGATGCAATAAAGTTTATTTGTCGAATGGTCATGATCCAAGAGCTGTATATCTGTGTGTTCTAGCTACTTGATCCAGGGACTAGAACATGTAAAGCATAGAGGGGACTCGACTCTATTTTCGGATCCTCACACTGACCCTCTTTTTCATTACAGGGATAACGAAAATTTATAATTAATTGTTACAGCATTGTGAGTATTTGCAATATTTTGTGAGGCTCGCATCATTATAACAAGGTCCTACGAGGCATGAGCTAATTAATGATGTGAGAGCAAAATAGCATATTATGTATAGATTGATAGTATGAAGTTGCTTCATCAAACAAGTATATGTCTACTAGGGAACTACTCAAGAAGTTCGGCCAACATAGATGCATAAATAGAGGGCAAATCTTCTACATTAAATGTTCGCCTTGTAGTCGACGTCGATGGCACAAATGAACACATATGGGTGTAATTCGTTGGCCTTGGCCTGAGGCAAGCCACCTCTACGCAGCATCTCAACATCTTATAAAAAGCCAAACAACTATCACACTTTCACAATAACATCGTTTCAGGCCTGTCTCTATGTAGATCCTTGTGCCAATATAGTTGGCATTGCTGGGTTCTAAATATATAGGCATTGATATACAGGCTTTGGCATTGCCTAATTCCTAATTTTGGCATTCCTGCATGATAATAAGTTCCTAATCAACTTGGGGTTCTACTTTCATGTGCTAGATTCATGTAGGCTTGGAAGGTATCAGGAAACTTGATAATTTGTTCCATAGACACCGTTGCAGATTCACTCGGCAGCAGTTCTCTAAAGTGCACTGTGCAAAATTACTGCCATTGCTGCTAAAACCTGATACAATGGATCCATGGGCTCTTTGCTCTTCGGTAAGGTAAGATCCTTTGCCAAAATATAAAGTGATGCTGAAAGTTACATCCTTAGTTGAATGGATTATTGACAAAGCACTTCACAACCATTTTCTCATTTTGTAGAATTTATTATTGCTAAGGAGAAACATATCATTCCTTCGACACCGGCTATCAATCGGCAACATCCAATTCTTTGACACTAGTTGTTCGTTTTTGACCAGCAATGGCCATGAGGACCAATATGCTTGTAGAGGCAATCCTGAAGAAAGAATTGACTTATAAAATGAGACAAATATCAAAACATCATGGTCAAAGTAGATTCATCATACGTCATGTATAAAGCTAAGATTGTATACAATCTTCAGTTAGGAATGACAACAAAAGACACACCTAAAGCATGCACTATTGGTGGAACCACCTAGCATCCATTTTACCGCTATCCATTTAATTAATTCTCAGTTAAATTGTGCATGATTATTTATTTGTGTTTTAATTAATTGTGATTATATACGTGTGGTGCATGTGATTGTAGGCTCCCAGAAGGCCGTTTCCAATCAAAACTGATATGTTGTTATATAGTAGTGTCATCTCATCGACACAAAACAAGTACAAAGAAGTATAATTGTTCGAAATAGGATTTGCTTTAGCTTAAGCTGAGATAGCATGTTAGTTGCAACGGTTGTCTGTGAATGTATTTGAGAAAGGTTCGGGCAAGCGATAATTGTTCTATACATATATTGATAACAATGGAAAATTTCTCTTTCGGAAGCCAATTTGTTCCGCGGCCTCTTTGCTGCTTGCATAGCCGCACGGTATTAAGCTAAGCAGTGCACGCTTCAACCCAAACGCAAAGTGGAACATGAAGCTCTGCTTGGCGAAATAATTAACCTGGAACAAGCCTACAACTTATCATGAGCTAATGAATTATTTTAAAGAGAAAATAATAGCATTGCTTGTACAATTTTCTGTACATGTGAACGGTTTTGTACATCAAAATAAGTTTGTCTTCATGTGTTCATCAGTAGCAGATGAAGAGTTATACAGTATATGGCCGTATACATAGTTTCCTGCAAGCGTGAAGTGAAATTTGTAATAAAAGGCCCTTGAAATAGGTCATTCAATTTTCTCTCTGTTCCTTTTCTTTTTTTTTTTTTTTGTGATCAGGTATAAAGCCTTAAAATTAATTTATGGCATGGATGGAACAAATTGGTGAGCTGCAGCTAATCTCTACACACAGTTCAGAAAAGGGCCGTATAGGACAAGCTAATTATATGCTTTAAAGTTTCACACGGCTTGGTCTTTGTTCTTAGGTCGATCATGCATATATACATCCAATATTTGCCTGATTCTGATCGATGACAATAAAGTTCCTTTGCGTGCTCTCGTTTTCATCGTCTGTTTGGCATGGGAGGTATCATGAAACCAAACCATGCAAGTTCACATATCTTCACAAGCAACCAATGCACACTAGGGAATAGAAAGCAATCCAAAAGGAACGATAAAGATAAATGCATGAAGGCTCTCGAAGAAGTCCTTGTAGTTGTACATTGCATAAATTGGCACGTGCGAGTGTACAATTCATGGCACGTGCGAGTGTACAATTCATTTGGTGAGAGGCTAACATGTTAGCTCCAAGCCGCAGCTGAACTACAGCTTAAAAAGAGCCAAAATACTGGCAAGCTTTCTCAATGACATTTTGTGAGAGTTTGACGCTATCTTGTAGATCTCTATGTACAATTACATTTGGTGTTGCTGGTCCGTATACAATATTTGGTTTGCTGTGAGATCTATATTGGCATGTGGACCAGCAATCTATATTGATCTTGTAAGAATTATAGTTACATGTGGTGCATTTTATAGTTATGTTCGGCGATGTAGCTACACCCCGGTGTAGTATAGCGGACCCGTATATTAGTTACGTTTCAGTGAGACGAACAAAATCAACGGTTGTTAGACATCTCGGATTTCCAAAACTCATCGGGGGTACAGATCCCAAGAGTACGCTAGCCTTCCTCTCTCTCTCTCTATATATATAGGGTACATAAGATGTATAAATAAATTAGGAAAGCCAAATAAGGACAAAAGATCCAATCTATCATAGTATGATAAAGAACTTCTAATATATTCTATTATATCTCTAACACTAGCATATATATCACTATTTTTGCCTTGCTTGGGGTTCTTTTTTTCAAGTGCTAGAGACATGTAGGCTTGGAAGGTATCAGAAAACTCAATAATTTTCTCCACGCTGCGGATCCACGGAGTAGAAATTTTCTGGAGTCCATTGTGTTAGCCGAAACAGGGAAGATTGTAGCTGTATGCCTTCTTAGTTGAATGTGCTTTTCATAATCACTGAGCACTTCACCCACACCAGAAGTTTGCATTCAGCTATCTAGGATAATATGCATGATCAAGAAGTATATACACATTTATGCAATGATACAAATATAAAATCATTAAGAAGGCGCAGATAGATTCCTCATCCATTGCTTAGTTCAACAAGCACAATGATGCGCGAAGCCAAAATGGCCCAACTCGAGCACCACTCACAGAACTAGATATAGAGTAAGTCCAATGGAAGTGTCTTTAAGAAAAATTATTAGCTTTTAGCTCAACAATTAGCACTACTGAACTGAGAGTATCATGTTAGTTGCAACCACGGAGACGGACTGGAATGTACTCGGCAAAGGGAGAAGCATGTAATTATTGCTCTAAACATTAACATCCATAAATTTTAATGGTTGTTTGAAGGCCTGAGCTTCTGCTGTAGCCACTGGATCTGCCTTTGTACCTTTCACTTCTTTCTATTTGTATTTGCCTGAAGACGCTGCATTTCGTCCCCCTGCTGCTGCATTTCGAGCCAAGCAACTGCATCAACCCAAACTGAACAGAGACACGAAATATGACAGGATGAGATGAAGCCAAACCTCCACAGCAGACGCTGTCAAAATGTTAACAAACTCTACAATAGAAGAATGAACAGTCGAAGCACAATCAACGTACAGTGAGAATTAACAGCATAATAGAATTTACAATTTATTCAGAAGGTGTATCTAACACTATAATCAACGTACAGTGAAAATTGACGGCATAACGACCTAAGGTGCTTCATGCAGCTTGCTGCTCAAAATATTTAATTTGATTACGGGGGGAATTAATCAAAATCAAAATCTTCTTTAATCCAAGCAGCGAAGAATCCTTTTCAATCCATTTGGCCAATGAGTTCCGGCAGCACTGCGCCGCTAAACCGCGCTTTGTGCCACCATCCTCGGGCCAACTCGTCACCACCCTCACACGGGAGTACCACCGACCTGAGTCAAATAATAAATGACAAGATATATATAGATGGATTTAAAATGAGCCATCGCCAAGGACATTAATATTGGACTAATCCAACCAAAACCTCCTCCACATAGCCAAAAAACATGTAGCTCTAAATTGTATTGGAGAAGTGCACTTTGCTTCCTCGCTTTAGTGGAAGCAAGAAACAAATAAAGCAACATAGAGAATGGAATATGGAATTGCAGATGGTCAAATGCAAACAACAATGATAACAGAGATTAAGGGCATCAAAATATCAGAAATCAATATGTGAAATCAAGAATAACTACACTGAGGAAACAACGACCGGCCAATGCTTGTAAGGAATCAATTCAACCAGAACCCAGCCTTTTGAGGTATGTAAAATTCCATAACAACAAAATCTTTTCATAATCTGATAGTCGTTTAGTATCCACTGAGACCAGTCTACAAACTACTCTGTTGATAGACATTGTTCACGCAGATATATGGTAATATCAACCTAGTTGGAGGTGTGGTACAGCTTGCCGAAAACATGAAGAAGGGCAACGGCCGCAATAAACCCTATGCTCATGACCAGAACAGTGTTTGAGGACATCTTGCACCCAGCAGCCTCGTCGGTGTAGAATTGGAGCATTGTACTGGCGCCACCTCCAGCCGCAGCACCGCTGGTGGTTTTACGCCTGCGCAGACTTGCAGCAGCTGCTGCGCTACCTCTAGCGGGTGCGTCACCATTGGCCACCATCTTGTTTAATGATCACTGCATAGCAAGATGGAGTAATTCAAACCTAAGACTTGCAGTATTGGAATTGTGAAAGATGACAGTATGAATAATATATTCATCAGAAGTTGAGAACCACGGGGTGTACAAAAATAAGCATAGATTACACATGATAGGACAGAATAACTGTCTGCATCTTTTGTTTTGAATGGGAAGGACAAATGCTATCAAAATCTTGGCAGACTACTTCAGTAGTAAAAGATAACTGCTAAGCATAATAATTCAGTATGTAACCAAAATGCAAATTCTCATATAAGTGCTCACCTTTGAAGTGTAAATCTAAATTAGCATGCCATGTGAAGTTTCACAATTGAATTTGCATTACAAAAATTTGGATTACAATTGCTTTTCCCAAACTAAAATCAGCACTAAACCTGCAGTTAGAGCCTTATGCACCAAACCACCCGTAGACCGTGTTATACTATGCAAGTAAAAACTGTAAAAGGTCGTTACTAAACTGTAAAATGCACCAAAAAAGTATGTTTTGTGGATGCGCTAGCAAGAACCAGACAAGTTCAGGCATTATCTCAGAAACATACATTGCAAATTTGCCATACATTTCACTCAAAATAAAAAATTGCCATACACAGATTCATCCATGTTAACTATAATTATATGAGGCGATGGGTGCCAGTCCAATAGTCTATCAAAAAACATACAGACCATCCTATGAGGAATTCAAGATCCATCGACCCCACAACAAAAATGATGCATAAACAGTTCCACTTCTTGTCGCAACAACAAAAATTACTACTATCCTGGGAATCCGAGAAGTAGATAGAATCCCCACAGAAACTGACCAATACCTGAATTCCGAACGGCCAAATCTTGGAAAAATGTTGCCGTCTACCGTCGTGAATCCTAATCGGCGAAGCAACAGGCAGGCACGGCGATCTAACGCGGAAACACCAAGAGAAGGAGAACCCCTCCTACGAATACACACACGCGCACGCACAGAACGACGAAGAATCCGCGGGGCGCAGTGGAATCGAGAGGCGGGACCTGGTGACCTGATCTGAGAGAGATGGGGAAGAGGATTGCGCGCGCACCTGACGAAATCGCTCTTCTTCTGGGTCGTCTTGGTCCCGTCCAGCCTGAATGCAGAATGCTCGTCCGCCCCCAAAACCCATGCGTGCCTTGAATCTTGATAGTTGGGCTGGAGTGTGGGACGCAGCTTGGCTCGGCTGGAAGTTACATGTGAATCTTTTAAGCTGAGGATAGTTATATCAACGTGTTTGTATTTTAAATTGTTCTAAATATAATATAGTATTACAGCAATCCATAATATATAATAGGAAAACGTACCGATTTGATTCCCCAACTATGCCCGTCGGACCAATTTGGTCCCTGAACACAATACCAAACTTGTTAGGTTCTTGAACTCTCAAAACCGGACTTGTCTAGTCCTTTAACCGGTCAAAGCAGTGGTTTTGAGGTTTTCACTTACGCTGATGTGGCAGATTTCTTATGCGTGGACGCTATTTAGGGCTGCCACATCGTTACCATGGCTGCTACATCAGCAAAAGTATGCCAGATCTGCTACGTAAGCTGCCTCTGCGCCTAAAACCACCGTTTTGATCGGTCAAAGGACTAATCAAGTCTGGTTTAGAAAGCTCAAAAACCTGACAAGTTCGGTATTGTTGTTCAGAGACCAAAGGGGTCCAACAGGTGTAGTTGAGAGACCAAATCGACACTTTTCCCAATATAATAAACAAACTAGTGGTCAAAGTCTGTTTCAAATTCAAAATAAAAGGAGATATACTCCTCCTCCGTTCAAAATATAAGACATACAGGTGGCTTGGTTCGGATTGTTTGTGGCACGAGCCTAGACTCAAGCCGAGATGACTTGCAAGTAAGAGGAGTCTCAAGTTATTGTTATAACCCTAGGTGATTTGTGGGCCGAAAGACCATCCCAAACCCTAGGGGTATTATTGGCAAAATCAAATGTAGGCTAGACTATATATATTAAACCCTTGTACACAAAAGAGATGAATCAATAAAGATTATTGTGCCTGGCTTTTGTCTCTCTAGATCTGTGTCTTCTGTCTATTGTGATTGTGTTTGCTTATGTGCGACGGCTGTTTTACAACACGTTATCAGCACAACTTACCTGTCGTAAGCAATCTTGCATGGAATAAAATCAGATTAATGTATGCCAAAACTAGATATATAGTTATACTCTCCTTGGTGAAGAGTGTTTCTACTCAACACCGTCTCAAATGCATAGAGGTTCTGAAGATATGAATTGTGAAAATATGTCCTGCAGACATGAATGGTTGGAATATGTACTAAAGACAAATGTTTCCCTTATTTGCACTAGAGAAAATTTTCTGCTCACATGTCTATCCCCAAAGAATTAACTTAGCCTGGACCAGCAGTCTACAGCCTCCTTCGGTGTGGTGTTACGAACCAGTTGTTTAAGGTGTCTAAAGTATAACTGAAGTTACAAAATATATATTGGTTTCATGACAACAATATTTATACTCCTATAGCAGTAAAGTTATAAAGTGATTTAAGCAGATGCCTGTAGCACATGTATCACTCTTAAGTGTTTGGTTGACGTGAAAAGTGGGAGAGAATTGGGCCTTATGTATGTAAAGGCAAGATTATACACCAGAAGTGCAGATTAGATTATGCACCAGAAGTGCGAACGGATAGGTTGGTGATTGTAAATTGTGATAAATTTGGGATATATTTGGCTCTGACGGACGTGAGCGATCCGACGTGAGCATGCAGATTAAGACCAGCAATCTTATTAGTTTTGCAACTGCATTATGACTGGAAGTCACATTGGTTTGCCTGAATCTGAATAATCCCAAATATCGTCACTAGCGCCTGAAACTGCTACAACATGTCTGAAGCCATGCGTTTTTGGAATATAATTACACCTCCGTAATGTTATTGTCACATGAAGTTAACTGTTATTTGGCGTACATATAGTATTTATTGTGTTTCTGCAGAATACTAGAGTTTCAATTCAAATTATTGATATTGTTGCATTTATATTAAAGCTGAAGTTTAATTTGATATATGGTATGAGTAATTGGGCAATAGTAAAGAAGCTAGACGTTGCAACCTACAATTTGTTGGATGTTCAGTGGCCCCTCACGGGTGCGCCGCCCCAGTAGGACTGAGGCAACGTAGCACGGGTATGTCACCTAGCGTGGGCAGATGATAGCCCAGAGCAAGCACGTGGCAAAAAAAAAAAAAGTCTAAGCTCACTGCATATATTGTTAACTCCCAATGGTAGCACGTGGAATCAAGATATTTTTTAAATATTATCACCACCAAGCATACATTTGTGAGCTCCCACCTGGGGAATTCGGACATGTGGTTCCATTAATCTTGTGCTCATGAAAGAGGATTGTGTAAGTATGCTATAGTAAAAATCGGATCTCGGCATTAGGGGGAGAAAAATACCCACATTTCGTGTTAAATGCCTACGAGATCTTGATTGAAAGATTCACGCACTAGTTAATGCTCCTGTATGCTAGTAGCGAGGAGTGCTCCTGTTCGCTAAAAGCGAGGAGACTGCCAGATGTTTAAAGGAGTTGGAAATCATTAACCTGTAGTAAATGAGTCGTTAATAGTGGAATACCACGGGTTGAATAGTATATCCACCTTTGCGAAATTGACTTGTTGGATCATGATCTAAAGTTTGCAGGGACACCTGCGGGTCTTATATGCAATAACACTTGTCAAACAATTACTCATCACTCTTGAAATTCTTCTAAAGAGAAATTACCCAAAGATAATAAGCCTCCTAGAGAGGATCATCCTGAAGATGAATACCCAGCAAGTTAAAACGCGTATGTTATAGTGCTGGAAAAGCGGGACGACCAAGAATTATCGTTTTGGGAAATAGCGAAATTCTGATTAATATCGGAAAGTGCTCATTTATGAGACATGGAGAGAAAATTATCGACACATATTGTTCCTCTTAAGTTGCTATGATAAGGATTCTAAACTAAGTCCATGGTATGGCGCCTGTAGCGCATGTATCGGGTTATATGGCAAGCAACTGAGGATAAACCATGAGGCTGATCGAGGTTTGAGAGCTAGTAGCTCTGACTCGGGGTCATTATAAATAAGGAGGTGGTGAAAGCCCTGGTTCAAAGGTCCCTTAAGTGACCCGTACTCTTTCATGTGTAATAAGTGTTCCGCTAAATAGTAACTCTGGCAGATGATATAAATAAATATGCAGTTTATGGATTATGAAAATCCTTGTTGAAATCCCAGTAGGACTCATTATCCCTTATGATATAAGATGACAAATTGCGACAAACTAATGAATCTCATACCTAATAATCTCTCCCAGAAGTAAGTACTGTTTCCTGAAGAAAAATGAATTTCCTAAAGTAACATACGCACTTCCCTGAAGGAAGATTAATTACCAGTTGATATTGGATTTACACTAATGGTCCCGATAGTGGACGATGACCTATTGATACCCGATACTGGAAGTTCGCCACATGAGCACTAGTTTTGTGCATCTCCTATCAGTAGTTGGGAGAGTGGTGGCGTTCTTTATTATCCTGAAGGGTATAAGTTTGTACCCTGAAGGTATAATGTAAATTGGTGATAAAGACAAATTGATTAATCCCCTAAATGCCAAGGTAAGACTGGTTATAGTGGTACAACCATATTGTAAGACCTGCTGAATAGGCCAATTGGTTGTAGTTGAACCAATTATAAATACTTGCAATATTGAGACCCAGTAGGTCTGACAGGTTATATCCAGAAAATATATGATGTTGCAATCAACTTTACCCACATGTTAGTGTGATCCCCTATGGTGGAACATACTTGTTTAAACCTAAGACAATATGAGGTTTTGGGACCAGAAGTTCCTTGCCCCTGTAAACACTTAGTGCGGCAGCAACCAGAAGTTTGGACCGGCACTAAATTATCTTTAGGGACCTGCTAGATATGCAGGGCCTCGGGTTGTTTGTTAACCGAGGGCTATGTTGGGTCGTATATATGCGGGATTAATGTGTAATTCGCATATCTCTAAATCTCAGATTGAGCTTTGAGATTAAGTGTTTTATATGAAGCCTCACGTGTGTGTGTGTGTTTGGCTGAAAAGGATGGAGACCACATCTAGGAGTTATGTGGCACGAGTACCATCCATACCCCATGTTTATCCATTAGAATAATATTGCTTGTATTGCAGAAGTGGATAGTGGTACTTGATGATTAAGCTATACTGTTCCCAAATTATTTTGTTCACACTTTTCAGAAGCATAGTGTGATGGATGTTCGGAAGAAATCGAATGTCGGAAGGCATCTGAGATGTCGTCCTGAGGGGGAGCATGAGCTAAATATTGATTCGGTTCATATGAAATCCTGAAGGTTTCACTTTGTCTAACCCAGTAGGTTGACATGACGATCAATTAAAATATTTTACCATACCACAAAATAGATCCAGAAGATTTATAACAAGCAGGTCCAGTAAACTGTATTGATCCTGAAGATCAGACCCTGAAGGTTATATATTGTACTCTTTTTCCCTTATATGAGTTTTTCCATTGGGTTTTCTCATAGAAAGGTTTTAACGAGGCAATATTGCAATACAGCATGCGTGTGCAATATACTCTTTTCTCCAATCCTTTTTTCCCACCGGGTTTTTGGATGGAGTTTTTGATGAGGTATTGTCATATCGCGGTTTAGTCCAAGGGGAGTGTTATAACCCTAGGTGATTTATGGGCCGGAAGCCCATCCCAAACCATAGGGGTATTATGAGCAAAACCAAATGTAGGCTATGCTATATATATTAAACCACTTGTACACAAGAGAGATGAATCAATAATAATGTGCCTGGCTTTTGTCTCTCTAGATTTGTGTCTCATGTCTATTTTGATTGTGTTTGCGTATGTGCGACGACTGTTTTATAACATTATTTATCTGGGGACTAGGGGATACGACGCGGCCCGAGCAATTTGATTGGTCGCGACGCATCACAATTCACAAGCTGCATAACTGAAATAACGGGTCCTTATTTGCCTTCCCAACCGGGCATTTGTCTAGGTGTGTTTGGTTCATAGCACTGGGCATGCTAAAAAATTGGCATGACCACCTCACGGCGGCATGACCAAATCTTATCAATTTATGTAGTGTTCGGATTGTAACCAATGCAATTTGACCAATGGAAAATAAAAGGAAAAGGAAAGTATTTAAAATGGGTTGATTAGGATATTAGATGAACTATGAAATTTTTCTATGCAATTTGAACTCCAAATAAAATTATATGAAAAAGAGAAATTCAAATAGAAAATAATCAACCGCACATTCCTTGCTACGGGCGAGCAACTGGTTTGGATGGCTGCGTGCTGTCGTTGCTTTTGGGGCCAATGCGCCGGAGTGAATTGGCAGGCGCTGGTTTCGGCGCCCGCATCTGCTCCTGCGTTGAAAACTAAAGGCATGCCCTCGCGTTGGCTCGCCGTGCCATTCATTGGCAATGATCCAAATGGCTGCCAAATTGGCAATGATCCACTTGCATATCCGTGTTAGGGATAGAACAAGTCATGGGAGAACTTTCTATGGAATAGTCTGAATTCGATTACTCGTAGCAATCTGGTATGATACTCAACACATTGTATGGATATTGATCATTGAGATGCCACAAAGAATCCATATCCTATCTTGTGCAGGAGAAGGAAAAGATTTCAAGAACTCTTTGGCCCACGATGAGCGCTAGCTGTTGAGGATCAAGACTCGGATTCTATCACCCGACTCACACCTTATTTGTTTCAAAGTGAAGCCAAAGCAATTCCTTTCTCCCTCCCCCCGGAAATTATAGTGAGCGCAAAAAATTTATATTGATTCAAGCCTCCTGTGTTGGGATAATTGATAGCCCTACGTCCAGTTTTGTTTTACTATATCAGAGAGTATACAACGGCAGAGATTTGGCTTTTACAAAGCTCTAGGTGTGGAACTCGGCAGGTATCCTTGAACTTGCTATTGGGATAGATCTTGTTAAACTTGCCTTCTTCGTATGATTGCCTCTCCTTAAATAGGCCTTTCTTGCTGATGATCTCTCCACAGGGGACATAATCTATTTGGCTTTAAGATTTTTCATATAGCTTCCTCCTTTTATTGTTTCAAATTTGATTCCTTCTTATCCGTCCATGAATCATTGCCTAATTGAGATGAATCATGTCTCCACTCTTTCTCCTTCTCTAGAATTTGCTTTAGCGGGGCAATCACCACTCACAGAGTCAGTACAATTACGTCAACGTCTATCTCCCCCTTGTTACCGAGCCAATAATGGGCCACTTGTCGATAACTCCCCTGATATTGCGAATTTGAGCCATGGTGGGCTGCTCCGCATTGGTTTATCATGGGCCCTATTGGGTCGTTCCCCATCAATTTTGTTGGAAGAAAATAGCAGGGTTTCTATGTGGAGGATATGAGGAAGCTTCCTCCCCTTTTTGTTGCGCAAGGAGGAGAATCAAGGGGTAGAGGGGGTTGGCAGGGGATAGGAGAAAGAAGGAAAGTGAAGGGCGAGAGAAAGGAGAGAGCTAGGTTAGCACACATCTGAGGGGGGAGAAAAAAGAAGAGAAAACACAAAAAGCTAAATAATTCTTAAGGGCAAAAAATATTAATCACTCAGATAATTAATTTAAATTTAAATTATTTTAAACAAGCTTTTATATTTTTATTATATTTTCTTTGAAATCAAACATTATTGCAAGTATTTTATTTGTTTCTCAAAACCACTCTAGCTTAAATCAAATTACTATTAATCTTTTTAAGAGTAACATAATCAATTCTAAATGTTTTAGATTTTGAAAGATTTTCCATGCATGCAGTGACATGATGCACATGTTTTTTTAGTTCGTGAAAATGCTATGCATGTTATTTTGCATGCCCATAGATGAGCCAGCGCAGCATGAGCGATGGCCCAAGCTGTCATATACTTAATCGTGGCCATGTAGGGTCCCACGAACACCATCACCTTCCCCTCCAAATATAGAAGAACACCTGGAGCAACCTGAGAGGGGTCAAGCCGATTCCATCCATTTCCAGCCCGGGGAAAGAAGAACAGAGCTGCAAAGATTTGATTTTTTTTTTTATGATCTCTTGTGGGGAAGAGGTTAATTGGGGTTGAGTCTGTGATTCAGATTGATAATGGATCAGATAATGGGGAAGGTTGGCAGCTACTGGTTCAACCAAAAGGCCGGCAAGGAGATGAACAACCTGGGCGACGATATCAATGTCAGTCACGACCCTCTAATCCTCATTTAATTGGTTTTTTCGTCGTTATTTTTTTCTTTCAGCGTCTCATTCGATTTGTTATAGCGATATATATATGTGATGGATCGCACAACCCTTCCTGCTCCTTGTTCTTGAGAGAGTATTGGATATTTACAGAGTTATTTTTTGAGTGCCATTAGTTGCACGCTGAAATTTGCAAAATAGTTAATTTGGGTGCCATTGGTTGGAGGGTGATTTGTGTTATTGAGGACTTGAGGCATAAGAGGGAATAAATTACAATTGAATGGGTCAAGGAAGGAGCACGTACACATGGATTGATGCAATGTTCCAAAGTTGCAACAAATTAAAAATACCGCAACGATGGATGTTGTGACACTGGTGATTTCATAATTTGACGCGGATCAGAGTTTTTATGTCTCTCTGTTGACATTTAGCACAGGCATGCACGCCAGGCTAGCATAAGCATGCATGCCAAACCTCGCTGAACATATGCAATTAGGATGAGCGAAGATTGTGAGTACTATTTTTTTTCATGCTTTTTTATATACTAAATTAGCATTCAGCTTTTCGTGTTATGAATGAGTTGGTACTCATAAATACAATTCGCATCACTGATATACTGTGTGTGGTGTAATTCCCACACATATATGATGGTGAGGCATTTTGCAAACCATGCATGCAAGTAATAGAAAAAATACCATTTTCTTCTGAGCTGAGTCCATACATCTTTTACTGTCATCCAGTCAATCTCTAGCAGCATCGGCGATGGAGCCAAATGGATGGTCAACAAAATCAAAGGTAAGGTATTCCTTATTGGCTTTGTTGGTTATAATTGCAGAGGTGTATGCAATGCTGGCTTTATTATATGTTCCCCATAAACACATGTACATTTGAAATTTGCGGGGGACCCCATAAACACATGAAGGCAAAATGATCCACTTGAAATGGCTAGTTCTTATGGTATAATCAGAAACTATTTTAGCATGGCACCTTACACCAGCATTGTGATTAACCAATTTCATCTAGCACCATCTATACCTTTCCATAGGTAATTACTCATCCGATCTAAAACAACGCCCGGTAAATTTTCAGGGAAGATGCAGAAGCCATTGCCTGAATTTCTCAAGGAATACGACCTCCCAATCGGCCTCTTCCCCCAGGACGTGACCAACTACGAGTTCAGCGAGGAGACGAGGAAGCTCACCGTGTACATCGCGTCGGCCTGCGAGGTTGGCTACAAGGACTCCTCGGTGCTGCGCTTCTTCACCTGCGTGACTGGCCACCTGGAGAAGGGAAAGCTTTCGGACATCGAGGGCCTCAAGACCAAGATCCTGATCTGGACCAAGGTGACGGCCATCAGGACGGAGGCTGCCAAGGTGCACTTCTGTGCTGGCATGAACAAGGCCAGGAACCGCGAAGCCTATGAGGTTGTCAGGGATGGCGTTGCCATCGACAAGTTCTAGGTCATGTATAGCTAGCTACTGTTACGAATTTACGATCGATGCAATTGGGTAAATCTTCTCATGTAATTATGTTTGTACCAAGACCTACCGTGCTAATCTTGTATATTACTGTATTGCTATATACAACTTAAGGAAATAGGGTCCTTCAGAAATGTACAGGTGCCATCAATTTCTCGGTCTTCGGATCACGCTCCTAGCCACATCTAGTGGTCCACCTTGGATGGTTTTGCAAAAAAAAAAGAGATTTTTTCTCTAATCAACAGGTTCCGTTGATGCTTCTATGTGTACATATTTATTTACACCATTGCGTGTTTGCATCTTCGCATTTTGGGCTTTCCACACGCCATTCCGTTGGGAGAATTAAATATATAACACTCAATTGAAGCTCCTCGTTTCAAATAACACCCAATTCTTTGAACATTTATTGCTTGACACTGCGCCCATGAATTCTTCTAAATCATGACATGAAACCTTTTCCCCCATTTTTCCAAGCATTTTTCTTACCGCATACCAAAATGCCCTAAACTACGTCAAAACCACACATTAGTGGGGTTATAACCCTCAATAGTGAGGGGTAAAAAATCATCACTCCAAACACATCACAGATGAGTCATCATTAGTGATGGGTTATTACACGTCACCAATATCCATAAGTAGTGATGGGTTATACAAGAAACCGTCACCCACGAGATATACAAAAATGACGGTGCTGGTTGTTGTTGCTTTTTTTATGTGTCCGCTATTTCGGTCATTTTGGGCGCAATAAAGGATCCGCAAGCATTGCCCGATGGTTGTTGGGTTCACTAGGAATAAAAAAATACTGTAACATTTTCCGGGAAAAAAATATAAGTTATAAATGTCATGTTTTGTTAGCATAATTTACCTCGAATGATTTTTTGTGTGTTAGTTTGCGGGTAGATGATGATTTGGACCAAGGATCTCGGCTGCCATGTCCATCATGGCCCTGACCTTGGTTTCTCCAGCTTCCACGACCTACCTGCAGAGTGTGTTTTCGTGGTGATTGTCGCCTATGCAGTAGACACGACAATTTCGTTGTGGGTGACACTGATTAGTCGACTCGGGGGGAGGGGATTGTTTTCTAGTGAATCCCATAGAGCGCGTATGGAGATCCTAGATCTGTCTCCTGGTCGATGGGAGCCACTGTCAGGGTCGTGTCATACGAGATCGCCATCCTCGGGCCGCACCATGCAAGCTTGGGCTGGGCCCACCGTAATGTGTCATCCTTCGCCCTTGCTTATATTTTTATAGTATACAAACAGGTTGCTATCGATTTTGAGCTCCTTTTGGTTCAACTTTTCAAGAGAGGCCCGTAGGAGGCCGCATCGATAGGCATTGATGATGGTTGTTTACTTGGGTCCCGCACCTAGAAGTAGATGGCCGCAAAGCATTGATAATAGCTATGTACGATCATGCCTTCTTGTTGGCGGACTATGAAAAGGTCCCCTTCCTCTTTCTTGCTAATGTAGTTGCTTTAAAATTTGCTCTTGATCATTCCTCGAATGTGGTCCTAGTTTGTGATGGAACCTTCTTGCTAACTAGTGAACCAGGATAGGATGGGTCCTTCCATGGCCAGGAGGATGCTCTTGCTGTCATCCCCTTCCACTGCTTTGATACCTATCTCATAACCCATCTCTTATACCTGTAGGGACTTCTTGGGGTCTGTATACCCTGTGAACTTGGTGATGACCAAGAGCTTGAAGGGTTATGCCCATCTCTTG
Source organism: Raddia guianensis (assembly GCA_036346415.1). Taxonomy (NCBI): domain Eukaryota; kingdom Viridiplantae; phylum Streptophyta; class Magnoliopsida; order Poales; family Poaceae; genus Raddia; species Raddia guianensis. The sequence continues at coordinate 48,199,244 of CM070536.1, read as the reverse complement.
GCATGGAGATGCGCGGCTACCGAGGTGTTGTTGTTGCAATGGAGGCAAGGCCCCCTTGAGTTCGCAACGAGGATACAACCTCTTTTAGGGTGGCTACGTGCTTGACATTTGGTTGTGTGGCTTGAATATGTGGCAGGTTTGCATGTCATGGGAAATGTGACTCAACTTTTGGGCTGTTTTGGGGGCCGGGGGGGAGGTGGTGGTATGGTGATTTATAACTTTTGCACTGGCAATGGGTATGATGGTGGTGGAAGTAAAGGATACGATGGTAGTGGGATGTGGAGGAGGTATGTGTTGTGGCGGTGGTGGGGGAGGTGGTGGAAGGGTGGCCATTGTGCTAGTCTTGGTGGTTGCAACATGGTTTTTCCCTTGCTGGTACTCCACAGGCTAGCTATGTGTGCAAACTCACCGGTTTCACAAGTAGTGAGGCATGTGTGCCTATGTAAGTGGGGTGTGGTTGGTTACATCAGCAGGGTTTGCGAACGACACCCCCCACACCATGGCCACTTGCCAATACCTGGGACGAGGGTTCTCTGGTGCTTCCGGGCAGTCCCTTGGCCAGAGCCTTGGCCGCGACGGTTTCGCCTTAGGGCACAAGGACCTAGGTGGAGTTCGCCCCAGCAGCATCGGTCCTCATTGTTTCCACCACTATTGTCTCCTATATTATTTTTTACACCATAAATCATCAAATTTTACCTTCAAAGTACCCATTCTCCATGTATATTCTGTGAGTACCTTCAAAGTTCATATACAGTATTGGCAAGATTTCACATATTGTGCCTCGAGAAGCCATACTGTAGAATCGTAGACGCTAAATGCCCCTAATTAGCGGAAGCAATCGATGAAAGTAGATACTCATGCAAGATTAGAGAAACATTACCAGAGACGCACACGTTTGATAACGCAGTTCGACACCGGCCTATATTTGCGGGGCAATGATTTCGGGCGCTCCTCCCCAATCAAATCTTTTTATAAAGAAGTGCATATTTGCTCTGGTCTGAGTTACCTTGCTCTGCAACAGCTCCTTGCTACGTATCACACGACGTCTACTGCCCTGGTACAGCTTTGGCAAGCCTAAAACAACCCCTCGCTCATCTGCCTCCCTTCCCTGCAAAAAAAAAACTATCTCTCTCTAATCTCCTCTAGAATTTCCCTAATTTTCGTAACCGTCATTAACACTTGGAAACCCTAAAACTCTTAGTAATCCCGAGCCTCCTCGTCTCCTTTTATAGTGAAAATAATTCTAAACCAACTCGGGCTCGAATTCCACTCAAACACGGCCTGATGTGCTGCCTCGGACCACCAACCTGCGCGCATGCGCCCTGCTCGCCGTGAGCCGCTCCTGCCGCGCGCACCAGCTGCCCTCGCGCTCCTTGCACGCCTCCATGCATACACTGCACAACACGGTGCACATATTTTCTTTTTTCTTTCTTTTTTTCTTTTTCTTCTTTCCTTTTATTTCTCCTTTCTTCTTTCTACAAAATCAAAACACATATATATTCAAAACTTTCCAAAATATTAGTTTAATATTAGTCCAATAAATCATCAATCATCCTCAAATATGCATCCAAAACTATCATTTTCTTTCAAAGATATTCCAAAAATCCTCACAAAAATATGTCAATAAATTTGAAAATCATCTCATCACACAATATTCAAAATATTCACTCAACACATACCCATTTACCTACCATTTAACACCTAAAGGTTATTATCCGAAGGGGGAGGCCACCTTTGCATGTATTGTAGGGCATAAAAAGGTCATTAATGGTATGCAGTGAAGCCAAACCACCTCTAGAATTCAGGCAGCGTTGCACGTGTTTGGGCCAGTGCACAATGTAACAAAATTTTCAGCTCACCCAAACTACTCTTTGTTTTCAGCAAATAAAATGGGGTGCGCACACTTGTATATGGTGCTTCGCATTGAACTCGTAGCTATGTAAGCCTCCCTAGTGGACCGTACGTTCGTAAGATTGAGAGGTATCAGGAACTTCCATGATTGACAAGGAGCAAACCCTCCACACCGTGCTTCGAACTCAGTGTTCTTGAAGCCCATCCCTTCGGTTTGAGCTAGTACTCATTTCTTATCCTTCATCTACGAAGCAGCCTCCAGGTTCTCCGTTCTCCCATTCGTCCCCAAAATGCACATGGAGAGATAAGAAAATATACTCGGCTGTGGCTTCCATTTTTAAATGAATGGAAAACGAGGTTTTCCTTTTTCAAAAAAAAAAAAGATAGTTGATTCGGCCAGTTTTACAGTTTCATATAGCTCTTTTGATGGGCATGTTTCTTAAATCGCAAGAGTATCATTCTTGTTCCCATGAGGCCATGATCCTGCTCTTCTTGCTGTGCATGGTACGCATGCAAGCTCAACCTTGCCCAAACCCATCATGGATTCTTTTCAAACTGTAACACCCAAAATTTGGTCAAATGTGAAATCCAATAGAAATCAGAAATGGAAATCAAACTCAAGTCATCAAAATTCACAGGAAATCGAAAACTCTAATGAAAATAGGTGAAATTTCCAAATTCTCGGGCTGGGCTCGGTTTGGGCCAAACTTGGGCCGAATTTTGGCCCATTTCTCTCCCAGCTCTCTGTTACTCTCTCCCTCTCTCTACCGACGCCGGCGCTGCTCACCGCCCACGTGCCCTGGCCTCGGTGTCCTTTTGCGTGAGATCGACCAGTGCTGGAGCAAGCTACTCGCGACACGTAGCGCTCACCGCCTGAGCTGGCCACGCTGGGACCCTCCTCCGCCGCCCCTGAACGGGTATAAAACCCTAGCTGTGACCAACGTTTCTCGGTTTCCCTCAATTGAGCCACACCCGAGCCATCTTTATCCATCCATCCTGTTCGCAAAGCCGTCCCAAGCTCACCGACCGACGCACGAGCCGTCGGAGTCACCGTGCCAGCCGGGATTGCTCGCCGGAGTTGTTCGCGTCATTTCGGTCGCCGACGAGTTCTTCATCCACAGTACTTCTTTTTCCAATTCGGTTCGCTTGAAGGATCCCTATGGTCTCCTGAGCATTTCGCCTCGGTTAATTTGGCCAGTGGATCGCCGGAGCTCTCTGCCGTCGTTGCCCTGCTCGCAGTCGATTCGGGGCCGTTCGCCGCCAAGCCGAACCAAGGCCGTTTCGTCTGAGCTAAGGCCACGGTATGTTCACTCTCAACGCCCCGAAGCTTGAGCGCTCGTCAATTTGGTCCGAAGCTGTAGGTATTGCCGTCGCCATGTCTGACCGAACTACTCCGCCGTCGCCGGCGATGCCGCCACCTTGTTTGGGCACCACTGACCATGCCGTAGGTGCCAATAGGACCGCGTCGTCGAGCAGAACCCATAGGTAGCATGCACACCCTGCGAGATGCCTGTAGCGCTAGCAAGCCGTCGATATTCGGTCGGGTCACGCACCGTCGGGAGGAAGAAGACGATGATGTCATCGTGATGTCATCCGGTCCCGTACCGCTCGTGCATGAGTCGCTAGTCTGTGGGGTCCGCGCGCTAGTCCCTCCCTCTCTCTCTTTTTTCGTTGCCTCGTTGAGCCACTGAAGTGGGCCCTCGGTCCCGCATGTCAGGTTTAGTGGAGACGCCGGTGAGTCTGCCGACGCCGCCGCTTGCCTCTCTGGCGCCAGTGCTTGCATGATGGGTCAAGGCCGTATGGTGGCTTTGGTTCGGCGTCTTGGCCTTCTTCTTGTGAACCTTGTAGCCCGTATGTTTACGCCAAATGCTAGGCTCGACCAAGATCTTGTTCAAATGAATTTCCAGAGAATTAATTGTATAGAAAATCCTAGAAATGCATATCATTTATTTAAAATAGCAGATGACCTCGGAAAAATCCTAGAGAATTCTAGAAAATAATATAAGCACTCCATATCCTAGGAAAATTGTGAATTAAGATTTGGTCCATATAAGGGGCTCTCAACATATTAAAGAAGACTTAAATATAGGTAATTCCACTTTCTCCCAAACAAGAATTGTGCCTAGGGGTATTTTAGTAATTTTCCCTTATCAGCCTAAAACCATTAGTTTAACATTTCCGTTTGCGACCAACACCCAACCCTGCATCTGCATTCGCAATCTATTTAGAATACTCCATAATTCGTGATTACTGCTCTTAACAGAGGACCCGGTGCCTGAGGGAGAATATCTTGAGGATAGTCATTCAGTCTTCTGATCCTCAAGGCGAGTTAACACTATAGTTCATCATTATTCCTAGTTTTTCCTAAAATATCTTGTTTTAAATATATAAAGTGCATGCTTGCTATGTTTTAAAGATGCCCATTTGCTAAATCCTGATTAATCATGCCTTGTCCTTGATAAATATGTTTCCAACCTACATGATTCCTTGTTATCATGCTTATTTAATAGTCCACATAAAATATAAAATATTTAGACTTTATAGTCTTGGGTAAAAACTGCTTACACATGCTTAGGTCTACTGATTTAACCGGGTAACCAATCCCACACTGGTAAGCTAAAACTTACCGATGCACACCTTACACTACATACTTTGATCATGATGGGCTTTGTGATGCATAATTTGAAGTGTTTTTGTGGTATACTTTTAGAGGCGTAAGAAGCGAGTATACCTTAGCTCTGCGAATATATATTCTTTGCTTTGGGGTTTTCTAAGATACCGAGGTATTTCTGGGCATCTGTTGAGGCGATGCCTAGACCTGGGTATATAGTGGAGGCACGTATCTACCACGCCTATCCGAACATCCTGGCACATTGCTTCCGTACAGAGACACCCCGAGATCACATAGAGTATGCCATAACTGATGCAGCTTCAATGGCGTTAATCAAGCTGAGGAAGCACTATGATCATCTTTTGAGCAATGTGCCGTTTGGTTTTGCCCAGACACCCGGCGAAGGATGCAGCCCGAGGAGGAATTGCCAATCACTGATGAAAGGGCAATATATTTAGCACATATTGCTCAAGGGGCGCAACATGCTCACCATGGCGCTGTTCAGGAAATAGATTTTCTAAGATCCACGCTAGCCAGGGAGCGAGCCGCTCGTATAAAGTTGCATGAAAAGGCAAAAAGCATCGAAAATACTTTGCAAGCCTGCAGGCAAGAGAGAGATGCGGTTATTGCACAGTTGGATGGAGGTCCGCCGATGTACTATGCAGCTCCTATCCCGGCGCTGCACGCTCGACCAAGCCCTCCTCCGTTTCGTCGTCTTCGCCATACATCAAGGAAGAGGACGCTACCGCAACGCGCTTTAGCAGGTATACCTCGCCATGAGGCTGAGGCTTCTGCGTCGACTCCGTCTACCCCCGCCACCCTGGAGGAGCAACTTCAAGACCCCACTAATTATGCTCCACACCATACCTTGGGGTATATACGTAGCCTCTTTACCAGGAGAGGGTAGTAGACCTAAGGGAATCAAGTTCAAGGTCCTTCTGTAATATAGCTGCCCGTGTGCACTCTGCCAGGACGGATATAAATAATCGATACCCTATTAGAGGATTGGTATCGAGTCCTAAGGATGAGAGGATGTAAATTAAGTTGTTTCTGTTCTGAACATCAGTCTTTGTAATATATGCCCAGTTCTGCTTGATCAGTTTATTATTTCATACTTGTTCCAAACTATGGCACTGAAATTCCACGACGATTTTTGTGCTGATGTAGAATGGTGGATCCAAGACCGTCTGCTGGTGCCAGTCAAAGCCCGCAGTCGAGAAACCATCGTGGGACTGTAGAGTTGCCGTCCCCACCATCCGGCAACCCTACAATGGAACAAGTGCTCGCTTATCAAGCACAAATGTTTGGAGCTCTTATGACTAATCAGAAGCAACAACCAGAGCCATCAGTGCAAACAAGCTCTATACTGGGGGAATTTACTAGAACCAAGCCTCCAACGTTTACTCGCGCAAATGAGCCAATGGATGCGGATGATTGGCTAAAGACTATCAAGAGGAAGATGACTCTAATCAAGATGTCCAACTAGAGATATGGTACTTCTAGCAACTCATCAGTTGGATGGTGCCGCACTAAATTGGTGGGAAACCTATCTAGTGGTTAGAACCTCTGAAATGGATCGAGGTATGACTGCTGCCACTTCATTGCCGCGTCTTGCTAGAGAAGCAAGAGTGGATTCTTAGAGTGATGTTGCCACCGAGAATCCAGAGCAAGTTTTGCCATCTGCTGAGGAAGAAGCTTTTCCAGAGGACTCGATTGCTGCTGATATCCCTTGGGATGAATTTGAAAAGGCATTTCGCAGCAACTACATACCAAAGGGAGATATGAGGATGAAGAAGATGGAATTGCGAGCCCTTAAGCAAGGGAACATGTCAGTACAGGATTACTTGACCAAATTCAATCAGTTGGCTAGATATGCTCGTCAAGATATTATAGATGAAGAGGAAAAGGTGGACCGATTTATTGAAGGGATGTATCCACCTTTAAGATCAAGAATGTTGCTGTTGGACTACAAGGATTTCCAATACGTGATCAACAAAGCCATGATTGTGGAGAAAGACCTCCGGGATATGGAGATGAGTCGAAAAAGGAAGCTAATCACTCAAGGAAGTTCTGGGTCTAGTAGGTTGCCTGTACCAAGGCCACCTCCATTCAAAAGGCCTTATGCACCGCCGCCTCAACGGTATTCATCTCCAGCCCAGTCTTCAAGTCAAGGGTTTAGTCAAGCTAGCAATTTAGCGCGGCACCATCCAACTGATGAGTTGCTATAAGTACCATATCTCTAGCTGGACATCTTGATTAGAGTCAACTTCCTCTTGATAGTCTGTAGCCAATCATCCGCATCCATTGGCTCATTTGCATGAGTAAACATTGGAGGCTTGGTTCTAGTAAATTCCCCTAGTCTAGAGCATGTTTGCACTGATGGCTCTGGTTACTTCTTCTGATTAGTCATAAGAGCCAAAAACATTTGGGCTTGATAAGCGATCACTTGTTCCATTGTAGGGTTACCGAATGGTGGGGATGGCAACTCTACAGTCCCACGATGGTTTCTCGACTGTGGGCTTTGACCGGCACCAGTAGACGGTCTTGGATCGGCCATTCTACATCAGCAGAAAAATCATCACGGAATTTCAGTGCCATAGTATGGAACAAGTATGAAATAATAAACTGGTAAAGCAGAACCGAGCATATATTACAAAGACTGATGTTCAGAACAGAAACAACTTAATTTACATCTTCTCATCCTTAGGACTCGATACCCATCCTCTAATAGGGTATCGATTATTTATATCCGTCCTGGCAGACTGCACATGGGCATCTATATTACAGAAGGATCTTGAACTTGATTCCCTTAGGTCTACTACCCTCTTCTGGTAAAGAGGCTGCGTATATTCCCCAAGGTATGGTGTGGAGCATAATTAGTGGGGTCTCGAAGTTGCTCCTCCAGGGTGGCGGGGGCAGACGGAGTCGACGTAGAAGCCTCAGCCTCAGCCTCATGGCGAGGTATACCTGCTAAAGCGCATTGCGGCAGCATCCTCTTCCTTGCTGTATGGCGAATGCGACTAAACGGAGGACTTGGTGGAGCGTGCAGCTCCAGGATAGGAGCATCTCCGTCTCCTGCATAGTACATCGGCGGACATCCATCCAACTGTGCAATAGCCGCATCTCTCTCTTGTCTGCAGGCTTGCAAAGTATTATTGATGCTTTTTGTCCTTTCATGCAACTTTATACGACCGGCTCGCTCCCTGGCTAGCGTGGATCCTAGAAAATTTATTTCCTGAACGGCGCCATGGTGAGCATGTTGCGCCCCTTGATCAATATGTGCTAAATATATTGCCCTTTCATCAGTGATTGGCAATTCCTCCTCGGGCTGCATCCTTCGCCGGGTGTCTGGGGCCAATCCAAACGGACCATTGCTCAAAAGATGATCGTAGTGCTTCCTCAGCTTGAATAACGCCACTGAAGCTGCATCCGTTATGGCATACTCTATGTGATCTCGGGGTGTCTCTGTACGGAAGCGATGTGCCAGGATGTTCGGATAGGCGTGGTAGATACGTGCCTCCACTATATACCCAGGTCTAGGCATCGCCTCAACTGATGCCCAGAAATACCTCGGTATCTCCGAAAACCCCAAAGCAGCAGTCATATTCTGTAGAGCGAAGGTATACTCGCTCTTCTGCCCTAAAAAGTACCCCACAGCAACACTTCAAATTATGCATCACAAAGCCCATCATGATAAAAATATGTAGTGTAAGGTGTCCACCGGTAAGTTTTGGCTTACCAGTGCGGGATTGGTTACCCGGTTAAATCAGTAGACCTAAGCATGTGTAAGCAGTTTTTACCCAAGACTATAAAGTCTAAATATTTTATATTTTATGTGGACTATCAAATAAGCATGATAACAAGGAATCATGTAAGGGGATGACATATTTAACAAAGACAGGGCATGATAAATGATGATTTAGCAAATGGGCATCTTTCAAACATAGCAAGCATGCACTTTATACATTTAAAACAAGATATTTTAGGAAAAACTTGGAATAATGATGAACTATAGTGTTAACTCACCTTGTGGATCTGAAGGCTGAATGTGACTATCCTCAGGATATTCTCCCTTTGGAACCGGGTCCTCTGTTAAGAGCAGTATTCCGAATTATAAAATATCCTTAATGATTTGCGAATGCAAATGCAGAGTTGGGCGTTGATCGTCGACCAAAATGCTAAGCTCAAGTTCTGGGATGGCTAATAGTGAATCTACCAAAATATCCTTAGGGAATTCCTATTCAGAAGATGTGAAAATGCTATATTTATATCTTGCTTAATATATTAAGAGCCTCTTCTATAGTCCAATACCTAATCTCATAATTTCCCCAGGGTGTGAAGAGTTTTTAGTATTTACTGGAAAATAGTTGGAACAGTAACATCCAAACCTATCACTGTGCGAGATGTGGGAAGACCGAGCGGCCCAAACTAGCGCAGCGCCGCAGGCCGAAACGATCCATTTGGCCAAACGGCCCAGCCGCGGCGCGAGCGTGCTAGGTGGCCACATCGAAGACGCCTGAAAGAAGTGTGCCTTCACTTAACCCGGCGTATGGGGCCAAGGGCCCACTGGACAACGATTTAGTACCAAATGGAGAGAAACAGAACAGAGAAGGAGAGAGGTTGGCAAGTAGGTCCCAGCGGTCAGTGATCCTCGTCTACACAGCGCTGGAGCCGATGACGTCATGATGATGTCATCACCTTCAACCTCTCGTCGGCGCGCGAACCCGAAAAGAGATCTGAGGCTCGTCGGCACTAGAGGCTAGGTCGTTGGGTGTAGGTGCTACGTAGAGACTTAGAGAGATCGCGCGCGTCTAGTGATGCTAATGGCATGACCAAAGGCAATCAGACGCGACGACGACAAAACGGCTCGGCATCAAACGACGACTTTGCTAGTGTACGGCTCCGGTCAAGACAACCATGGCGACGATACTCTGCCTGGTATTTTAAAAGGATATATTGCATATTTTCTAAAATATCCTTAATTTGCATTTTACATGACTACATAAGGCCTTAAAATACCTACTTAAATTTGTTTATAGAAAATCCAATTGGTTGGTGGCAAAATTATATTTTTCCTATGATGTAGACTAAATATAGTATTTTCTGTAATTATTTTGGGAATTGTGGAGTTAATTTGCTATTTTAACTAGTAAATCCTAAAGTATTAAATATTATTAATTTTATATACAAATTTATCAGTGAAATATGCAAATTTATATTTTTACTGGGCTCTATACAGTATCTAGTATTTGGCATAATTTTTGAAAGTCTCTTTCTATTTTTAATAAATAGAAATAAAAAATAAAAAATCTGTAATTAACAGCATCCTATCTGCTGACGTCATGCTGACGTCAGCCGTCTTAAAGCTCCGTCCAGAGCAATACCGACGGGAATGAATCGACGATTGCGGGAGCTACGGTCCACCGTTTTGGGTGTTCTTGAGCTCTACGGAATCATATCGACGGCGCGCTTCTAATGATACCAAATACAAGGTCTGCGGCGGCCGGACACGGCGGCTCGGCGAGCTACAGCGGCGGCGCCTTCGAGATTAGACGGCAACGGCGGCACAGCTGGGTTCCGATCAAGTTAAGGCATGAAAGAGCTTCAGGGAGTCGCAAGGATGCTCACCGTGGTCTTTGTGAGGACGGAGCGTGCTTGAAAAGGCCTAGTGGCGAGCGACCCCGAGACGGCTCCGGACGAGGCAACGACGGCAAGGGAGCTCCGGCGGTGCACTGTCCAAATTAGTGAGGGGAAATGGAGAAGGATTAGAGGGTATCCTATAGACGGAAGGAATTGGATCGAACCGTACCGTAGAGAGAAGAATCGGAGGAGATCGGCTCGGCTCAGCTCCACTCCGGCGAGCAATTCTCGCCAAGATGGTGGCTACGGCGGCGCGAGCATCGAACAGTAAGCTCCGAGGGCTGTCGCGAACGGATGGAGATGGCAGCAACCGGGGACGAAGCAAAGCCAAGAAAAGAGGAAAAATGGAGACGGCTGCAATACCCGTCGGGGAGTTGAGGCCGCGTCGACGTCAACGTGGCCTAGTGTGAGCGGCGAGTGCTACGTGGCGTCGCGAGCTCACTCAGCTACATGCACATCACTGCCCGGGCGACAGCAAGGCAGAGGGAACAGCGGCGTGCGGCGCTCAGCCAGGAGAGAGAGCGTGAGCTGCGGGAGAGAACCAGAGAGAAAGAGCAGTGAAATGGGCCATTATGAGCAGTGAAATGGGCCAAATAATGGCCCATAATCAGCCCAGATGGAGCCATCCGCGAATTGGTCTAAACTTTGATTTTTCACCTAAATTTGCATTAGGATTTTTAACTCTAATGGATTTTGAACAATTTTGAAAATTGACTCAATTTTGCTCTGACGGGGTCTCAAATTTGCTTATCTTTGAAACCCGTCCAGTGCAACAGCACTAGTCCCTGGACCAGTACACTAGCGTCACACATCACTTAGCTGGATCATCACATACAATAACATACTAATTTTATTACAGCAGACGGCAGTACGAAAATCACATTCCAAACTCACAACCTTGAATTTATAGCAGTTTAAATTACATCAAAAGGATTGATCTTAAGGCGGAAGCTGCGCCATGATACTAGTGATAATCCTATACTAAACATGCAACTTCCGGACTGTAGGAGAGCTTAATGTTGGTCTGGTACGTCGAAGGCAGGATCGCCTTCCTCGTGGCAAGCGTAATCTCCATCCTCGGGATCTTCGTAATCTAAAAGAGTGAGTGGGTGCGAGGGTAAGTGCGCAATAAAACCGCACTTGCAAGTTAACACCGTCCTTAATGCATAATAGTTAGGGGTGGGCAAAATTAACCGATAACCGAAAAACCGAACCGAACCGAACCGAATTAACCAAAATTTTCGGTTATTTTGGTTTTTCGGTTAGCATTCGGTTTTCTTTTCTGAACCGTTCGGTTTATATGGTTCGGTTCGGTTTTCATTTTCTGGAAACCGAAATAACCAAATAACCGAATACATGTGACCCAGCCCACTACATGCATCAGTCTTCACTCGCGGCCCGACCCATTTCAATCCCCCACTGCCCTAGTCCCCTCACGGCCCACGCCCACCGGCCCACTTGTCTGTGAAGCAACCAGCCAACCCTAGCATCTCCACTCAGTCCCCCTTGTCGTCTATTCCGTCGCCGCCTCTCGCGTCCCGCCTAGCGCGGTAGCGCCGTCGCCACTCGCCACCTCCCGCCGCCTCCCTCCTAGAACCGTTGCCGTCTCCTCTCGCCTAGATGGTCAGCGGCGGCAACATGGCGGCGGCACGGCGACGCCCGTCGACCATCCTCGCCGTCGCTGCCTCGCGCCCTCGCCGGTCGCCATCCACCCCCTCGCTGGTCGCCATCCAACCCATCGCCGTCGGCGGTCTCTGATCCACGGCATCGACGGCTGTGGCAACTCCACCTCGGTGAGTGGCTGCAGTCTCCAGCAGCTCGGTGAGTGTTGCGCCTTGCCCCTTGCTCAGTGAATAATCGGTTAATAACCGAAAACCGACTTAACCGAACCGAAATAATTCGGTTAATTTGGTTCGGTTAGTAGAATTTTAGAGGTGATTTCGGTTTTCATTTTTCGCTAACCGAACTTTTCAAAAACCGAAAAAAACGAACCGAAAAAACCGATATAACCGAATGCCCACCCCTAATAATAGTGATAAAGGCAATATACTGGAGGTTTGGTTATTTTCTTTGCAGAAATGCCAATATTTGAAATAACATATATAAAAGCCTATACTTATCCATTTTCGAAAAGACATTTCCAAAAAGATGTCGAGGAAAGAGTATATCAATATTTACCAAATCTTAACCCTTGCCACACAGGCATCAATCTTATGCCACACAGGCACATTTTACCCCGCGTCCCATGTTCTTTCTGCCACCATCTTTCCGGGTCGGCAATCCCGGTTGCGAACCACTATCTTTCCTGAGTAACGTGAACCGGGGACTCAACCCACCTTGCTGATTGCCGTTCAACGGATGGCGTCGGTCCCAACAGTTCACCCCAGTAGACAGGGTCAGATCTCTACAAAAGAAATGGCACGAATCACCTTCACCTCAGGATTGGTTACGGGCTACACAAGCCTTTTAGGTTACACAAACCTATTTTTGGATACACAATCCACCAATCCCGCGCCCCACATGATGGCCACGCGTTGTGGTGTGAGGGACCATAAGCTTACACAAAGGGTATGGTCGACGGATTTCCGCGGTGCCCAACACATGAGCACCCTCCCAGACGAGCCCAAACTCCATCTGGATTCCACCTTCTCATTATCATTACCTCTTACATAGGTATTTATCACACAGATAATATCTCTGGGTCCACCCTGCCCAACACCCTTCTCTTCCTTCATTCACATCCCCATTTCCCGTTATCTCATCTCTCCAAACCATACTCACACATCAACATATCAACACATGCAACACAAAGCCCATCATGATCAAGGTGTGTAGTATATCATGTCCACTGGTGAGTTTTGGCCCACCAGTGCGGGATTGGATACCCGATTAAATCATTATGACCTAAGCATGTCTAAGCAAATTTTAACCAAGACTAGAAAGTCTAAATATTTTATATTTTATGTGGACAACCAAACAAACATGATAACAAGGAATCATGTAATTCAGGAACATATTTATCAAGGACAGGGCATGATATTATCATGATTAACGAACATGCATTATCAAATCATAGCAAGCATGCACTTTATATATTTAAAACAATATATCTTTGAAAAACTGGGTAAAAGTATGAACTATAGTGTTAACTCGCCTTGCAGACCTGAAGACTGTATGTGACTATCCTCAATATATTCTCCCTCTGGAACCGGGTCCTCTGTTAAGGGCAGTAATCATGAATTATGGAATATTCTAAATAGATTGCGAATGCAGAAGCAAGGCTGGTTGTTGGTCGCAAACGAAAATATTATGCTAATGGTCTGGGGTCGATAAGGGCAAAACCACTAAAACACCGCTAAGTACAATCCTATTTGGGAGAAAGTGAAATTACCTATATTTACATCATATTTAATATATTGAGAGCTTCTTCTATGAACCAAATCCTAATTTCTCAAATTTCCCAGGGTGTGGAGATTATTTATGATTTTCTAGAATTTTCTAGGATTTTTTCGAGGTGATCTGCTATTTTTAATAATTATAAATGCATTTATAGGATTTTATATACGATTAATTCTCTGGAAATACATCTGGAACAGTCCTGGGCCGAGCCCAGCACTGTGCGCCAAACGCGGGCAACATGGCCAAGTGACAGGCGTGCGCCATGACCGAGCAAGCCCGTTTAACGGCTCAACCCGGACCCGTAGCGCCTGAAAAGCAAGCAGGCGACGTCGATGGCGTACTCCGATGGGGCGTTTCCACTAGCCCAGACACGCGGGGCCGAGGGCCCACGGGCAGTGGCACAGCGAGGCAACGGAGAGGAGACAAAGACAGAGAGGGAGGAGGCTGACGCGTGGGACCCATCGGTCAGTGGCTCGGCTGGACGGAATACAGTAGAACGATGATGTCATCGTCGTCTTCCTCGCGACGGCGCGTGACCAGAACGACAAAATCCCGGCTCGCCGATGCTAGGGTTCACACTATGGCCTGTAGATGCTATATACGGACTCCTCATGTCCATGCGCATCTAAGGATGGTCACGGCACGATTAACAGTAGACGGATGCGGCGGCGCCATTACAAGTGGTGGCGGAGCAGTACGGTCGAGCACGGCGACAGTGCTAACAAATGTTTCTGGCCAAATTAAAGGGTGCATAGGCACTAGGAGGACATAAACAAGCTCACCGTGGCTTTGGTTAGGATGAAACGGCTCTGGATCAACCCAACGTCGTGCGTCCCCGAAACGGTCTCGAACAGGACAACGGCGATAAGGGACCTCCGGCGAGGCACTGGCCAAATTAACCGAGGTGAAAAGCTCGTAAGGTAACAGAGAAGCTACGGATAGGAGGAATCGGAAAATAACGCACCGAGGTTGACGAAATCCGAATATGTCCGAGAAGCTCAAGCAACTCCGGCGAGCAATTCCGGCCGGCAAGGTGACTCGGCGACACAAGCGTTGAGCAGCGAGCTCAAGGCGGCTTTGCGAACACGATGGAAGGATTTAGAGGGCTCGGGTGTGGCTCAAACGAAGGAAACCGGGAAACGATGGCTAGGGCTTGGGTTTTATACCCATCTGAGGGCGGTGGAGGCGGGTCCCGGCGAAGCCAGCTCACAGAGGGTTAAGCGGTGACGTCTACGTGTCGGAATCAGCTTGCTCTAGCGTAGCTTGGTTTCATGCAACCGACGATGAGGTAGAGAGCAGAGGAGGAGCGGCGCCGGCGTCGGGCAGAGGAAGGGAGAGAGAAACAGAGTGCTGGGAGAGAAATGGGTCGAGATTCAAATGTGAAATCCAATAGAAATTAGAAATGTAAATCGAACTCAAGTCATCAAAATTCACAGCAAATCGAAAACTCTAATGAAAATAGGTGAAATTTCCAAATTCTCGGGCTGGGCTCGGTTTGGGCCAAACTTCGGCCGAATTTCGGCCCATTTCTCTCCCAGCTCTCTGTTACTCTCTCCCTCTCTCTACCGAAGCCGGCGCCGCTCACCGCCCTCGTGTCCTGGCCTCGGTGTCCTTTGCATGAAATCGACCAGTGCTGGAGCAAGCTACTCGCGACACGTAGCACTCACCGCCTGAACTGGCCTCGCTGGGACCCTCCTCCGCCGCCCCGAACGGGTATAAAACCCTAGCTGTGACCAACGTTTCTCGGTTTCCCTCAATTGAGCCACACCCGAGCCATCTTTATACATCCATCCTGTTTGCAAAGCCGTCCCGAGCTCACCGACCGACGCACGAGCCGCCGGAGTCACCGTGCCAGCCGGGATTGCTCGTCGGAGTTGTTCGCGTCATTTCGGTCGCCGACAACTTCTTCATCCACGATACTTCTATATCCAATTTGGTTCGCTCGAAGGATCCTTATGGTCTCCTGAGCATTTCGCCTTGGTTAATTTGGCCAGTGGATCGTCGGAGTTCTCTGCCGTTGTTGCCCTGCTCGGAGTCGATTTGGGGCTGTTCGCCGCCAAGCCGAACCAAGGCCGTTTCGTCTGAGCTAAGGCCACGGTATGTTCACTCTCAACGCCCCGAAGCTTGAGTGCCCGTCAATTTGGTCCGAAGCTGTAGGTATTGCCGTCGCCATGTCTGACCGAGCTACTCCGCCGTCGCCGGCGATGCCGTCGCCGTGTTTGGGCAACACAGACCGTGCCGTAGGTGCCAATAGGACCGCGTCGTCGAGCTGAACCCTTAGGTAGCATGCATACCCGGCCAGATGCCTATAGCGCTGGCAAGCCGTCGATATTCAATCGGGTCGTGCACCGTCGGGAGGAAGAAGACGATGACATCTTGGTGACGTCATCGTGATGTCATCCGGTCCTGTACCTCTCGTGCATGAGTCGCTGATGCAGGGGGCCAGCGTCGATCCCTCCTCTCTCGTCTCTTTTCCGTTGCCTCGCCGAAGCCCTTTGCCGTGGGCCTCGGTCCCGCATGTCAGGTTTAGTGGAGACGCCCCAGTGGAGTACGCCTTCGACGTCGCTGCCTCTCTGCTGGCGCCGTGCCGCGGATGGGCCGAAGGCCATATGGGCCGGCTTCGGTTGACGTCTGGCATTCTTGTCAGAACCTTGCTGCCCGTCGTTTACGCCGATCTTTGGAATCGACCTAATCTTCCAAATGAATTTCCAGAGAATTAATCATATAGAAAATCCTAGAAATGCATATCATTTATTTAAAATAGCAGATCACCTCGGAAAAAGCCTAGAAAATAATAGAAGCACTCCATATCCTAGGAAAATTGTGAATTAAGATTTGGTCCATATAAGAGGCTCTCAATATATTAAAGAAGACTTAAATATAGGTAATTCGACTTTCTCCCAAACAAGAATTGTGCCTAGGGGTATTTTAGTAATTTTCCCTTATCAGCCTCAGACCATTATCTTAACATTTCCGTTTGCGACCAACACCCAACCCTGCATCTGCATTCGCAATCTATTTAGAATATTCCATAATTCGTGATTACTGCTCTTAACAGAGGACCCGGTGCCTGAGGGAGAATATCTTGAGGATAGTCACATTCAGCCTTCTAATCCTGAAGGTGAGTTAACACTATAGTTCATCATTATTTCTAGTTTTTCGTAAAATATCTTGTTTTAAATATATAAAGTGCATGCTTGCTATGTTTGAAAGATGCCCATTTGCTAAATCATGATTCATCATGCCCTGTCCTTGATACATATGTTTCCAACCGACATGATTCCTTGTTATCATGCTTATTTGATAGTTCACATAAAATATAAAATATTTAGACTTTATAGTCTTGGGTAAAAACTGTTTAGACATGCTTAGGTCTACTGATTTAACCGGGTAACCAATCCCGCACTGGTATGCCAAAACTTACCGGTGGACACCTTACACTACATACTTTGATCATGATGGGCTTTGTGATGCATAATTTGAAGTGTTGCTGTGTGGTTTTTTGTTTGGGATACGTGGAAATGAGAAATGTGGTTGGGAATGATGGAAGAGAAGGGTGATGGGCAGGGTGGACCCAAGAGCTATGTGAAATGCATATGTGTCGACGGTTGAGATATCGATCTCAAGTCGCTAAGGTTCTTTAGAAGTGAGATAGGAGACACGCCAAACAATGCGAACGACAGCGAGCAGGGAGACAGGGTTTTTATCCTGGTTCGGGCCTCTCGGGAGATAATAGCCCTCGTCCACCTTTCTTATATATCAAAGGTGAATACAAGAGGTGGCTCGGCGAGGCGAACAAGTCTCGGCGAGATTATGGAATGTCTGGTGAGTAGTATGCGACAAAGTAATCTTAGATGCGGATCGTCTAAGTCGTCTCGAATCCCCTAAACGCCGTAGGGCATGGTTTATATAGTCTGAGCAAACCAACCTACCGAGGGAATATCGGGCCGGGCTAACTACGAGATCGTAACGAACTCATACATGCCAAATATATCCCGAGGCAGATAAGGCATACTCCTAGTCTTGGGGATCACGACTCCTAACCCAATCCGGGAAACCAACGTCCGGGTCTTCACGTAGCCGCGCAGAACTCTTGTTCGAGACAGACTCGAACATGATTCCTTGGCCGTTACGCACCACGCCAGCTAGGAAGCTGTTCGGCGGGATGCATATGGGCCAGATAGAACCTTCCAGGGGACTGGGCCCTGGTAGGCTTGTTCGATTTAGCCGTC
Organism: Raddia guianensis; assembly: GCA_036346415.1. Classification (NCBI taxonomy): domain Eukaryota; kingdom Viridiplantae; phylum Streptophyta; class Magnoliopsida; order Poales; family Poaceae; genus Raddia; species Raddia guianensis. The sequence continues at coordinate 48,181,511 of CM070536.1, read as the reverse complement.
AGGGAGTGGGCCATGGCAATGGGCCATGATCTAATCCCCGACAATATGAAAGAGGCATTGTTGAGAAGGTGGAACCCAGATGGAGTTTGGGCTCGTCTGGAGGGGTGTCCATGCGTGGGCACAGCGGAGTACCGTCGGCCATTGTACTGTGTGTTAGCAATGGTCCCCTACACCACAACGCGTAGCCATCCCGCGGATGCGCAGGATTGGCGGGTCTATGTGACCGATGTTCTGTGTGAAATGTATGAGCTCGAGGAGCATGTGCCTTAGTGGCTATCTTAGTGATATTTGCCAATCCTGAGGTAATGGCGGATTTTTGCCTTCCGTTATAACTTAGTGAGGATCTAACTCTGTCCACCGGGGTGAGCGTCAGTGACCAATTCCATCAGTGATACGACAATCATTGAGTTGGAGTTAGGTCACTAGTTCATGTAAACTCAGGAAGATGGGGTCCGAAACGGGGTTCGCCGACCCGGAATGATGTCGGGAGTAAGAAGATGGGATACGGGAATGGATATGTAGATGATGCCTGTGTGGCATGGGTTCTGAGTTATGAAACTTTGATATAATCTTTCCTCGACAGCTTTTTGGAGATGTCCATTCGAAAATGACTAGGTATAGGCTTTTATATATGTTAATTCTAAAATTGGCATTTCTGCAAATAAAATATCCAAACCTCCACCATATAGCCTTTATCACCATTTTGCATTAAGGACGATGTTAACTTACAAGTGCGGACGATGTTAACTTGCAAGTGCGGTTTGATTGCGCACTTACCCTTGCACCCACCCACTCGTTTTAGATTACGAAGATCCCGAGGATGGAGATTACGCTTGTCATGAGGAAGGCGATCCTGCCTTCGATGTCCCAGACCAAAATTAAGCTCTCCTACAGTCCGGAAGATGCATGCTTAGTATAGGATTATCACTCGTATCATGGCGCAGCTTCCGCCGTAAGAACATTCCTTTTGATGTAATATGAGTTGATGTAAATTAAGGCTGTAAGTTTGGAATCTGACTTAATACTGTCGTCTGCTGTTATAAAATCTCATATGTTATTGTATGTGATGATCCAGCTAAGTGATGTGTGCACTAGTATACTGGTCCAGGGACTAGTGCTGTTCCACTGGACGGGTTTCAAAGGTAAGCAAATTTGAGGCCCCGTCACAAACAAACAAGGCCCGAGGAAGATAGGGAGACAGTGCGCTTGAACAGTGAAGAGGCAGCTTGTGCGTGATGAAAGAAAAAGAAGGAAGAGAAAGAAAGAAAGAGAAGAGAGAGAGAGAGAAACAAGTGGATTGCGTGTGGGTTCAAAGGGAGAAAGCGTTGGGTTCAAGTAGACCTGGTCCCATCCCCGTCGTTTTGACCCTCCCTTTCTCCGAGGTGTCGGGTGGTGTGGGCGGCGTCTTCTGCGTCAGGAGGCGGCTTTCGTGCTCATTTTCCGGCTCTACGTCTTCGGCCGGCGGCTCGGTTCTTTTGGTGCTTTCGACCTCCGACGGCCTCTGCCTTGTGCGCTAGTAGGGCAGGTCTTGGGTGAAAGTCCTGCCCTTTTGGGCTGGTGTTGACGTCACCTTTGGTGTCGTTCCCTTGTTGGAGGCATCACTTTTCAGACCTTCCCCTACTCTGGGTGAAAACCCTAGCGGTCTTGCGACGGCGTGGGTTCTCCCCGTCGCTACCTTGTTGGAGGCGTCGTGGTCACCGTCTTGCGCTATGGGTTCATGCTGGTTCTGTTGCTTCAGGAGTCGTTTCGTCGCTGTGTGAGTGTTGGTGGTGTTTCCTCTACTCCCTCTCCTGTATCTCTCCTCCCTATTTGGCCGTTGGCCTAGGTGGTAGTAGTGGGGCTGCTTCCCTTGTTTTTCCTCTATAGGTGGTGTTCCCAGCGGTGGCCGGAGGTGTGTCTGGCTTTGGCCAAGGTTGCAGCGGAGCACTGTGGTTGTACACCATGCTTGCACGGGCTTTTATTTTATTTTCTCCTGTTTATCAATGAAATAGGACGGCAGTACTCCTACCCCTCTTTCAAAAAAAGGGATAAAGCAGAAAGGAGAGTGCATAAATACTAGAGTCAAAGCCAATATAATAAAAATTATATTTCCCTTTCTTTGCCAAATTATTTATAAAAAAATATTGAAAAAAATAAATATTATTTTTTGGAAAGATCACCAAATATTTATGTTTGGTTTTAATTTTTTTAACACGTGCAGCCCAGGGTAGGGAAATAATTAGCAAATAAAGTTATATAAGAAACTACATAGGTATTATTTTAGGAATACATCCAAATAATGATTTTTTTATAGAAACAATGCATTTGTTCTTAAATCAAAATTTAAAATCCTTTATTTTAAAGTAGCATACTCATTTTTTTGTTTTAAAATATTTATTCAGAAACTGTCTTGTCCAAACTGTGAACGGGGTGCTCTTGATAATGTAGATCTTGGTGGTTTTCTAATCCTTTCAAAAGCATTGATTTCTTCCGAACTCTTAGGTGTTTCCTGAACTCTTAGGTGTTTCCTGAGCAGGGAATTCATCACGAACATCTGGCAACTGATATCAAATAGGCGCCAACTCTAATGTCCTTACATACCATTTTTTTAGTCACCACAAGGTTAAGCAAAGCTAGGAGAAGCTGTAAAAGTTGCTGCATTGAACAGAGTGTGCGTGGTCGCCCCTGGAACCACACCACGTCCATCCCTATCTTAAACCGAGCCGAGCCCCCTCTGGCTCCACCCCCTTCCCCATTTTCCCCAATTTCACCCGAACGCCGGCGACTACGATTGGTTCTCTCGTGTGAGCTTCTAGACCCATCTCCCCCGCCCGAAGCTTGCTCCACTCACCTTTTCCCTCCGGTAATTACAGAGAAGGCGCCCGGAGCTGCCGTATCGTCGCCGCCCCTGTTTCGGCCACCGCCACACTCACCATCGCCAGCTTCTCCCGTTCGCATTCACGCTCGGCCGTGAGCTCGGTGATCACCTCTGTGTGCCCCTCTCGCTCTGCGAACTTTTCTCCTATGCCGGAAGGCCACTGCAGAAGAAATCCCGATCTAGCCGGGAGAAACCACCAAAAGACACTAGAACAAGACCCTAAGCTACTCCCTAGGCTAGAGCTGTACACAACCCGGCCGAGATCCGGTGTCCCCCATCCCCGGCGAAAGCCCGCAGGACACCGGCGACGAGGGAAACGGACGGATCCCAGCTGGCGCCGCTCACTTTCCTGTATCGCCTTCTTCGCCGCCTAAGAAAAGAGACGAGGCTTCTGGAGAGTATTTTTTTACCAGGTCTCAGCTCTTCTGGCAGTGAAAAAGAGAAGGTAAGGGCGATTCACGATAGAGATGAACGCACTGCACCTTATGACTTGTAGGGATCGCAAAGAAGAACGACTCCTCTCGTAAGTAGAGGCAGATAAAACCTCGAGGCGGAAACACCTCAGGGTCAAACATCAACGCTGGGACTGGAGAAATGAGTGGCGTAGAAGCAACTAATGCAACTGGAGATGGTGGTATTGACATGGGGTGGTAGCAAGATGATCAAAACAATTGGATCCCATGTGAGTAATGGAAACCTGGGAGAGCTTCTTGAACAACAAATTTCGGGGATGTTTGGTTCCATGCCTCAAAGTGCCACAACTCAAGTTAGGCTGCCACAGTTCTATAGGCTAGTGTTTGGTTGCAGGCTAAGCTGAGGCGTGCCACATCTTTTTAGCAGCGTTGTGGCTCGTTTCTTCACCGTTTCTTGCCATAGAGTGTGGCGATCAAAAGGAGCGCCACAGTTGCCGCAGTTGCTGCAGTGTGGCGTGGCCTCCGTTGGCTGCAACCAAACGTCATCTTTAACAAGTCTGCCGCAAGTAGTTGGTAGGATGCTTGTCGACGGTTGGGATATCGACCCAAGTCAACCAAGGTTCTTCAAAGAGGAGATAGGAGACACGCCGAACAACCACGAACAACAGCGAGCAGAGGCGTGGGTTTTTATCTGGTTCGGGCTTCTCGGGAGATAATAGCCCTCGTCCGGCCTTTCTTATATATCGAGAGATGAATACAAGAGGTGGCTCGGCGAGGCGAACAAGTCTCGGCGAGATTATGAGTGTCTGGTGAGTAGCATGCGACAAAGTAATCTTAGATGCGGATCGTCTAAGTCGTCGAGATGCTCCCTAAGCGCCGTGGGGGCATGGTTTATATAGTCTGAGCAAACCGACCTACCAAGGAATATCGGGCGGGCTAACTACGAGATCGTAACAAACTCGATACATGCCAAATATAACCTACGGTAGATAAGGTAAGCTCTAATCTTGGGGATCACGACTCCTTATCAATCCGGAAACCAACGTCCGGGTCTTCACGTGTCGTCAGTAAGAACTCTGTTCGAGATGGACTCAAACACGATTCCTTGGCCACTCGCACCACACCGGCCAGAAGGCTGTTGGCGGGATGCATATGGGCGGATAGAACCTTCCGGGAGCCGGGCCTGGTAGGTTGTCGAAAGGGCCGTCGGGGAGTGGGCCATGGCAATGGGCGTAATTTAATCCCGACAGCTAGCCCGAGACTCAAGTGGAAGGACTCACTAGAGTGGGGTCTTCCCTTGAGACTCTAAGTCTAAAGAGGGAAATCTTCTTTGTTACAAAGGCGTGTAGCGGCGACCGAGAGCAGGTTATGGTTCAACCGAACAAGACTTGTTCGGGACCGAGCAAACCGATCAGGCCGAAACAACCCGTTCGTCGAGCGAGGAACGACATCTGTCCGAGCGAGCTCTCGGCATTCAAAGCAAACCTTTGGAAAAAATAGCCGTTAGCGGACTCCAACGGTAACTTCTGTCATTGCTAGCAGTGAAAGCGAAGCACCGTTTTACCTAGCCGTTGTGGTAAAAACTAGCCGTTCTGGGACAAAACCGTTGCAGAGCTGCTTATACGGGACTATAAAAGCACCCAAGCCGTCCGCGGCAAGCCACTTCTGCTCTCGCGCCTTTCCTCTCTAAGCCCTAGCTCCAACCACGCTCAGCATCAAACACCCAAAACTCCATCACCAACCCTGCTCGTCCAGCCCTGGGAATCGCTATGGCCAAATTCACAGGCACTAGCTCGACCGAGGAGGACCTTAGGATCTGGGAGGAGGAGGGCCACATCGACACCGGTAGCTGGAGGCTGCCCGAAGAGGAGGATACTCCGGAGCCGCTCGAGGAGAGTTAAATCGACTTGAGCGATTCGCCTTGTTGGGTTGAGGTCTCTGAGGCGACCGTCGAGGCCTTCTTGAACATCGGCGGATTGGAGGTGGCGAACCTCAATCCGAACTCCATCCTCCGGATGGCCGTCTTAGCACACTGTGCGAGGGCTATCTGAGCATCGATCCGCCGGTGAAATTGTTCCTCCATTACTACGATGCGAGGAGCGGCTCGCCGCTTCAACACTGGGTGCTACTACCTCAAGCTCAAGACCACCGCCGACGACAGCGCCGTATCCTCGCCCACATTGCTTTCGACTCGATGGGCGCGTGGTGGGTGAGTGGTTCTCTGACAAGCGGGCGGCGACAACAAACTTCGTCTTCACCGGAAGGCGCCGGCAAAGGAACCTCAATGCCTCGGCCGGAGATGTCCGCCGAGGATTGGTACTGACAAGGAAGATCGCCTCCTCGTGAGCCTTGGGCTCACAGGCGAGAGATCGTTCGGACTTCACGGTGAGCAGAGTCATCCGTCTGCGGAGGAGGTCCTATCCCTTCTACAAGATAGAGGATGGGAAGACATCACAAGGGAGAGCACGGGTAAGTGCCTTTAAGACTCAACCTCTAAATACATTCTTTCCTCCGAGCGAGGCCGACAATCCCTCTACATTGGGCGGAGAAACCAACCGCGCATGGGTGACCGAAGGGTCGACGCCATCTTGAAGGCGGCGAAGAAGGACGGGAGGTCACCGGCGAGGTGGCGTACACCTGCCTGCAGGTAACGTGCTTGTCTGCATGAGGAGGGTAAATTACTTACCCTCGGCCTATGTTGCTAGACTTGCAATGTTGTTTAGATGCTAACGTCCGCTTCTCAAAGCAGCGGAGGACGGTGATCCTTAGAGGATCGTTGAGGAGCTCTCGGGTCCGAGAAGGAGAGGGGAAGAAGGGCAAGGCCAAGGTGGCCTAAAGCCCAAGGTGGCGGCCGAGCCGACGCGAGCTCGCCCGCGACACAGTGACCGCCACCGTCGAAGAGACCAGTGCTGGCGACAGAACGTGCGAAAGGAGACCAAGCGGGCGCTGCGGTCAGCCAATGAGGAAGAGACCAAGCCCATCCCTCCTCGCCGAGCAAAGCGACGAAGAGGTAAAGACCATGGCCCTCTGGCTCGGGCGTTACACGCAAGCTCACCCTGGCCGCATGGATTGGCTGCAACAGGTCGCCGAGCAGTGGAGGCTCGAAGAAGAAGTCGCATGTAAGGAAAAACTTCTTGCGCTGCGCGAGAGGAGCGTTCAGCTCACGAGGGAGCTGAGTTAGTCGCCGCGAACACCCAAGGGCCAAGGCGGAGAAGCCGCCAAGGAGCCCCCGAGGAAGAGGCGGAAGGTTCCGGCGAAGAAGATCAGGATCAAGCCTTCCACGACAGGTATGTAGGAATCGATCTTTAGATCTTCCAACCTTCCGACGCGTTAGACTTAACGATCGTCTCTTTTCATCAGTTGCCCAAGAAGAGACCGCCACGACGGCGTCGAGGCGCTTCGGCGGTCGCCGCTGCCCGAAACATCTGCGGCGCGTCCTGGCGATGGTGGCGAGCCTCAAGGACAAGCTAGCGGCGTGGAGCTGCTTGCCGCCGAGCTCCAGCCAGCGGTCGACGCTCAAAAGACGCGGTGGAGCGGCCGAGGCAAAAATGGCGGCAAGCGGCGCCACGGACTTCGGTGCCAAGGCGATGGCTCCGGAAGCTGCCCAGGGCGGGACCGAGCAGCCGGTCCTGCCAGGCACTTCGTCGCAGGGGCAGCTCACCCCTGAGGCGACGGGGTTCTCTGGCGAGCAGGGTGAATTCCGGCCGCCAGGAAGATGAACCCGGCGGTCGAGCAAGTCGTCTGCCCGTGAACAACAGCGCCACCAGCGAGTGGCTCGGTTCGCCGAAGACGTTCGGCGGAAGAAGGAGGAAGAGGAGAGGGCGCGCGAGACGAAAGCGCCGCCTTGCCCTGCTCTCGGGAAAAGCGCTCCATAAAGGAAGGAGCGAACAAAGGCGGCGACGGAACAACGCCCCATCTCATCCCGCCTGGCGGGGCTTCGTGGCGCATGGCCTCGAGGACCGCTGCGCCATGAGTTGAAGCATCGGCTTAGCAAGGTAAACTCAAGACCAAACCTTGTTCAATTTAATTGTTTTATCGCAAAGCGTTTTGACTTGATCTTCTCCTCGGGTCTTGAGGATACCATGGCGGAACTTCGAGGATGGCGTCACCATCGAGCAGACGCCCGTCTTGGCATCCTTCGGGAGCATCTCGAGACGAGGATCCCGGCGAGCACTCTGCGCTGCCTGCGGCCGGGCCGGTGAAGGCGAAAGCGAAAGTGAAGGCCAAAATGTCCAAAGAGAGCGTTCCTCTGAGGCCCTTATAAAGGAAGCCGAGGAGCTTGCCACAGAGCCGTGGAGAGCGAGCACCGCGAGAGAAGCCGGGCGCATGAAGTGGCTTGAAGAGCGGCTTGCAGACGCGTCCCAGGCGGAACCAGCTCATGGCGGCAAAGCTCAAGGCCCAGCTCGCCAGGAGGAAGCGGACATCCGCGGGACTCGAGTTAAAATCTCAACCTGTGGGCTTCACGGAAGAGATTGAGGAGATCTGTGGGATGGCGGTGAGGCGATCACCGCGGAGAAGAAGGTCAAGGAGCTGGACGAGCGGCTCAAAACCGTCGGCGGCCAGAGTTAGCGAGCGAAGCTCGACCGACCAAGCTGGGCCAAGACCGAAGAGGTCGAGGCTCTCCGTCTTGAAAGCGGACGAGCAGGCGAGAGCAACAAGGAGGAAGCCGATCGTCTCCGAGCCGAGGCCGAGAGGGGTTCAAAGCCCAAGGGAAGTCCTGCGCCTCAAGGAAGTTGTCGAGGAGCTCAAGGAGCAACTTCGCTTCAAAATAGGCAGTGAATTTGTAACCGAGAGGACCTTTGTACTGCAGATTTTGTTAATAAAGACTTACCCTTTCCTCGCAAAGAAGGAGCAGACAAAAGACAAAACGAGCGAAACTAAGAAAAAGCGAACAGCGCTAGGAAGTTTAACAAAACCGGTGGCGCTTAGCCTAACTCCCGGCCCGTTGTGCATCTCGCTCGAAACCTGAGTTTGCGAACCCGAGCAGTGCACAAGAGAAAGAGCGACACCCTAGCCCCGTGCAGACGATGCTCGAGAACCTAAGCTGCGAACTTCGGGCACATGCGTAGAGAAAAGCGACACCGTACCTTGCTCGATTCGTTCCGTAGGCTGCTGCTCGTTGGCGTAAGTTAAGCGATTCGAGAGTAACCGAACAAGGAAAGTGCCTCTGCAGCGGGGCTTACGAGAGCGAGCTTTCCCAAGTGGTCGTGCCGGCGATAAGTGCCTCTGCGCGGAGGGCTTACGAGAGCGAACTTAGCCGCAAGGTGGAAAGGCCATGTTACGCAACCACGAGTTTAGGAACTTATTAAAACCAGATACGGATAGAGAACAATCCTTAAGATTGCGGAGCCAAGAGTTCGCAAGGCGGGCAGCCATCAAGTGTTACGGAGAAAAAGTAGTCTCGAGAAGACAAGAAGTGAAAAAAGCGCGAGGCGAGAATTCACTTAGCTGTTGGATTGAACTTTACATGGTGCCCGAGAGACTTGGACGAACTAAAGGCGATGTTTTCAAAAAGCGCAGGCTAAGAAAGCGAAAAGACCTACACAAAGAACTTCTGAAGCTGGTCGATGTTCCAAGTCTTTGGTCGCCTCTCTCCGTCCTCCATAGCGGCGAACGGCCCGGGCGGCGTAAGAAACGACCGTAAATGGGCCCTCCCATCGTGGGGTTAATTTGTTGGCATTGGACAAGTTACGGACACGGCGCGAGCGAGGTCGCCCGCCTTCAAAACCCTTGGTCGAATCGACTTGGCGGCGTCTTGGCGAAGATCTTCTTGGTAGCGCGCCATTACGACTTGTGCCCGGTCCGTGTGCCTTCGAGGAGATCGAGATCGAGGCGCTCTTGCTCGTCGTCAACTAAGTTGACCGAGCTCGTCTTGGCGAACCGAGTACGATTTCGCGGTAGGATGGCTTCGCACCATAGACCGCTTGGAAAGGAGTTTCCCGGTCGCCCGGTGGCCGTAGTCGAATCGCCCAGAAGGATGAAGGAACCGTCAACCCGAGCCTTCTTGTGCTCGGCGAGAGCAGCGAATACCGCCGTTTAATACCTGGACCATATGTCCGTTAGCTCGCTCATTGCTCCATTGCTCGTGGATGTGCCACGGGCGAACAGACCTTGGTACCCGGTATTCGCGATATTCACGAATAGCTCGCCGGGCTGGGTACCGTTATCCGTGATCAGTTTATGGGGAATCCCAAAGCGCGTGACCACGTTGCTTTTGAAAAAGCGAACAGCCGTTTTGGCGTGAAGAGACGACACAGGCTCTGCCTCAATCCACTTTGTAAAAGTGTCTATGGCGATGAGCAAGTGTGTATAGCCCTTGTACCCTTAGGGAATGGGCGGCGCGGATCCGACCCCATGTGGAAAAAGGCGGGATGGGGATTGTTTGGAGCTCTTAGGCGGGCTTGTGTGCTTTCCGGGCGTGAAATTGGCAAGCCTTGCACTTAGTCACGATGTCCGGGCATCTTATAACGATGGGCCAATAATAGCCCATGCGAAACGCTTTGCCGACCGAGTTACGAAGGAGGCGTGGTTGCGCGAGCACCCTCGTGTATGTCCCTAAGAAGGAACACACCCTCTGCTTGCGAGATGCACTTGGAAGAACTCCCGAGCACCTTTACGGTAAAGGATGCCATCCATAAGCTTGTATGGAGCAAAGACGCCTTATGGCCGGAATGCTCGGCCGTCGTCGGCGAGGTCCGTCTGCGAGTACCGGACAAATGGCGTTGTCGATCCGCGACACCTTTCGATAACGGAGACAGCACCACTCTCTCTTGCCTCGTCCGGAAGCGTGATCGAGGGCTTGTGAAGGTGCTCGGCGAGCACCCTGCGAGCGAGTTCGCGTGAGATCAAACTTGGATAGCTGGTCGGCGGAAGTTGTCCTTCACGGGCACAAAACGCCGAAAAATCGAAAATGCCGCTCCAACTTCCTCACTTCAACCGTATCGCGCCATTGAGTTATCGCAGATCGATACTCCTTGTTAACTGGTTGATGACCACCGTGAATCTCCTTCACGGTTAGCCGTTGGACACCAAGTGACTTGCGCGCTTAGTCCCGCGAGGAGGGTTCGTACTCTGCGGCGTTGTTAGTCGCCGCAAAGTGTAGTTGGATAGAATCTTGGAGTTGCTCTCCTTGAGGAGATGAAAACAAAACCAGCCCCGAGTTTCGGTCTTGTGAGCCATCGAAAACATGGTCAAGAGGGTTCATCGGGTTGCTCGGGAGCTCCACAGGATTTGGGCGGGCAAGTACATTCAGCGACAAAGTCCGCTAGGACACGTGACTTAATAGCGATTCGGGCGACAAATAACAGATCAAACTCGCTAGTTCCATTGCCCACTTGGCTATCGTCCGCTAGATTCCTTGTTCGTAGGATTTCTCCCGGAGGAGCGTGGTCGGGACCAGATTTGATGCGCTGGAAGTAGTGGCGAAGCTTCACGGAGGACATGAGCAAGGCATAGAGGAGCTTCGGACCTCGAGTAGCGCTCCTTTGATCCGTGAAGTACCTCGCTCACGTAATAGATTGGTCATTGTATACCTTCCCTTTCGACCGTCAAGACCGCGCCACCGCTTGTGGCGTGCAACCTAGGTACAGCAGAGCTGCTCGCCATGCAGCTGGGTAGTCAAGGCGGGAGGATTGGGCGGTATCGCTTGAGATCTGGAAGGATCTATCGGCTTCTTCCGTCCCACTCGAAACCATTGTGCTTGCGCAGGGCCTTAAAGAAGGGCAGCCCGCGTTCGCCTTGACGGGAAATAAACCTACTTAGAGCAGCCATCCGCCCAGTGAGGCTCTGTACTTCCTTTATGGTAGTTGGAGCCTGCATATTTTCAATGGCTTCGATTTTTTCAGGGTTGGCAGAAATACCTTGCGAGCCAATAACATAACCGAGCAACATTCCAGATCGAACACCAAAGGTACACTTCTCTGGATTTAATTTTATTCGATGCCTGGTGAGATTATGAAAAGTCTCTGCCAGGTCTTTTACATGATCTGGAGCATACTTGCTCTTTACAACTATGTCGTCGACATAGACCTCGAGTTTTTCAGCGTGCTGCGGAATGTCTTCTCCATTAAGTATTTGGAACGTTAACACCGACATTGCTTGTGAGACCGAAAGACATGGTCGATAGCGAAAGTGCGAAAAGGGGTGATGAAGGCGATCTTCTCTTCATCCTCGGGAGATGCTTATTTGGTGGTAACCGGAGTAAGCATCTAAAAACTCGAAATTGGCGTCGAAGTCGCATCGACCACCGGTCAATCTGAGGCGCGGAAATTGTCCTTAGGACAAGCGGCGTTCAGATCTATGTGATCGACACATCCTCCACTTGCCGCCTTTCTTCTTTACAATGGCGGGTTGGCTAACCACTCGGTGTGATCAACCTCGCGGATGAACCCAAATGAAAGCGGTTGCTGTCGATCTTTGATGATCCCTGTTTGAATTCAGCGGCGAAGCTTGGCGAGCAGGCTTTTGTCGGCAGGACAGCCGGTTTGTGCTCGATTACCTCCTTGGGACTCGGGCATGTCGGATGGCTCCCGGCGAATACATCTGCATTAGCTCGGAGGAAGGCAACGAGCTCGCTTTCCTATTTGGGGTCAGATTGGCCCCAAGTGAACTATCTTGGAAGTATCATCAAGCGGCAGTGAACTTCCTTGGTTTCTCCCCTGGTGAAGGAGACCCTAGGCGTCTGAGACTTGGTCTGCGGAACTTGAGACATGCGGCGGAAGTTGGTCGATCGGGGCAAGGGACGCTCGTCGCAATCGAGGCGACTTTGTGGTTGCCCTTGACCGTGATCACACCGTTAGGACCGGTATCTTCACGCAATGGTAGCGTGGTGGGACACGACCATAAACTTACCGAGATGGCCTGCCCAAGATTGCGTTATCTGCCGATGGAAAGTCAACCACGTCGAAAGTGATCAATTACGTCCGGAAGTTGCTTGGGTTGCGAAGGTGACAGGCGGACAACACGCCCTAACGGCTTGACGACTTCTCCGGAACAATTCCATAGAAGGGCATTGCGACTTCCTTGACTTGGAGCGAGGAATTTGCATCTCGTCCAAGACTTTAGCGAAAGCAAGTCCAAAGCGCTCCGCCGTCCACTAAGACACGGCCAACTCTCGCGTTCGATGGTGGGCGACCACCGATGGGAGCCGCGAGGCTTGGTCATCCCAGTGGGGCAATCCTCCCGAGAGAAGGAGATGGGGACCTCGATCCACTTCATCGATTCAGTGAGGTTTTGCCTTTTCGACGTTAATGGACCTCCCGGCGGCTTCTTTGAGGCTGCGCCGAGAGGTGTAAGCCGAGGAGCCGCCGAAAATGACGGCGATATGGTTCACGGCTCTTGATATTCATCATCATCTTCCGATCACCATCGTCGGTTTGGCGCTTGGCCTTACCGGCATCACCTTGTTCGGGCGGGGTGGGCATTGGGCCCTTGCCGTTGTAAAAATCTTGAGCTTTGCAGCCCAAGTTCTCTGATGGCGTATATCATGCCCGTAGTCTTTGGTGGCACTTGCAAAATCGATCGCTCGAACTTTCTTGCCTTGTCCGCCTCCTGAAAGAGCTTTTTGCCCTTGTAATTATTGTTAGGCTTCTTACGCCCATCTTTGGGAGGAGGTGTGCGATCCATACTGCGACGGTATTATTCGCATCACCTTTGTTCTTCTTCTTCAGGACTTCTTGTCACGGGAACATTCTTCTTGCTCTTCTTCTTCTCATCCACACCAGTGGTAGGCGGCTCGCTCTTGTCGAACGCCTTTTTATCTTGAACGCAGCTCTGCGGCGTTAGCATATGATCGGCCGCCTTGAACAGGTCGTTGGCGGTCGGTCTCGTTGATCTCGAGACCACAGGTGAGCCGCTTCGTCGCGGACTCCGTTTTGAAGGCGCGGACAACGGATTCATCCGAGATGTTCGGGATCGTGTTGCGGATCTTAATGAAACGCTTCACGGTTGCGGAGGTCTCCCGTTCATCTGGATCATCTGGTGCAGATCATCCTCCTTGCCCGAGACGTCGTAATAGCTCTGGAAATTAGCGATCGAGCGTCACAAAGCTGGTTCCATGGTGATGGAACCCCCGCCGATTGAACGACCCGCGTCCGGCGGCACCCTCCTCAAGGACGATCGGAGGTAATTAGCCATAACGAGCTCGTCACCCGGCGCCATGATGGCCGTGGCGTAGATGGAAAGGAATTCTTACGGGTTACGAGTCCCATTGTACCTCTCCATGTGGCGGGCTTAAATTTTGAGGGCCACCGGACGGGCCAAAGCTTCGTCGGAGAAAGCCTGCGACCCAAAGCATCTGACCGGCCACCTTCCCCGCGAACCTAGTCTTGAGAAGGCGTTGGTCTGTTCGCGGAGAACTCCTGCTGAACAGGATGATTCGGCTGGAGAAACTCTCTCGGGACAATCCACCACGCCCTTCCTCGTGGTGGCGGCGACGCTCCTCACGAGGGGACCGTCCGTGATCATCGCGTCTTGGCGCTTGCCCCCGTGGTCGCGATGACTCGAGGACTTGGCGGCGGCGGCGACCACGGGTAGTCTGCTCATGGGCGGTGATCCTTCGATGGTGGCGGGGTCCGCGATCGTCGAGCTGTCCGAATCATTCCGGCGATTTGGTGCTGCCGCTGGAGGAGTTGTTGACTTCTCCTAGAGACTTTAGGCCTTGACCGGTCGCTCTAGGTTAGGCGCATAAAGACGCCGCCCATGCGCGGCGAGATCGACTGATTGGTGGATCTAAGGACCGTTGCTATAGCCGAGCCGTTCCGACTTTGATCTATGGGTCCGGAATCTCTGAACCATCCGCGTTACGCGCCTGAGTCGAGTCCGCGGCGAATTGACCGAGGGAAGCTTCCACCGAGACTTAAGCGTCGATCTGCGGCGGTCGCGACATTGCCGCTTACACCGGTCGCGAAACCGTGCTAAGGTCGATTGATGGAATCGTCGAGGCTGCGGCGAATGGCGTCTTGCTCGCGGCGACTGCGCGACCTCGTCTTGATGCCGAAAGCGAGTTAATCTGCCCGACCTAGCCGGCCGTCCGCGGCCGTCACGGGATCCTCGAGAGGTTCCTACATCGGCCATGTTAATCTTTGCGGGGCCACGCGAAGGTATGCTAGGCGGTGTCATCGCTGTGTCTCCACGGTAGAATCTACCGACATAGCCTTGGAATCCGATAAATCTAAACCGTCGTAAAGATCGTCGGTTCCGTAATCGTCGTCGATGACGGGAGTGCGATCTGAGGCTATCTCTGCCATGTAAGCGGAGACATCGCCTCGGATGCGAAGCGTTCGAGACCGAACAGATCGTCTGAATCGGCGAGGATGAGACATCTGTCGCCGAGTCGTAGGCCTCGGGAAGTATCTACAGATCGGCGACGGAGTTCGACATGCTCGATCTGCGTGTCCCCACGGACGGCGCCGGTTGTCGGCGGTTGGGATATCGACCCAAGTCAACCAAGGTTCTTCAAAGAGGAGATAGGAGACCGCCGAACAACCACGAACAAAGAACGAGCAGAGATGGGGTTTTATCCTGGTTCGGGCCTCTCGGGAGAGATAATAGCCCTCGTCCGACCTTTCTTATATATCGAGATGAATACAAGAGGTGGCTCGGCGAGGCGAACAAGTCTCGGTGAGATTATGAGTGTCTGGTGAGTAGCATGCGACAAAGTAATCTTAGATGCGGATCGTCTAAGTCGTCGATGCTCCCTAAGCGCCCGTGAGGGCATGGTTTATATAATCTGAGCAAACCGACCTACCAAGGAATATCGGGCGGGCTAACTACGAGATCGTAACAAACTCAGTACATGCCAAATATAACCTACGGTAGATAAGGTAAGCTCCTAATCTCGGGGATCACAACTCCTTATCCAATCCGGGAAACTAACGTCCGGGTCTTCACGTAATCGTGCAGAACTCCTGTTCGAGATGGACTCAAACACGATTCCTTGGCCACTACGCACCACACCAGCCAGGAAGCTGTTCGGCAAGATGCATATGGGCCAGATAGAACCTTCCAGGGAGCTGGGCCCTGGTAGGCTGTCCGAAAGGGCCGTCAGGGAGTGGGCCATGGCAATGGGCCGTAATTTAATCCCCGACAATGCTCCTCTGCAAGATCCTTCTGAACAACAATTCCATCCTGACTTGTTGCATGGGGATGCTTAACTATTATCTAAAAAGTTAAATAGATGAGATCAATAAAGCATGCTTTTTTACGAACGAGTGGATAAGACAAGATGGAAATAGTCAATGGGATGAGAAAATATGTCAACAATGGTTTTTGAAAATAATTTTTAATTTAATATAATCAATTCTTAAGCTACTCCAACTATCTAAGGCTTGTCCTACAGTCTGGCTCTGATACCAACTCTGTAGGGACTTGAAAATGGAGTCGAGTCCTCTTCGTGCTTTGCCTGTTCTAGTTAGAACACAAAAATATACAACTCTTGAATTATGACTATCAAATGAACAAACTTTATTACAACAAAGTGTTTACCAACATGGCAAATATTACAAAGTTTTGGGTTGACAGCCTTGCAACAGATGGAAACATTAAATAAACAAAATACAACTGAAACACCATGAAGAACCAAATAAACTCCACAAGCAAGGATGTAGAAACGCACTTCTAGACGTCAGAGTAGCTTTCATCTTGAACTCCAATGACGAAGTCATCTTCGTGGTGCACCTTTGGCATAGTCCTCCTCCTAATACTTTTCACCTTTTGGACCAAAGCTATGCGGCTCGTGAACTGCTCGTTGGATTGAGCAGCCTCGTGAATAAAACTTAGGGGTGGGGTATATTTAACACATTCGCAAGCCAATTGACATTATGCAGATATAGGATATACAAGAAAAGGCTAGGGTTATTTGCATAAAACCCAATTTTATAATGTCTATCAAACCAAGAGTTCAGTGGCTACTTAGTCAAGGCTGTCCCGTTTCAGCACACATGATCGCACTGTTCTACTTAAGATTGACTAACACGAAGAATCCGTCCTTAGAAAATGGAGTGGGTCCCACATTGGGCCCGGTTCTCATGCTAAGCCACATCCACGAAGCAACCAACCACTCCAATCAAGTTTTATGAAAATAACCTAACCCGCTAGTATCCCCAGCTACACAAGATTCCCACGTAACAAATCTGACAACACAACTGTCCATTTGCGAATCATGCAAAACAATCATTTGGTCTTGTGGATGTCACAAGGATGACAAAATTCCTATAAATTAGTAGCAAAACTAAGTAGATATTAATCCAACTAAGCAGTATATCTAAATTAGTAGCAAAACTAAGTAGATATTAATCCAACTAAGCAGTATATCATGCTGATAAATAATATAGTAATATTCCTAGGTTTCCAGAGTTATGGTATAACATGTGTAATGGGATTTAACTAAACCTAAACATGTAGCTTTTATAGATTTCACATAATAGGAATTTGGTAACACCTACTAAAATATTCATAATGTGGGACATGACAAAATGATAAACATTGAACTTGCCTTGATCCAAGAAGATACTTTTCTCATCTGTTAATCCAGCGGCTGCATCGATGATTTTCGAATCTAAGGTCTTGTTCTTTTCAGCTTATCGTATCGTTGAGTATTACTGTAGCAAATTTTGTTATTTTTATATAGCTTATATGTTGTGATAATTTGTAACGATTTTTTCGTGGCTTTAGTAGTCCTTCCAAAAATGTTAAAACTATTTTTTAATTATTTTTTATAATATTTAGACTTTTTTTAAGTGTTCTAAAATTTGCTACAGTAATACGCCAACGCAACAATACGCTCAAAAGAACAAGGCCTAACACATGAATCACGAGAAATAAGTACAACAAACAAATTAGCAGAAAAAATATGATGAATATATATGCTCATGAAAATTATTCAAAATTAAAGAATACACTTTGCGGAGCATTTATAAATTTAGTTTCTAATTTTTAGACGAGCGTAAATAAAGATATTAAACTAACAAAAGCTACTATTCATACCAAATATTTTAAAAAGTAAAGAAAAATATCAGTTGGCCGGCCAAAACAGCTCGTCCCAGTAAACACCTATTTGTTAGCGTTGCCCTAGCTCGGATACCGATAGCCCAGGCGCAACGGCCCAGTGACAATCGGCCTGCTAGCGTTGCCCTAACTCGGGTGGAGGAAGGCGGCGGCCTGGCACGGTGCTAGCGTTGCCGGTGGCAGTTAGCTCGGGTAGCCTAGCGCGGAGGCCCGAAGGGCATGGCACACATAGGCCTTGTACAATTCAGCTTATCCTAGCGTAGCTAGCCTAGCGTTTCAGCAAAATTTATATAACCTGAGTGGGGCGCAGCTCGGCCTGTCTGACCTCGCCTGATAGGTGGGTCCCGCTTGCCGGCCATCTGGAGCATGGGAAGGTGGTGGTCTAGCGGATCACATCCGACCATGAGGATGAGGACGTCGGCTCCGACGACAAATTCCCATTGCTTTGGTGGAAGGCCTTGCACAGTGATGTCAAAAATGGATCAGTACGATGTAGAGGAATATTTCCCTTAAAAGGAATTTGGCAACAAACCGCTTACCCGAGCTGAATTGAGAGAAGACCAAAGAAAAAAAATGAGAGACCTCGGGTTGGGGAAATTACAGTGACGAACAGGGGAGATGGAGTGATTATTGCTCAGGTTAGTGGCATTTGATGGAGTAGAAACATGCAATAGTATCTCCATTGATAACCACTAAAGGGGGATGAACCATTTTGGGGCTCTTCCTCTTCCATTTGGTGGCTGTGCAAGGAAGACAGGGAGACAGTGCGCATGAACAGTGAAGAGGCAGCTTGTGCGTGATGAAAGAAAGAGAAGGATGATAAAGAAAGAGAGGAGAGAGAGAAAAAAGTGGATGACATGTGGGTACAAAGGGAGATAAAAGGAGAGTAAATAAATACAAGGGTCAAAAACAATATAGTAAAAATTATGTTTTTCTTTCTTTCCCAAATTATTTATCAAAATAAAATTATTGAAAACAATATATAAATATTATTTTTGGAAAGATCACCAAATATTTATTTTTGATTTTAGGATTTTCACGCATGCAACCTAGGGTTACACAATTGTAGGGATAATTAGCAAATAAATTTATGTACGAAATGAGGATTGTCGGCATATTTCAGCTGACAGGTTTTCCGAGTGTTACTCCGGTTGTTCGGCAGTGGGTGTGTGCGTAGTTAGCTCACTCCTCTCTTCTCTCCCGCGAAGAACGCGATCAAACACTAAGTTTACTCAGGTTCAGGGCTTCAGGCCCCCTGATCGGGTAACAGCCGTAGTCGTGCACAAGGTCCTTGCCAAGTGAGTACTGGCTACCTTCGGGCGTCCGATTCGAGAAATGATCGACCAACCCATTTTATAGATGCACCCCCAGCCCTTATATACCCGGGCTGGCCTGGGTCACAGAGTACTGAACAGTGTACATTAAATGATCCTCGCCACTGTTGCTGTCCCATCACTGACCACATGTCGAAGTCGCCACCCTACAGTGCTCCCACAGTGTCTGGGGGACAGGAAGGACGTGACAGGGCAGGAACCTACCCCTGCTCCCCTGTCACTGCACCTCATCACACACACCTTTAGAAGCTACTGCGTAGCTGATGCCATGTAGTGGTGGGGGAAATAATTTCATCAGACCCCCTCCCACTCCGTCAGACCAGTTCTGTCACATTGAATGCATCAGATCTGGGACGATTCATGCTCGTCCTTAATAGGGAAGCTTCCTCCCTCTTTCGCTCTGACAATGAGGCCCTACACTTTTCGGCTAGTCCTGAATGCACCTATCCTAAGTGCGTCGCTCGCCCGGCTGCTCGACATACGTACAGGACGCTTTGCTTCGGGGCCTACTCGTCCACCTGCTCGGTGGATCGACACATAGCCTGATCTCCTAATGTTGGGGCCTGCTCGCCCGTCTGCTCGCCAGATCAACATGTTGCCAAAGTAGTCAACTCAACTAACTTTACCTAGAAGCAGACCTTGATCTGCTTGGGCTCGATGTTGCTGAGTTGTGGACACTCGCGGATGGACTATTGGTCCCACATGGCAGCAGCACGGAGGTACACCCCGGTATAAAATACACCGACAAGGATGTTACACGGCATTGGCAAGATTTCACATATTGTACCTCTCTCAGAAGCCGTATCCATTTATCTACAATTTAACACCTAAATGTTATTATCTGAAGGGGGAGGCCACCTTGCATGTATTTGTAGGGCATAACAAGGTCATTAATTGACGTGCAGAATTCAAGCGTAGGCTACCTCCTCCAACCAACCAGAGTCCATAAATGTTAGTGAAACCAAACCCCCTCTTTAATCCAGGTAGCGTTGCACGTGTTTGGGCCATTGCACAAAGTTAACAAATACCCAAACTACTCTCTGTTTTCAGGAAATAAAAAGGGCTACGCACGCTTGTATTTGGTGCTTCGCATTGAACTTGTAGCAATGTAAGCCCCTAGAGGGAGTCCGTAAGGTTGAGAGGCATCAGGAACTTCCATTAGAGCCATTAGAGCCGACCCAGCAGGGCCCACATAAAACCAACTCAGGGAAGCCCAAAGGCAAAGAACTGTTGCGTGGATTGACTTAGTCAAAACGACCAAGCCCGAGCAAAGGCCTGCTGGCCACCATCACTATGAGTTGTCCAAGCAAGGGGTTGCTTGTAATCTTGCTCGGAAGGAACCTTTTTTGGTTTGTGCTAGCAAGGCAGACACATGTTAGACTGTCGCATACTAGGCATGGCTTCCCCGGTGAAGTCATGTGGCTGACAAATGGAATGATTTTCCATCAAGCAGCAGTGACAGAGTTCGGCGCAGCGCTGCGGTCACAGCAGTGGGCCTAGGTTGGCTGGCGGGATAGATATCTACTTCGCACAGTGATACACCTCGGTCAACGCTCCAAACAAATTGCTAACGCCATGATGAGCGGGGCCTGCAGACGTCAGCAATAGTAGGACCTCGGATCATGGTTAGCCTAAACGGTAAACGGTAAACAGTCGGTCACCCTTTGTTTAGCATTTAGACGGTTTAAACGGTGTTTACACGGAATTAAACGGAGTAAACGGTTTCTATTTATATTGATAAAAATAGCATATATTTTAAATTAAAATTGATATTTTTTAGGCATAGCAAACTAGGAGTAATGGAGTATAGCTATTATCATAAGCAGATAGCGGTGATACTATATTAATACTAGTAGAATTGTAGATTGAAATAGAAATTACACCAGTATTGGACTATTGGTGTATCAAAAGAGCATATTGAGCATTACTGATAGAGTGCTAGTACATCATAAAGATAGAAATCACAGCTTCACGTCACATATTAAAACCGCAAAGCAGTACTGCACAAACAAAAATTGAAAACACTTATTAATAGAGCAGTACCTAGGGACGACGTGGGGCCCACATGGCTCGAGCGCGAACGCATGGGGCAGGCCAGAGTCTAGGAGGGAGGTGAGAGCACAAGAGTTTAGCTGGCGTGAACGGAGTATGGGAGTGAAGTGAACAAATTAAGAATTCTAGTGCATTACATATCCTAAACGGCCTGTTTAATAATGTTTAGCTCGTTTAATTCCGTTTAATCATGTTCTGTTTAGCCCGTTTAGTCCGTTTAATCCTGTTTTTGACCGTTTAAACCGGTCAACCGTTTAATTCACCGTTTAGGGTCAAAACTGCACGGTGTTCGTCTGAACACCGTTTAAACACCGTTTAAACACCGTTTAAACGGCCGTTTAGGTGAACACTGCCTCGGATGCATCCCCGAGAACACTAAATACCTCCTCTTTTGCATCAAAGAAGGGGGACGGATGCACCGGAACACAAACACACACCACTCACTCTGTAACGCAGGTGTTGAAGTTCTTTTCCAACCTTACTGTAAGCCTTCATCACGCAAGTAAGAAACCAACTGGAGTAGGGTCGTTGCCTCATCGAAGGAGTTTGAACCAGCAGTATAAACCTTTGTGTTCTGCGTTCTACCTTTAGCTACCACCGTAGGATCCACACTTGAGCCGAATCGTGTAGGGTCCAAACAATCCGCCCTCCCCTCTACAAATCTCTGCGATCCGCTCCTCGGGGCCTTCAGGTTCCTGGCATCAACAGGGGCATTGTGTTTCGATTTCTCTAGGGGAAATGTGCTGTCGTGCTTCGGGCATTGTCCAACAGTTCTATTGTGCTAGTTGTGTTCTACCCAGTGATCAAAGATGTTTGGTTCTAGGTGGTGCAATGGTTGTCGATAAGGTCAGCTGCTCATGGTTAGTTTTGAAACTGCTGGTTTATAAATATTTCCTTCCTAGCTAGAGCATTTTATGGGTAAATATGTTCAACCTCTGCAAAGTGTGTACAAACTATATGAATATCCGTGTTTTCAAATATGAACAAAAGATTGGTTATAATTGAGCAAGGTACGGTGTTTTGTTGCAAATGGCGTGTTTAAGCCAATTGCCGACTTTAGGTGTGGCCAGTTATATTTTGATCATTAAATATTTATTTATTTTACCAAATTGTTTCCTCAACGAAAACTTTTTGTGCCATGTGTGCCCATAGCCTGGACTGTGTCTGTGGTCGTCGTTGTCACATCAGAGCATCAATAATGTGATAAAATTTGAACAATGTCGAAAAAGCTTAGAAATTTCATGGTCATTGTTGCATTGGGATATTTTTGTGATGCCATGGTTGTTGTGGGAATTAATTGAGATAACAATTAACTAGAAGTTTGATGGATAGATGCGAACATACTCCCTCTATTTGTGAGAAGAACTCGCTGTTGACTTTTGATCACACGTTTGACCATTTGTCTTATTTAAAAATTTATTTTAAATATATAAAAATATAAAATATACTTAAAATATATTTAATAATAAACCAAATCACAACAAAATAAATGATATTTACATCTTTTTTAATAAGACGAATGGTTAAATATGTGTACAAAAGTAAACAACAACTTCTTTTCGCGAACGGAGGGAGTACATTGCATCGTAGCAACAAGAGCTGGCATTCAACTAGCAGACAAACGGCTCATAATTAAGAAGGCACAGAACTACCTCAAGTATGGCAAAACGGAAGTTTTACACAACTTGATCGATACGAGAGGTCTTGCTTCTTAGATGCATGCATGCAGTATGTGGCACGTAGCTCCAGATCGCTGGGAATCTAATTTCCTTCGGTGTTCTCGTTTCGATCATCTGTTAGGTATGGAAGGTATCAAGAAACATGACGATTACTTCTCTGCACGTCACTGCCTAAAATGGTTGCCCAGTGCTAGTGTTCTTCAAGAGAAGGGCCGTGAGCCCACAAACTGGTAACGCCAAGTCGCCAATAAACATACATGTGCATGGCCATTGAGAAAAAACAATATATCGCACTTGTATATGATTGGGAATCATGGGAAAATTGGATACTTGTCTTCGGATCAATAGCGCGAATGTCCCGGTTCTCTAATTTTGTCGATAAAATGATGAGTGTCGTCATAGAAGATCAAGCAATACAATTGTGTTGATAGTATTAGTGAATTGTTGTTTTTCTCTATTAATTTAGATTTTTTGGTGAATTAGTCAATGCATTCAACTCAATACTCCCTCCATCCCATTATACAAGGCGCAACTGGAAAAAATGCAGAGACCAAGGAATCACTCGTCCCGACGCCTGATGCTTCGCTACACGCGCTTCCATCGGCCAACGCAATACCGACGCAGATCGCTACCATCGCCCTATTTTTTCGCGCGCGCAGCTAGCAAATTCCCCCGCGCGCTATGCATGCAACACCATGCAGCCATGCAGTTCACTCTTTTTCTGCGCCTGCCGCTGCATGCGTCGGACGCTCGTGACCACCTGGTTGGCTGACTCCGCGTGCACTCAATGTTTGCATGCGTGTGTACAGGAGCCGAGAAGTGCCGCCCTGTATTCTGAGACTTGGAAAAAAAACAGTTGCGCCTTGTATAATGGGATGGAGGGAGTATTTTTTTATACAACATGAACCTCAACTCGAGTATATATTCGATGTTGTTCAATTAAATAGAAAAATTTTCACCTGCTTCTGTTCTAGGTTTTTAGTTCACAACATCGTCATGGTTGGTGTAATTAAACTAAAAATTAAACCCACCCAACTCAAAAGATTGACGTCCCAATCATTATATAGCTGGTCGGTGCATGCATTAATAGATGGCGTGGTATCCAGGGCAAACGAGCACTCGATGCAACCAGCGAATCCCGTGTGTCCGATGGAAATCAAGCGACGGAGAGATTAACCATGTCCTTTTGCATTCAGGCTCTCGTTTTCTCCAACTCTGAGCTCGCCCCCACAAGTGATGGCAAGCGATTTGCTCGTCCGCGCCAATGCTAGCGCGCGCGTGAAAATCCATCGACGCCAACGATTCGGCAAGGGCGAGGTGTCCGCGTGCAACGCACCAAACGGCGGCCAAATTCGACGGCGCACCGGTGACCGCGTTGGCAGCGAACCAAACATGCCATTAGCCCCCTGCCCCTTCACCCTGAACTTCTGAAGCACATGATGTCATGATCACAACCCTAGCGGCCTGCCTCGCCATCTTTCTTAGTTGCGCCGTCCTCAACTCGCCGTTGCCTTGTTTGAGGGATTTTTCATTTTTTGTCACTTTTAAAATTTGTGTTTCAGTTCTTGCCATCCTGATTCTTTGTCCATGATTTAGATGCTTTCATATGTTATACACAGGGGTTGCAAAAACAAATTTTAAAAAGTGACAAAAAAGAATTGAAATCTCCCTTCTTGGAGGATGCATTGGCGACTGCAGGCGTAGGGTGCTATAGTCCCCAGCTCACCGACACCTGGAGAGCTGCCACCATCGCTGACTCGCCGCCTCGTAGAGGGATGACTTTTCAGTGCCTAGAGGCATTGGGCAGCTAGTCTCCTATTCCTCTCTGCCGCTTAAAGAACTAGAGCGGCTTTCTCTCTATCATCCCTTATTCATACTCTTTTTTTTCCTCAGATTTAGTCCCCATGGATTGGTTGCCGATTGGTTGCCATGAAAAAGGGAAACGCCTGGAGCCGGGAGTCCGGCGCATCCGGACTCCCGCGCTGCGGCCCGGCCCGCGTGAGCGGCTTGAGGGAGATATGGATTGCTGCATGCACATGCAAGTGGGGCCCACGGGTATTTTATTTTTTCGGCGTCCATAATTTTTGACTGGGTGCTCCAATCCACAAACCGTTTGCGCCAACGTGTTCCTCGTAATTTTACGAACAAAACAAGATATATGTTGCCATATAACTCCTCAAACTTATCTGGTGAAACTTGGGGTTTACCTACTGATACTTGAGTTTCGCCTAGTAAAACTTGGGTTTCATACTCGTAAAACTTTGCCGAATTGTCAAGTTTCATCAGGTTTCATCCAAGTTTTTCAAGTTTCTTCAAGTTTCATCAGGTTAATTCAAGTTTTATCAAGTTTCAACAGGTTTCATCCAAGTTTCACCAGGTTACATCGAAGTTTCATCAGGTTTCATCAGAA
This sequence comes from Raddia guianensis, assembly GCA_036346415.1. Taxonomy (NCBI): domain Eukaryota; kingdom Viridiplantae; phylum Streptophyta; class Magnoliopsida; order Poales; family Poaceae; genus Raddia; species Raddia guianensis. Next base: position 48,156,762 of record CM070536.1, on the reverse strand, counting down.
CACAGCCAAGTTTCATCAAAACACGGCCAAGTTTCGCTAGTATAAATGTAAGTTTCATAAGTGTCTTCTCCTAGTTCACATTAAAAAAAAGAAAAATTCAAAAAGTATTTAAAATGGGTTGCTCTTGATTTTAGAAGAATTATGAAATTTATTTCACGCATTTTGGACACTGTTTGAATTTTGCACAAAAATCAGAAGTTTAATTGAAAATTTGATCTAAGACATGCCAGTTATCTAGTCGCTACCAGTTATCTAGTCACTGGACGTGGGCGCACGGCATCGCGTAGGATTGGCTCGGTAGCGTAGGATCCGACGACTAGCGAGCGCCCAGCAATGTGCGCGCGGGGCGTTGCGCATGCATCCGTCGGATCGGCGCGGTGTCCGTCGGATCGATGGCCTGGGCACGTCCGGACCGAGCGCCAGGCGTCGGACGTCCGACGCCTGGCGCTGCCCCATGAAAAATGGATTGAGATTGCTAATTTTGTATGAGATTTAAGTTTTCATTTTTTCCATTCCTAAGATAGCTAGTCAACATTTCATAAATTTCATGGAGTCCAGTTGTAGCTTGTAAGAAATGTACTCTACTGTAAGCAATTCAGCTGTAACTTGTAGGCGATGCAATTTGATGTAGCAAATCATTTCCTTTGAATTCAGTATGACAATCAAATTATTCAACATTTCTGTCAAAGATTCGGTTCAACAAAGTTTGAGAATCAAAGTATTAGAGCTTCATAAATTAGAGAAATTAGCTATCCAAATAAAAACACACACTGTTCAGCTGAGGATCATTCTGTGGAGAATTAATTTATGCTTATGGGAATTGATAAGTTAGTTTGTTCCAAATTTTTTAGATTGCGGAATAGACATGTTGTATTCCTTTGGGTGAAGTATTTATAGTACATGAGATGGGCCTTCCCCAAGGGCCTAATATACTCTAACACTCCACCGTAATCTGAATGGCACTAAGTGGTTCAGACTGATACAAAGCAAACACACACTCCCCGTAGTCAAAACAAAGTGACCATCAAGAAGAAAGAACAGCAGCAACCCAAGTATTGCATTACTCCCTCGTAGTCGGGACAGCCGCGCGCATGTTCAGGCTGGACCGAAACTCAGTGAAGACCGTAGTTGACAGCCCTTTAGTGAAGATGTCGGCGTACTGCGAAGACGTCGGGACGTGATGAACGCGCACATGACCGAGAGGGACGCGCTCACAGACAAAAATGCAGGTCGATCTCGACATGCTTGGTGCGCTGATGCTGAACCGGGTTCGTCGAAAGATATACCGCGCTGACATTGTCGCAATAGACAATGGTGGTACGTCGAAGAGGAGAGTGGAGCTCCTGAATGAGTTGACGTAGCCAGCACACCTCTGCAACACCGTTGGCGACGGAGCGGTACTCAGCCTCAGCGCTGGATCGGGACACTGTGTGCTGTCGCTTGGAGGACCAGGAGATGAGGTTGTCGCCAAGGAAAACACCATAGCCAGATGTGGACTTACGCATGTCCGAGCAGCCAGCCCAATCAGCGTCAGAGTAGACTGTCAAATCAGCGGAGACAGCCTGATGCAGAAACAGACCAAGATCCAAAGTGCCTTGTAGATAGCGCAGAATGAGCTTCAAAGCAGCGAAGTGAGGCTTCTAAGGATCATGCATAAATAAGCACACCTGCTGGACTGCATAGGTGGTGTCTGGCCGAGTGAACATCAGGTACTGCAAGGCCCCAGCGAGACTGCGATACAGAGTGACATCGGTCACAGTGGCTCCGTCAGCAGATAGTTTGGAGCCTGTGTCCACTGGAGTATTGCACGGCTTACAGGATGTCATACCAGCACGCTCCAGGATGTCCAGGGTACACTGTCGCTGACAAAGAAGAATACCACCATGCTGAGGTTGAACTGATATGCCGAGAAAGTGACATAGAGGGCCAAGATCCTTCAGAGAGAACTGGCATTCCAGGGCAATGATCATCCAGTTGAGCAGGTCGTCTGAGGAGGCTGTCAAGACGATGTCATCCACATAGAGCAGCAGGTACACCATGTCAGCACCATGATGACAGTTGAATAAGGAGGTGTCCGACTTAGCTTAAACAAACCCGAGGGAACGGTGAAAGGAAGCAATGGTGCTATACCAAGCTCGAGGTGCCTGCTTAAGACCATAGAAAGACTTGCGGAGCAAACAAACATGGTCAGGATAAGATGGATCCACGAACCCTGATGGCTGGGCGCAATACACTGTCTCCGTGAGAGTGCCATGCAGAAAGGCGTTATTGACATCCAGCTGCCGGAGAGACCAACCTCGAGAGAGAGCCAGAGAAAGGACTGTCCTGATGGTGGCTGGCTTGACAACTGGGCTGAAGGTCTCGTCAAAGTCAACCCCGGGGCGCTGAGTGAAATCCTGAACGACCCAACGAGCCTTGTGTCTATCAAGTGAGCCATCTGCATTCAGCTTGTGCTTGAAGATCCACTTGTCGCTGACGACGTTAGCACCGGCCGGTGGTGGGACAAGATCCCATGTGTGGTTGGCACGAAGGGCCTCGAACTCCCTAGTCATCGCCTCGCACCAGTGTGGATCGGCCAGAGCGGCACAATACGAAGTCGGCGGGGGAGGAAATGCCGCGACGTGAAGAATAAGCTAATCGCGACAATGCCAGCTTTGCGACGCATGACCATGCGATGAGCATTGGTCACAGGAGGTAGAGGGGCCCCGTCGGCAGCAACATGTGGAGGGGGTCCAATAGGGGCAGCGGGAATTGGTGTTGTGGCCAACAAAGGGACCGGCAAGGCAGCGCCGATAGCATCCTCGGCGGGGTGCGGCATCGAGCCTCACCGGCAAATCCTATGGTCGGGTCCAACAGGCGCGGAACCGTGCCGTGTCGATGGAGGGACCGGTAGGGCAGCGCATGCAGCACCCACAGCATGGGATGTCGGCGCCAAACCCGAGAAGGATGGTGGCACTGTTGGCAGCAGCCTAGGTGGAGGAAGCGACAGTGGAAGCAGTGACGGTGGGGGTGGTCGACGTGGCCACTGGTGGGGCAGAGTCGGCCGACGCTGCGCAGGTACCTGCATAAGTCAACAAGGCACGGACTCCGATAGGGACAGGAGGACAGGCTCGTTCGGTTAGAAAATCAAGGTCAGGACTGGATGACGTGGAGGTGGAGGTGCTCGAGACAAAAGGAAAGTGTGACTCATCAAAGGTGACATGACGAGAGATGATCACACGGTTGGATGTAAGATCCAAACAATGCCAGCCTTTGTGGTCGAAGGGATATCCGAGGAAGACACAAAGGGTGGAGCGGGGAGCGAGTTTGTGCGGGGCGGTGCTAGAGAGGTTAGGGTAGCATGCACAATCAAACACGCGAAGATTGTCGTAGACAGGGTGAGTGACGCGAAGGGCAAAGTGAGGAGTGGAGTGAGGGAGAGTGGAGGTGGGACATATGTTGAGGAGGTAGGTGGCGGCATGGAGGGCCTCAACCCAGAAGGAGGGTGGGAGGCTCGCTTGAAATAGAAGAGAGCACATCACATCGTTAGTGGTACGAATGGCGTGTTCGGCTTTTCCGTTCTAAGGAGAGGTGTAGGGGCACAACATGTGGAAGAGAACACCTAAAGTAAGGAAGAAAGACCTAGACGTGGTGTTATCAAACTCGCGGCCGTTATCAGTTTGCACACACTTGATGGCTGTGCCAAACCAAGTCCGAAAATAGGAAAAGAAGTGGGAGATTGTGGGGAACGTGTCGGATTTTAGGCGGAGAGGAAAGGTCCACATAAAGTGAGAGCAGTCATCAAGAATTACAAGATAATACTTGTAACTCGAAACACTAGCAATAGGAGATGTCCATAGATCACAATGTATTAAATCGAAATTATGAGAGGCTCGACTAGTGGAGGAAACAAAAGGAAGACGAAAATGACGACCTAACTGACAAGCATAATAAAGATGGTCGAGTTTGTCTTTATTATAAGAGATGGAGGTCAAGCTAGCTAGCCTAAAGATAGTGTTATGGCTAGGATGACCAAGACGACGATGCCAAAGCCCTCTCTTGGAGGTGGCAGCGGCGAGGGCATGATTGGTGGAGGTTGGAGTGAAGGAATAGATGACCCCGAAGCTATTGCACCTCAGGAGCACGCTCCTGGTATGAAGATCCTTCACAGCGAAACCAGATGGGTCAAACTCAACAGAACAATGGTTATCAGTAGTAAACTGACGAACAGAGATAAGATTTTTAATGAGGTGAGGAGTGACAAGGACATTACGTAAAGTAACAGGTTCCTGTGGAGTCGAAATGGTGAGGTGACCCGTGGAGGTGACTAGTAAGCAAGACCCATTGCCAACAATAATATTGGACGGGCGGGAGGGAGAGGGTGCTTGAGAGGAGGAGAGAGTACCGGCATATGAAGTCATATGAGAAGTGGCCCCCAAATCCATGTACCACTCCGAGGTGTTGCGGGGTAGAGTAAGAGACATGGTGTTGAAGGCGCTGGCCAAGGACTGCTGATCCCAACCGCCTCCCACCATCGGATTCCACGAGCCAGGGGTGGAAGGCTGCAGGGTGCCTTGATCCAAACCTGGATGCTGTGGAATGGCAGCGGCGGCGAGGGCGTGGTGGTGAGGTCACTGAGGCGTAGTCGAAGTAGGCGGTGCAGGAGGACGAGTTGGACTAAGGATGCCCGGGCCTTGAAAAGGCCAGAGCTAGACTGTACCAGTCCAAGGGTTGTAGTAGGACGGCGCAGGAGGGCGCCCGGTCCCACCACTGGGGCTGGTGCTGCTGCCACTACTGCCTCCCGCACCACCATTGTCTCCGCCCCCACTGCTTTTTCCTCTGTTTTTGCCCTTGTTCTTGCCCTTGTGGTTGTTCCCGCCCGAGGAGGTATCGGAAGGTGGACGGGGAGCAGTGGCCACAAAGGTGGAGGAAGGAGCAGCAGAAGCAGAGCCGAGTTGGAGCTCTTAGAGAAGCAGTTGGGGCCGAGCATGGCCGAAGTCTGGAAGGGTGGTCTTGTTCTCAATAATTTGCTTCTGAACCGAAAATTTTTCGTTCAGCCCACGAAGCATGGTGAGGACTTGAGTTTGGTCATTGATCGGTTGACCTAGATCCTCAAGGTTGTCGGCGTGGCTCCGGAGACGGCGACAGTAGTCGTTGATGGAGAGGTCCCCCTAGGAGAGGGCGTGGAACTGCGCCTCGGTGTAGAGTATTCAGGTCTCCTGGTTCCTAAGGAACAGATCCTCGAGACTGGTCCACACGCCACGGCCTGTGGCGGTGGCTGTCATCACCACCTCCAGAAGATCCGATGTGATGCGGCCATAAATCCAGGATAGAACAACGTAGTCCATGTGGGCCCACACTAGATCAGAGAAGCAGCCGACCAGAGAGAGGACGTGATCCGCCAGTGCGTACCAACTGAGCGTCACGAGGAAGAGTCCATGCCACCGGTGGTAGTTGGGGTTGTTGAGGTCGAGGACCACCGGGACGAGTGAGGACACGCTCGTGAGTGCGACGGCCTGCGCGTGAAGCGCGGCAACTGTCTCAGGTTCTTCAGCGGGTACTCCGACATAGGTGCCAGTGGGGTAGCCAGCACCTATGTCTGGTATGGCGACGAGAGGAACGGTCTAAGCAGTAAAAGTGGGCCCACTCGAGTCAAAGGGCCCGAAAGGGACGCGAGCTGAGCCACCACCTAAGCCAGTCGGGCCTGGAGGGAGTTGAGCCGGCACCCACCTGAGCTGAGCCACCGGCTGATGCAGCCCATAGGTTGTGGCTGTGGCCTAAGCCGACCCAGCCGTGGGCAGTCGGGTTGGGGGAGAGGGGAACTAGGGTTCCCCCCCGGCGGCGGCGGCGCCGGGCGGGCCCCGCCAGAGCGTGAGGCCGGTGGCGTTTGATGCGGCGGCGGTGTTGCAGTCTTGAAACTAGGGACGGCGGCGGCGGCTGTGTGTCGGGTGGCAGCGCGAAGCCGGCGGCGACGTCAGCGCCCGTGGGGAGCACGTGAACGCCGGGGTGGCTAGCGACGACGGCGAGGGGAGGGTGGCCGGCGTCAAGCCAGGCAGCGACGGCGGCGGTATCAGCACCCATGGGGAGAAAGGGGACGCCGTGGCCGTAGTGACTGCCAACGGCGGCGAGAGAGGAGACAACGGCGCCGCCGCCGGCGAGGGATCCAGGCGCGGCAACACCACTCGATCAAGGTACGTTGGTGTTGGGAGGATCCGCCGTAGTCGGTGTGTGCACGCCTGGAAGAACGAGGCCGGCGGCGAGGAGAGCCGCCTGCACCTCGGCAGGAAGGCCGTGGACGGCCACGGCGATCTGTTCGACGGCGGTGTCCGCGAGCTGAGCGGCGGTCGAAGGGATAGGGGGGACGAGCGCCGTCTGGCCGACCAGGGACGTCGACTCCGTGGAGGGACGAATCGGCACTGAGGACGAGGGGTCCGACATCACCGTCGTGGTGATGGTCGATGTAGATGTGGAGGAGAGATCGTCCATGGCTGACGTCAAAGGAGAGGACGGCGCCAGCGGCGGTAGGTGGTGAAATTAGGGTTTAGACTCTGATACCATGTTAGATTGCGGAATAGACATGTTATATTCCTTTGGGTGAAGTATTTATAGTACATGAGATGGGCCGCCCCCACGGGCCCAATATACTCTTAACAAAATTGACAAGTTTGCCTGACCAGCAAGCTGTTACACCAACTTCACTCCCGCTGAGAGGCATATTGTGAGGTTTTCTACTCTGAATTGGGAAGCAGTAATTGTCATAAAAAACACCTCATAACTGACCATACATGTCAGTTTAGGACTTAACCTTCGAGAAACAAGAAAATCATGTACAATTTGCCATTTGTTAAAACTTAAACAGATACACATGATACAAATTACAATAATGTACATATTTGATACACTTCTGGGCATCATTTCTTAGATAATTACACACAAGCTCATCAACCTTCCCTCCCCGAAAATCTCACGAAAAGCATGTAAGCTTCTTGTTTTCATCCAGAACTGACTATGCCAACATGTTCGGGGAATGGATCGGTTGATTTTGTTTGTTCAGAAAACAAGCTAAGCTGCTACAGAATTGTCAAGTCTTTATCTGGAGAGACCATGGTTAGGGCGACTATTCTCGAGCTGGGTAACAAGCTTGATTATATATCGAGTTGAGCTCGAGCTACTCGGTTTTAACTCGAATGCTCGAATAGCTATTCACTAAGTGACAATTTCAACCTTCAAACGGCCTAACTGATAGTACTATGTGCTCACTGATCATTGTTTTAGCACTATACTTTTATGCATTTATGACTATGATTAAGGAGAATTATTCGATGTTAACCGTATTATGTTATTGGCTTAGTATTTATCCTTGACATAGTTGCATTGCCAATGCAAAATCATAAAAATGAGATATTTAAAGATTTTCGACCCAACCGAGTCGAACTCGAGCTTAACCGAGCCAAACCGATCTCAAGTTCAAGCGTTACACTAAGCTCGATATACATTCGAGGCGAGCTCAAACTGATCTCGAGCCAAACTGAGCTCGAGCCTAGGCATGATCGGCTCGCTCAAGATCGGCTTGAATCCACCCCTGTCCATTGTGCTATATCCAAAGCTATTTAGTAAGTTCAATTCATTCATATGAAATTGAGCATCCAACATGTGGAGCATAGATGGACTTGGAGAGGGTTGCGACAAATAGGCCGAGGAGGCAACAGCGCCATCACCGGTCACCACCATCTGGAAGCCATCTGTCGCTGTCCTTGAAGTCCTAAGCCGATGTCGGCGGTGTGGATTGATGGGGAAGGGGAATGAATAAAGACGCGATAGAGGCCATTGAGACAATGACGGTGGAGTCGCGATAACCCTCGGCGGGCGGCGGTTGAACCATGGGCCCATCGGTGCGGGCACTGGATGTGGACTAAAAGGTAAGGGTGGAGATTGGCTCGGGGTGTAAGTGCAAATAAGACACGTGAAACATTATCCATCAGAATTCTGTTGGGTGACCGAGATTTCGACATTGCATAGCTGCACAAGGAAGCCCAATTGCATGCATCAGAGCATCCCAAGCAGGCCCTCTATAATATTGTAGCAAATATAGAGGAGCTGCCGGGGAGCTGCCGGTGGAAAGAAATATTTTACTATGTAGTGTAAATTGTGAAGGAAGTTTAGAAGAATGGATATAGGGGATGTCAATAGTGTTTTAGAGGGGAGATATGAGAGGTTGTTGAAGATGCTCTCGCAAAGCCCAATTACACAATACGTTGCTTCAATGGATTGTTGTCCCGATCATTAGCTCCTTGATATAATATACTACTTGCGTATATAAACTAGTGTATTTTTCCACATCTAAACATGTAACAGATAAGTCATACTAGACTATCTTGTCAGTTTAAAAGACTATGTTTTTTTTATTTAGTTAGGTTCACACCAAATTAATAAATGATTATTTTTCCTTTTATTTTTTTAAAATTTCAATTACTTTTTCCTCAAGTGAACATTTTGTTGGTTATAGCTAGCATATTCCCCATAACTACAACCACAAAATTTTAAAATCAGATGTTGCTTTTCTCGTAGAATTTATTTATATAATATGTATCTTTGCTTTATTGTTATCAGCCTTAAAACATCTATCAATCTGCCATCCAATTGCATTAAATAATGGGTAAGCCAAGTTGTATCAACCACTATAGTGGCAATAGACAGAGATGCGCAACACCAGCAAACATCCTTTTAGGGAAAAATACCATGAATGATCTAAGACAAATATAACATCACATATTCATATGTATACATTGCTGCTATCAAATTGGTTCACGAAAACAGGTTACGGATGCTTTGATATAAGCAATCAATCCAAACTAGGGAGCAACTCAAGAAGCACTGTCAACATAAATGCACTGAAGGGGCCAATCTTTTGCACTAAAGGCTCTTGACGAAGCCCTTGCATATGTAGATGACATAAATCAGACGCATGTGAGTGTATTCCATTTGGTCAGAGGCAAGTCTGATTAACTACATCTTATAAAAAGCAAAATAACACGCATACTTTTTCAATAACATTGTGTGAGACCTGTCGCTTTGTTATTTGGCAACAATCGTCGAAACACAGCATATATTTGGCTTTGGCTTTGTTGGCATCTCTCTTAATTCCTAATTTTCATTTTTCCTGCAAGATGACAAGCTCCTAGCTTGGGCTCTGGTTTCATGTGCTAATTAGGTACATGTAGGCTTTGAAGGTATCAGGAAAATTAATATTGCTCAATGTACACTGTTGCGGTCTTCGCATCCACTTAGCAGCAATATTTCTTTGACGTAGGAATGCAAATGGACCGATCCTAGGGTCACACTTGGCCTTCTCTAGTTCATTTGTTTGTACTAAAAACTTGATTCCTAATCTATTTAGTACAAATAAATGAACTAGGTAGGGTTAAAGATGGTCCTAAGGCCAACCCATTTGCATCCCTACTCCGACGTGCATGGTGCAAAATTGTTGTCCTTGCGACTGAGCACCGAAGTTGAGTGATTGACAAGTTTCTGCTCCTCTGCACGACGCCCCGCGAAACCAAATTGTATCCTTACCGATATTTTGCTCCGGTTGACAATTTACCGTTGTGAAGACCGAATAAGAAACCTCTCATTCCTTTGGACACCAGTTGCTTGCATTCGGCTAGCAATGACCAATGAGGACCTTCGTGAGACAAATATAAAATCATTAATATGGTTAAACAGATTTATCATACATGACACAACTAAAAAAATCAATCATGTTCAAAGTTGTGATTGTATATAGCATTTTCAGTTTGGATGGCACCAAACGGCTTAGTTCATGCACTGCTGACGAAATAACTAGATAGTACACAGCATCCATTTTAGTAAAATTCATAATCTATGTTAATGGCGCATAACAAGAAAGGAAGTGTCTTTATGAAATAGGATTAGATTTAGCTTAACAATTACCACTACAGAACTAAGAATTGCATGTTAATTGCAACCACTTTTATGACTCATATTAATTGCAACGACCTACTCTTGGTTCATCAATCATGTTCTTCCTCATGTGATTTTGCTTGCTTTGTGCCTGCCTTCATGTTAGTTTTTGCTCATGCTTTGCATGATTCATATCAATTAGGACGTAGCTCTGCTACAAGAAAGGATATATAGGATGTAAGATCAAGCCTTCCATGGGCTTAATGTTTTGGTAATTGATGCCAACTGGGCCTCGACGGATCGCATCAAGGCTAAGGATGTTATTTGCTAGTTCTTCTATTTTCCTTGTGTGCGTGTCTGCTTCTGGCCCATCCGGCCCATTGATGTCTGCAAGCTCATCTCTCTGGTTATAGGTCCCACTGAGCACAAGTTCCAGTTCATCTGAGTGAGTTCGAGCGGGTTCTAGAGATGCCAGGTGTCCAGGGTTCGAGAGAGTTCCTGAGTGGGATAGCTGTCCAAGATTCGAGTTTCTTAGCGCCTAAGTCTTCGAAAGTGCCAGGAAGTCTCCGGAAGCCACTTTCCAGCTGTCCAAGGGTTTCTTAGCGCCTAAGTCACCTGGGTTCCCGCCTAAGTCATCCAAGTGTTCCCGCCGAGTCCACAAAGCGACAAAATCCAAAAACCGAAGCCCTAGACGAAGACAAGAGAGAGAGAGGTGTCCGAGGGTGCCGGAGAGTGGTTTCTATAGAATTTATGGTTTATCCAATTAGAAATAGGTGGTGAAACTTAGTTAGTTGGATAGCCCTTTCTCTTAGCTTTCCGGAATGCCCAAGATCATAAAAAACGGAGTTCGGGAGCAAAAGTTATGAATTTTTTAGTATTTGGCCAGAGGGCGTGCTGGAGCTTGTCGGACGGAGTCCGATAAGCCGTCGGACGGCGTCCGACAGAGCACAATTTTGCCCGAAAAATCTTGTCGGACGGAGTCCGATAAGCCGTCAGACGGCGTCCGACAGAGCACAGTTTGGCCTCAAAAATCTTGTCGGACGGAGTCCGATAAGCCGTCGGACGGCGTCCGACAGAGCACAATTTTGGCCTAAAACCCTGGTCGGACGGCGTCCGACAGAGTACGAATTTGGGGACAAAATCTGGTCGGACGGAGTCCGATAATTCTCCGGACGGCGTCCGATGGATTGATTCGAAACTCGGGAAAAATGAATCTGAGCCGTTCATTGTTAGGGTTTCGCCTTGTGCCTATAAATAGGGGCTTGGAGCACGGGAGAAACCTGAGAGAGCCTAATCTAGCAGCCACCCCTTGCCCTAGCCACCAAGAGAGCTCCTCCCATGGTTCCCATCTCCACCTAGGGTTCCATGTGCTTGAGAGATTGAGAGGGAGAAGAAGAGAGGAAGAGGAAGAAGAAGGTGCCCCCTACCTCCTCTCATCCATCCCCAAGGTTTGCCCCTTGTCCCATGGTGTTCTTGCCCTAGTTTCCATGGTGGGAGAGAAGGGTAGTGGTGAGAGACGGTCTCCGATCTTGTGCTCTTGGGACTTCGCCACGGAGAGATCGTCCGCCACGCCACGAGCTTCATCAACCGAACGACTACATCAACCGTGCCACAAACCCACCATCCGTTGGTAGTCACCGCCTTGTGTAGGGGTGCATCCTCTCCATCCGTTGGAGTCACAAGTCCGCCGTGTGTCGGCGGCCACCTCCGTGTGTCGGTGGTGCTAAGGTGTCCGTGTGTCGGAGCCAAATCCTCCATGTGTTGGGGGTACCTCATGTGTTGAGGTGAAATCCACCGTGTGTCGGTGGTCGGTGCCGTGTGTCGGTGCCGGTGGGGTGTGAGAGCTCTTGCATGTGAGAGAACTCGCTTCCGTGTAAAGGTTTGGAGCTCGCCTACCATGTGTTGGTGAAGAGCTATCACGAGTGGATTGAGGGCTAGGAACGAAAGGGTTCCGACTTCTCTGTGTGAGAAGTTTCCTCAACGGAGACGTAGGTGTTCATGTGTTGAGCACCGAACTTCGGGAAACAACTCGGTTTGCGCTTTCTTGTCTCATTCATTTACTTCCGCACATTAACTTGATCGTTTGCATATGAGTGCCATCGAGCCTCCTAGTAGTCGCTTGTGTCTCATTGTGATCGCTTCCGCAACTAGACTCTAAATCCATCGATAGCTTGGGTTCCTAATTTGACTAATTAAGTAAGCGAATTGAGTGAAATAAAATTTGAAAAGAGCCGATTCACCCCCCCTCTCGGCCTAGGATCCTTACATAGGACTTTTGCCAGGTCTAGAATTCTTCCTTTAAAAAGAGAGAGCCACTAACAAAAAGGAAGGAAAAAAAAAGGAAGTTAGATTCTATCTATCTGGTTATTGCTTGATGTGTTGGTTGGTATTTCACTATTTAAGTAGAAGTGATTTCTTCCCCATTAGCTCCATTTTCTTATCATTTGCATCTTGTGATAAATGAAGTTAACCTGAGCTCTAAAGTTCTTCTATTTCCGATGAGATTTTGAAAGACCTGAAACATAAGTGATATGAAGTGGTTCCATATCCACGCACTTTCATTCATTATCTTCAACTCTTTCTCTTTTCGTAGAGGAAGGCATTCTCAGCATAACTGATGATTGACGGAAACGCCTAATACATCGAAACTCATTACCCATGTATAAAAAAATGTAAGAACTAGGTTTGTATAAATAAATTGTGACATCGGAGAAATGTCTACCCACGGACCCATATATATAGGAACGGAAAAAGAAAAGAAAGAAGAGAACCAAAGGAGAACGAAACTATTTAGTAACTCTCATGTCGTTAATGCGATTTAAAAATTTGACAGCAATAGTCACTTAGACTCAAAACGTACTAACAATAGTGGCTAATCCAATAGCAAATTCTACACTTGCCACTGTTGAAACTGAAACTAATGAAGCAAATGATTGACCCGTCATATCATCCAAAGAAATGAAAAATGCCAAAAAGTTCAAATTGACAGCTAATAAATTGGCATTGATATGATAAGAATATTTCGTCTACGAGGAGAATTCTCCGAATGCCTAAAATAGAGATGATCGGAGAAAAAGTGATATGTCAGGGATTCATGCGTACAGTCCATGAAAAGCCTATTTAGATGTTTTATCTAAGCCTTTTTCCTTATCAAACAACGCCCCAATAGGGAAAGGTCAGAGTAGTCATCCCCTAAGAAGCACACGGGTATATAAAATCTTGTCTTACTCAATTTTGTGAAGTTGGTGTCACGGTTCCATAACACAAATATGTCCGTAACGCATCTAGATTCATCAGATTCAAGTATCGGAAACGCTACAGGCCATCCGTCCGGAGGCGCACGCTCGCGCCGGACGTGCGCAGATGTGGTAGCGGGACGCTGCAGTGGGGCACGCTGCAGCCATGTGGGGGTGGGTCCCACAAACATTTTTTTTCTTTCGGTGGCTATAAATTTTGACTGGGTGCTCTAATCCACTAACCATTTGCACCAACGCGTTCTTCGTATTTTTACGAACAAAACAAGACATATATTGGCATGTAAATTTTGACCGGATTTCCTCAAGTTTCATTAGTAGATCATCAAGTTTCATCAATGAATTCTCAAGTTTCATCGGTAGGTTCTCAACTTATTGAAAGTTCAAACTTACCTAGTAAAACTTGGGTTTTCGCCTACTGAAACTTGGATTTTATACTCGTTAAACTTTCCGAACTGTCAAGTTTCATCAGGTTTAATCAAGTTTCATCCGGTTTCAATAGGTTTCATCCAAGTTCCTTCAAGTTTCATCAGGTCAATTCATGTTTCATCAAGTTTCAACAGGTTTCATCCAAGTTTCATTAGTTACATCCAAGTTTCATCAGGTTTCATCTGGCGCTTGCCTTCATCAATACGTGGGCCAAAATTCATCAGCTCATGGCCGAGGTTCACTGGTATACGTGTCAAGTTTCATAAGTGGTTTCTCCTAGTTTCACATAAAAAATAAAAAAGTGAAAAAAATCAAAAAAAAATAAAAAAGTATTTAAAATGGGTTGCCCTCGATTTTAGAAGAATTATGAAATTTATTCCATGCAATTGGAACACTGTTTGAATTTTACACAAAAATCAGAAGTTTAATTGAAAAATTATCAACTGCACGTCTAGCCAACTTCGCACGAACGGGTGGCTGATCGAACGGGAGCTGTTGGTTCGGCGCATGCGCGTCTGTACGGATGGACGTCCGGACCTTGGCCGCCGCCTTCAAGTATATAGAGAGCTTTTGCTATGGATTGAAAATTTCACTTTTGTATAGGATTGAAAATAAAAGACTACTAAAAAGTCCATCTGGGCAAATATTTCCACTGAAATTACATCGATCATGCATGGTGTTACCGATATTTAAGGTTGTCTCTAAAAACTTTCCCATGACTTGCTATATGAACCCTGGCTTACAGTTTATTGTGGCTGAATGAAGCATACAGGGTCTTAGCTGCCTGCGAGCCAAGTTCCTTGCCTCTTGGTTATGTACTCCCTCCGGTCACGTAAAGATACTCCCTCCGGTCATGTAAAGAAGTAGCTGTTGACTTTTGAACATGCATTTGATCATTCGTTTTATTAAAAAAAAATTATATAAATATTATTTATTTTGTTATGATTTAGTTTATTATTAAATGTATTTTAAGTATTGCTTATATTTTTACATATTTGAACTAAATTTTTAAATAAGACAAATGGTCAAAGGCGTGTTCAAAAGTTAACAGCGACTTCTTGTTGTGACCGGAGGTAGTACTACTTCTATTAGCTGCACACGTGGGAAGGAGAGTTGTCAAGAAACAAGACCCAACTTTTGCTTCCAGGATGTCGCTGAATCCATCTCAGCGGATTCCACTGTTGCGACATGATACAACACAACTATCTCTATGTCCTGTTACTATGGGCATGTTTGGTTGGTTGAAGCGCTCGCCATGTCAACCCTTGGCGCACCCTCGGCCACGGCTCACCTGCGTGAGCGTTGGCGAGCGATTTCCATGCCCGCGCCAACGCTCGTGCGTGCGTGTAAACTGACCGGCACGCCGTTGGTTGGCGAGGACTAGGCATGCGCGGACTGTGCACCAAATGGCCGAAATCCCACAATTGGCGAGCATAGGTGGCCAACCAAACACGCCCTATCAGCAACAACACGCCCTAGCGCTTCATATTTGCATGTTATTTTCTCTCTCTTTTTTTTTTATTTTGCATGTTGGTTCATTCTTAGCGATCCAAATATCTTTCAAGCAATATCATCATCCCTCGAACCAATGATTTCATGCATATTTCATCATCAATGCAGACATCTATGCTATCATGCATGGTAGCAGGCTCCCGGTGATATACGACCCTCTTTGATCCATAGTGAGAGTCAAAAAAGTTGATGATCTCGAAAAATAAGCATGAAAAAAATAAAATAATTTAAGAAACACTCAACAAATGTTCAAAAAAATATTTTAAAATGTTATGATTAATAGTCCGTGTGAAAATAACAAAATATTTAAACCTAACCAGAAATAAACTAAAACAGCGAATCTACCGTGGAGGCCACTGATGTGCCTGAAGCCTCATACCCATTTGGTCTTCATTGACCTCCGAACGTTTTTTTGTCGGTCGACCATGAAGAGAAGTGTCGAGCTGTTGAGCACTGCAAATGTTTTTTTTTCCCTTGATAAAAAGCTCTAAATATGCTGATGGTGCACCATGGACACAGTCATCTCTGTATTGATAAGTTAGTTTGCTCAAAATTGACAAGTTTGTCTGACCAGCAAGCTGTACACCAACTTCACTCCCGCTGAGAGGCATATTGTCAGGTTAATTTTCTACTCTGAATTGGGAAGCAGTAATTGTCATAAAAAAACACCTCATACCTAACCATACATGTCAGTTTAGGACTTCACTTTCCAGGAAAGAAGAAAATCATGTACAATTTGCCATTTGTTAAAACTTAAGCAGGTACACATGATACAAATTCCAATAATTTACATATTTGATACACTTCTGGGCATCATTTCCTAGATAATTACAGACAAGCTCATCAACCTTCCCTCGCCGAAAACCTCACGAGAAGCATGTAAGCTTCTTGTTTTCATTCCATAAGCTTCTTGTTTTCATTCGAGAACTGACTATGCCAACATGTTCAGGGAATGGATCTGCTGATTTTGTTTATGCAGAAAACAAGCTAAACTGCTACAGAGTTGTCACGTCTTGATCCGGAGAGACCATGGTTAGGGCTTGCGCTCGAGCTTTAGTTGAGCCAGGTAGCAAGCTCGATTATATATCGAGCTGAGCTCGAGCTACTCGGTTTCAACTCGAATTCTCTGATAGATATTCACTAAGCGACAATTCCAACCTTCAAACGGCCTAACCGATAGTACTACATTCTCACTTATCATTGTATTAGCATTATACTTTTATACATTTATGACTATGATTAAGAAACATTATTCGATGTTAACCTATCATGTTATTGGCTTAGTATTTATTTGCATTGCCAATGTAAAATCATAAAAAAAAGAGATATTTAAAAATTTTCGAGCCAAACTGAGCCGATCTCGACCTTAATCGAGCCAAATTGATCTCTAGTGCAAACCTTACACCGAGCTTGATATACAATCGAGCCGAGCCCAAGCTGATCTCAAGCCAAACCGAGCTCGAGCCTGGGCATGATCGGCCCGCTCACAATCAGCTCAGATCCACCCCTGTCCATGGTGCTCTAGCCTGTTGAAAAACAGGACGTCGATACTAGATCTGAAACGACACCGGAGGCACAATATTTGGTAACGCAGTTCACCTCTCAGGCTACATCTGCGGGGCAATGATTATGGGCGCTCCTCCCCAACAACACAGCCGACCGCCGTGGGTCGCAGCCACAAGCCGGCCACGACCTCCTATGAGCCTAAGCCGCTACAAAGCCGTTCCATGGGTTACACCAGGGGTGCCTCCCTTTATATAGTGGAAGCCAGGCAAGAGTCCGTCTAGAACTCTAAACCAACCCTGCCTATTACAACACAGAGTCCTTGTAACCTATTCGTACACATATTCGACATGAACTTCTAACAAACTCCACCTTGGCGAATATGACGTTCGCCACCTTGAAGTCGTTGTACGTCTTGCGCGAACCCGTGTACCGGACTCCGGTTGCTTCCTTCGCAGCTCACGTCGAGCTGCCCGACAAGTCTGACTTGGCCTCAGACCCGCCGCCGCTTGGAACTGAAGTTGCCAACTGTGGCTCAGTGTCTCCACCTGCAATAGTATTTTCTCTCACCTCGTACAGATGAGACGTCGACCTCTCTCCAATCATCACAGTCTCCCCATGCTTCATGGTATTAATAGTCTTTCCATCTTCCCCAGATTGGAACACCATCCCATCTTCATATAAGGTACTAAGCGAAATTAAATTTCTCGTAAGCCCCGGTACATGCTTCACACCTTTAAGTACATGCTCCATTCCGTCGTGCATCTCGATCTTGATATCACCAATACCAATAACACGGTAACCCGTGCCATCACCCACATAGGCGAAACCAAAATCACCAGCCTCATACAAAGAGAACCACTCCACCTTGTGTGTCACATGATGAGAGCTTCCAGAGTCTAACACCCATGCTTCAATGGACTGAGTATCTGATACCGAGAGTAACTCCGAATTGCTTTTCGAGTCACTAGCCTTTGCCAAGTTTGCACTTCCTTCTTCCTTTGTCGTACAGTCCCGCTTCACATGTCCCCACTCACCACACCTAAAACACCGCACTGCTCTGCCCTTCCTGTGGTTCTTCTTCCCAGTCTTTTTACCGCCACCTTGATCACCCCTGACTAGCAAAGCATGAGGCTGAGGTTCTTCCTCGCTTTTCTTCTTCCTCATTTCATGAGAAAGTAAAGCCGCTATGATATCCTCAGTCTTGATGCTATCCTTGCCATACGTCAGCGTCGTAACCAAGTGCTCGTAGGACGAAGGTAACGAACACAACAGAATTATGGCCTTGTCTTCATCGTCAATCTTCACATCTAGTTGGCCTAGATCAGTGACCAATTGATTGAAAACATCAACGTGCTCCTTCAGATCTGCCCCTTCTTGCATCTTAAGCCCATATAATTTCTGCTTGAGATACAACTTACTGGTCAGAGTCTTGGACATGAATTGACTGAACAGCTTGGTCCAAATTTTCCTTGGTGTTGTCAACTCCATGACATGGTACATAACCTGATCTGAGAGACACAGCCGTATGGTAGCGGCTGCCTACAACTGCATCTCCTCCCAGTCATCGTCTCCTACCTTCCCTGGCTTGGTCTCCCTAAGAGCTGTCACGATTCCCTGCTGTACCAGTAGATCCTTGACCCTCATCTGCCACAAGCCAAAGTTGCCAGAACCGTCGAATTTCACCAAGCCGAAATTGGTCCCCGTCGGCTTCATCCTACCGACTTGCGATTCCACCTGCGCCAGCTGCTTGTTCTTCTCACCACTGTCGACAGGTCTATCATCAATCCTGTCCGTCATCTCGGACAGGTCACCAACAGCCTCCTAGAAAGCCTCCTTTCGGAACCCGCACGTCTTTCTCTCAAGATTGCCTCCTTCGAAAAACCGCGCTAAAAAAACTCGCTGTTAATTTGTGCAAATCTGAGTTTCTCTATCTGAGAAGCCCTCTTTTGCCTCTTGGATTTGTTGGGTTTGGCTCCCCATTGGACCCCTTATATAGTGGTGAGCATGTCCAATTTTTATCCTGAAAATCTAGTCCAAATAGGACTTCTTTTTCTATTCAAAATCGGGCTCCCAATTTCTTTTTTCCCGCAACGTGGAATAATTCTCCTCGGACTCGAAATCCTATCTTGCCAAGAATTGTTTCAGTCACGTAGCCAAACTTGCATTGGTATTGCCTTGAATATGCTACACGTGCCTCAACAATGGGACCCACGTGGGACCCATCCTTGACACAAGCAACAGCTCCTGCATCCCGCATCTTCCGTACTACTGTCGACCAGGTGCGCCGGAGCCCGGAGCCACCAAGGATATCCGTCGACCGCCGAAAAAATTCCCTGGAAAAAAAAATTCTCCACCTCCAGATCCAATCCATTAGCCCTCAAGCATGTTTGCCAGCACGCCAGCGCACGCTCTCCGCACACGGCAACATGTTGCACCCTGGCCAAACGTCCATGACACGGTAACCGCTAGCAGTGCCGTGACGTCGCCTCTTGTGCAACATCGGTCGCATCGCTCTCCGCGACGCTTCCTCCGCTCCGATCTATCCGGCCGTCTCGCCACGTCTGGTGGCCTGTCTGATCGCGAGCGTCGAAGCCCCTGTCCTCGATAGCCACGTAGTTGGCCCAATCACCACGTCTGGTCGATACTTGCCAACAGCAGCCCATCGAACGATCCAGGCCACCTGCCCGGAGTGTTCGACTCCACCGATCGATTCGTCGATCGCTGACATGCTACACCTTGCACCGAATCTAGCGTTTTCCTTCGGCACACGCGTGTATGCATAATCCTCGTGCCTCCTCCAAGATCTCCACATCGCCGAACCTTTGCTCTGATACCACTTGTTGAAAAACAGGACGTCGATACTAGATCTGAAACGACACCAGAGGCATAATATTTGGTAACGCAGTTCATCTCTCAGGCTACATCTGCGGGGCAATGATTATGGGCGCTCCTCCCCAACAACACAGCCGACCGCCGTGGGTCGCGGCCACAAGCCGGCCACGACCTCCTATGAGCCTAAGCCACTACAAAGCTGTTCCATAGGTTACACCAGGGGTGCCTCCCTTTATATAGTGGAAGCCAGGCAAGAGTCCGACTAGAACTCTAAACCAACCCTACCTATTACAACACAGAGTCCTTGTAACCTATTCGACATGAACTTCTAACATAGCCAAAGCTATTTAGGAAGTTCAATTCATTCATATGGAATTGAACAACCATCAGGTGGAGTGTACATGGACTTGGAGCGGGCTACAGCAGTATAGGTCAAGGAGGCAACGGCGCTAGCGCTGGCCACCGCCGTTTGGAAGCCATCCGCCGCTGCCCTTAAAGTCTTAAGCCGACGCCGGTGGTGTGGATTGATAGGGGGGAATGAATGGAGGCGCGACATAGGCCATTGCGACAATGGGAGGGGAGTCGCGGTAGCCCTCGGCGGCTAATCCATGGGCCCATCGGTGCGGGGGACTGGATGTGGACTAAAAGGTAAAGGAAGAGATTGGCGCGGTGCAAATAAGACATGTGGAACATGATCCATCGGATTTCTGTTGGGTGGCCGAGATTTCGAGATTGCACAGTTGCACAAAGAAGCCCAATTTCATGCATCAAAGCATCTCAAGCAGGCTCTCTATGATACTGTAGCAAATATAGAGGAGGTACAAAAGGGAATAAATATTTTAGAATATAGTGTAAATTGTGAAGGAATTTTAGAAGGATAGTGGAAGTCAATAGTGTTTTAGAGGGGAGATGTTGGAGGTTGTTGAAGATGCTGTCGGAAAGCCCAATTACACAGAATATGTTGCCTCAGTGGATTGTTGTCCCGATCATTAGCTCCTTGGTATAATATACTACTTGCGTATATCAACTAGCGTATTTTCCAACATCTAAAAATGTAACGCTTAAGTCATACTAAAAAGATCTTGTCAATTTAAAGGACTAGATTTTTTATTTAGTTAGGTCCACACCAAATTAATATTTTTTCCTTTTTTATAAAAAAAATTTCAATTACTTTTTCCTTAAGTGAACATTTTGTTGGTTATAGCTAGCATATTCCCCATAACTATGACCACAAAATTTTAAAACCAGATGTTGCTTTTTCTCGTAGAATTTATATAATATGTATCTTCGTTTTATTATTATCAGCATTAAAACATCTGTCAATCTGCCATCCATTTACATTAGATAAAGGGTAAACCAAGTTGTATCAACCACTATAGTGGCAATAGATAGAGACTAGCGAGGGTAGCGCACCCATGGTTCGTTGTTTTGCGCTAAAAACAGTTTGAAGCGAGGAACAGTCTGAAACCGCGTGAAACCTGCACAAGAAAAAAATACAAACAGCCTCTGTGATCAATCAATGAAGGGAGGAAAACAAAAAACCGAGAACCCTCCACATAAACACCATCTACAACTATAGTGGAAGACATTAAAGGCATTAAAAAATGGTTTAAAAAATGGAAGACTATCATGCAATGGCGAGGCTATAGTGGGGGACATTAAAGGCACTACAAAATGGACCCAGATTTGCAGTAATGAACAAATCATATTTGTACTTTGCACGAAGAAACTGTAAGCCACAAGTATTAGTTAGTCCTCTACAGTTTACATTCCACTAAGGCACTTTTATCCATCCACAGCTAGATTAATGTAGGTCCTGGAATTGTGCCATCCTTTTTTCCTCAAAAGAACCCTATCTCATGCCAATTCATTCTGCCTTAATGTTTACGAAAGAAGGATTCCAAAATCAAAACCAAAATAGTTAGAATCAGCTATGCGCCTATGTCACGACATGACAAAGCAACTCCTGACATTGACATCTGTAAACAATATGCATTCATACGAATTGAAAATTCAATCCATTAGATTAGTAAGGTCACGCCACATAAATTTATTTGCATGATTGCATCTAGAACTAATGAATAGTGAACATTCCACGTACAGATTATTTTTTTCTGGAACAGATTATACTTTGAACATGCCAATATGTGCTGCACATAATTGAAAACAAAATGAATTAATTAGGCGTTATAGCTAAAAATACATACTTATTAGCATGTGGAATTAGGACCCAAATAGGATTTGAAACCCTGACTTGGATAATCAAACTCATTGATAAGGACTATCTAATTTCTTTCTATAAAGATAAAAATCATCTAATGTGCACAGCACTGTAAACTTGAATCGAATAAAAGCTATTCAACAGAACTATTTGGAAAGATATGTCAGCTAAGAGCTATTAACAGCTATGACTAAACCTCCTGCCGTCAAAGTCCTGGGCTTCGAGGTGGGCGAGCAGCCATCGGAGGAGCTTGGTGCGGTCGCAGACGTGGTCCGAGAGGTTGAATCGGAGGTCGAAGAGGCTCTAGAGGACGACGAGGGTGTGGTGGACGGCCTCGGCCTCGTCGGGGTCGGCCTTGGAGAAGCGGGAAAGGTTGTGAACGAGGAGGTCGAGGGCGTTGGCGAGGGACTGGACCCCTGTGATGTTGGAAGGGTCATCAGAGTCGGTGAGACGGTGAGGAGAGAGGCGGCGGCGGCGGCAAGGTCGGCGTTGTCGTGGGCGAGAAGGGAGGAGAGGGAGGAGGCAAGGCCGAGGGGGACGAGGTCGGGGAAGAGCCCCGGGGCGCCGGCGAGGAGGCGGAGGCGGTCGGTCTCGGCACCGGTGCCGGTGAGGTGAGGGAACGAGGAGGGGTATGGGGTCGGCGGTGGCGGTGGCGGTGGCGGCAAGAGGAGGCGGCGAACCCAACCCTAGCTCCTGGGGGTGACGGGGTCAGTCCGGGAAGAGCCCGAGGGCACCGGTGAGGAGGCGGAGGTGGTCGGTCTCGGCGTCGGCGTCGGCGAGGTGATGGAACGAGGAGGGGCACGGGGTCAGCGACGGCGGCGGCAAGAGGAGGCGGCGAACCCAACCCTAGCTCCTGGGGTTGACGGGGTCGGGTGGGGGAATCGGGGCTGGGCCGTTCGGTGCAGAAGCCGAAGGATCTATGGTATAAGCGGGTAGTTACGTGCAAGTGCAAGGGCAAATCTGTAATAGCTGGTTCGGACGGCTGGATCGGCCCCAGCACGCTCCATCGGACGGTCAGAAATCAAGGCGAACGCAACCTGGCAAAAAAAAAACACAGGCGCGGCTGGAGGAAGGCTCTAACGCTAGGCTGCGAAGCGACGAGTGCCTGAGCTAACCAACTCGCCGAAGCCCATGCGTTGGCCGGTGGTGCGCCATTTTTTTTGTTTCTTAAGATTGATTTAGTATGGACGGCCGGATCTCGCTAGACGAAGCGATCGGACGAACAGGGGCAGCTCAGCGACGTGGCGCGCCTGGGATGAGACGTCGACGTGGACGCACGAGAGAGCAGTAAGTTAGTGGCTTTGTAAGATAGAATAGATATTCTCAACACCAGCAAACATCCTTTCAGGGGAAAAATTCATGAATGATCTAAGACAAACATAGCATCACATATTCATATGATATGTATACACTGCTACTATCAAATTGGTTCGCGAAAACAATCTGGGATGTTTTGATCTAAGCAATCCATACTAGGGAGCAACTCAAGAAACACTGTCAACATAAATGCAGGGACCAATCTTTTGCACTAAAGGCTCTTGAAGAAGCCCTTGCAACCGTAGATGACATAAATGATAAATCAGACACATTTGAGTATGTTTCATTTGGTCAAATCAAGGCAAGTCTGATTAACTACATCTTATTAAAAGCAAAGCAACTAGTGTACTTTTTCAATAAGACTGTGTGAGACATGTCGCTTTGTAGACGTACCCTTGTTGATATAGTTGGCAACAATCGTCGAAACACAATATATATTTGGCTTTGGCTTTGTTGGCATCTCTCTTAATTCCTAATTTTCATTTTCCTGCAAGATGATAAGTTCCTAGCTTGGGACTCTGGTTTCATGTGCTAATTAGGTACATGTAGGCTTGGAAGGTATCAGGAAAATTAATAATTTGCTCCATGTACACTGTTGCGGTCTTCACATCCACTTAGCAGTAATATTTTTCCGACGTGCATGGTGCAAAATTGTTGTCCTCGCGTCTGAGCGCCAAAGTCTAGTGATTCCTGCTCTATTGTACGACACTCCGTGGAACCAAATTGTGTCCTTACCGACATTTTGCTCTTGTTAGACAATTTACCATTATGAAGAGGAAATATCCAGTTTGTTTGCATTCGGCTAGCAATGGCCAATGGGAACCTTCATGCTTTCAAAGGCAATCAAGAATTATTTACCAATTTGTGCGATGAGACAAATATAAAATCATCAACATGGTTAAACAGATTTTTATCATACATGACTCAACTCAAACAATAAGAATCATGTTCGAAATTGTGGTTGTGTATAGCATTTTTAGTTTGTATGGTACCAAACGGCTCAGTTCATGCACTACTGATGAGATAACAGATACATAGCATCTATTTTTAGCACAATTCAAAATCTATGTTAATGGCACATAACAAATAAGATTAGCCTTAGCTTAACAACTACCACTACAGAGCAAAGAATTGCATGTTAATTGCAACCACTGACTCTTATTAATTGCAATCTACCGGCTCTTGATTCATCAATCATGTTCTTCCTCGTGTATTGGTTTTGCTTGCTTTGTGCCTGAGCAACTCCAACCCCCCCCCCCCCCGCTCTATATTTCCCCTCTAAAACACTATTAGCGTCCCCTCTATCCATCCCTCTAAAATTCCTTCACAAATTACACTACCCTCTAAAAGATTCCTTCCCTCCAGCAGCCCCTCTATATCTACTACAGTATTATAGAGGGCCACCTGGATTTGCTCAGCCCAATTTTGGGTCAAAATTTAAAACCTGTTCAAATTCAAATTTCACTAAAATTTAGTACTGACACGTGGCCTCCATTTCCTCTCTTCTCCCTTTCTCTCTCTTCCCCTCCTCTCTCTCTCTCTCTCTCTCTCTCTCTCCCTCTCTACACAGTGGCCCAGTAGCTCAGTCAGTAATACTGTCTTGCCACCTCGCTTCGCCTGATCGAGCCGCCACCATCATCATCACCGCGCCGTGGCAGTCGCATCGCCGTGCCACTCCGCGACGGGTCACGTCACCACGCCACGCCCTCCCTACACCACTATGCGCGCCTTTGGACCAGCCGCCTCGTCCAGCCCCTATAAAACCAAAGGCCACCCCACCGGCGACGTTTTCCCTATTTTCCCCCAAAAATCACCGCGCCGGTGCTGAGGATATTCTCGCCATATTCGTGAGCCCAAGACCATTTACTTTCACCCGAAGCCTCTAAACTTCACCCTAACCGTTTTGCCTCGCCCAATTTCAGCTGTGCCGTCCGATGGAGCCCCGCCGAAGGCGCCCCTGCTTTGGCCATCGTCTGGTTCATCGTCGCCGGACACCTCCGCCCAATCCCTCGCCCGGCTATGAGTTCGGTGAGCATCGGTGACACTCCCTCTAGCTCTCCGCTCAATCTCATAGCGTGTAGGTCCGAAATGTGGGCGGGCATCTCCGGCGAGCCTTCGGCTCCGCCACCACATGCCGCGCCGTCGCGTCCGGCCACCTCTGGCCCCGGCGCGTGCTCCGCTAGGCTCCCTAGGAGCTGTAGAAGCTAGCCCCCGCTCGCCCTCGAACGGAGTGTGACCGTAGCGCCACTCGCAACGTCTGCCGCCACCGGCCATGTTGACGGACTGAGGAAGACAAAGGCCTCCGGCCGCAGATGTCGCGCCAAGATTCGTGTCGAACTGTCGTCATCAAGTCACTGCCTAGCAGGTCCCACCTGTCAGCTCATCCCCATGCGCGTTGGTTTTAAGCCACGGCTCGGTATCACTGACACGTGGGCCCAGCCCCACCTGGCGGGTTAAGTGGTGGCATCTCTAGATGTGAACGCCTCCTACTTGCTTTGGCGCCCCCACGAAAACCGCCTTCAGCGTAGCCGCCCTGGCCGGCGCGGACGTCTGCGTGCGTATGGGCCGTGCGCCGTTTTTGTCGCCGGGCCAGTTCATCGATTGGATCGGCCCGAAGTAAACTAATTCTTTCCAGCAAAATTATCAATTAGTTTAATACCGAATTAGCTATTGATTTATCTAAAATAGCTAGAGACTCCCAAAAATTCTAGAAAATTTGGGTAAATACTTTAGGCCATTTCTAATTTTATAAAAATATGAAAACAACACCTTTAGTTGGAGAATGGCACTGTTTAGTTGAGAGAGTGGATTTTTCCTATACAGAATATGGTTAAACTAATTCTAGTATGATTTTGGTTATATTAAATAATGAATTTGACCCTAGATATTCAATAGAAAATAAAATGGATAGGTAAATGTCATAATAAATTTAGAAATTTTAAAATTGCTATTCTTGCTTAAATATATTCATATGGATGTTTAATTGCTAGACACCAACAAATAATTAGCACATTCCCTATTAAATTAAATATGGAGCTTACTTTAGAAAATATATTAATGTGAGATAACTTAGGGTTACCTCATTTATTTAGGAGCACCTAGTAAATGTCAACTCCGATAAACTTTACCCCATACGTATGATGAAATTCGACGAGCTGTCATCGTATGTCGTTTCCAAAAACCCTAACTACCCTATTATGACCGTAACGTACAAAATCGTATTTTGGGTATAACTGTTCTATTACGATAATATTGTTACTTAATAAATGCATCAGGGCATGCATAGCATATCATACGAATAATAAAACCGTTAATCGATCTTGGATAATAGTGTCGAAGGTAAAACCTAGGGCACGTGCATGCATCATGATTTCTGCTTGCGTTAGTTAGTAATTATTGGTTTGATTGGGTGATTAGACGTAGGCGATCCAGAAGGGAGGTTTGGTGATGCCGAGGAGGACCATCTACCTGAGCAAGGCGAGTTAACACTTACACTTTAGATGTTGTCCGTATTAGGGAGAGATTGCGACTTTCTCTAGTGCGGATTAACATCGCTAATATCATGTTCATTACCCAGTTTTCTACTAATTATTTTGCTTATTACTTAAATGCATGCTTAGTAATCTGCCTAATTGTTAATCATGTAATACTTATACATGTCTGCCCTTGATCTGTCTAGCCTTAATGACTGCCTTGATTGTCATTACTATTGTTAGCCTATGATTAGTCTGGGAATCACTTTAACCCTACCTAATAGGTAAAACTTGCTTAGACTGGCTTAGGCTTAAACAAATCGTCCGGCAAATCGCCATGGAACGGTGAACCAATATTCACCGGTCATTCATTCTCTTCATTCAATTATGATATGACATGGGATAGTTAGGACTATTAGTTGCATGTTGGGCTGTTTGCGTTTGAGGGTAAGGTTATGTGGGAGGTCGGTCTGGTTTGGTCGGTTAGTTGGGATAGTCCAAGTGTGGTACGGTCGATGACCGTGGAAGTAGAGATTGATCGGTGGGTTGCCCTTAGAAGACATCCTGATGGATGATTGAGGCCTGAGTGGTAGTCTTTGGGTTTTGCGGGGCTTACCGGAGGAGCGCGAGTAACAGCGTGGCGGGAGATCGCTGTCATCTGAGGGATGGTTCCAACACAACGCGTGGCCATCGCGAGGACCATTCTGTATAGGGATCGGCATGAGTCATCACCGAGGGTGATAAAGGCCACACTTACCCAGGGTGACGGTCGGCTAGTGAGGGCTGGCAGCCCCATAGGCTGAGGCGGGCATGCCATGGCAAGTGTGGTCTTCAATAGGATTGCCAAATCCTGAAAGGATGGCGGATCTAGGAAATGTTGGGGGCAACCGGAGGAAAGTCGGGGTGATCAGTCAAGCTAGTTTGGGTATTTGGTCGAGAGTTGGTCTATTGTGGGTTGGCTGGAATGGTTGGTTGATCAGTTGGGTTGAGGTGCATTAGTAAGATGGTAAACCCTAGATTTATACAAACAAGACAAGTTCTAGTTGATGCTAGTTAGGATGATTTTAAAATCTTATAAAACCTGGCTTTATGCAAATAAAATAAACCTTTCCTCCAAATAAAGCCTTCTAAATACTGTGCATTAAGGGAAGTATTAACAAGCCAGCGTTTGGTTGACGCTGACCTCGCCTACTTACTTTCTTTAGACGAGGGACTCGAGGAGGATCCGTACAAGTGCCATGAAGACGATTACTTCGGTGGACCTGACGAGTCTTAGGGGTTGTTCCGGTCATGGCAGGACTCTTAGCCAATTGGGATTCTTTTGGGTATATATTTTGGTGATGCTGCAAACTCTGACATTGTTTTGTAATATTAAGGTGTGTATGTCCGCTTTACTAAACTCGCCTAAGGGCGTAACTTGGTATGTACTATTCAGGGATTTTGTTTAATTCGATGTATGCTTGTATCGGCTATATGATCTTTCACACTAGTGTACCGGTCCAGGGGCTAGTACATGAGATTCCGACTCTTAAGGTAAGTTAAAATTGAGGGTTGACGGTGCCTTAGGCCACAGGTTTGTTTTGCTCTTGCTTTGCATGGTTCATATCAATTAAGACGTAGATCTACTACAAGAAAAGATAGGACTTTTGCCAGGTCTAGAGTTCTACTTCTAAAAAGTGAAAACCACTAACAAAAAGAACTAATGAAGCAAATGATTGACCCATCATATCATCAAAGTAAATGGAAAATACCAAAAAGTTAAAATTGATAGCTAATAACACTAATTCAATCGGCATTGATATAATAAGTATATTTCATCTACTTCTAAAAAGTGAAAACCACTAACAAAAAGAACTAATGAAGCAAATGATTGACCCATCATATCATCAAAGTAAATGGAAAATACCAAAAAGTTAAAATTGATAGCTAATAACACTAATTCAATCGGCATTGATATAATAAGTATATTTCATCTTTTAAGAATGATTACCCAAATACCTAAAATAGAGATGATCATAGAAAAGGTGAAATATTTTATAGGACCCGCTTCAGAAAAATGGAATATCAAAGAAATTCAAATTATGTGACGCTTCGAAAGAAGTCCTACATAGAGTAGAAAGAAGTCCTACAAGAGTCCAGGGACAGCCTATTTGGATTTTTTTTATCTAGTTACCCTTTTCCTTCCCAAACAAAGCCACGTCCCGTAAGAAGCATGGAGACATATAAAATCTTGTCTTTCTCAATTTTGTTAAGTTGGTATTGTGAATCATGATTCCATATCACAAAACATGTAGGAACCCATCTAGATTCATCAGATTCAAGTATATTGAGAGATTTTGCTATGAATTGAAAAGTTCACTTTTATATTAGATTTTCTAAAACCATTTTTGGTGCTCAAAACTATGGATATTGCTCCATCAGGCTTTTGTTGGATTAGACACCAGACATCCTTGTTGGTAGTCTATTGTCTAAATTTGAGTTGAGCATAGTGTGGGTTGTCTACCTACGATATTGACTTTAGTCAATTTCATTTGCTTGATTTGTTTTTTAGTGGACTCCATTGTTGACCTTGATTAATCTTAATAGGTCAAAATCTACTTGAGACAATGTTTTTCGCTTGAAAAGGTTCTCAAAAATTGATCTGACGCTTGTTCAGCCCCCTCTAGTCATTAGCTTGGTCATAAAAAGTATGATATTGTCGCTACTCTCTATGTACTTATTATTAAATTTGAGAAATCATAGTAACTAGCAAACGTATCATTTTAGTCACTGAACTATACCATTAATTCATTTTGGTTCCTAAATTATATAACTGGGTTAACGGGATTCTTCAAATGTCTAAACCGGACGCACATGGTCCCTTAACAATGTTAATGGTGGTTTTGACCAAAATGTTAGATGTATTTTTCATAAAAAAATTATTAAATCCAAATTAAACTATATATTTGAGTTTGTTATTACTATTTGATCCTGTATAATTTTTTCACATAATTTTCTGAACTTACAGAATTGTTTAGCACCGTGTCCTAATTTGAAGACTACTAAAAAGGGTAGAATACTTTAACAAAATGGTATAATGAGGTATTAAACTAAAAAGGGTAGAAAATTTTAAGAAAATGGTATAATGAGGTATTAAATGCTTCCATATGGGCAAATCATTCTGCATCGATATGGTGACATGCATGATGTGGCGGCTCTAGGGTGTGGCGAGGAAGTGGCGGCTCTAGGGTGTGGCGGGTTGGAGAAGATGCCGAGCCTCGCCGTCGCCGCTGGGAGCTGCACCATCGCCACAGAGCTACAGGGAAGCCTCGTCGTCGCTGCTGGGAACTGCATTGCCGCTGCGGAGCTGCCTCGCCGGGGAGGCTTGCCATCGCCGGAGAGGCACACCGCTGCCTAAATCCTACGAGCAGAGCATCGACCGCAAGCGATGGAATATTTTCCCGACGTGCGGAGCCGAGGTATTCCCGGTGGTTTCCACAAGGAATGGGCAGGGACAATTATCCCTTCTTGGTTTCCAAACACAACTCTACTTATCCCGGAGAAATTTGACCCAGGGATTTCTAACCCCAGGATGGGGCAGGGATCTCAGCCAATCCCAGTCCTCCCAAACAAGCCCTTAGTGCTGACTCTAAAACCGGGATAAAGCCCTAAACGTGTTGTGCCAGCTTTTGGCGCTAGCAATGATTAATAATCATGCTCTGAATCTGAATGCGTCGCGGTGCGCCGCCAGAAAGTACAACCCACTAGATTCGTATACTCCTAGACTCCTAGCTTAACAAGACTCGAAGAACTCTCTCGTCTAGCAAATGCCGTGACGAAAGTTGATAAATTCCTATAGTCCTATGGCATATGTGTACCAAACTCGCTTCGCAGGCCAAGAAACAAGCAAATTTCATTTCCTTACCAGCAGGCAACTCACTCCGCGCCACCATGGTTCGGCAGCACACCTCGTAATCTCGTACTTGCAACCAAAGGATAGAGGATAGTACAGCCGAATATCACAACTTAACAAGTGCATAGATATGTTAAAACAAGTGTTACACAGAGTAGGACGAAAATGCTCAAAGTAACTAGAGCAATACATACATTACGCATACGCAGGTTGGTTATGAAACAACTATGGAAGGTCAAACACTCACAGATACCATCCAAACTTTTAGTAGCCATAGTTGGCCCTTTTCATCATCCTGGCAAACTCATCAAAATCTACCTCACCATCACCTGTGGCATACCAGAAATGATGTTAAACAATCACTTCCCCCAGCAAGATAGATATCAGAAATACCAAGTTCTCTCGAGCTCCAAAGGATAAAGAGAGAACGGCTAACCATTTCGATCCGCCTCTTGTACCATTTCTTGAATCTCTTGATAAGTGAAATTTTCACTTAACTCTTTCGCAATCCGTTGAATATCAACATCTGAAATCTTCCCCTGCATGAGTCCCACAATACACTCAAAACTTATGATAAATTTTTATGATAAAAAGTTTTTCTATTCATGTAATGAAACACAATCCTGCATTAGAAATTGATCAAACTATGATTTTGCACCAATAAAAAATAGAAGTAAAAATAGTTGTGCATCTAGAAGTTTGTCAATTGTCTAGTAAAGAAAAATTCAGCTCAATCAATTGTCTAATAGGATGGAGATGACCTTTTCGACAACAAAGGAAGTTGCAATCAACCACCTAATAACCTAGGCAATATGTAAAACAAAGAAAGAGTAGAAGTTTTACATTTTTATCTTGGTCAATAATACGGAATGCCTTTGAAAGCTCTTCTTTAGTATCCCTCTCTCCAATCTTGGCAGTCATCATGTGCTCAAACTCCTCATAATCTATTGATCCACTACCATCTTTGTCTACATCAGCAATCATCTGGTTGATTTGCTGCATTATCCAAAAGCATGGTGGAGCATGAGTGCAAGGAATTTCCTCCATAGGTTATAGGGCCATACTTACAATTGCTCAGGCACATAATATAATGAAATGAGAAAAATGTGGCAGACATATTACTAACAGATTCATCTACCAGCTAATCTTTTAGATGATATAAAAGATATAAAGGACATGCCTGGTGCAAAGCAACATCATTTCTAAATAGCTGTTCAATCATTTCTAAGCTCATACTGGAAGAAGACAAATACGGAGCACCCCTGAATGAGTGGTGGGAGGACCCCTGAATGGGTGGTGCAATGAAATGGAAAACCAAAGTGCTAGATACGTGCAGGAAAGGTACCTCTTCTGTCATCTCAAACCCCAAGGCTCTGTAAATAAAAATAGCAATTCAATGGCATTGTTGCTAACACAAGAAAATGGTGCCAAAATGATGATTGCCATGAAATTCTTACCTCATGGCAACATTCAACTCTTTGGCATCGATGGTTCCTGAGATGAGCATGTTTAAGTAAGTCATCATATCAATACAAGGGAGTAATACCGCAATGAAAATAAGCGAAGGCGCAATAACGAAGCAAATGTAAGTACCAGAGTTATCTGTATCAAAAAGATCAAATGCCTCCTTAATTTCTTGCCTCTTCTGTTGCGTGAGGCCATGAGGGCGAGTTCTTGGCCTCTCTCTCCTGGTCTGTCCCTTGACAGTAGACTACAATCATATACATAAGCATGTCAATAGACGAATAAATTTCCCTATGCAATCTTCACAGGTTGTTGCTCTGTATGACTACATCACATCAAATATTCACAGCAGCTGCCGCTGTGCGCTGTTCAGGCATAAGAATGAAGAAAGAAAACTAAACAGGTCAGAACAATCGACGCCAGTGGTGGATCCACCGCCCGGGCTCCCGTGAATGTTCAAAGAATTTAGGGTTCATCGTCAAAATAAAATTTAAAACTACATTATATTTATTGAAAACACACACAAACTATTCCGTCTAATTCGGATCAAATCCGAGATCACACGACAGGGGAAAAACCAAACGAGAGAGAGAGAGAGGCGCACTGGATCTGAGATCCAGAGGAGGTGAGGCAGCGGTACCATTGGTGAGGCAACGCACGGCGGCGAGGCGGCGGCAACGAGGCAACGCACAGCGGCGAGGCGGCGCCAACGAGGAGGCAACAAGCGAGCGAGGCGGGCAGAGGCGGCGATCTGGCGGCGTCGTGGAGGAGCCGACGAGGCGACGAGGCATCGGCAAGGCCTGGTAACGGGTTGGGTTAAAACGGGGCAAATGGGTTGGGTTGAAGCTCGGGTTGACTCGGATCGGGTGGAAACGGGTTGAGAAGGTTTTTGGGTTCGGGTTGAAACGGTGCGCCCGTGGTCTCAAAATGGGGTCTTCCAATGGATTGAGGTGTTCCTCACTCCTCCTCATAGGCTCACATCCAGTCCAGCCCACGCGCGGCGTCGGTGTCGGCGGCGTCGGCTTCCCACGCGAAGCCACCGCGAGGCGCGGCGACGGCGGTGCTTCCCACGCGCGGCGCGGCGTCGGCGTCCGTGGCTTCCCACGCGAGGAGCGGCAACGGCGGTACTTCCCACGCGTGGCGCGGCGTTGGCGTCGGTGGCTTCCCACGCGAAGCCGCCGCGAGGCGCGGCGACGGCGGTGCTTCCACGTGCGGCGCGGCCATGGCGGCTTCCCACGCGAGGCGTGGCGACAGCGGCGTCGGCTTCCTACGCGGGGCGACGCCGTTCGATCTTGTTTAGTGCCAGATCTGTTCTTCCATTGTTTCTATTCTTTGCGAACGGCGATGCTTCCAGATCTGTTGTTCGATCTTGACGTGATTTGATTTGTTTGGAGCTCTATTTGGGTGGAGTGAACGGGTTGAAATGGGTTGAACCCATACAGAGAAAATGGGCTGGGTTGAGATGGCCGAAGAAATCGGTTGGGTTGGGTTGGGGAGAGATTACAGGCGGGTTGGATTGGGTTGGGTAAAAAATTTTGGCATTTTATATGGGTTAGGGGTGGGTCAACCCCCATTAGCAGATGACGGCAATACGCCAATACGGAGGACATCGAACAAGGCCACAAAGGGCTAGCGAGACCTGGCCAGCCCGGTCCATTGCCCGGCCCGTTAGTTTGTCGGGCCGGCCGAGCCTAGGCCCGTCCGTGTTGTTTCAGCTTAAAGTTAAGTTGAATTTTACCACATCAAATTTTGTTATTTTTATATAGCTTACATATTGTAGTAATTTGTATTTCTTCTCAATATTGTAAAACTATTTTTAATTATTTTTTTAGAATTATTAGAGCATTTTTTGATTTTGAGAACTCTCAATTCACTTTATCAACGCTGAAACAAACAACGTCTAAATTGTGGTGGGCCGAACTTGGCCCCGTTTTTGAAGTCCGATTGGTTGGGCCGAGATGGGCTTGGACCGTTGTCCAGTGGGAGCGGGCTTTTTCAAGCTCGGCACAGTCGGTGCATAGGTTCTAGTTTGAGCAACAGCTATGGTGCGTAAGTTTTTTTAAAGAAACCAAAGCAACACCTAAATCGACTAGTTAATATTACCCGCAGCCAAAATATAAATATGGTCTCAAAAATTATCGAGCCACAAATTACACATACACATCTTCGTCCTCGTGTTGGCTAATTTCCATAATGGCAATTCCATAGCTGCAAAATTACAAGTCTTGAAAAATAAGTAGCAGAACTAATAGTGCAATTATAAGAAAGTAATCATATGATCGACTGGATAATCATTGTATTCGCATATCGAGTTGTTTGGTTGAAGGTTAGCTTTGCTAATTTTGCCACACCTTATGTTTAGAGTTCTTAATGAAGTGGGGCGGGACTAGGTATAGCCTTGATTCGACTCAACCTGTCCCATCCATTCTCAACATCCGCCGTACCCCGACCCGACCTGGTCCCCGGATGTACAAAACCTTGACCTGCCCCGGCCCACTGGTGCATCGACGGTGCACTGACCCGAACCGGGGTAGAGAATTCACAGAACGTCATCCCAACCAAAGACAATTAGGCATATAAAAATCCCATCAAATACACAAATCCAATCATTTAGGTACATGAAAATCCAACCACATACACAAATATAGTAATAGCGTGATAGTAATACATGCATCAATACGGTTAATGAGTTGGGCTAAGCTCACGAGTAACGTAATATACGGAATCGGATCCGGGTCAGGTCGAGGCAAGCTTTAATCCGAACCCACCCCGAGATGAACCAGTGCGAGACATCACCATATTAATATTGTATGAATTAATCTAAATAAAATAATGACATAATGAAAATATGAGATGTGGTTAAAAAACTAGGTGTAATATGTATTGAAAGTCGATATTCATACTTATGTTAGAATATTTTTAAAATATAATTTTTATCAGTTATATTACATAGAAATGCATTATATGAAATAGAAAAATTATACACATGCCATTATAAATTTGTTGATTCGCAAAAATGTCACCCCATGCAACAATGAAATGTGCGCTCTGGACCCACATATCATAGACAGAAGAGTGAATTTTTTGCAAAGTGTGAATTTTATAGTAGTATTGATGCAATTTACCCTATGAAATAATAGACCTAAATATTTATTGTGTAATATTATCTTTGATCAATAAGTTAAAAAAATAAAATAGAATAAGATAAGATATTGCTCGATATTTTTGCAAACATAAAAATATTGATTTTTCATAGATGATTGTAGATTTAGTTTTATATGGTTTGGATTATGCCACATGACGACAACATAACAATATAATAAGAATATAAATACATGCTTATTGTATCATCAAATCCACTCTATAACACTACATTATATTATCAAAACTCCTCCATCACCATTATGTCGAATTAGAACTTATTATTAAACATAGGTATTAACTGGAATGTTGACCGATATGAAAAATAGCTCTTTCCATTCCGTTTTACAGGACGGAACAGAATGTTCCGCCAATTCCAGCTGGAACGAAACAGAACGGAATTGATAAGTCTGTTTTAGACACTTGTTTAACAATTCGTCTTATTCAAAAATTTATTTAAAATATGTGAAAATATAGGTCATACTTAAAATACATTTAATAAAACAAGTCACAACAAAATAAATGGTATTTACTTTTTTGAATAAGACGAATGATTAAACGTGTGTCCAAAAGTCAACGGTGATATGTTTAAAAAACGGAGGGAGTATTACAATTAATAGTTTTATTCTTGGTTCCCTGCTACTTGTGGTAATGTGGTTTTAGAAAATCTAGACCATTATTTCTGGTCTCTTACAATCAGTGAGAGAACAAAATCAAAATATTGTAATAAAATTTGAGACCAGCTCATTCTAGCATAGAATGAATGATAGCACTAGAATGCCATTATTATTCGAGAACATACAAACTATTCCATTTCTTACAAAAATTTTCCCTTCTAATATGGTTTTACTTTGGGATTTTTCTCCTGTCTTGCACATGGAAGTGTTAGCACTAATTAACATATCACATTTATTAGCAACTTGATCTTCAATTGGTTTTGTGTTGTATTCTAGTGCCAAAAAAAAAGCATATATACTAGAGTCATGTACTTGTTGGTGCATCATTGACAAATCATTCCATTATACAGTATGTGTCTCAATATTATATGAACGAATCAACTGCGAGGTGCTGATATGCAGAGGTATACGAGTATGCCATAATCGGGACATTTACGAACCCCTTGGAGGCACACAGTCGTTATATACCCGATAGGTAAATGTTGAAGTGTTCTTTTGGTCGGCAACAACACCGCCGAATTCGAAACGACATGGATCAATCGAAGACGGGTTGCCCGCAGAAAAGATGTAGTTGATGCAATGAGGAAGGACACACATACATCAATTGCCATAATCGTATGATTTTTTTTAGCTAACGGCTAGGAGCTCTGCCATTTCATTAAAGGAGAGAAAAAAATATACAAGAGAGAAAGGGGGAGAGAGGAAGACAGCCTGGCCAAGGGAGGAAGACCCACTGCAGTGCAAGCGCCACCCGCAAGCATGCCACCGCATGACGCCTTGGCTAGGCAAAAACCTCGCCCAAAGGAGACAACAATAACGGCAAGGCCTGAGGCCGCCGGAAACGACAACACGGCTAAAAAGAAGACACTAGCATTCGATCACCAAGACTAGAAATGACGCCTTCAGCAAGGGAGCGACGCAGACGCGACGCCGTTGCAAAAGAGTTTTCACTCAAGAAGCTTCAAGGCAAAGCGGCCATCACGACGATGGCTAGGGAGGGGAACAGTGCCAGGGCATCGCCATCGCTGGCCCAAGCGGGAAGCCGAGGCAGAGTTTTCACATGGATCACCTGCCCTGAATCCACACTGGAGGAGGTCGAAGCTATTAGCCGGCGAGAGAGCGCAACCGCCACACCATGTCACCACCGCCCTACGACGAGAGACGATGAGGGAGTCTAGCGACGAGGGATGCCATCACCAAGCGGTCCTTAGGGTGGAGCCGGTGAGAACACATCGAAGCCACCCCCTCCGTGCAGTCCAAACACTATCTCTAGGAAGCCGATCGCCGAGAACTCTCAACAGCACCAACCACCGCTGTAGAACCCACATCTCAAGATCGCAGATCGGCCGAGCCACCAACGCTAGGGACCCATCTCCCATGTGCAAGCTGGACACCCAATAGCTGCCGTGAAAAGACCGACCCCGACCATAGCCTCTCTAGCAAAGGGGGGAGAAGGAAGGTGCCTAGACCGGATTCCACCTCACCTGACGGGAGGGAGGGCCGGAAAAAGGTGATGACGAGGGAGAAGAGAGGCACCCCCAATCAAGCCGCCACACCTCCAAAGGAGAGGGGATGAGAGGGGCACACAACTCGAGCTGCAACACACCAGAAGAAGGGAGAGGCAAGGGGACATGGCGAAGTCGCAACCACCTAAAGACCCGAGCTGAGCGACTAGAGGGGGTGAATAGACGCCAATCAATTTTGACGCTTTCTTTTTGCACATGCAGCCCCTCTAAGCGTTCTGCAAAAACTGCTTCGTGTCGGAGATCAAACCGCGATGGACATGACAACTATGTGTACTTATGACTTGTATGGATGATATCCATATGAATATGTGGGAATTTTAGAGCCACAATCCTGGTTGTCAAGTGTTCAAATAAGAGGAATCAATTCAAATCTTGCTTTTGACAACAGATCATGACAAAACCTCAAAGCAACTTTTAAAAAGTAAAAGCAGATTCTTTCAGAACTTGTCCTCTCATAGAGCAGGAGGTTAGTGGCTTTAAGGTTCTCTAAAAATCATGGGACGTTTTCTCACTATGTGTCAATGTTTCATGAAGCACTCCACTCAAAATCTCCTTAAAACTCCTTACAGAAAAAATATGAAAATTCAAACAACACAAGCTGCTTTTTGGAAAGTAAAAGCAGATTCTTCAGAGTTTGTTTCTATTTGGAGCAGAGAGATGATGGATTTATGTTGCTCCAAAAATTATGGGAATTTTTATCCCTATGAAAACATGAGTCGTGAAGCACTCCACCAAAAATCTCCTCAAGAATCT
The DNA here is from genome assembly GCA_036346415.1 of Raddia guianensis. Classification (NCBI taxonomy): domain Eukaryota; kingdom Viridiplantae; phylum Streptophyta; class Magnoliopsida; order Poales; family Poaceae; genus Raddia; species Raddia guianensis. The sequence continues at coordinate 48,118,865 of CM070536.1, read as the reverse complement.
ATGCACAGAAAATATGAAAAATCAAACACCACAAGCTCTCAAGAACTTCGAGTAGAAAGTTTGAGGCTCGGTTTTCACTTCATAGCTCCCAAATGGAGAAACCAGTGGACTTCAAATTGTTACCACAGATGGGTATATGAGTCACACATATTTTCCAACTGGAATCATCCCAAAATGATTTTTCTAGATTTTGCTAAAAATCTTTTACTGACTGCTGTGCGGATGAATGTTTCTAGACAGATTTGCAACAAGTCAATAATTTGATCTCTTGCCTCTCATATAGTTGCAAAGAGTGTGGTAAATCATATTAGCAATCTCAAGGCATCATAAACCTTCAAGAACCAGTAAGAAATCACCAAGACTCATCTCCAAATAAGAGCTCCAAATGGAAAAACAAAAGAAAGAAGAACTTGGAGCAAATCAACACAAGATGATCATGAAGATGAGAGATTTCATTGCATAGAAGTTGGGGGATTACAAACCATACTCCATGTGGTCACAAGCACTCTAAGTGCCACCCTTACACACCCAACTCACCCTCTCTATTTCTGAAATTTTCAGCTCTAAGGGGATGAGGAGGAGATACTCCCCTCCCCTCTATTTATAGCCTAAGGGTGAGATGCCCTATACCCTAAAGCCCATCTCCACCCTTCATTTGAGGATGAGTGGCGTACAACATACACTACAAGACACATTCCCGAGAGAAAATATGCTCCACAAATTCCTCTGGAAAATATCTTCGCAGCTTCCTCGGTCGCCAGCCCATGGTCCCATCGGTCAAAACCAGCTTCGCCATCAGGTTACCGACACCGCAGCCTCTAGCTGCCTCAGATTCCTTGCCATGGCTAAGCTTCTCGAGTACACCACCTCATGCGACCGTCAGGTCATCGAACCCGGTCGCCTGCACGCTGTCGGACGCACCAGCCTCCAACTGTCCCCGCGAAGCGTCAGCCACGTATTCGCTGATACCTGCATCACTGACGTGAGCACACACGAAACCAACACACCTTACCTCACCTTCAAGGTTAGTCCATACACCACATGTCAGCTTAACAAATTCCACCAGACCACGTCCGATCAAAACTATTACCTAGCTCAAGCTCAGCACAATGGTCCGGTTCCAATTCCGCGGCAATTTCCACAAATGCACCATTTAACATTCTTCAAAAGTCAAAACACTTTAAATTCCATCTTGTCACATATATTCATCATCAAACTAGGGTACCCTCCACATGGGTCTCAACATCATTAAAAGGAACATGGCAGTCGGGGCAGGAGGCGACACAACGAACTAGAGGAAGAGTAGGCAGGGGGGAGCCCTCTGTCGGCGGAGCCGACGGCCCCGACAGCGCACCCAGACGCCAAGGGCACCTCTAGAACGGTCGGCCGCAGCAAGTCGGGGCATACCTCTGCTAGATCCAAGCCCAAGGCCACCGAAACAGGCCGCAGGCTAGAAGAGAGCACACCCGCTCCGGTTAGCCCAGCAGCGGCGCCAAAGCATCGTGTCACCGCCGGCTGCCCAGGCCGCCAAGCCATCGAAAGAAGCCAGCGCGCTTCAGCCACTGACACCCGAGCAAACCTCCTCAACGCCACGCTGGTTCCGCAAGAGGGAGGAACAACACAAGGCACGGGGAGGGCGACCTGCAAGGGCGGGGAAGCCAAGGTGACGCCGAACAACACACCGACGCAGAGCCGAGGAGGAGACCACACAAAAGACGGCGACGAAGAGACAGGGAGGCCTAGGACGATGCCTCGGGACAGAGAGCCTCGGGGGCCGGATCCGAACTGCCCACCACCAATCTGGCCGCTCCTTAGCCGAATCCAAGGGCCACGCGGATGAAACAGGAGAGCGACACCGAAGATGGTGGAGGGGCACACAATGGTAGATCAGGCCATCCACACAATAGATCAGGACTTCCAACGCCAGATCCGGCCGCCCACGACCAGATCTGGCCACCTCCATTGCGCAGGACGACGGAGAGGAGACAGGGAGGAGCCTCGGGACGAAGCCACCGTCCGCGCTCGCACCACCTGCGAAGACCCGGCCCGGTGGGAGTTTCCTCCACTGACGTGCGAATGAGGAGGAGGCCACCGACATTGGGCTCCGCCACCGCCGACCCACTCGCAAAGATGAAGAATGGGAGAGGTATTGTGAGGGGGAACGGAGGAGGAGGAGGGGGGCCGGCGCCGACAGCCGCCTAGGGTTGCGGGGAGGGGCCTAGAGGGAGGGGAGGAGTCACCGTCCGTGTCACCCAGGGAGGACGACGCGGGGGCTCCTATCTGTTGCCATAATAATATGTGAACCAAGTGTTTCGACTTGGATGCAAACCCCTCTGGTTTGGAGCGGATGGACATCGACCTGATGATTGTTGAAGGTCCATGTGGTCGCCATGACGAACTGTCTAATAATTGAATGACGATTCGTGCTCCATTACACACTTGGTAAGTGTGTAATAGATGTTCGTATGCCATCATGTATTGTAATGAACCAGTTTGTAATAATGTTGAACAAGATTGCTTGTATTACTACTGAAGTAGTTTGACTATGTTATTGTTGAACCAGTTCGGGTATATTATTGTTGAACCAGCAAGGCTTTATGTAAAATATGTTACTATTTGTAGCCTCCATTATGCGAGTTACTGCAGTATTTGCACACCGTGCAAACTCTCCAGCAGGAGCAAGACATGCTAAGGGAGACGGCGTCTCAAAAAGATAGGGCAGAGGAACGTTGGCACAACGATCAGAAGGAAGAGAATAACAAGCGTTGGTAAGAGGAGTTATGAGCATAGAAGGAGGCCGACCCGCATCATTAGGTTTTCGAGCATGAGGCAGATCGTGCAAGAAACCTCGAGAGGGCTACTGGAGCGAGGGTAGCACGACCCAAAGCATTTGAGAAGGGGAAATACCCTTGATGCACTAATAGATTGATTGTAGTAGAGTACAAAGATGTTTTAAATTTTGGAACAATTCCCTGTGTGCCACAAAAAAATTTTCAATCTCTTGTATGTCATCATGTGTGTATGACATGTGGGACCGCCTGAGTCTATGACGTGGCATACATGGTGTTTTTATTTTTTCAGTGGCATACGGGGTATTTTCCCTTAAATCTTCCTACGACATGTTAGTTTAGAGACGGTGCACTAGTAGGGTAAATTGTTATCTGGATCATACATGCTATTATTTGCCTAAACCATGTAATGCGCTTATTCATGTAAGGTAATGAGGAATTGTGATGCAATTATGACCATTTACCTGTTTTGCAAATTTCATAATGTCTTGCAACGACCAAACTGTCTAATGCAGAAATAACATCCTATAAAGAACTCGTTGTCACACACCTTACCAAAAATTTCAGATTTTATTTGTCCAAGGTAGATTATTTTGTCATGTAAGAAAAAACTACTAACTGACCATAGTAAAGCCAATACATTATGACCATGAACCTATTTTACAATTTTTTAGGCTGACAGGGGGACCAAATGACCTATAATAGCAATAACACCCTACGAAGAACTCGGTATAATGCATGTTGTTGAATCTTTCCATAATTTTTTAGACAAGACAACAAATTTTCCACTTACGTTAAAAATGCTAACTACGCATTATAAAAATTAAACACTCCTCGCTTAAAACTTGGAACGTACTCGGCAATTTTAGTTTAAATGGCAAGCAAAATATCCTTAATTGGGCATGCATAAGACCTACTAGGCGCCTGTTCAAAGGACGGGATTTTTTGTCACCCAATTTCCGTCAATCGGAAAGGCGGTTTTTCATCACCGATATTCCTCATTGTTTCATACGACGGGATTTCATCACCAATATATCTCGTCGTTCTGTCCAGCGAGATTACGGCGGTTTTTATACCTGGGGGATTGTATACCCACCGTATACAACGATGGGATATGGGTCGGTCATTTTTCCACCGTTTAGAACAGTTGGCGGAGGCTATTTATTTAATTTAAATAAATGAATGTTTATTTTTTAAATTAGAAATAAAATTTAAAAATTGTCCTGCCTTACCCCATGCAGGGGAGTATGGTGGTTGGGCTGGGCCAACTGGCCTTTATTTTGAGGATTTATATTCCTGCCCTATTAAAAGAATGGGCAACGCAAGGCATTAGACGTCCGAAGCAAAAGCTTCCATCGGACGCCCACGCAGACAGTCTAAATGTCTAATGTAGTTCCTAAGTGTATTTAGATGGGGTGCTGGTATATTTGTACTTGTACTAATTATTAATCACACCTGCACAATTATAACTGATCATGTGTATCAGTACAATTGTACAAATTAAACCAATGCCTCTAATCGGACTTTGGGCACATGACGGTTGGTATGGAACCTTTTAAAAAATAACCAAAGAATCTTAAAAACATGCTGACGAAGCAGGCTATCTATGCAGATGCCAACTAGGTGAGATGTCCTAACACGCAAGTACATTTTGGGCTATGATAAATTTCTAGGTAACAACCTCGTGTCCTGATCCTTCGAGTGAGAACAAACTGTTTATCGTTTTTATGTCGAAGCCAAGTATCGTCCCGTGGACAACGATGTTGTTAAAGCATGTTGGTCACAACAACTACAAGAGCTTCACAGTTCGCTTCGGCATGCTAGAGTTGTCTACTGCGCTAACATCAGGAGTGTGTACATGTAACTCTTGGTCACATGCAAGCCCTACATGTGCCCACTTCAACGCAGTATGCTAACATCTTCACCAAAGAACTACCCAACTTTGTTTTTCATCGAATTTCGCACCTGTCTAATGTTTGACGACTTCCCATTTAGAATGCAGGGGAGTGTGAAGAGTATATGATGTATGATCCATGGGATTACGTGTAGTAGCCCTTCCTAATCTCATGGTATCTATTTCCATAAACTGGTTCCTAAGCTATAGGAGGCCTTTTGCATATTTGTATTCGTGTTCTCTACCAAATCAATCTATTACATAAGTTATCTCCACTTTCATCTTGTCTTAGTTGTAAACCTCATCATCTCTTGCCTTCACGTCTATTGAATTTCATGCACCAAAAGCTCAAGCTAATATAAAAAGGGGCCAATATATTGTAACATCCTTCGCATAGACTCTAGCTCAAGCTGATGAGCAATATACATACATACATACATACATACATACATACATACATGTAGGCAACATCTCCCATGCAATCAAGTTTACGGTGCAACCACTGTGCCACCGAACTATCAAAAGTTGTAAAAAAATCTGAAAATTTTTTGTAGACGTACTCTTCTACTTATTCTACCTTTGTATAAAATTTCAAGTTCAAATTTATCTTATATTGAAAGTTACAAAGAAGATAAAATTCTATCAATTTTGAACTCGTCAAAGATATCATTTTTTTTCCTTTTTTATATAACTCATAATATAAAATGAATTTTGCTTTGAAACTTCATACATAAGTAGAGTAAACAATGAAGTACATCTATATTTTTTTTTAAAAAAAATTATAACTTATGATAGTTCATTTGCACGATGGTTGCACCGTAAACTTGATTGTATAGGATATTTTATGTGTGTGTGTGTGTGTGTGTGTGTGTGTGTGTGTGTGAAACACTCCTCCTCACGTTTAGACTTATCCAACTCAAGCTAATGGGGAATGGCCTCACATCTAGACTCATCTAGCTCAAGTTGGTGGAGAAAGACGAAAATATTTTCAATACTCCCCCTCAAGGCTTTCGAGTTAAACTTGAAGTGTGTCACGAATATTATCTTAACATGTTAGTCGGGGTTTCAAACTCAAAAATTTTAACTCTAATAACATAGTGAATTGAGTGCACCAACTAATTCACCGAAAAACTCAAACCGACGAGGAAAAGGGGAATATATTTCAATAGCACCGATGGCATTGTCCAGTGTTCCAAGCTCTCCAGTAAATTGAGAAGACGAGGAAAAAAGACAATGCCATCGCATGGTCGATCGTTCAAGCAACTCAATTTTCTTGGTTATTAGCTTTAGTCTAAGATCATACGAAGCATGAGCTAATGAATGATTTAAAATGAATATAGCATCATATGCACAAAATTGCTAGTATTAAGTTGGTTCAACATAAATTCATGATGGTTCCTGAAGGTCTTGCAGGTTGCAGCTGTAGATGGCATTAATCCACAAACGCGGAGGCAGGCCGAGGCCGAACTACAGCTTATAAAATGCCAAACTTCTCGCAAGCTTTCTCTAAAACATTGTGTGCGGGTTCTCGTTAACTCATAGACCTTCTGCAAAGAATAAGTAGAAGAGTTAAGTCAATCCAAAAAAAGAAATGAGGTTCATGGCCAAGGGGAAAGATGTTAGAATTTGGAATGTATCAGTTGTGTTTGAAAGGGTACCTGCCAATAAAGAATCGAGATGACAAGTTTCTATGTTGAGGTTCTGATTTTATGTGCTAGATACCTGTAGGCTTGGAAGGTATCAGGATAATTTTCATCGGAAATAGGCTAGTGGCATTGTCTTCATTCCTATCAGATTGTTGTATTATTGACCGAGCACTTAACCGATACTATTTCTTTAAAATTTACCATTGCGCCATCCGATATTTCTTTAAAATTTACCATCGTGTAATCTGTAACTGGTGTGGATCCACAAAGTTAGAAATAGGCTAGTGCCATTGTCTTCATTCCTATCCGAATGTATTATTGACCGAACACTAAACCGATATTGCTTTAAAATTTATCATTGCGAATGAGGAACATCATGCTATTCTTGGCACCATTTGTTTGCATTCAGCTAGCTAGGACAATCTGCATATACCCATTTATGCGGCTGATACAAATATCATATCATTAAGAAGGCTCAGATAGATTCATCATCCATTGCTTAGTTCAAAAGACACAATCATGCCCGAAGCTACAATGGCCCAACTCAAACACCACCCACAGAACTAGATACAGCGCACCCATTTTAACGCAATCAAAATTTTATGTAAATGCACATAACAAGTACTACTACAACAGAAGTGTGTGTTTATGAAATATGATTAGCTTTAGCTTAACAATTAGCGCTACAGAACTGAGAATATGTTAGTTGCAACCTCTGGCTGCAAAGTATTTGGCTAACTGACAAGCATGCATCGATTGCTCTGAACATTAACATCCATAAATTTTAAGAGTCCTGTTTCAAGGCCTGAGCTTCTGCAGCAGCCATTGGATCTGCCTTTGTATCTGTCTCCTCTTCTTTCTCCCCTTCTCTTTCGGCAGCCAATTTGTCTCTGTGCAGCTTCTCTGCTGCTTGCATAGCTGCACGGTGTTCAGCCTGAAGACGCTGCATTTCCTCTTCCTGCTGCTGCCTTTCGAACCAAGTATCTGCATCAGCCCAAACTGAACAGACAAAAAATACTTGTGAGCAAAGCAAGATAGGCCATAAGGCTGATGACAGGATGAGATGAAGCCAAACTCCCAGAAGACATATCAAAATGTTTACAAACTCTACAATAGAAGCATAGACAGTAAAACGACAATCAACATACAGTGAGAATCAATGGCATAATCAAATTCGCAATTTATTTAGCAGGTGTATCTAATCTAACACCTTAATGACTACTAAAGAATAGGAGAATCAGAGTTTATATTGATGGAGCTTTAACAATGAAAGAGTCATGTATGAGAGACCATACTCCCTCTAATTTCATAGAAGGCTGCTTGAGTTTAGCACAAGCATTAAGTTGATGAAATAACCATGTTATGTGTCTTACAATATCTTCCGTTTGAACTCTTAAATGCAATCAATACTGAGAACTCACACTCCCTTGTGGAATTAAGGAATAAAACGGCAAAAGAAAGCAAAGGGCCTAAAATTTAGGGGACAACTCATATATAGGGAAAAGTTGCAAAGCCTCAAATCAACCTATATTTTGAAACCTGAAGAGAATCATATTAGGAACAGAGTGATGCAGTGATTAAAACCTGTTTTATCCCTACCCTCTAATCTAAGATCAGGGGTGCCCTTCAGTATCAAGATCTTTAAAAACAGAACATAGTGCAAAGATTAATGTTTCTAGCACCGTTCCACACTTCAGAATTGCAGTCTGGCACAAAACCTTTTAATTTTTACTGCTTCTTTAGTTCTTTTTTCAACTATAATCACTTGTTGAGCCACATGAGAACACCAATGATAATTACTTACAAAAAAGAACCAATGAATCAATCAATGACACAAGCATCATATCAGATCTGAAACTCGAACAACTGAACAGTAATCTTACAGCTAAATGCTGATCCATCTGTGCAGCTTGTCCTCATATGATTTCAAGTACAACTCGTAACGATGTCAAAGTTAAGATAATATTGTACACTACTACAGGACAGGTTGGACTGCAGCATGTTCTAAGGGGGTGCCTGGTGATACCCTGATCTCAATCCATTCCAATCTTCCCATTTAGATATATGGACTTAAGCTCCAATAAAATCTCTAGATTTGACAATTCGAAAACTTGGACAATAATTATAGCAAAGCAAGTATTGGAGATACACAAGAATTATATGATTGTCTGTGGTGTAGTATGTCTAACAGAAAAGAACGGAATTATGCAAGAAAGACCTTTAAGATAAAATTTATGATGTACTAAACAAAATGAGTTAGGGTAAACTATGTACAACTAGAAGAATTGAAAGAAAATGTTGTGGCCTCGCTTTCATGGTAGCATGTGCACCTAGCCCAGGCAAAGGGAGAGGGGAGAAGCAAGATAAATAAAAGTTCTTTATTTGCTTAACTGCTATTCTGCCAACCAACATATAAATAAGGGTTAATTAGAAACATGCCACTGCTCATTACCAAAATTCAAGAATTGCCACTGCTCAGTCAACAGCCAGAGCTCATAACTTTTCCTGTCGCATGTGAAAATTGTATCCATGCCACTAAGAGAATCTCAAAGCACCTTTCCAGCTCAGATGCCTAGCTAGCAATAATTTCAGACCATTTTGCCCTTGTCTTTCCTCCTCTCACTGCCTCTCTCTTTCCTCTTATCTCTCCTCTTCCACCTCCGTCCGCTTCCTTCCTTTTCACCCTGTCACACTGCCTCTCTCCTTGGCAACACTGGTTAGCGGTGGCACTCAGTGTGGTGGTGCCATGACCAGCATCTCATTGGGATGGTGTGGGGCGCAGCAGCATGCACAGGATGTCGCAGTGTTGAATGGCCATGCAACAGCCATGGACAAGAGGCTGAGGAGAAAGAGGGCAGCACAGGAGATCTCCGGATGACCTCGAGCAGAGCAGAGGTAGAGGATGGCAATGGTATAGTTGCAAACCAATCCGGAGGCACTCCAGTTGCACAGGCAGCAGCGCTCTAGCAAGTGAAAAGTTGGAGGAGGCTCAGGGTGGAGACAGAGGACGTGTCACCTTCTACTCAGTTTAGGGGTCACCGTAAGGACAATTTCGACGACAACAGCGCGCAGCAGCTATGAAGCTCCAAACTCTGGCAGCCATGTTGGCAAAACGATGAGGACAAGTGCACGGATGAGGTCCTTGCCTTCCATTCACATCAATTAGGCCTGAGGATGATTGAATTGGACCACCACGTGCATGCAGTTGCGCAACCACCATGCTACTCGACGCCTGGGTTTCAAAAACCGCCGGTTAACCGCGGTTAACCGTGCCTCCGAGGGGGCCAGGTTTGGTAAACCGGCGGTTTAGGGTTTAGGGGTTTGATCAAAATTCGTTTAAACAAATTTTGAATGTAAAATATACATAAAATTCCTAAAGATACTATTAATCATTCTAAGCTTTTCAGCTTAAACAAAATTTTAAAATTCAAATTTTTAATGTATATTTTAAATAATTTTAGTCATTTTCATCGATTTTGAACTTTTTTCGTCACAAATCGCAGTTAACCGCGAAAAACCGTCGGTTAACCACCAAACACCGCGGCTAACCGCAAACAAAACCGGGGAACCGTGGTTTTGCATTTAAGGTAAAAACCGGCTGAAAACCGTGGCTAACCGCGGTTAACCGCCTCCGCACAGTAGACGGCTCGGCGCTGCTCCGCGATTTTGTAAACCCTGCTCGACGCCACCCGCCACTGTCTATCATCTTTAGGAACTCACCCGCGCCGTCGCCCTGACCCACTAGCTTGGGAGAGATAGGATAGAAAGAGAGGGCTAGATGGAGAGGCTGTTTGAGGGCATAGAGGGAGGAGAGAACTGTCTGCCATCCTAGGGACCTCACCCATCCCCTTGACCCACTGGCTTAGGAGAAATAGGATAGAAAGGGTGAGAGGGAGAGGCGGTGTGAGATCATAGGAGGAGAGATTGAGAAAGGGTGGAGAAGGTAGCGAGAGATTAGAATAGGGAGTAGGCCAGAGGAGGGGGGGAGGAGGTGGCCACTAGAGTTGAGCTACAGGAGGAAAGAAAGGAGAGAGCTGGTGCGAGAGGAGGAAGAAGGAAGACAAATACAAAACAATTCAAAATCATTGCTAGCTAGGCATCTGAGATCAAAAGGTCCTTTGAGATCCAGTTAGAGCTATGGATACAAATTCTGCACGTGAGCAGTAGCAAATTTACAAGCACCGTGCAATTCCCAAATTTCAGAAATGAGCAATGGCATGTATCTAATTAACCCTATAAATAATGATGGCTTATGTACAATCTGATAGAAACCTTATGAAGACTTAAAACAAATTACCTTCAGATAATCTGATAAAACAAACTAATGTTAACCAATGAACTAAGCCAATCCAAACGAACAAATTGTAAGTAAACTATCTCAACCATCTAACAAATAGAAAGGTCCTTTGAAATCCAGTTAGTGGCATGGATACATGGATACAATTTCTGCATGCGAGCAGTGGCAAATTTACATGCACCGTGGCAATTCTCAAATTTCAGAATGAGCAATGGCATGTATCTAAATAATCCTATAAATAATGGTGGCTTGGATACAATCTGGTGCAGACATTATGAACACTCTAACAAACTACCTTCACCTTATCGGTTTGAACAAACTAATCTTAACACACGAACTAAGCTAATCCAAACTAACAAATTGTAATTGAACTATCTCAACCACCTAACAAATAGAAACTGAAGCATCACTATTGCAACAAAAGCAAGATATGGAATAACCACAAGGGTGCACCACAACTTCAAACTTCACGCTTGCTCATATTGTTTGGCCAAATCATACAAAATGACAAGTTGTATAATATAAAGTGGAATTCAAATATTTGCAATTCTATGTACTAATCATTAGGGTAAATAATTCAATGGCAAGATCGCAAGATAAACTTTCAGGACAAACTAGTCAAGAAACCCATGTAACAGTAAGACATTTATATTTTGTACCAGTAGATTCTAAAGACATTCTTGCTTTTTTTTTTGTGGGTAATTTGTCAAGCGTAAGTCCCTACAACAACAACAACAACAACAACCAAGCCTGTAAATCCCAAGCAAGTTGGGGTAGGGTAGAGTTGAAACCCAAAACGAGCCGCCAACAAAAGGAGAAAGAGAAGAAAAAGAAGAAGAACAGGCCTAAAAAGATAGAAGAGAAAACATGGCATAAAGCCTAATCAAGGTTCGGGCACGTGGATAGCTGCTTTCCAAGCACTTCTATCCAAGACCAACTCTCTCGTTATATTCCAACCTTTTAGGTCCCTCTTGACTGCCTCCTCCTAGGTCAAGTTTGGCCGCCCCCTACCTCTCTTCACATTATTGTCACGTCTTATGATGCCGCTATGCACTGGTGCCCCTGGAGGTCTCCGTTGTACATGTCCAAACCATCTCAACCGGTGTTGTACAAGCTTTTCTTCAATTGGAGCTACCCCTAGCCGATCACGTATCTCATCGTTTCGAACTCGATCCATCCTTGTGTGACCACAAATCCAACGCAACATACGCATCTCTGCGACACTTAATTGTTGAACATGTCGTCTTTTAGTAGGCCAACATTCTGCACCATACAACATCGCAGGTTTAATAGCTGTCCTATAGAACTTGCCTTTTAGCTTCTGTGGTACCCTCTTGGCACATAAAACACCAGACGCTTGACGCCATTTCATCCAACCCGCTTTAATTCTATGGCTAACATCCTCGTCAACATCCCCATCTCTCTGTAGCATCGATCCCAAGTAACGGAAGGTATCCTTCTTGGGCACCACCTGACCTTCCAAACTCACATCTCCCTCCTCATGTCTAGTGGTACTGAAGTCACATCTCATATATTCGCTTTTAGTCCTGCTAAGTCTAAAACCTTTCGACTCAAGCGTAAGTCCCTGCTTAGAACAAAAAAATTCTACAAATTTAGTAGGCAAGGAAACATCCACAACCATGGATGGAGTGGCATGAAATTCTTACAAGAATCATGCATTCTGGGGGGGGGGGGGGGGTAAAACTGCATAAATGCACAAACAGTTCTGAAGGTGACAAACTGAAAATGAAGACTTTCAAATCAAATACCACATAAAATAACAGTATAATTTGTTTGTTTATAATGCCAACACCTAAACTCTCGAAGAGTATTTGACTCCTAGAGGAAGGCCTTCCTTCTAGCTTCTTCCTAAGGGAATGGTTCTTTTGCAGTGCTTTCATCACACAGGGATCATAAAGGTAGCTTTCTGCAAACTAAATTCATGTGTAATCTGCTAGACATGTTTTTTCTTCATTTCTAAACAGCAACAGATTGGAATAATTGGAGTATCCAATAAAATATGTCGAGTATCCCAGCCAATTCCATTATTATCCATTAAAGCAGCCACAGTTGGCAGCCCTAGCCATAAAACAGAGCAGTATGAAAGAAGGGTGTGATTGAAGAGCCATAGGATAGGAAGCGTGACTTACTTGGCTGCGCGGCCCAGCCCTGCTCTCCTCCCTTGATGCGCTCGGGGAAGGCGTAGTTGACGGTGAGGACGCGGCCGAAGAGCTCCGCGCCGTCCATGTTGTCCATGGCGGCGGCGGCGTCCTCGCGTTCGAGGAAGGTGACGAAGCCGAAGGAGCGGTGCTTCTGCGTGGCCTGGTCGAGCGGTGTCTTGACGTCCTTGACCTCCCCGAACGGCACGAACGCTGCGTGCAGTATCTTCTCGTCCACCTCCTCCGCAAGCCCACCTGTGCCATTGCCACCATAGCTTAGGTAGCCCCGCCATGGCCAGCAACAACCATGTGCATCTCGCTGGGGAATTTAGTCGAACAGGTGGTGGGCGCGAGGCGCGACCAAGATAAAGAGCAAAAGATAGGCTGATGCCGACGCGTACCAACATAGAGGGTGTTCTTCTGCACCGGCTGGGTCATGTCTCCGTCGGCGGCGGCGGCGCCGGAGGGCGAGGCGAGCGGCGAGGGGGAGGAGAGACTGGCGCGGCAGAGGGGATGGCTCGCGCGGAGGACACCGACGCAGAGCTAGGCTCTACAAAAACAGCCAAGCAGCGAGGCTCTGCATAACCAGGCCTGCTTGCCATTGGAGTATCGGTATGCAAACCAGGCCTGACGGGCCAACAGGCTAGGCGCTCAGCCCAAACATGATTCATGGGCCAACCGGATCGAACTAGGATGGCCTGGCACAAATGGGCCGACCCATTTAACCCGAAAATACAAAATGGTTAGAATTCAGAAATATGTATTACAAATATAAGGACATGATTATTCACAAAAATTGAAAAATAAAGTAGGAAGGATGCCAATCGAAAAAAAAAAGAAATCCTAGCCAACAGACAAATTGGGAGAAATGGAGAGTGCACCATATCTGTCAAATTGTGCTTGTTGTCGAAGGTCTATGGATAGTCCATGGTGGAGGCGACGCAGGATGTTTTAGCAATTAGCGGTAAAATAATTAGTTTTCTCTATTATCTTAAAATACATTGTGGTCGTGATGGTCGTAGTTCGAACTTACAATCTGAACCATCCATCTCGCGCCCCCTCCTCTCCACCATGAGACCTAACTTGCTATCTCACCGAGTGCCAACTATCCTAGGGTTCCCACCAACTACTGCCTTGGCGAAACCACCCGCCGCCCCAGCCACGATCCCATTACCCCCTCCATCTCCCTCATCCGCCGCCGCCGCTCCCTCACCCTCACCCGCGCCGCCGCCCCCTCCATCTCCCTCACCCGCCGCCGCGCGCCCCTCCCTCTTCCTCACCCGCCGCCACGCCCCCCTCCGCCCCCGCCCCCACGTCCAATGGCCCTGCCGTGCGCCCAGGTCGCTCCTCCTCCGTCGCCGCCTCCCACGTCCTCCGCCCTGCCTCCGCGTGCCTCCACCACCGGCCTCCTCGGCCTATAACCACTTCCTCCTCCTCCCCCTCTCGCCGCCCCACCTCCAAGAGAGAGAGAGTTTAGAGACAGAGACGCCGCAGAAGCAGCCGCCGCCTGCGACCGGAGCCGAAGCGCGAACCAAACACGCCGGCCACCGCACCTCCTCCTCCTCCTCCTCCTCCTCCTCCTCCTCCCGCGTCAGCAGCCGCCGGCCATGTCGGAGGACACGGAGCGGAGCTCCATGGAGTTGTCCACCGCCTCGGGCCTCGACTTCGAGGACACCGCCCTCATCCTCCGCCTCCCCGGCTCCTCCTCCGACCCTGACCGCAAGCGCGCCTCCACCTCCGTCCCCAACCACGGCTCTCCCCGCGCCCCCGCCTCCGACTCTCCCCCCTCCCCCAAGTACACAAACTCCGCAGAGGCAGAGCTCCGGGAGCGGAGGCACGATTTGAGCTGACGTGGTGTCGCTACGTAGGGCCCGAGTGGTGGGGTGGCCGCCAGTGCGGTCGTTTCGGAAGAACGCGCTCGCGGCGGCGGCGGTATCCAAGGCCAAATTCGTCAAGGTGGCCGTCGATGGCGCGCCGTACCTGCGCAAGGTGGACCTCGAGGCGTACACGGGCTACGACCAGCTCCTCGCCGCGCTCCAGGACAAGTTCTTCTCCCACTTAACCGTCTGTGAGTACACCGCCGCGACATGCTTGCGCTCCCTGTTGCTGTTTCCGATGGGTTCCCGAGCCTGATGTGGGGGGTGGGGCGGATGGCCGCAGGCAAGGTTGGGAACGACGAGATGGAGCTCGTGGACGCGGTGAGCGGAACGGAGTACGTTCCGACGTACGTGGACAAGGACCAGGACTGGATGCTCGTCGTGGACGTCCCCTGGAAGTGAGTTTGAATTCCAAAGTTCTGTGTTATCTTTGAATTGAATCCGCGCGCAGATGCAGCTCATGTTGCTGTTTAGGAGCAGGAACAGCTCACGCTGTTCAAGTTTGCGTGGAGTGTACTTGATTAGTTTCATGGATTGAATTGGTTTGGTGTAGGAGTAGGATTGGGTACAAGACCATGTGAGATTTGAAAATCTACAGCTTCGGGTGCCCGTATGTGATTGATTCCACTCTTTTCTTTTCTTGAGAAATGTTTAGTTTTAGGTTAATTAAAGATAATCTGGTAGTAGCATGTAGGAAATGGGGATCTCATGATTGTTGTGGTACAAGACAGATTTTGTCTCTTACATGGTAACATGGGACTAAGGAAACATGTGCCGGTGATGGGGGAGGGGGAGGAGGAGGGAGGCCGTGCCGGTGGGACCGGGAGCCGACGCCACCAAGTTCTTCGCCATGTCCCGTGTCACTGGCGCAAGCGGGGAATGAGATTACGCAGGACAGCCTGAAGCGTGAAGGTGAACTGAGCTGCATCGATTTCTCCCGTTCCGTAAGTTTTTTGTGTGGATGTTTGAACTAGATGGTTTTGTGGTTGATTCTTGCAGACTTGAGTAGCTGGGAGCCTGGGATCCACCTGCAATGGAAGGTCTCGATGAACTGCTTGCTGTAAGTCTATGCTTATCCACAGCTTGTGTCATTGAAATGCATTTACCACCTACCGCTATGATGTTGCAATGGCTGATTGATTTTCAGAGGTTAAAGGCCATGGTAAAGAGAGTTTACCCAGAAGAGAATGGTGAGAAATATGCTCCTGACTGGTGGATCATGTACTGATAAGATGACTGTGAATCTGTGATGCTAAACATTTCTTTCGTGCAGGCACGCCTCAAGTCCAAGCACCTTCTACCAATCACTGGTTCAGTTCAAATTCAGCAAAGAAGGTACCAGACTTGTGCCATATTTCATGATCTTCTACATGTTGCGTGCCTAATTTACATCATGGTTATCAATAAAGATGAATATCATTTTACCCCCTTGCATAATTAGCCGAACTCTTATAGCTTATTTGTTTAAGTCACTGCAACCGACAACATAGTTTTATCTGATGGCAAGTACAGCATTGCAGTTCACAATTGAATGACTCTTTCACCTTCATCCGGCTCTTTGCAGGCGCAGATGCATCTGCCTACTGTTACTTCTGTAATTGATGGCTTGAAAAGACTGTACATAGAAAAATTGAAGCCTTTGCAAGTTGCATACCAGTTCATTGATTTTGCTACCCCATTACTGGTATCGACTACTATCCACAGATTTGGTTTACATCTACCAGAAGTTTAAGATGTAATGCTATTATGTTCTTTGATGTCGATTACTTATATGGCATTGAATTGATCCTGCAATGTTTCAGACAAACAGTGATTTCGATGCAAAGCAAATGGTCATGCTCTTGGGTCAATATTCTACAGGGAAAACAACATTTATTAAGCATCTACTAAAAACAAGTTACCCAGGTTCAGCTTTATCTAATATAGGATTTTGGAGTTTCACCATACCATCAGTTTTTGCTGTTAATTTCATTAAGTATCGGTGTAACTTAAGTTTTGTTTGCCCTTTTCAATTGCAGGAGCTCATATCGGACCAGAGCCAACTACTGACAGATTCATAGCTGTTATGGTAGGTATCTGTATACTGGATTTGCTAGATAGTTTTGTTTGAGCGTATGAAGAATGAGGGGTCTTTTTAGAATATGCTAAACATATCGTTTTATCTTGAACTCACGTGCAAATTAATATTTCATACTGCGTTGCCATATTACCATTTTGCAAACCAATTATTTAGTGTATCACCAAGTTAGGCTTATTCGTTGTCAATGGACTACTGAAATTTCATGACTTGTTTGGCTGTTTGCTTAGTTATTTTATTTTTACTAGCAAACGTCAGCTATTTCCATGTTCCTGTTGTAAGTTACTGAAATGTATTGATGCCATACAATATGCACACTTTCTTCTAAAATACAGGATTCACAACAAATAACTCTTTTTTCTTGGAAAAAAATGAACCTAACATGACAAGGTATTCTGGTCAAGCTTGATAAGTTTTGTACCATGAAGGCATGAAATATTCTAAGCAACTTAACTATTATCTATGTGAAATTTTGTATTCAAACTACTACCATTTCAATATTTGAAATTGTCTAAATTTGAGTAGAAAGGTCCTTGAAGTTGTGTAGTATTGTTTTATGTGCAACGAACTTGTGTTTATGTCTTTGTGGGTTTTGATGACATGCTGACATGCAACGGGACCGATTATAAGGGCAATTGAGATATTCACCAGAAGAACGAAAAAATATTTTTCCTTTTTCAGATCTTTTGTTCATTGTAAATACTCTCTTATGAGTCATTTTCCTTTACTTGCGATCTGCTCTGTTATAGCCATATAAAGGTGAGGACATACAAAATTTTAATACATGAGTCATTGTATGACTGAGCTGTCCGAGCAGGAATGGTGTACCTTCTGACTCAAACAAGCGAACTGTGTTCAGTCCAAAAAAACAAAAAAGCTAACTGTATGCAATCTGTCATTGTTCACTTCGTGAGAGAAACCCCTATTCTCATCCCAAATGTTATGTATTTAATTTGCATGTGAATGGTCACTTGTTACATCAACCTAGCTAACAGTGTTTTCAGTTACTTAATTTTCTTAGCAACACTTTGAACATATATCATTTTTGTTTGGTGAAAAATTGGGATACCAATAGTCCAATACTGTGAAATTTGAAGGTATAAGCTGTCCCAATGTCGGCACCCGATTTACAAGATCGGATTCCACCTGCGTAAACATGTACTAGTCCCAAAGATCATGGCTAGTACACACAGATATACAGAAACGGAACATTGCCAACGATTTTATTACAAGAGGGAATATAGTCCAGTACAAACAACACATACAACGGCTCGCAGGTCGCAAATCAGAGTACACAACGATACAAGCCTAATACAACATCTAGAATTTTATTCATCCCACAGACACGAAGGCTGTAGGAACGCGTAACCCTAATCTTCATACTCTTCGTCGGAGAACGCCTCCTCGACGTAAACCGGGTTTTCCTCCTCGGACGGCCGGCCATACTCAGATGGACCAGCTGTTGAAATTTTAAAAAGAGAGGGGAGAAAAGGAGGGTGAGTACAAATTGTACTCGCAAGTCCGGAATTATGCAAATGCGGTTCAGTACAGGGGAGGATTAGGATATTTTTGCGGAAATGCATTATTAGCCTAGTTTTGACAAAGCAATTTAGAAACAATAAATCTTAATCACTTTCTTTGGGCTCTTCTCAAACGGTTCTCGCCACTTGGCCTTAGTGCCATAGCGAGAATAAAATCCTTTCTTCTTTTTTTTCTCAAAACGGCTAGGTCCATTCCGCGCGACACTTTCCGGTAGGCCGTCACCCAATCCGAAATATCGCCGGTGGCACCTAGATCAAACGAAATCCTTCTCAAATCCTTACTCATCTCAAATCTTTTCTTTACAAACCCCTTTTCTAAATTGGTTTTAATATTAAGAACTACCATATAATCAATCCCTTCGCATGCTCATAACCGCGAGCACGACTATCATGACAGTTTTAACTCTGCAGAGTGGGTACGCCTTACCCTCGAGCGGCTACGGACCCAGACGGTGTTTCGCCACAAGACCGTCAACCACGAGGACCAACGATCGGGCCCGTCCCATACCGGGGCTCGAGATCGTACTGTAATGGCTAAGTTCATAGGATCATAGGATGCACAGTCCTTAGACTAGGAGAGAGTTGATATTTTAGCCCAGTTTTTAAAACGGTGCCACACCGCACCGACCGACAAAATATCTCTCCCTAGTCGAAAGATTTTTGGGGTAAGAGGAAAATCATTTTCTACTAAGCATCACCCTTGATGCGCTATCTTTAAATCATCATTTCCCAAACACTTCTCAACAATATTCTCATTTCACACAAATAATTGAATCATTCCACATAAAGGATTTTTAAGCATTTATCCTACCACAACAAAGCATATAAATATGAACAATTTATATTTTAGCCTTAGATTTAATCCTAACATATCTCTTACCTTTTCTATTTGGCATAATAACTAGTTCTATCAAATACGGCATTGATCTTTTAAACTAGCATGCATATTTTCAAGTCTAATAAACATTTTCTAAATAACCGAAAATGGCTTCTCAATATGATCAAAGGGGGACTTGCCTTGATCGGTTCGGGGGAAAGCGAAGGGGACGACGTCGATCGAGTCTTCGGGGGCTTGACCTCCTAAACGCGCACACGCATGTAAAGCAATACAACCACATAAGTAAAATATTTTATGCCATGCTGTTTTTAGATAATGGGACATGCAGCAACTTTTAATGCATTTTTGTTAAAAGAGAGATCATGCCGAATGACTTATGCACGCATGCAATGATGCCCTTTTTTAATCCAAGAATACTTCTAACAAATGCATGCTGCATGAATGGCATGACAACAATTATTTTCTAAGGTCCAGGGACTTGTAAAGTATTTTATTTTTATTTAAAAGAGATAATATGACCATTTCTCACATGCACATGAAATAATGCACCTAAAGCTAGTCATTTAACCAACAAATGAATTCTACATGCAAGACATGTATATATATGATTTTATAAGGTTCAGAAATGATTAAAGTATTTGCAGAAATTTTTCCAGAATTTTTACAAGGCTCTAGCTATTTTTACACAAAATGATTTATACAGAAGTTGTAAAAGAAAATAAAGGAACGGGCCCCCTTCGGCTCTCAAGGCGTGCTCGCCAACACGGCCCAACAACGGGCGCCTCGGCAATCTTGGTGAGGCTCGATCAAGACGCTGGTCGGTAAGCGGACCCGCTCGGCCCCACATGGCAGCGACTCCGCACGGAGGAGAGGGGAAAACAGAGGAGGAGCACCCGGTGGCGGCGCAGCCAACGACGGCGACGACTCCGGCCACCGAGGCTCGATTGGGTGTGCACAGAGGGGGTGACGGGCTAGGCGAATGCAATGGGGGTATCGGTAGCGCCGGCGATGCTCGGAGGTGATTGCGGTGAAAGACGACGGCGGACGATATAGCGTCCATGGCGCCGAGACGGGATCAACACCCGATTCCCTTGGCCGAAAGCAACCGAGGAGAGGGGGAACATGATCGGTGAGATCACCGGGGCGGAAAGGACGACCAGGCGGCGGAATTACGGTGGCGGCGACGGCGCGGGCTCCGGGGACACGCGGACCACGCAGCTCCAACCCGATCCTGGCGCTGGCTCCACTGGAATAACCTGCGCCACCCCAGGGTAAGGTCGAACCGAAGGAAAGCGAGGGTGAGGTAGGAGGGGAGAAGAGGAGATGGCGGTGGGGCGGGCGAAGGCTCACGGCTCGGATGAAGGAAATCGTCGCCGCAAGGCGAGAGCAAAGGGAGCGATTCCCATTTAAAGCGAACTCGCCGGAGAAACCCTTGATGCGACGTGCGGTTAGGTAATCGCCGGCCGATTCCGGCAGTGCCGTGAAGGCGAACGCATTGAACGCGAGGGGTGGTTCGGCGGCGATAAGACAAGGAAGGGTAGGGGCGGAGAGGGTCCGGCGGAAGAGTGTAGGCGGCGATGCATGGGAAAGGAGCCATGGCGAGGCCCCGGAGAGAGAGAGAGAGAGGTACAACAAGCGAGACAAACGACGGCGCGAACAGAGAAAGAGGGAGAAGAAGAAGGAGAGGGCGACGTGGGGCTCCATCCGTCGGTGGCTCAGCAAGCAGCAAAGCAGGACGGCTTCAAGCGAAATGGGCGGCAAGGCGACCACGGCCAAACAGAGGAAAAACGGGAGAGGGGAAGGAAAGAAAACGGAGAAGAGAGGAGATGAGCCGGGCCGGCTCGGGCCAAAGATGGGAGAAAATGGTTTTAAGTTTTCTGATTTCCCAAATGCAATACTCTTTCAAATATACTTTTTAAATATATTAGCACTTAGGAATTATAGTTTTGTTTTTCCCAAAATCTATTACCAAAAGCCTGAAAAACAACAATACCAAGTTCTCCACCCAAGGGCATAGACTCGGAAGGTTTTAAATTATTTTCCAATTTAAATGCAATGCATGCAATGATGATGCCATGATGCAAGATAATAAATGATTTAATATTTTTTTTAAATCATGCATTTAACGAATTATTAACGTGCCAAATTGGGTTTAAATTTTTGGGATGTTACACCCAATTTGCTATTGTTTTTATGCCCATTATGTTTTATGTGACTTTCAAAATTAACAGCAAAAATGAATTCCTGTTTTTACTTTGACCTATGCTTTGTTAATTTCTGAGCTAAGTTGCAGAAATGCTAGCCTTTCACTTGCCATGGAATAAATGGCACAAAGCTACAGTAAACCAAGCTAGATAATTGGTTCTATTGTAGTCCATCTACTCTATTCTATTGTAGAAGTAATGAGCCACTGCTGTGGAAACCCTCTATTCTCTACCCTATCAGCTGCTCTGGAAGACCTCTCACATCTAGGCTATTCTTATTGTGGAACATTGCCAGCCCGCTCCCCACCGCCGCGGCGGTCTCCAGCGTCGTGGGCCTCAGGAGCACTCCTTATGTGGGTTTAATATGGGCCTTAGGAGCATCGCTTATTCATTTAAGTATATGTGGATGAACCAATATGAAGAAAGCTTGTTCATATGTAAAGATGACAAATTTTGGATCATGTTTCTTTTTGAAGCATAACTAACCATTGATGTCTATTAGTAAAGCACTTTATTTGGTGGTTCACAATTCATGTATTTATGATTTAAATGGACATGCTTGATCAGACCTTTTACATTTGTAAATGATATTTACAACCACATGCTTGAATTTTGTGACTATTATGTCATAATACTTAGGTGATTTAGTATTTTTATTTTTTCTGATGGTTCCTAAATTTGGTCATAGTGTTGGGTGATTTAGTATTTTTATTTCTTTTGTTAGTTCCTAAATTTGGTTACTGTGGTGGTTGGTGACCAAAAATATTTATGTCAAATAATGTTTTAATTTATGTTTTTGTTTATTATTCATGTATTCTTCTCTTTTCTTTAAACGTCCATAGCAAAGCATGGGCTGATAGATAGATTATTCTTGATGCTTGGATCCAACCTAAACGATCTAAGCTACATCACGTAACGTGCTATACTCTCGATTTAAAATGATCTCACACATATAATGTTTTTCCTGTAAATCACACTTCATGCTTATATATTTTTCTACGAAATATGTTTTTCTTTCATCATTTTATGGTACGTGGCAGAGCACGAGCATTGTACTAGTATCAATAAAAGTGTCTTCAACCACGAAAGTCTTGTTTCAGATGGTTACAGACGATGGTGAGTTCGTCGGCTGTAGTAAGAAGATTGTGTTTGTGGTACTTTTGATACTGTTATGGTTTAGTTTCTCTCATCGAATTATGTGTGTGATCAAATCTAGAGAGGGAAAGAGACATGAATTAGATGCTCAAATCCTTGAGTTTCTTATGCAATTTATCAACAAATTGGTGGAGAAACAACTGATACCACGACGAGCTTGTGTTAGAATTAGTTTTTTATTTTTGTCCTTGTTGTTGATCCTTAGGAAATGGTTGGGTTACCATGCTTTAATAACTCATTCTGGGTAGCATATCCATCCATATATGTAAAAGTGTAAAAGAGGTGATGTACGTCTCCCTCCTCCCAGCCTGCCACGTCCCCAGTTACTGCTGCACTGTTTATGCTACAGTTCAAATGCATCTCGGCCGTCCATCCTCCACCGACTCAAAACACTCCACCGACCTAAAATCCCCAAACTATAACCGCCGTGCTGCCCCCGCTTGGCCTCCGCCCATGACGTCCCCGCTCGGCCTCCTCCTCCCTCCCGCCCTCCAGCGCGCCCGCCCTCCTCCTCCTCCTCTCCACACTGCCTCCTCCTCTCCGCCTCCCTGCCAAGCGCGCATCCTCCTCACGCCATCATCTGCTGGCCTCCTCCACTGCGCCGCCTGCAGCTCCGGCCTCCTCCCGCCCGCCTCCTCCTCTCCTCCACCGCGCCGCCCCGCTCCGGCCTCCTCCTACCCACCGCGCCGCCTCCTCTCCGCCTCCCACTGCCAGCGCCTCCTCCTCCTCCCTTGCTCCCCGCTCGGCTTCCTCCTCGCGCCGCCTCATTGCCCGCCTCCCCTGTCTCGCTCCTCTCCTCCCACGTCGTCCCTGATTCGCCAGCTGTTGCCGCCTCTGCGACGCGAACAATTCCCCTTTTAGGAATACGGATAGATAGAGAGAAAAATTGCTTTTTTACTGGCTTAGTTGTACTTGAAGGAAACGCACCGGAGGATGCACACAACAATGGTGTCACCTGTTGTCAGATTGTGAAGGCAGCGATTGTGTTAGCGTATAAAGGTTCATACGGTAAATGACTCATCTCTTTTGAACTGCTCACATCATTTATGGAAGGTTTGCCCAAAAAACAGGCAGCAACCAGCCCACCAGATCATGTACATAGCCCTCTTCGTCGAGGCCGTTCACACATTGGTAAATTACTTTTGGTGCCACAATATTTTCATGATTAAATTTTGAATGTTTCTTCTTTCTGTTTTCATGTCGAGATTTTCAGATTTTGGTTTTTGTCTAATTTTGTAGGTATCACAACTGGTCAGCAGTATGCCCAATCTATCACACGTGATGGTCCCATACAACAAGAAAATTTGAGCTTAGATTTCTTCCTCCCATCACGCCGATCAGTTAGGCATCAACTTTCTGTAATTTCTCACGATTCATCTATGCCATCTTCATCAATGCCATCCGAAGATAACATGCTTCCTGGTGATTACATCCTTTCAATTCCTAATTTTAGTACGTGTTGTTTATGCTACATAAGTTGTTACAGTGACGTTTTTGCTTACGCTTCATATCTTTGTTGCCTGTAGCCCCAACAACTATTGCCATGCCACACGCGAAGCGAAAGATTTCCATGTACCTTACAGAGGCATTAGATATGTTGTTATAGTCAATAGTCTATTGTTAATTAAACTTTCAGCTGCTTATTACGTCGGTTGTGCTCTATCTATTTTTCCCATAGCATACAGATCCAACCATTTCCGCCTTCTATGGAACTTCCGAAATCATATGTTTGTTGCTATACTCTAGGAATAAGCTGTTTAATCCAATCACTCGGTGCATCAGTTGTGCCCTTACATCATGTTTGCTCTACCTATTTTTCACGTCATACAATATTAATTTGTTGCTTCCTTTACTGAATTTTGTTTTTTTATCTACAAAGAGAATCTCTCACCAACAACCTCATCTATTCCTGCGGAGGCACGCAGGAAGCGTAAGGCATCCATCGACCTTGCCAGAGCAAAAGGTGGTCCACAGCAGAAGGCCAACCGACACCACCGTAAGTTACCATTGTTTTTTGTGCTCCATCGTTCATGTAGTTTATGCCAGGGATTACCTCTGTGCGTGGTATTAGTCTACAAATACTACTTGATCAATCCCTATCAACATCGTTCTGACACTTCTTATTCTCAATAGAAACACCGCTGAAACATTCCCCGCTATACAATCGTGCACAGATCTCCTGCCCTATGGTACCTTCTCAATGGTGACATTGCTAAAGCTACGCTGCCTAAAAAAGGATATTTTCCTTTTTGATACCGTTGTTTGCTTTGCATGCACAATACTCATGCTTTATTTTTTATTTCATATTAGGTTCTATTTATGCGCCTTTTTATCTTGGAGGTCCTAATCATATATGTCCATATTGCGGGGCCCGCTTTTGGTATGAGGAGCGTGTACATGGTCGTGGCCGAGTAGAATCATCTATATACAACAAATGTTGCAAGGGAGGGAGTATTATTCTACCTCCATATAAACCACCTCCAGAACCACTTTATGGCCTTCTGGTTGGAGTCAATATTAGATTATCAAGACATTTCTATGAGTTTATAAGGCATTATAACTCCATGTATGCATTGACCTCTATGGGTGTCAATATCATTAGTTCTATCAACGACGGTCATGGCCCTTATGTTTTCAAGATCAGTGGTCAATTATGCCATCGAATAGGATCATTGATTCCAGCGCAAGATTCAAGGCCTGAGTATTGTCAGCTATACATTTTCGATACTGACAACGAGATAAAAAATAGAATAGCAGTTGCTTCCCATAGCCAAGGGGACTTCCAAGCAAATGAGGCTATTGTTGCAGCTTTCACAGCCATGCTTGATCGCCACAATCCAATTGTGCAGGTGTTTCGTACTACCCGTGACAGGTTATCTGATGGACTTAGTGATAGCTATTCTATCAAATTATTTGCTGTGCCCAATCAACATGGCAATATCTATAGTGCTCCTGTCACATCAGAGGTGGTTGGATTGGTTGTAAATGATCTAGGAGCTTTTGATCAGGGTCGTGACTTGGTTGTGGAGGATCATACAAATCATTTACAAAGGGTTAGGGAAACGCACTGCAATTTATGGCGATGCAATATCCTCTTCTGTTCACCATGTCGGAATATTATGCATATAGGTTGCATGATAGAGATGACGACTTTAACACTCACTAAGATGCAAGAAGCTCACCCAAGCGTATCTGGTTGATGCATTCTGTTGTGTGGAGGATAGTCGTTTGAGATACTATAGAAATAATTCATTCCAGCTCAAGTACAGGACTGGACAATTTAAATATTTGGTTGAAACGGTCAATAGAGGTATCACTGAAGCTTCATCTGTAGGTCAGAGGATTATTTTACCATCTTCATGCACTGGAAGCCCACGATACTATTATCAAAACTATCAAGATTATGTTGCTCTTTGTCGTAGGTTTGGTTGCCCAGATTTATTTATCACCTTTACATCCAATGCTTCCTGGCCGGAGATAGAAGCAGCCCTAGCGGCAATACTAGGGCAACACCCATCTGACCGACCATATATTGTCGATTGTGTTTATGAAATGAAGCTCAATATGCTCATGGATGATATAACAAAGCATCATATTTTTGGACCGGTCCTAGCTTGGAGGTTATATATATTTTTCATAGCCCATATTATGTTTTGTCTTACGTGTAAGTTTTTTTTGACTCCACGCAATTTCTTACCCACCTTAACGATCTTTATTGCAGTTGTGTACACAATTGAGTTTCAAAAGAGAGGTCTCCCGCATGCTCATAGTATGGCTCAAGAAAGATAGTCCTATTGATGTTGATAAAATAGATGCCATTATATCGGCTCAATTACCTGACCCATCTATTGACCCTATAGGTTATGAAGTTGTCTCCAAACTTATGATACACGGTCCATGTGGTACCATCAATCCATCATCTCCTTGCATGGTTAATAACGAATGCAGTAAGTTCTACCCAAAGGACATTGTTGAACAAACTACAATTCTTTCTGATGGACATGTTAGATATGCACGACCAAACACAGGAATCACTGTTAAAAGGAATGATGTTACTATTGATAATACGTTTGTAGTCCCACATAATGTTGATCTACTGGTTAAAAACGACGCACACATTAATGCTGAGATTGTCAATCGTGATGGCATGGAGAAATACCTGTTTAAGTACACAACTAAAGGCCCGGATTGCTCTATTGGAGTTAAAAGAAAAAGATCAAATTCTGATACTGCTCAGCAAATAGATGAGATAAAGGAATACCTGGATTGTAGATGCATAACACCCAATGATGCGGCATGGAGGTTACTCCAATTTAATATACATCACACTAACCCATCTGTGGAGCGGCTTCCTGTTCACCTTCCTTTGCAGAATAATGTTGTATTCAGAGAGGATGACCATCTTGACCAGGTGATCAATAATCCATTAAGTATTGTCACTAAATTAAATATATGGTTTGATGCAAACAAAGCATACCCAGAGGCTCGACAATACACTTATGTTGACTTTCCTGAGCATTGGACTTGGCATGCAAATGGTCATTGCTGGGCACCACGCTGTAATAGTCGTCCCAATATTGGTCGGATTGCTAATGTTGGGCCTAATGAAGGGGCAAAACTCTATTCTGATTTATGCATTGTAGCTGGTCAACAATACTCTATATTTCGTGCTACCTGTGAGGCTCTTGGTTTGCTCGGCGATGATCAGGAATGGTCACATGCTATGGCCGATGCAGCTAATTGGGCACTTCCATACCAGCTCAGACAGTTATTTGTCACGCTGCTTCTGTTTTGTCAGGTTGCAAACCCAAATAAGTTATTTTGATGAATACATGCATTCCATGGGAGATGATATGACATATCGCACTCTTCAAGTCAAAAAAGACATCTCCAAAACATTGCTTGAACAACATATCAGATCATATGTCTTGGTAGAGATAGACAAATTATTGAAAAATGTTGGATATGCTCTAACGAGATTTGGTCTATCTGAGCCAGAGTACCATGCTTCCCCTCTTTTAGAGAATAGGCTAATAATGGATGAGCTTGCCTTTTGCTCTGCTGATACATTGGCGATAGCAAATGAACAGGTTAGACAACTTAATTCCAACCAAAAATCGATATATAATGCAATACAACACTCTGTTCTAAACAACTGTGGATATACCTTTTTTGTTTATGGATATGGTGGAACTGGTAAGACATTTTTATGGAATGCCCTATTAAACAACATTAGAGGTCAAGGAAAAGTTGCTCTACCAGTTGCATCTTCGGGTATAGCTGCTTTATTGCTGCCAGGTGGTCGAACACCGCATCCACGTTTCAAGATTCCACTGAACACACAAGAGCATTCGATGTGTGGAATAAAAAAGGATACACAACTATCTGAATTAATCCAACAAACACTGCTCATTATATGGGACGAGGCTCCTGTGAACAATAAACATTGCTTTGAGGCACTTGATCGCACACTTCGAGATATTATGAAATCAGCCAACCATGATTCTTCAGGCAAACAATTTGGTGGTATTACAGTTGTGTTAGGTGGTGATTTTAGACAAACTCTTCCTATCATTTCAAATGCAAAAAAACAACAAATATTGGAATCTTCTATCACTCGCTCCTATCTTTGGAGAAAATGTGTGGTACTCGAGTTGACAAAAAATATGAGACTGAAATCACCATCACTTTCCATGTCCGACAGAATTGAGCTTGAAGAATTTGCTAAGTGGCTCCTCTCTGTAGGTGATGGAACAGTATCCAACCATTCGCCCACTAATATGTCGGACACAACTTTGGTGAATATTCCAGATTACCTCCTTTTGCCACCTGAACAAAGAACTATTGCAGGTTTGATCAACTTTGTATATGGATCAACAATACAAACTTCAGAATCAACAGCCTATTTATGTGAAAGAGCTATTCTAACACCAACAAATGAGGTTGCTACAGCCATCAATGCGGAGATAATGACCAAGATAGCCACTCAAGAAATGTCTTATTATAGTTGTGATAGCATAGATGACACATTAGCTAACTACTGCATTAATGAATCTCTTTATCCAGCGGAATTTCTTAACACGGTTCACATGAGTGGCCTTCCAGATCACCATTTGCAACTCAAAATTGGTGTGCCAATAATGCTTCTTAGGAATTTGGATCCATCGAAAGGCTTATGTAATGGCACTAGACTCATAGTAACTCAGCTAACCCATCGTGTAATTGAAGCACAAATAATTACAGGGAAAGCTACTGGATCAAGCGTATATATTCCGAGGATAATATGCATCTCAACCGACCCCAAGTGGCCTTTCAAAATAAAGCGTCGACAATTCCCTATTCGTGTTTCCTATGCCATGACAATAAATAAAGAGTAAATTACACTGTTGCCCCTGAAAGTTGGACGAAAATCTCACTTGGCCCCCTAAACTTTGTTTTGTCCGCTGCGGCCCCTGGAAGTTGTTTCCGGGTGCCATAAAGCCTCAGAAAGTTGGATTTTGTTGCACCACAACCCTCAAAAGTTGGCTTTGGGTGCTGAAAAAATTAACCTGTGTGATACCCAGAAACAACTTCCAGGGGCCGCAGCGGACAAAATAAAGTTTAAGGGGCTAAGCGAGATTTGCTACCAACTTTAAGGGGCAACAGTGTAATTTACTCATAAATAAAAGTCAAGGCCAAACACTAGATAAAGTTGGTGTTTATTTGCCAAGCCCTGTTTTTTCCCACGGACAACTCTATGTTGCTTTGTCACATGTTACATCACCGAAGGGGCTGCGTATCCTTATTGAGAATAGTGTACCTGAATATGAAACAAAAACACATAATGTCGTCTACACAGAAATCTTTAATGATGTATCAAGTCAAGCCATTAACCCTAGCTCAGGTATGACCCAATATTACCTTTCTTCTATATATGTATATATATCTGAAATTTAACTTTTTCATTAAATTGAGTTTTCATGTTGACATGAACATATGCTAATGCATTCCCTTTTCTTCAATCTCAGTTTACCACCATACATGACCGCAACATAAAAAAATAGATGTATACAGTTTCGTGTTTCCATCAAGCTAATGCTCCTTTTGTCAGTACTGCATCTATTTTATTGATGGCTTCAAGCTTTGACAATGCTTTGCCGGTATACAGCTCCAGAGCAATATATCATGAGCACACAGACACCATCTGCTCCTTCTGCTCATGTCGCAACTGCCTTATCTCCAGTCCTATGTCAGGTATTCCTTAAATTCTTGAGAGATTTTTTGTACTTTATGTCAGTTCTCTAAGATAATTACTTGAGCTAATGCTGTTTTTTTCATTGACAGCCAAACCTTTCTGACAGATTTGACATATATAGCTTGGGCCTCATATTCTTGCTGATGGTATGTTATTGTACGAAATTGCATTTCAATGTGCGATGGCTGTCCCCTTTTGTTTTAGTAAATTAGTATACCCGGAGAGGGCATGGTAATACTGTAGAATGATAAATATTTAGATGCACTACACTTTTACCCTTCATCATACATTACAAAATGTCCTCTTAAAATAAGATGCCACTGATACATACATTTGAAATATGGTTAATTCACCTATCTCTTCAACATGTGCTTACGCGTTTGCCGCAGCAACGCGCGGGGTTTCACCTAGTTTACTAAACTTTCGTATCGTCTCATGTACTGTTGATACTCATGTTTTTTTATAGCAATTCTCTTTCTAACTTTTATTACAAAAGTAATAAAGGTTTGTTACAGAAAAACGACGCCACTCCCCCAACTCTATGTAAGACGTGGATGGTAAAAATCGATTATCCATCAATAAGGGTTGGTGAACAAAACTGTGTCGTAATTTTTATTTAAGAGCATTTTGATTCGATGAATTCTAGAAACGTGGCCCTGGAAAAGAACATAGGCCAGATTGCAATTATTTAACATTACATATACTGTGGTTGATTAAACCATAAAGTTTTTCCAATAGGTACAAAATTACGCGTTCTTTGAAAATAGATCTACATGAAAACAATTCTTGGAATACTAGCATCTTCTTGCTGCGCAAAAAGACTATATCCACAAAAATCTATGAATCGCAATCCTAGGAAAAGTCATTTCAAATTCCTTTAAATGAAAAGGCACCAGCAGACCTGTATCGTAATTTTTTACGTAAATGATAAAAATATCCATATTCTGTTATTCTGTTGTATAATTTGAGGTTGTGCTGTGAACAAACTATTCATTGAATTTGCCAGTCCACGTCGACCTAATGTGGACCCTGCAACCCTGCAATATCTATTTGTTTTTTCATGTTGTCTGCAAGTGTCAAGGAAAATGGCGTTGGGAAAAGTGATATGCGTCATCCCATATCGCAACGTTTATAAACATCCATGTTACTTGCCTGCCACGTAGTTTACATGTGAAAAGTGAGAAGCGTTGTCACCTTTATTGAGGCTGCGTATCTCTGTTAAATAGGCTGCAAACTGCAGCTAGGAATTACAGGAGTTTGTTACAACTTTGTTTACAACAGATTGCATAGATAAGGATTACACAAACTACAAGAACTTATCTCCAAAGGAGTCTTGTCATCTAACAGCCCCCTCAATCACAACATACAAAGGTTGAGATTGTTCTCGAACTCTTATACTCTTTGTACCGAAATGGGTTTAGTGAAGCCATCATCAACTTGATCACTGGTGGGCATTAACTGAACTTCCAAGAGCTTTTGCATGACCCTTTCTCTCACAAAATGATTGTCTACCTCTATATGTGTTCTCGCATGAAATACTAGATCTGTTGTTAGGTAGGTAGCTCCAATGTTGTCACACCAGAGTTGTGCAGACGTTGAGCTCTTCACACCAATCGCCGGGCCGATCCGGGCGGAAGACATTGTTAGGTGGGGAGTTTGGCTGGGGCGGCACATCTGTTTAAAGATAACACAGGTGTCCTAAGATAAGCTCAACGAGAACAGAAATCTCTTGTGGAACAAAAGAGTAAAAGCTCATTTGATTCTGATTTCCAGTAGGAATACGAACCGTGAAAGCGTGGCCTATCGATCCTTTAGACCTTTGGAGTTTGAAGCTAGAGGTGTCAGAAAAGTTACCATAGGGATAACTGGCTTGTGGCAGCCAAGTGTTCATAGCGACATTGCTTTTTGATCCTTCGATGTCGGCTCTTCCTATCATTGCGAAGCAGAATTCACAAAGTCTTGGATTGTTCACCCACCAATAGGGAACGTGAGCTGGGTTTAGACCGTCGTGAGACAAGTTAGTTTTACCCTACTGACGATCGTGCCACAATAGTAATTCAACCTAGTACGAGAGGAACCGTTGATTCAAACAATTGGTCATCACGCTTGGTTGAAAAGCTAGTGGTGCGAAGCTACCGTGTGCCGGATTATGACTGAACGCCTCTAAGTCAGAATCCAAGTTAGCAACCGGCGCCTGCGCCCGCTGCCCGCACCGACCCACGTTAGGGCGCCCGCCTCAAGGGCACGTACATCGCCAAACCGCCCGCCGACAAGCCGACGGAGGCCGCCTCGAAGCTCCCTTCCCCACGGGTGGCGGGCTGAATCCTTTGCAGACGACTTAAATACGCGACGATTGTAAGCGGCTGAGTGACCTTGCTGCCACGATCCGCTGAGATCCAGCGCCATGTCGCACGAATTCGTCCCTCCCCCCGTCCCCACAAGGCAATGTCCAGAAACGGCCAGGTTCAGACCTCGAAGCTCCTAACCACGCCTTTAGGGGCACTAGAAAAAACTATCTTACATATTTACTATGGCCCTTCGAGAAAACGCTGCCGACTGCGCGAAACGGCAGGGAAAAACGGAGTGCGCACGTAGAAAAACTCGCTCGAAAACGGCGGGGCTCGCCGGTCCACGGCTTCCCAGCGGTCCCTGTTGCCGGACTCCGGGAACGCACCCTATGTGGCCACACACGGCTTTTAGGGGCTCGGCAGGCCCCAACAGCTCACAACTTAGCGGCGGCCAGAAACGGACCGAAACACCGTGCCGCGGGGCAAGTCGCTAAGGAAAAGACGCGTATCGACAAAACAGGCGCTTCACGACTTTCGTTCGCTCGCGGTGCGGGACAATTGGAACGACCCAAAAACGTGACCGAAACGAAGTCCACGGCTTCCGGCAGCCCACGGTGCCGAACTCCAGAAAATGGTCGAAAACAGGACCGAAACGCCTGAAAACAGCTGTTTCGGTCGGGAAAAAACTGGACCGAAAACTAGACCGAAAAGTCGGGTACCGATAAAACGGTTGCTCCACGAATTTCTTTGGCTAACGGTGCGGGACACTTGGAACGGTATAAAAACGTGACCGAAACGAAGTCCACGGCTTCCAGCAACTCACGTTGCACAACTCCAGAAACTGGCCCAAAACTGGACTGAAACGTGTGAAAACGACTGTTTCGGTCGGGAAAAAACTGGACCGAAAACTAGACCAAAAAGTCGGGTACCGAGAAAACGGTTGCTTCACGAATTTCTTTGGCTAACGGTGCGGGACACTTGGAACGGCACAAAAAGTGACCGAAACGAAGTCCACGGCTTCCGACAGCTCACGTTGCAGAACTCCAGAAATTGGCCCAAAATTGGACCCAAACGCATGAAAACGACCGTTTCGGTCGGTCCATGATTGACCCAGGAATGATGCCTGTGAACTTGCTACCAGGGAGATCTAGTGCTTCTAGCCTCTTGAGGTTACCAATCTCTTCCGGAATGCTCCCCGTGAAATCATATTGTCCCAAAATTAGCAATTCCAGATTTTTCAGTTGACCAATCTCTCTAGGAATTGGTCCCACAAAATTGTTTGATGACAGGTCAAGTGTCAGCATGTTCACCAACGAGCCTATTCCTGGGAATATTGGTCCAGTAAGATTAAAAAAGGCTGCTGGTATTGACCCATTCAATGTGTTTGGGTGAAGGTCCAGGAACTCTTCTAGGTTCTGCAGATTACCCTGCTCTTGAGGAAGGCCTCCAGAGATTCTCTTAAAAAAAAGGGCCTCCAGAGATGTAATTCATGGATATGGATAGTTTAGCGAGGCGCTGAAGGTGACCAATGGAAGGGCTCAACTGTCCAGACAATAAGGCCCTGTTTGAAAGTGGAGTTTTTTTTTTAAAACCATGGTTTGTGTTTTGCTATGACCATGAAAAATCATGGTTTTGAAAACCATGGTTTGCTAGCACAAATGAGAAAACTTTGGTGTAGAGTGGAGTCTACAAAACTCCAAAAAAAACCATGATTTTGCTAAAACCATGGTTTTCAAAATAGAGTTTTTTGGGGTTGCTTCCAAACACCTCATAGTCTTAAAAACCATGGTTTTTGAGAAAACCATGGTTTTGCATAGAAACTATAAAATAACTCTACTTCCAAACAGGGCCTAAGTTGTTGTCAAGAACCAATTCTTTCAGTATCTTCTGGTTGTAAAAAAGAGACAGGCAAGGGTCCAATAAGGTTATACTAAATTTGTCTCTTATTCACGTCTCCTATAGCCACCGTTCTCTATCCTTCATTATCGATGGACAAAGGCTACGTATTGAAATGGACGGATAAAGCAAAACAAATAGTAATAATTAAGGATAGATAGAACTAGGAGAACATCTAGTTTGATGGACAAAAGAACTTCATGACTTAATTTATAGGAAAGGAGACATGAAAAACACCAAACAATCGATGTTGTGGATGAAATGCATCTTTACAGAATATATATCTTCTAAAAATGGTTTATGATCTAACAAGCAAAGAATTAATTAGAACTATACACTTGCTATAAATTCTATATATAAGAAAAGCAATATAAAATTAGTCACCAAGATTCCTTCAAATTTCTTGTATAAATGATGAAAATAGTTGGGAAGAAAAGTGAAATGGAATATAAGTTATGTATTTGCCGCAGTTGATTAAAGTTGATTAAGGATTTTAAAATACAGTATAAGCTGTTTTAATTTAGTAGCTTTTTTTCACAAAATGCTACAATGCTCTTTTTTTTATAATGGAAACAAATTCCAGCCTCTACATCTTTCGATGTATACGGCCCCTTACAAACCGAATTCAATCACTCCAGACCAAACATAAGTTTGGACGAAAGACATTATTACAAAACAAGATAAAAATGTTTAAACATTGCAAACATTGCAAAGCCTATTATTAAAGTGCCATCCATGATGCTTGAAGAACCCCATCACTTCCTCCAATGAATAGCATGCTTCCATGACAACATGTTTTCCTTTATCATTTTGAAGTACAGCCCAATGGCGCAACCAGTGCACACCTCTGAAGATAACCTGTACAAATGAATAAGCTTTACATTTGTTAAACACCATATCATTACGACATCCAAATTGCCCAAAATAAAGTTGTTGTGCCAACTAGAAGAAGCAATGTCACAACCCCGGCTTCACCAGGATCTACTCACAATCCATTGCTAGTCTCAGAGATCAATGCTAGCAACTTGCGAGCGACAGTTTGTTGAACATCATCACACAATCACTAATAACTAAGAGAAAATATATATTATGCAAAAGTAATTGTTACACAACTACTTATTACACTTGTTTGATTAAGGATGACATAATAATGCCCATAATATACCAGCGTGCGGAAATTCAAATATGCAGCGGAAAATTATGATGATGCTCCAATCCGACCCTTGAGCGCCAGCTAATCCTCATCAAAGTCCAGAACAAGATCCTCCTGATCCTGTAGATACACCGGATCTAATCCTTTTCCTGAATACAAATTTATCCGTGGTTTGTATAATGAGTACACGGCTACCCAGCAAGAGTCCTTATAAATGATGCAAGGATATAAACAAAGAACAGGGTGGTTAATTTGCATAAACACATATTCTAGTCAATATTAATTAAAATGTTGTGAAAACATTTGTTGAACAGTTGATAAGATGAATAGACTCCCAAGATAACAAACAGAGCTCGGCTTCGAAAGCCCCTCTGCAAAACTGCACAAGTCTCGAATACTCAAAACCAAAACCAACCCATCGAGTTATTATTAAACACATGAGACTACCATATACGGCCTACCTCCCTCCCATAACCGTGGGAACAATTATCATGATAGTTTTAACTCTGCAGAGTCAAAGACACTTTACCTATAAGCCAAGTGGTACTTTTACATCTTAGCTCTTCCTTAGGAGCCTGCACCAAGTAACAATACAAGGCGATTCATTAGTTCCTCTCATTAACACCGATACCCTCTAAGATTTTGCACTCGGGCCCCTTGAGCCAACGGACATGATTCGATCTTTTCAAAGTAAAGTGTGTTAACAGTCTTACCTAACTACTAAGCCAGGACTAGCACATGTTGGCCGACATGCTAATGCTAGCACTTATGGTTGCGCTTGTTCGGTTTGGCTGGATTGGCACACGTCCAAAATCCTTAGACCAAGATGACTACCTACACACAATCCACATTCCACAAAACCACCCGACTATGCCACCTTTAGTCAACACACGCCATGTAGGTTTTAGTTGATTAGGTTAAAGTAACTCAGCATCTCTAATCATACCAAGTCACAAGAATAATTAAATGATAAACCTAGTCAACTACCAACCCACGAGCACTAGCATCTATGCACAAGGATAGGCTAGGAATAATAAATAAGGTAGCAATAAAGGCTAATTCACAGGGTCAATGACGCAGTGTGAATATTAGGTTTCTACCCTTCCCATCATTTTATGCATGAGAAAAATAAAAACAATAAACGGGTGAGTTTTATAAATTGGGAGAACAAGATGCAACTATCTTGCCTTGGTAGTACTCCGGGTCTTGGGATCCTCCTCCGATCGGCTCCTGCAATCCTCCCGAACAACGCAGACACGGACATCTACACGATATGCATATGTGCAAGAAACAAGAAACAATCAATGTAACATATAGCTCAATAAAATATATAAAATTCTAGGATTTATGGAAAATATTGGTTCGAATCACCTAATTTGGAGTTCGGATGCTCCGGAACAATTCTGAAAGTTTGACGAAAATCGGTTTGAAAAAGATTAAACCGGTTTAATCTGAAAACCGCCAACCAGAGAATCGGGTTTACGGTAGACGCGGGCGTTAGCGGGGACACGCAGCGTCAAGGGTTGGTTAAGCGGAAGCGGCCACGACGGCGGCAATGACGCGTGGCGGCGGCGCGCGGCGCGAGGCGGCGAGCGGCAGCGTGGCGGCGACGGTTGGGTGATGGCGACGGCGGTCGTGGCACGACGCATGGCGGTCTTGAGGGGACGCGGGCGCGAAGGGCGCGAGGTCAAGGCGGGGGGGACACGCGTTAGGCGAAGCGGCTCGCATGGAAATCTGGCGGTGGGCGGCGGGTCGAGGGGCGGCCCGGCGGGCGGCATGGCGGCAATGGCGCGCCAAGAACTCTGGCGAGCCTTTTCTCGCGCAAAACTCAACCAAATTTGATGATCCGGGTATCCATCTGGACCGTCTCGACGAGATCTACAACATGGCACCATCTACAAGTTGGTTTGCGGCGAGCACTGGGAGATCTACCATAAAACTCACTTCGGGCTAGGGTTTTGCGACGGCTAGGGTTTGGGACTTGAGGATTTCATGATGAGGACTTGGGACAGGGGTCTTGGGTGGTTTATATAGTGTCTTGGACGACCTGGGGTCGGCCTTGGGCTAAGAGGTGTTGGATTAGGACTCGAATTCTAATCCGGGTAGAATTCGAATAGGATTTAGGCTTGTTTAGCAAGAGAACGGAGTTTCCTTTGGAGGATTGGGCTGAAATTTGGAGGGTAATTCGGATTGGGCTTCTAAAAGGTCCCCTCCAAATTTGAGCACGAGATTCCCTCGTTTGCTCCTTATTTGATGGATGTGACGAGCTCCCGGCAGAACGGCAGAACTTCGAGGAATCACGAGGTAGCTTTGGAATTTCGGCATGAAACTTGGAGGGTTGCTTGATGATAGCTTCAAAGAATTACTGGAATTTTTCCAGAATTTTTCAAAAAGGTCTTCTAGGGTTTTGGCGTAAACCTTAGTTTAAATTAATTTAAAACAGGGTTTCGTATATAACAATTCCCTTTTAATTTACTTTTGGGTTTTCGAAAATACAAGTGACATACGACAAAATAGAGGATGTCACAAGCAATTTCTTTTTTAACATCATCCCTCGAAGCCAGTCTCCTAACACATGAGTGCAGCTCCTAGGAGGTTTTAATCCTAAAGCAATATGGACAATACCCCAGACTACTCTAGTCATGTGACAATCAAAGAAAAGATGTTGGATTGTTTCATTTTTATCACAAAAGCAACATAGAAAAGATGTTGGATTGTTTCATTTTTATCACAAAAGCAACATTTATGACTCCCATTCCAATTTCTTTTGGCAAGATTGTCTTTTGTCAATATTATTCCACTGGCTAAATACCAAAGAAAAATTTTAATCTTTAGTGAAACCTTTAACTTCCATAAAACTTTTTGATAAAAAATGGCATTATGGTTAATCAAGTTATGATACATAGATCTAACAGAGAAATTGCCATTGGATTGACAAAAGTATCATTGCCTTGGGTAAGTTGGGTGTCACAAACATGTTGAACAATTGATTGCCAGTCTCTTAATCGTTGGCCAACTAACACCCGAGAGAAAGAGACATTATTAGGATTATTGAACACAGATGCAACAGTGACATTTTTCCTCCGTACAATTCTAAAAAGACGAGGATACTGTTCACTGAGCGGCAAATTGCTAATCCATTTATCCTTTCAAAAACTAATTTGAGTTCCATTACCGAAATGGAATGAACCCCATTGCTACAATGCTCTTAGTTCCTACTGAATTGCTGGAAAAGTTTAAACGGAGGAATGATTGCTTAGATCTATGTTCTCAGTCATACGTGCCAACCATTGAAATAAAGATTACATGTTCTCAATAAAATAAGGAGTACATTTATGAGCGTACAAATTTGAGTTATATCATGCACTTTTAACTATTGCAATGGCCATTTATTTTTCCGTGAAGTAGAACATATGAGCATGGGAAACTATATTCTCTCTTTTGAGAAGACATTATAAGGTTCAGAAATTTTCCTGAGGCAGTTTATTGAAGACATACTTACAATAGTTTTTGCAGTGGTTTGCCAACAAATTATCACTTGGATAGTTGAGGGCATCCTTCGACATCATAGCGCAGAGAAGACGGCAAGCCCTCTATAGAAGCTAGTGCCATACAATCTTTGATGCTTAACTTAGTCAATGCCTTGCAAGAATGAAGCCGTACAGACTTTAAATTTGAACAGTTAGATATTTCAATTTCGCTTAACTCGAATTCGTCCTCCACGGAAGACTGGGTTGTTGTATTCGCACCGCCATGATTGAAGTCAATCCTAACATCTTTCAGAGAGGACATACCAACCAAGGACAATGTCTTCAGGTATGGCATCTCTTCAAATGGTGGTAGGATCTTCACTTCTGCACAGTCTTGGATATGGAGGCTTTCTAAATTGGCAAGTGAAAAATTTCCTCCTAACCATGATGGGGTAGCACCAGCATAATTGATGAGTTGAAGATGGGAAAGATCTTCATGTGGTTTTAGACCCTCTAGTACTTCTTTCTGAACAGAAGGACTTCCAATTGCACGCCCATGTCCCCATGAAAGTTTAAGTGACGTCAGATGTCTTTTATCTTTAATCCTTGCACAAGCTGCCTCTTCCTTCTTCATGACATTCTCAAGACCGAGGATACTAAGTGATCCTCTGATCTCTTTTAAGTTCCCCAGCTGTGAAATCTTAAAGCCATCTGCATCTTGTACTTTAAATTCTTTAAGTTCTTGTAGAAACTTAAGTTCTCCAACTCCTGATATCTTTGAGTGCAATGATCCTGACCCCGGAACAAACAGATAGTGTAGGTTCACAAGATTACTAAAACTCTCTGGCAAATTATGTAGATCTCTCCAATTTTTAATGTCTAGTACTTGTAGGTGGTAGAGCTTACATATAGCCTCAGGCAAAGTTTTAGGCATATCAGGCTTATCAGCAGAATCACACCTCAGTTCTAAATAGCGAAGATGGATGAATTGGTTGATGCTGGATAGTAAAATGTCAGCATTGAATGGCCTTGCTGATAACCGGAGTACTCGGACATAATGTAGTTTATTAAGAGTTTGCACAAACTTAGCAGAGAAGTTCTCCTCATATACACCCTCAAGAATTAAACTCTCCAAGCTTCTCAAGGCATCATCATTATCCTGGATAATATCTAACTTCTCTTCAAAGTTATCATTTCTTTCTAGGTTTTGCTCATTGTACGCTAACCCAGTCCAGATGCCAAGGTGAGAAATGTACGGGGATACCTTTTGAAGATCTGAGCCATCAATGATAAGGCATTTGTTCATCGAGACTTCTTGTGCAACATCATGCATTAGATCATGCACAATAAAGTACTGCCCATATTTCTGAAAGAAGCTCCTGTCTACCAAATCATCAAAGCAGTCACTTCCTTCATCCTCCAATCTCTTTCTATTGTTCGTGACGAAGCCCAGAGCAATCCATGTATGTACCAACTCTTCCTTATCAAAATTATAACCCTTTGGAAACGTAGCACAGTAAGAGAAGAGCAGCTGAAGGTGGAAGGGAAGATGATTGTAGCTAAGCTTTAGTGCAGGTATAATGTCATCGGTCTTTTCCTGTAACTTCCATTCATCGCTGTCTAGAATTCTTCTCCAGTAACCCTCGTTAACATTTCTTTTCAGAAGTGTACCAACACTTTTTGCTGCTAATGGATTCCCGTTCAGCCTGGTGGCTATTTTCTCAGCAATCTTCAACAGCTTTCTTTGGCCTCGATATTTCTCATCACCAAATATGCATCTTTTGAAGAACAACCAAAATTCATCTTTTTTCATACCATCCAAGTTTAGAGGAGCCGCTATTTTGCTAGTTATCCTAGCAACAGATAATTTCCGAGTAGTCACCAAAATTACACCCTTAACCTGCGTTGATCTAAATGGGGCCAATAGCTTGTCCCAACGACCCTCACTCTCTTCCCACATGTCATCCAAAACAAGTAGAAATCTTTTGGTCAAATATTTGGCGATACCACGCTGAAGCACAGTGAGATTCTTAGTATTTCTGTACTCACATTGAGGTATTTGCTCTAGAATCCCTTGTGTGAGCTTGACTTCATCAAAGTAAGCAGATACGTAGATCCAGATCATGATGCCGAATTTAGCTTTTACATCTGGGTCATGGTACACTAGTCGAGCAAGTGTTGTCTTCCCAACGCCTCCATCACCAACTATTGGAAGGACAACAAGTTCTTGATCACTTGATGCATCACTACTAATTACCTTGAGAATATCGTTCTTTTCCTCCCTTGAGAACACCTTATCTTCAGTAAAGTTCTCTGGTGTCTCACGTATATCTGCGCTTGCATTTTGAGTTGCTCGATTAATTCCATCAAGTTTCTCTAGCAAGAGAGCATTGTGGACATCGTCACATATACTATGCAGATCTTTCACAGTATCTCTTATGCGCTGCAAGTCAGATTTAGTGAATTTTGATTGTCCAAGTAGAGCAATGGGTTTCACTTTGAATGACTTGCTATTCTTGGGGCTCTTCTTCTTTACCTGTTCATCACAAATGGAAAGTGTTAGGATTACTCTCATTTTGCTAATATTAATTTTTTATAATTTATAAAACAAAAATGTCATGTGTTTCCCTCTATGTTGCAATATCCTCTACCTGGACAGCCCCACTGACAAACGCGCTCAAAACTGCCTCTATGGGGTTATGTGCACTATTTGGCACACAACTCCAAGGCCATGAATCAGAAAGGAGATACTTATGTGGCTGCTCAGATCAGAAGACTTGAAGACTAGATAACTTGGAGGACTTGGAAAAAGTGAAAAACAATCGACATGTATGTAGGAAGAGATGTATGCCGCTGCTGTTATGAATCAAGGAGAGGTGGTAGAAAAGGGGGAAGCGTAAGATTAATCTATTTTCTTTACATCCAAATTACTCATATGCTCAGACGCGGAAAAGCCATTGTATGCACTAAAAAGCTATAGATTCATGTATTAATCAAAGTATATAAACGATTTTTCATGAATATTTGTAGGTTGTCAACTAAAGAACTTTGACTAACCAGGCTTATAGCATGTAGAATGGTACACCTTAGCTCACTACGGCCCTCTTTGATTCACGGTTCACTATGGCCCTCCATGATTCATGTCGACGTTTGTTGTCGGCAATAATAATTATGGGGTTATGCGCTAGATCCAAACTCGATGGTAACACATGACAAGGAATTTTTATACATGTTCAGGCTCTCGATGGTGGAGGTAATACCCTAGTCCTATGTTCTAGAATTATGATGAGAGGATCACTCGTATTGTCTTTTCTTCTGGTTCAAGTCGCCGAGCTAGGGTCCCTTACCTGCCTTTATATAGCGAAGGGGGTAGGGGTACAAAGAGAAGCCCTAGTCGGTTACAAGATGGATATTCTATCTCTATCCTATCTTGCCGAATAAGTTATTATCAGGGTATTTACAATTATTTCTTCCTACAATTCGGGATCAGATTCTATCTTTGTCCCTTCCTTGTTGGGTACGCCAATAGGAGTCCAAGTGGTGCCCGTCTCGTTGTAGCCGGCTTGGCCCGTCCCTGTGAGGTGGTCTTCTAGGCCGGTCGTGCAGAGCCCCCAGGTCCATGTATTTCATAGTAGCCCCTGAGTGCTTCACAGTTTGAGTTGCTACCCTGCTGATTGTCTCTTACCTGAGTCATGCTTCATGCCGAGTGCTTCCAGCTCTTGGCGCTTCTTTCCGACTGGTTTTTTCTTTATGCCGAGTGCTCCTTTGCATGCAAGGAGACTGTGAAGGGCTCAATAGAGCTCCAAGTGTTGGAATTTCCTTGTGGAACCCAGCCCAATTATTGGAGTACTGGCAGTCGGCCTGTCATAAGGCGTACCGTTTGGATTAGGTTTGGCCGAGTGGTACTCGTACCCAACTGTCGCGGTGTACAGCTGGTGGCCCATTATAGGGCATACCCTCGAAATCCTAATCCAAAATCAACTCATGGTATCTGATTCTGTCGTGCGATAACTAGCAATCAACCCAGCATGGGGCATACCATGAGAAGTTTTGTTTTGACCTAAATTAGGCTTGTCTGAGTGGTATCTGTGCCCAACCGTCGTGGTATACAGCTAGTGGCTCATTTAGAGCATACCTTCAAACAACCAAATCCAGATCTAAACTATTTATGAAAGTGAAAATGCTATTCCCGCCAAAAAAGAAAAATTTTGCGCCGCTCCATTAAATATAAAGCCTGATGTGACTTGAAGATTACCCTGCTCTAGAGAATTATGCAATTGGGGTAAATTATGATGTCATTGCCTCTTTTTCAGCACCTTGACCGACTTGACCAGCCTTGACCAGCCCTTGCGCCGCCTTGGGGACAAGCACCCGTCATCAGTGCGTCTTTTCAGCACAGTGCTTGCCATCATTAGTGCTTTTTTTCGGCACTGTGTTCATTGTTCTATTTGATTTCGCACTGTAACCCGCGTGGAGAAGTCGAATCGAAGGCACCTCTTCGCCTCCCCAACCTATAAAAGGCCCAGAGCTCCAGACTCGCTTCATCCAACTTTTTTTAGATATAACACTTCAATTTCTCTTCTCTTTCACTGCTCCTTCATTTGCTATGGACTCTCCACGCTCAATCTGCTCCGCGGACTCTTCCAATCGTCCTGCTGTCCACCGCAGCCCGCTCCGGGGCCCATCGCCTGCTATCCCTCTGGCACCTCTGATCGCCATGGAGGTGGCGCCAGAGGCAATGGAGGTCCTCGCCTTCGGGGATTAGGTGGAGCCATCGCCCGCACCAGCTCCCGCCACCGAGGCAGAGCTGTGGGTAGACTGCGACGCCGCCATAGCGGAGTTGGCCACCGAAGAAATCGCTGCCGCCGCAGCAGCCGACGCACCTCCTGCCATCAACCCCGAGGAGGAGAATGTCATCTTCGACGATGAGGATGACGAGTACACCGCCTGGTGCAAGTTCTACGACACCATCATGGCGGAAGCGCGGCTAGAGGAGGTCGCCTTGATGAAGGAGTGGGAGGCCGAGATGGCCGCCATCAGGAAGAAGGACGCCGACACCGCCGCTGCTGATGCCGCCAAGGACGGCGATGATGCCGCTCCGCCGGCTTAGCTTCTCTATTTTTTTCTTTCTCTTTTGCGAGCTGACGCCGAGCCCTAGCTCGCAGGGTAGCCGTCGGCTCTAGAACTTTTGTAATATGTTTATAAACTGATTTTTATCAATGAAGAATAGCCTTCTGATAATCTTTCTTTGCACTGCATCATTATACTTCTTGTCATAACCTTAGTTCTGAATAAGAGTTTGAACCTGTAATATGCACAAGTAGTACTTAGGTAGCATCTGAACACAAAAACATTTAAACGAATGCGAAGTCCGACTGCTTTGCTATGCACTCCGCCCGACTAGTCTAGCCCCCGAGCGTCGGGAGATGGCTCATGGCTCCATCCCAAGCATGCTGTTTTGAGTGACTAGAGTTCACCGTACATGGGGTCAGAGTTTCACGACTCAGATTTGGTACTCGGGTTCCTTTACTCTCATTATGGAATAGAAGCACAAGTAACAAAAAGGGTGCGCGCCAGCACACTCTATTAGGTGTAGCCCCCGACTTACTGGTTAGTTGGAATACCAAGTAAGTAGCAAGTCAAGAAACAAGTCGGATTATGAAAAAAAAACTTTATTCATAATGACATAATTGAGTACAGAGTTTAAGTATAGAAGCGACGTAGCTGCTCTATGTTCCACGAGTTGCTGACGATCGTGTTGTCCTCGCGTTTAAGTCTGTAAGCCCCAGGACGTGTCACTTCATCGATGATGTAAGGACCTTCCCAACTTGGGGAGAGCTTATGCTCGCTTTTCTAATTCGTTCTTAGAATCAGATCTCCTTTAGAGAAAGCGCGGCCTCGAACATTGCGATCGTGATAGTGACGTAAGCCTTGGAGGTACTTAGCCGACTGGACTGTTGCAATTTCTCTGGCTTCTTCCAGTCGGTCGAGGTCTTCAAGCCGATTGTCTTCTGACTCGGCTTCTTTGTAGTTCCGAACCCGCGAGGATCCGAATTCTAACTCGGTTGGTAAGACCTCCTCTGAACCATACACCAGGAAAAAAGGTGGCTGCCCGGTTGCCCTGATTGGAGTAGTTCTAAGACCCCAGAGCAACAAAGGCAATTCTTTGACCCATCATGTAGCATATGGTTTGAGACGATCAAATATCGTTGCCTTTAGCCCTTATAGAACAAAGGTGTTAGCTCGTTCGACCAGCCCATTACTTCGTGGATGTGCCACAAAAGCAAAGCAAATCTTGGTGCCGAGTTCTTCACACAATCTTGAAATGCTTTTGAACTGAGTGCCATTATCCATGATAATCCTGTTTGGAACACCAAATCTGACCGCAATTTCTTGGAAGAATTCCCTGGCTTTGGCAGCCGTGATCTTGGCTACGGGTTTGGCCTT
Organism: Raddia guianensis; assembly: GCA_036346415.1. Taxonomy (NCBI): domain Eukaryota; kingdom Viridiplantae; phylum Streptophyta; class Magnoliopsida; order Poales; family Poaceae; genus Raddia; species Raddia guianensis. Next base: position 48,073,900 of record CM070536.1, on the reverse strand, counting down.
GATCAACTTTGAAAACTTGTCGATGGCGACGAAGAGATGAGTAAAACCACCCTGAGCCTTCTTAAGAGGTCCGACCATGTCGAGCCCCCATACTGCGAAAGGCCAGGTGATCGGAATAGTCTGTAGCTCCTGCGCCAGCACGTGTGTCTCCCCAACGAAAAACCGACAACCTTCGCATTTTCGGACGATGACCTCTACATCTGTTACAGCAGTTGGCTAGAAAAAACCTTGGCGATAAGCTTTCCCGACTAGTGTTTGACGCTGCATGATGTCCATAAACTCCCGAGTGGATCTCTTGGAGAAGATTTTTCCCTTCTTGCTCTGATATGCACCGTCTTAGCATGCCGAACACACTCTTTCGATAGAGCTCTTCTCCATCCACTGTATAATTTTGACTCCGGCGTGTGATATGTTTTGCCTCTATGAGATCTTCAGAAAGTTTGTCCTTCAACAGGTAGTCTAGATAAGGAATTGTCTAGTCGGGATTGATGACCAATACTTCCGCCTCGGGTTGTTTGTCTTCCGACTTGCTCAGCTCCTGCTGCCGGTTGATCGAAGGTTTGTGAAGCTCTTGGACAAATACACCAGCCGGAACTGTTGTCCGACTGGAACCCATCCTTGCGAGCTCATCTGCTGCTTCACTATCCCGGCGGAGCACATGAATAAGCTCTAGTCTATCGAATTTGTCCTCCAATTTTTGCACCTCCTAGCAATATGCGATCATGTCATCATCAACGATATCCAATCTTTACAGACTTGGTCGACCACGAGTCATGAGTCCGGGCTGAATCAATCATCGGATACCGAGCGATATGGCGATACGGATCCTATGGATGAGTGCCTCGTACTAGACGGCGTTGTTTGATGCCGAAAAATGAATTTGAAGAACATATTTCAATCTTTCCCTTGTTGGAGGGATGAGGAATAGACCAGCCCCCGCGTTGCCGGTCATGACGGAACCATCAAAGTACATTGTCCAGTACTCAAGATCCTCAATGTCCGCAGGGGTTTGCAACTCTATCCACTCGGCAACAAAGTCAGCAAGTGCTTGTGACTTGATGGCAGTTCGTGGCTTGAATGATATTTCAAAGGCCAGGAGTTCAACTGTCCACTTAGCGATTCTCCCAGTGGCTTTTCGGTTGTGAAGTATATCTCCAATCGGAAAAGAAGTAACCACCGAAACTATGTGTTCTTGGAAATAATGATTGAGCTTGCGGCAGGTAATCAGCACGGTGTACAATAGCTTTTGTACTTGAGGGTATCGCACCTTGGATTCGCACAATACCTCGCTGATGAAATAAACTGGGTACTAAACCTTCTGTATGTGCCCGTTCTCCTCCCGCTCCACAACGATTGCAACACTAACTACATGAGTTGTTGCTGCTATGTAAAGCAAAAGGGGTTCCTCTGGCATAGATGAAACCAGCACGGGTGGTGTAGTCAAATACTCTTTAAGATCTTGAAAAGCTTGTTGTGCTTCAGAAGTCCACTAGAACTTGTCCTGCTTCTTTAGGAGTTTGAAAAATGGCATCCCTCGTATCCCAAGTCGAGAAACGAATATGCCGAGTGCGACCATGCACCCTGTAAGCTTCTGGACATCCTTCTGGCAAGTCAATGGCTCCATCTTCATGATGGTATTGATCTTCTCTGGGTTAGCCTCGATACCGCGATGAGACACGATGAAACCGAGTAGCTTTCCCGAAGGAACTCCGAAGATACACTTCTCGGGATTGAGTTTCATCATGTATGTCCTCAGGCTCTCGAATGTTTCGGCCAAGTCAGTGACGAGGTCCTCCTTCTCCCGAGATTTGACCACAACATTGTGCACGTATGCCTCCACGTTACATCCAAGTTGAGTGTGCAAACACCGCTGCATTGCGCGCTGATACATTGCGCCAGTGTTTTTCAACCCGAATGGCATTGTGATATAGCCGAAAGCTCCAAACGGCGTGATGAATGAGGTCTTGATACAGTTTTCCTCCTTTAGGATGATTTGGTGATACACCGAGTAGGCATCTAAAAAACTCAGAAGCTCGCACCCGGTGGTTGAGTCCACCACCTGATCGATACGAGGCAGCCTGAATGGATCTTTGGGGCACGCTTTGTTGAGGCTAGTGTAATCAACGCACATGTGCCAACTTTTATTTTTCTTTGAAACAAGAGCGGGGTTTGCCAACCAGTCGGGATGATATACTTCATTGATAAAGGCAACAGCTAATAGTGATCTCCTCCCTGATAGCATCCCATCGATCTTGGGCGAACCTCTGAAGTTATTGCTTGATTGGTTTTGCCTTCTCGTCAATGTTCAGAAAGTGCTCGATCACCTCCCTCGGGACACCAAGCATATCCAATGGCTTCCAAGCGAATATATCCCAGTTTGCCTGGAGAGAGGTGATAAGCGTGTCTTCCTATTTGCCATCGAGCCCTATCCCAATCAAAACTGTCTTGGCCAAGTTTTATTGTGCCAATCTCGAGTCTTCTCTTCCTTCTTTTGCTGGGCACCGGCCCAAATTTTCTTCTTCTTGGGTCTTGGCCCCATCATCCGGCGAGATGGGGCAAGTCACGGAGCTCCTGGGCCTGATCGACAAGATGAAGAATGAGGATCTGACAAGAGTCGGCATTGTCATTAGTTTTAGCCTCCGCCGAGTGCAGCCCCTGAAGGAGCGGGTCCACCCGGGTTCTGAGTATACTGGGAGCCGTGACCCCACTCGGGGAGTAGCTGAAGGTATCCCGGAGGATGAGCTAGTCGAGAGACTGAGCGACCTCTTCGCTCCGGGCATTAAAATCCAGAATGCGAACTGCCCGAAGCCCTTTAGCGTGAGACGTCCTCCTCCAGAGGTGTCTTCTGTTCTCTAGTGATTACTTTTTAATTTCTAAATGTTTGTCGATTGACTGCTTGTTGCCATCTATAGGATCGATCCGCCTTCTTTTCTGACGCCCCACTCCCCAACATCCCTTAGCACGAAAGCATGCAACAGAAAATGTCCTGCCAGCGACCGGGAGATTTAATTATTTGCCCCCCAATTGAGGGGGCAAATATTTCATGCCCCTCAATTGGGTTCTCCTTTATTATTTGCCACTGGTACACCGAATTTTTTTATTTCTCCCCACTCCACCCCCTTTTAATGTCTTCAAAATTATAAAAAATTCAAAACAATCTTTAAAAATTCTGAAAAATCATAAAAAATTATAAAAAATCATAAATCTTAAAAAAAAAATTTAAAATTCAGAATAATCTAAAAAAACAAAAAATCGTAAAAAACAGAAAAATCATAAAAAATTAGGAAAATTTGAAAAGTCAAAATAACTTAGAAAATCATAAAAATAAAAAATCTTAAGAAACCCAAAAACAATTTGTAACCATTACTCAACAGTAAAATTTAAAGAATCGTGAGTTACACATTTAAATTTTACTGTATAGCAAGGGTTACAAAAGGCTTCTGATTTTCTTAAGGTTTTTATTTTTAAATCATAAAAAAATGAAAACTTAAGAAAATGAGAAGCCTTTTGTTACCCTTGCTATACAGTAAAATTTAGATTATTCTGAATTTTTAATATTCATCTGATTTTTTAAGATTTATGAATTTTTATAATTTTTTCAGATTTTTTATGATTTTTCAGAATTTTTAAAGTTTTTTGAATTTTTTTTATAATTTTTTAAGGCATTAAAAGGGGTGGAGTGGCAAGAAAAAAAAGAATTCAGTGTATCAGTGGCAAATAATAAAAGAGAACCCAATTGAGGGGCATGAAGTATTTGCCCCCCTCAATTGGGGGGCTAAAAATGAAATCTCCCGCCAGCGACCCGGCTGAAGAGCCTAGTGCAAAGAGAGAGGAGTCGGCAGAGGAAGTGCCAGAGAAAAGGCCTCTGAGTCCTCGGCGCCCCGCTGGGGGCCCAAAAATCAGTGAACCGGCCACCCATCCATCAACGTAGACAGTTAATATGTATTACATATGGGCTCATATTTAATTTTATAGACAGTGCTATAGTTAGTTCATTGAAGAGGTTGACTTTATACTATCTATAGATGATATGCCCACTTCTTATAACTAGTGTGTAGTGGTTAGCTACACCATTAAAGATACTTTTAGCTCAGAGATTCTTCGGAGTGCGAATGTCCAGCGGCCTTTCCTTTCTTGTCAAGTGTGCAGCATTGTCCACGTCCCCTACGACAGGATCCTTTCACAGTTTCCGCCATATATTTTTTTCCTCGTATTTTTTTAGCAGAGCCTAAGCATGCTTGAGAGCTTCATACGAGGTATTGCACAGTTGCCTCTTCAAAAAAAAAAGAAAAAAGAAAGGTATTGCAAAATTTCTTGTTTACATGACTCATGAGCAAGGCTTGAGCATACTTGAGCTTTCCTTCAAGAATTTGTGTTGAAGTGCACGAGATCGGCTTTTTTTTAGACTTTCAGCTTATCTAGTTATAAGTCAGCAACTTATTTTGACAAGCTGAAAAGAAGGAACCCTTTAGACATCGACAATTCTTCCTCGGGATAAAATAAAAATACAAGATCCATTCGAAGGTAGTGTAGATATATTATATAGAAAAAAGCTACCAATAAATCTTCGAAGCTGAATGTATGTACCTTGTCCTTGAGGTCGTAGTACTCGAGCTCATCGAGGTTCCTGGCCAAATCGGCGGCTAGCCGGTGCACCTGGTTGATCTGCTCCACCAGCTGCTCGTTCCCAATCTTGACCCCGGCGGCGGCACCGGCCGGCACGGCGCCGAGGACGAGCCTGGCTCGCCCCAGCGCGTCCACGAGAGGCTTCACCTCCAGGCCCTCCGAACCCAGCGCCTGCAGCAGCTTGCTGATGGCGGCGTCGCCGAGCCGATCGAGGAGCTTCTTGATCAGCCATGTCGCCGCCACAGAAGCAAGAACGATGGGATCCATTGTCGAGGAGGAAGGAGGGGAAGAAGGCCAGATGGCAAATGACGCGTGCGGCGTACCTCGGCCAAGTTCCCCAAGGGCCTTGATAAATGGGAACATTTTTTTTAGGCAGATGCGTCAGTGTCATGGTCCAATGCGTCACATGCGTCGGTGTCTGTGGCTCCCTCCGTGTTGTTCAAGATGGAGTAAAAAAATTCTACATGCACGGATACACCTGACTTTTGAGCACCTCGGCCGGTGTGGAGTATGAACGGAAGTTCGAAAGGTCGCTCGAAAAGTCGTCGCCTCGATTTTGTCACTGCTACAAGCTGTCTTTTGAGCACGTCTAGTAAGAGCATCCACATCAGCCACTTCATATCTCACCCTCCATTTGGAAATTAAAATACTTTTGCTCCTTCTCTCTCCTACATTAATCATCGAATAGCACATCGATAACTCCATATCTCACCCTCTATCTTCTCTCTCCAACATAATATATTATTTCCTTCCAACTAACTTCAACCGCCATGCATACTTGTACGTACGTATTATTTGAAGTACGATTACCTTATGTGCAGGGTCCTGTAGCGTTATTGATAAATTTACGCGATATATTAATTTATTAATAAATTAATGTTTGTACGGAAATTATTTTCGTACGCGATATATTAATTAAAATCATGCCATGTAATTTTAAAATTATCAATTGCTTAACTATCGCATTATGTTGCATATACGTTGTGTTGTAGCTTTATATCATAAATTGAAGCGAATTATTAATTTATTACTACAGTGTGTTCGTAGGGACATTAATTTAAATGTGTTTATTGCGGTGAACATTAATTATCGTAGGGCACAAAATTATACAATATTCAAATTAATTGTGTTATTTTCTTACATCAAGTTCTAATTTACTATAACAATTTAGAGAAAAATAATTTCATTGCTTTGTGATCCTATCTCATGAATGCAAGGGCACTGTTGTTGATATCTTGCACCAAAAGGCACCACGTCTTTGGCACATAGAACATGGCTTCCAACAGAAGGATTTCGATCATGAGCTGATCGGTGGCTTCCATGGGAAGGATGAGCAATGGCTTCCATGGGAAGGATGACCAATGGCTTCCATGGCAAGGATGAGTCATGGCAAGGAAGGATACAACTCTATATAAATAGCACCACAGGTTCTCATCCTTTGGAACTCAAGCCATTTGTTGTCTAGCACCTCGAATAAGGGAGAAAAAAATGAGTACTTCAAATTCTGAGTCATCGGATGAGTTCGGGGAGTATGAAGATATAGTGTCGGGCTCCTCCGAGGATGACGACGGATTGGTTTTAGCACTGATCCACACGAAAATTGTGGAAGAGAGCGGAGGTAGTAGTGGTCCTAGGGCTCGACGTCGATACGTCGATCGACGCTGTGATGAAGGCCATGCTCGACTTATGCGCGATTATTTCGCAGATCCTCCAATTTATCACGAAGGGTTTTTCCGAAGAAGGTAATTTTTAGTTCATTTATTTCACCACTTTGTGTACTGCTTATTAGCTTCCATTTCACAGTTTTAACTTTAAAATTGTCATAGGTTCCGAATGAGCAAGAGGTTATTCTCTCGTGTGGCGGTCGGTACATGCTCATGAGCCCTACTTCCACCAGACGAGGAATAATGCTAAAAAGCTTGGGATCCACCCCCTCGTGAAGATGACTGCAGCTCTACGCATGATTGCCTATGGCAAGTCCGCCGATAGCATCGATGAGTACCTTCGCATCGGGAGACCATCGTGCTTAAAAGCACCCGAGCATTTCTCAAGGCCGTTGTGGACATATTCGTGTCGAGTACCTCCGAGAACCCACCATGGTGATACTACTCGCCTTCTTGCGGTGGGTGAGAGCCGTGGGTTTCGGTATGTTAGGTAGTGTTGATTGCATGCATTGGAGGTGGAAGAACCGCCACCGCATGGGCGGTGAACCTTCACCGGTCATGCCGAGGGTTCCACATCGATTCTAGAGGTCGTCGCGGTGCGATGGTTGGATATGGCATTCTTTTTTGAGTGCACGGGTCCAATAACGACATTAATGTATTGCATCGATCACCCCGCTCGATAGGCTTATGGCGAAGCGATGCACCACGGGTTAGGTACACCGTCAACGGAGGGAGTACAAAATGGGTATTACCTAGCCGACGGTATATATCCGGATTGGGCCACTATCATGAAGCATGTTACCTTGCCAATCGAGAACAAAGATATTAACTTTACTAATGTGGGAGCCGCTAGGAAGGACATCGAGCGGGTTTCGATCACCATGTGGTCGTTGGCACATTCATGCGAGCCACTTCGAATGTGGGACATCCCTACTCGAGATACATAATGACAAAGATGCATTATATTACATAACATGATAGTTGAGGACGAGGGAGGCTTGTCCGATAATCCTCCCGAGTTCAAGGTATGGGCGAGTTATAATGTCCGAGAGGGCGGGAGCCACCCTATCTGATTTCATGGTGGCACATCGCATGATCCGTGATAGTGCAAACTCACAAGCAATTGAAGGCCGACCTTATCGCTCATCGATTAGGCGAGACTTGGAAATAATTAGTTGGTGTTTAACTAATTGTTAGTACGTATTTCATCGTTTTCTATGTTTATGTTGGTGTCTGCTGTCATGTATGCAATGGTCTATTGAAATAAAGATGCGTCCGAGTTATGTTTGCCTAATACAATTGAGATTGTGTCCATGCAAAAGCCCGAATTCAGCTTTTGGTATATAAAAGTACCGCAAGGATGAATAAATCAATATTTATGCAACACGAGCAAAATGTATGAGTGTATATTTTACCATAATTTCGATAGGATATAAACCGAATAAATCGAACATACATCAACATTCATCAACATGCACATAATCGCACAATCATAATTCAATGAAAACTCACCGAACATGCGAGATAGGTGGTCAATAAATCAATAATCAATCGATGAATCAACATGCACATAATCGCCAATTCACTTGGACATAAATCGACCATTCACAAAAGCGCATTGTTCATTCACGCAAACATTCACTTGAATATGCATCAACCTTCACCCTTGCATCACACAGCACCGCCATCCGGCTCAAATAAATGAAACGCAGAAAGGCCCTTGCATCCTTTTGGTGCTGCCCATTGCCAAAACATCCTTTTGCTGCTGCCCATTGCCAAGGTATTAAACATGCACATGTACACTGCCTAAACATTCACACTTGGTCCTCACTGATGCAAACTATATAGGAAGAAGGAGCTGGAAGAAAAAAGTACAATACCATGAGGTGGAAATCATACCACAAAGAAACCAATGGAAATCATACCGGCGCAGATTCAATGAACAATCATTGAATAAACTGATCATGCTATTTGAATTTTGAACCGAACAATCACTCAATAATCAATCATCGCACAATCGTATTTCAATGAAACACTCACTTGAACATGCGCATAATCGCATCAAGCACAAACACTTGGAAATTATAGTAGAGCATCCAGATTCACAACCATGCAAATTTATTACCATCGACCACAACAGTTCATAGCACCGACAAAACAAGCGAGTTAACGAATGAAATTACTATTGTTTGAACTAAATAACCATAAGTTCGATGGCGCAAACATAACTAATTAAACATGCTGGCCATCGGTACCATCGTCGATCAATAGTCATCTTCGCCATCATAACCATCCCGCGAAGTAACCATCCTCGTCGGCCTCCTCCTGCAGGATCTTTTTGTTCCTTTTCATAGTACCTCGCCGCACGACGGACATCTTGCTTAAGTCCGCATCCATGATCATCTTGCGCCACTCACGGTCCTCAACGACACGCCTCGCTCCAATTGACGTTCCTCAATTACGCCTATGCTCGAACTCTCGGTCTTTCCTCTTTTACGCATTGTCTTTGCCGCCACACCTTTGTCTCAACCTCCTTTTCACGCGCCGTCGCAATGCGGTCAAAGTACACCCTTCTAACCTCGGTGCCCTCGATCTAGTGTCGTGCCACTTATCAAACATGTCCGAACTAGATGTGCCTCCAGTGTGCGGCAGATTTTGCGACCTTCCTACCAATTGGTCGCCTAGGCATGTTTGAAATGGATGGGGAGGCATCAAGAGGTGCACTGGTTGTTCGGGCCATCGGTCGAGTCGGACTTATGTTTTTTGTTTGGAGGAGAAGGTCGTGTAGCATTAACCACTTGGCTCCTTCCGTAACACCTCCCAAAGAAGTGTCTCATTGTGAAAGCTTCCCGGTCTCCTGCTTGAACAAATACATTGCATCTCGAACCTAGTAATAGATAGACATATGAAAAGTTGCATACTGATAATGGAATGTATATATGACTAAAGCAATATACATGTTACCTTGTCTTCTTCCGTCTTTCCGCTCTCGTTGCGACTCTCGATTCTACGATGACAACCCACAAATATACCCACATTCTTGTTAATCTTACTCCACCTGCATTCTAGGGACTTTTGATCACGTGGTTCTAATCGGTTGTTAAGACGATCGAACTCGTTCCAAATAGTTCCCCAGAAACAAGCAGCCTTTTGGTTGTTCCCGACAATGGGATCATAGGAAACATTCAACCATACGCATAATAGAATTTTATCCTCTTGCATTTGAATAGTTCTTGGTCACGCCATCTTGTGGAAGGAAGCGATTTTTTCTTCTTTCTCTCCCCTAGACCTTCCCGTCCCTCCCTCGTGAGGTTTGGTTCCTCCTCGACTACCTCATCGACATCAATAGTCATTCTTTGCTTGCTCACAGGACATATGTTGTTCTGCAGAAGCAACATTGGTGGATCCACTTGCACTCCATGATGGCATAGGGTACGAGCGCGGTTGCGACCCTCGAGGAAAAGCAAAAGGAACCCCCGAACCACGTTGGGTCGTCTTGGTGCGACATGTACATCTCTGTTGGCATGCCTTGGTATGGACTGACGTCGGTTAGTTGCTGCATTAGGCCCAGATTTTAAGGAAAAAATAAAGCATTTCGGCAACATCGTCTTGAACCACCTCACTCGTTGGTCGGTTAGTAAATTGTGGGTCGATGGCACGCCTTAAGTGAGGTTTGTGGTCGCTATCTCATTTTCGATGACAAGCATATGTTCTCCAAGTGTATGATTTGGACAATGCATTATTAATGGTTATCTCACACTTCGCCTCATCTTATCAATAAAGTGGAGATTTTAATTCCATGGTTCATCGCACCATTTAGATATATAAACAATAGCCCTTAATTTTATGCAATTCTAGCTATTTTTAATTCTAGTTCACATAAAAGAGACCCATGAGAGTAAATTCTGTAATGTTAGGACTTATATCAATGGAAAAATAAATAGAATATGGTAATGTAAGAAATGAAACCTGAATCATTTTACACATCTCGAAGAAGCATCAAATAAGTTTGCATAGTACAATCTTATTCATTAGGAAAATCAAAAACAAAATCTTACCCGACATGTTGAAGTGCGGATAAGGTGAGGCAACAAATGTGTTGTTGCGTTGTGCTCTCCCGAATCTTCTAGAGGCGTCGAAGGAATTGAGGTCGGCCCCTTCAACGCTCATGAGGCGGTTGAAAGACTCGTCATCCATATTCAAACTACGCATTGGTGAATTAGACATATGTGAAAGCCATTGAAATCAAAGCATGCAACTTACATCGATGGCACATAAAGCAATTAATAATAAAGATACACACATATGCATGACGATTCGTACTCTTTATTATTACAAGTGAGAAGACAACATCTCCAAAATATCGGATCGACACTAATACCTTAAACATATTACATCATTGGACGACAACCATATTGCATCTTAACAAGTCTTCAAAACATATGTAAATTAAAGGTAATTAGACACCACGAGACCGATCACTATCATAGTCGACACCATTATCTTCGAGGACACTCTGCGGACTAGGTTGGTCAAAGTAATCGTTGTCCGAGTTCCGTCAAGGTCGACGATGTCATAGGGATCAATGTCATCCATGGATTGTGGTCATCAACGTCGGTGGCCACTTCAGATGAACGGGTTGTACTTTGTCCAGACGATGAGGGTCGCCAACCATACTAGCATGGTCTCTTGCTATGAGTGATAGTTTCTCTAGTTGCTCACTAGTTCCTCCATGTCCAATACAACCGCATTGACCCTCATGGCGTAATCATTTGGAAGATGGATCGAAATGGTGCTCCGCAACTTTCTTCATCTTTGTTGCGACCTCGTCGACCCCATCGATTAGGGCAGCGAGAACCTCACGCGATGTCATCTCGAGTTGCACATCTACAAATAATGTTTAGGTTGAATTGGATGAAACTTGATTTATCGAATTGAGCGTTTACTTAATATACACACTATTTCAGATTAATTTTTAGTACTTGCATGATTCGGTACAGAGTACTCCATACGAAATTGTATGGACACGAGGACAAAATGAAATTGAGAAAGCTGCAGAACTAATCGAATCAGATTCCTAGTCCGCATGATGTCCATTCGATCATCGATCCAAGGTTCTTAAAGAATAACTAGATTGGTTTAACTAGATTGAGGCCTTCAGCACAAAACGAGTACAATAGTTACTGACAGTGCGTATTGGAGTCTAATACTATCATTCTTCAAGACAAATGAAGCAAATGGATGCAAATCAGAGCTAACGCATGGCCGAACGAAATGCATAAATCTGACCAAAACTCGTGCGCAGCGAAACCCCTAAATATTTGGGCGAAACCCTAAATTTGGTGGAATCGCCATCCACGCATGTAAAACCCTAATCCGAATCGGAAAATCGGTAAAATGTGCTACAATCCATCACATACACCCACGAAATCCAACGCCTCAGACGCATAACGGTCAAATGTCCCAGATCTGCGCATACGCCAAAGAAGCATCGCTCGTCGGCAAGAAGCGGGCGGGGGATGAAGCGGCACAGTCGCCGCCATGACCAAAAGGACGGCAAAACGTATGGCATACCTTGAGCTTGATTCGTCGGATCCGCCGGACTCAAACCACCGTTCGGCAATCGAAGATCCGAACGCTCCCTGCCTGGGAGCCGAATCCAGCTGCTCCGGTGCCCGCCCGCCGCACCTCGTCGCGTTGCCCTCCGCAAGGTGGTCGCCGAAACTCTCCGCAGCCTCCGCCTCCGTCGATTCGCCGGGCGCGAGGACAACCGTTGGTGTCGTCGAACGCCGCCGCCATAGTAGCCGCCTCCAACCCTCCAAAGATAGAGGCAGCCGCATCAACGTGCCGCTAATCTCATTTTGAAGTGTCTGATGTACAGCCAGTTGGCCTCCATTTTACTGTTTATATGGGGTGAACAGTGCTTTGGAGTTCCTGATGTGGGTGCTCTAACCGAGATTGCAACTCCAGAGGTTGGGTGCATTCGTGTGGTGCATTATTGTTTATACGGATATTTCTGTTTTTAGAGAACATTTATATAGTGCATTCATATAAATAGTGCTACAGAGTAATCCCTCAGTCTCACAAAAAGTGCATTTCTAGCGTTCAAAATTTATCCCAAAAAGAATGTATTTGTAGCCTTTGTACCATCTAGATGGGTTCATTTGGTTGATTAATTGCTTGCTTTTTCTCTTTCCAAGGTGCATGCGCATTAAATTGCTTGGTTTTTTTCTTTCCAAGGTGCATACACATTTAATTGTCTGGTATTTTACCTTTCCAAGGTGCATGCATGTGGTTGTTAATAACTTTAATTAGGGGGCAACTGGGTCATTTCTCATGGCTACTAATCTGTCTTAAAAATCGTAGAAATGCACTCTTTGTGAGACGGAGGGAGTATTTTATAGTGATATATTAATGAATAGTGATAGACCAATAAATAGTGTTGCTCTGCTGGCAAATAGACTAGCTGTTGAAGTTGGCCTTAGAGTAAAGCCAGCAGTTCCTCCATACACTCCTCCAAAACACTATTAGCGTCTCCGCCATACACTCCTCCATATTTTCTTCACAATTAACACCAGATACACCTTATCCAAGATAAAAAATAGTTACATATTTTTTAGGTAGCTTGCCCATTTATAAAATTTTAATTTTCTGTGTAGAGCCTACTCTTACATTATAGATAATTTATGTATGCTTTCTCTCCTATACATCATCATTCATCATGCATAACAAGTCTTATAGATGTGTCGGGGATAAAATCACGGTCCATTGCCATGATCCACTCCCTGACGGCCCAATCGAACAGCCTACCAGGGCCTAGCTCCCTGGGAGGTTCTATCTGGCCCATGTGCGTCTTGCCGAACAGCCTCCTGGCAGAGCTGATGCGTAACGGCCAAGTAATCGTGTTTGAGTCCGTCTCGAACAGGAGTTCCACGCGGCTACGTGAAGACCCGGACGTTGGTTTCCCGGATTGGAGCGGACGTCGTAATCCCCAAGACTAGGAGTATGCCTTATCTGCCTCGGGATATATTTGGCACGTCGAGTTCGTTACGTACTCGTTGTTAGCCCGGCCCGGTATTCCCTCGGTAGATCGGTTTGCTCTGCACTATATAAACAGGGCCCCTACGGCGTGTAGAGGGGACCTAAGGCCTAGCACCTTTGTATTCTCGCATAATCTCGCCGAAACTTGTTCGTCTCGCCGAGCCACCTCTTGTAATCATCTGTGATATATAAGAAAGGCTGGACGTAGGGCTATTATCTCCCCCGAGAGGCCTGAACCAGGATAAAAATCTCTGTCTCCCTGTTCGTTGCTGTTCGTGGTTGTTCGGCGTGTCTCCTATCTCAATCTTCAAGAACCTTAGCGACTTGAGATCGTTATCTCAACTGTCGACAGTTGGCGCCGTCCGTGGGGACCTCGCAGATCGAACATGTCGAACTCTATCAGCGACCAGGAGATTCTCCCTGAGGACTACGACTCAGAAGGGCAGGATGTCTCTTTCCCTGCCAGATCGGATCGATCTCTTCGATCTTGATCGTCTTCCAGATCTGGTTCCCAGCTCCGCGCTCGACTGGATCAAAACTCCTTCCGGATCCCGGGGCTGTTCGCCTGGCAGTGGATGACGGGAGAGAGCTGACCAGCACTTGGAACATCGACCAGCTTCGTAAGTTCCTAGTGTAGGTCTTTCGTTTCCTAGCTTCGCGCTTTTTCTCAAATTTCGCGCCTTAGTTCGTCCAAGTCTCTCGGGCTGCCATGTAAAGTTCAACCCATTGAGCGGTGAATGCTCGCGGCCCCCTGCGGCCCTTCTCACCACTCGTCTTCTCAGACTCTCTTTCTCTCTGGTAACACTTGATGGCTGTCCGGTCTTGCGAACTCTTGGCTCCGCAATCTTAAGAGTTTTCCCTGCCCGTATCTGGTTTTAACAAGTTCCTAAACTCAGAGTTGCGTAACACGGCATCCAGCCTTGCGACTAAGCCTGCTCTCGTAAGCCCTCCGCGGCAGAGGCACTTACCGCTCACGGCACAACCACTTGGCAAAGCCTGCTCTCGTAAGCCCTCCGCGGCAGAGGCACTTTCCTTATTCGGTTACCTTCGGAATCGCCTAACTTACGTTAACGGCGGTTCTCGAGCAATCGATCGGATACGGTGTCGCTCTAACTCTCTACGCACGTGCTTGAAGTCGCAAGTTCAGGTCTTCATGCATCGTCTGCATCGGGCTAGGGCGTCGCTCTTTCTCTTGTGCACTGCTCGAGTTCGCAAATTCAGGTCCTCGGCGGTACTGCACAACGGGGGAGTTAGCCAAGCGTTCTCTTGATTTTCTTAAAACTTTCCAATATTGTCGCCTTGCTCTTGGTTTTCGTCGCCTTGTCTTTTCTTTGCTCTTTTTGCGTGAAAAGTCGCTCGATCGATTCTCGCTCTGATTCAAGCGCTTTCGGCGGTCTTGAGTCGCTCGGCCACTCCACGGAGGATCGCCTCTCCTCGGTCGATTGGGACTTAAGCTGAATTTCGCAACCCCATGCGTTTCGCTTTTCGGTTCCTTTTCTTAGCGTTAGTTTTCCAAAACCTCGTTGGTCTTCGCTCCCATAGCGCTCCCAGCGTCTGAGCATGTCTTTTATCGCAACGACCATGCGGCTCGGTTAACAAGCGGTGCACCACCGATGGAGTTACGCCCGCGTAAGTCGATTCTCATCGCAACGGCATGCCCACCGTAAGTCGATTCCCATCGCAACGGCACTCTGGCGCTGGTTCCGCACCGCCGAGGCGACACTAACGCCGCACGGGTCCATGCTCGGATAAGATTTCGCCGCACGTCTTGCTGCGCGCTAAGGTCCCGATCGCCTTCCACGGTTAGCGGTCTTAGCCACGCGGGGCTGCACTTGCCCGCACACGTCTTCTTTATCCATGCTACGTCCTTCCCGCACGGTAATCGAGCAATGCACCACCAACGAGTCACCCCACCGTAAGCGATTCTCATCGCAACGGCACTCTGGCGTCGGTTCGCATTCGCCGCGGTAACACTAACGCTATCAAGGGACGTACCCGAAAAAAATTATGTCTTGTGCGGGTAGGTCCTCTTTTGCGTGTTTTCTAAAATTTGCTTTGCTCTTCTTAGAGCCTTTTGTTGCTCTCTTTTTCTCCTTGCTGTCTTGTTTCTTGTTTGTCTTTTGCAGGAAATACAGGAACGGGGAGCGTCAGACTCCGGTGATGGTCGCGGTGAGGTTCCAGGCTTCCCCACCAAAACCAATGTCGCATCCTCTCTGCAGTGCGCTTGGCGTGCGGGGGCGATTCACTCTACCCACGATGATTTCTTTCCTTTGCCCAAAGACTTGACCTTCACAGTTCGGCTAAGTCAAGGTAGTCGCGCCACCAACGGAGTCCTCGCCCACCGTAGTCGATTCTCGCCAACGGGCATGCCCATCGTAGTCGATTCTCATCGCAACGGGCACTCAAGCGTCGGTTCGCACTTGTCAAGACAACGCTAACACTGTCGCAAGGAATACGTCATGGGTAAAGCGTTGATTTCACACGTTCTCTTGCGGCTCTGACTGCATCGGGTTGTGATTCACCTCGCATCGGGCAGTTCTTCGCCCGGAGCACGCATCTGGTCTCCGCGACGAGCTCCGTGCTCGGGGGCTAGATCACCTCGCACCGGGCAGCTCTTCGCCCGGAGCGCAGGCTCCTACCGGGTACGTCTTCGCCTGGTCGCACTTTCTGGTTCCCTTAACAAGCTCCGTGCTCTGGGACTGGATCTCTTTATCTGGTTCCTTCGACGAGCTCTATGCTCGGGGACTGGGTCACCTTCCCATTCGTATGCATTGTCTGCTCCTAGCACACGATCTACGTCTGGGGCACATCACCCTCGCTCCTGAGCGCGACATTTGCTCGAGAGCGCAATTTCTATTTTCTCGGTTTCGGGCTCTGAGAGGTGGTTCCCTATCTTTTCCTAGGCATCTGAATGCTCGGATGCAAGAAGACGAGTCCGTCTCGCGACTTGCTATGTTCATTCTTCCGGAAGATCGATCTTACGGATGCGGTGGTACGCTCTTCACTACCAAAATCCAATCCTCCTTGATGACGTTCAGCCTCAAGGAGATGATTCACCTCACTTCTTCCGATTTACGTAGACGAGGGTTGGGTACTCGCTCGACAGATGTCGTTCCTCGATGCGATGCAGAGTTGCTTTCGGCACCGGCGGGTTTGTTCGGTCCCGAACAAATATTGTTCGGTTGAACCATGACCTGTTCGGTCGCCTGTTGCACGTCTTTGTAGCAGGAAAAATATCCTTTTCGTGACTTAGAGTCTCAAGAGGAAGACCCCACTCTAGTGAGTCCTTCCACTTGAGTCTCGGGGGCCAGCTGTCGGGGATAAAATCACGGCCCATTGCCATGGTCCACTCCCTGACGGCCCAATCGAACAGCCTACCAGGGCCTAGCTCCCTGGGAGGTTCTATCCGCCCATGTCGTCTTGCGAACGACCTCTGGCGAGCTGATGCGTAACGGCCAAGAAATCGTGTTTGAGTCCGTCTCGAACAGGAGTTCTACGCGGCTACGTGAAGACCCGGACGTTGGTTTCCCGGATTGGAGCGGACGTCGTGATCCCCAAGACTAGGAGTATGCCTTATCTGCCTCGGGATATATTTGGCACGTCGAGTTCGTTACGTACTCGTTGTTAGCCCGGCCCGGTATTCCCTCGGTAGATCAGTTTGCTCTGCACTATATAAACAGGGCCCCTACGGCGTGTAGAGGGGACCTAAGGCCTAGCACCTTTGTATTCTCGCATAATCTCGCCGAAACTTGTTCGTCTCGCCGAGCCACCTCTTGTAATCATCTGTGATATATAAGAAAGGCTGGACGTAGGGCTATTATCTCCCGAGAGGCTGAACCGTGGATAAAAATCCTGTCTCCTCATTCGTTCTTTGTTAGTGGGTTGTTTGGCGTGTCTCCTATCTCAATCTTCAAGAACCTTAGCGACTTGAGATCGTTATCTCAACTGTCGACAAGATGGCTTAGAAATAGTTGACGTTTACTATTGTACATGCTCTTACGTAGTTTGGAGATAGGCTAAGCTCGTCTCGAACAAAGTTCAAGTTCATCTAGATTATGTAACATAACACTTGTAAAAAAAAGAGCAAAGCTTGAGTAGAATAGAATAAAGCTCAGGCTGTGTTTCTTTTGGTGGAAAGATTATAATCTAGAAAAGGTTGGGATGTTTGATAGAAAATTTTAAGAACAAAAAATATGAAAAAAATTGAGATCTTCAAGGAAAATTATACCAAGTCTAAAAAAAACTATAAAATGTTACAAAATATGACTTGTACAAAAATGATAAATTTCAAGCTGTAACTTATAATCTGCTTATTAAGCTGAAAGAAACGGAGCCTCGAGCTCAAGTAGATTTGACAAAAATATTACTTTATGTAGAAAAATAATATTTGAATGAGCTTGATAAGGCTCGGACAAAGTTCATGCTCAAGACACTTGATAAAATATGGTTTTATATAAGTTAGAATAAAGTTTGAAAAGCTCAATAAAGCTCGAGCTTGGCTCGGCTAGGCTCGTGATCTTGAGGATAGGCTTGGTTCGAGCTTGTCTAAAGCTCGAGCCAAGTTCAAAACAAGTCCAAGATCATGCAGTTTATGAGCTCCGAGCATATCTTGCATCCCTGCTTGCTTGTTTACATCTAATTTTGACAATAGTAGAACATCTACTTGTTTACATCTAATTTTGACAATAGTAGAACATCTACAATAGCATAATACACCATGTACATTATCAAATATGGCGGATAATAGGACGTTGCAAGGCATGCATTCTGTGCAAAAGAAATACTTGCACCATCAAGAACTCTATAAATTAGTTAGGATTTTCAAAACAAATCGAGAATACAGTAATTGGTAACCACATGACCACAAAAAGAGCATCATGTTTGAGGTGTCGCTGAACTCCGCATAGACTTTATAAGTGATCTAAAGTGAGCATCGTACGACCCCATATCCGTCTTCGCTGTAAATCAAGTACTGTCATCTTTTATAAACAACTGCATTTGAGAACCATACCATGGTATCCTAAAAAAGCAATCTTTTCATAACACTACCATCCTACTCCCTCCATACTTTTAATAATAGTCGCTTTAGACATTGACACGATCTTCAAAAATGCAATTTTGACCATCAATTATCATTATAATTTATTTATGAAATCTGTAAAAATATAATATTATGGAAGTGTTTTCGAGATGAATTTATATGTATGCTTTCATGTGCCCAATCCAAATAGTTCAAAAGATTTTTTGAAGATGAAGTTTTAAAAGTTTGACTTAGTACAAGTCTAAAACAACTATTATTTAAAGTATGGAGGGTTTATATCATAGAGGCAGCAAACAACACATAGAAGAGTGGTGTGAATGGCTGGTAAAAGAGGCATCAAACATGATTTGCAATTGAACCAAATGTAATATACAATACAATAGCAAGACAAACTATGTAAGTAGAAGTAGTCCAAATTACCTGCTAGTGCGGTATATTGGCTTTATAGACAACTAAAGATTTTTGGCCGGTTCTTCTGGGCTTTACAGCTTAACGGTTTAACAACTTAATGGCTTATTTTCGTGGAAAAAGAGCATACGCTTTAGTTTTTTGAGTTTGTTTTTCGCTGTCTCGAAGGTATGTCCTAATGCTTTAAAAAGCAAGTCAAATGAATGGATCTGAATCTCGAGTCAATATCGGGAAGCTCTCAAAGTTTAACCATTTCAGTCGTTCAGCCATTCAGATCAGCCCAAAAGAACAGCCCTAAAGTTCAGCCATTCAAGATTTAAGAATGGCATTGCAGCAATAGAAATGAGATCACATATACAATCTATGAAAGGAGCGGTAAAAAGTATTTCTATGAAGTAAATGGCTAAATTCAACTGGATATCAATCAGCTGAGCAGGACATTAGCAACCACACAACACAAGGTCATGGTCTTGTATATGATCATATACTACGCTCATAGTTCAATCCATAGAGAATACGTAAAAAGTTGTACAATTTTTAGCTTCAGAAAAGTCTTGGAAGGGGATATGCTCTAGCTGTGGCCAAAATATTGCGGCTTGGGCTGGACCTATGAGGGAGGGAGAAGGTGTCGAAGCGTGGCAGCTGGGTGAAACTAGGGGTGTCAACCAATCAGATAATGGCGAAACCAAGTCTGGATCCCTTTTTGTAAAACGGATACAGATCGGATTCGGATACTTGTAAATTCGGATATGGATCGGATTTGAATATTACAAATTTCGGATACGGAATCGGATACTCTTAGATCTGGATATGGATATTACTAATGCATAGTGTTTTTAATCATCGTAGTATATTATTTCATCCAATGAAACGTGAATTTATGATGTATTATAACTTTTCATCCAACTAATTTGGATATTTTCAAGAATAGTGTGGATAAAACTATAATTTGAATAACAAAAACACATTTATATTTGTATGTCAGAAAATTCGAATAATTATTACGAATCTAGATCTGGATACGGATAATTGAATATTTATACGGATACGAAAACGGATCCGGACAATTAAATTCGGATACGAATACGGATCCGGATAATTAGGCCCAGATACGGATTCGGGCATCGGATAATTCGGATAACTCAGATCCTTTTGATACCCCTAGGTGAAATAGTAAGGAAACAGATGAGAGCAAAGCTAGGCATGTGCCAAGATCGGGCTCGGCTTTGCTAACCATGGGGTGGCTTAGGAAATAGTAGGAAGGAAGCAGACGAGGTGACGCAGGGTAGGGCATTGTTGGATCAATGGAGTGAGGACAAAGTACATTCATATAGGGAAGGTAGGAGCTTGCTCGTCCTTGCCGGCGGTCCACCAATGAGGAGATGACAATGGCTATTCCGCCCATACGCATAGGAGAAGACCCTAGAACCAATGGTGGGACCATCCGATTGGCAGCGGGAGGGCACGACAATGGCATTGATGGAGACGAGCTTCAAATAAGAGGTCAATCGAGCTCTCGAATATCACATAAAGCTAGGTGATCTTCCGGCAGTTTCGGAGGAACAAAGCAGTGTGGCATGGACGAGCGGACTCGACGTGACTCATGCAACACTCAGTAGGGATGGGCATGCGTCACAATTATCCATTGGATCATCGGGTCGACCATAAAAAATTGACCCATTGGGTCAAATGGGTCGACCCAAAAACTAAATGGGTCAATGGATCCGACCCATTGACCCAATAGGTTTTCAGGGTCGACCCATATCACTTTTGCACTATAAGGTTTGAAGAACATAAAATTTTAAAAATTATGCGATATTTAATATTTAATATTTAAAGTTTTAAGTTTTTTTTTTGTTGAAAATGGTCCGATCCTTAAGACCCATCGGGTCAAATGGGTCAAAGCAGATGGCCCAATGGGTCGACCCATTGACCCATTATTTAGTAATGGGTCAGGTGGGTCAGCTCCAATGGGTCGTGGGTCGACCCATTCCCGGCACTCAGGCACTACAAAGAGTATGCTAAGGCACGAACGCAAGCTAGGAGAGGCGTGAAGCACGGCGATGGCAAGGGTGAGGACGCGATGCGAGCAAGACAAGGGCCAAGACTAGCAAAGTCATGTGCCGAATTAGCTGGGCACGACGCAATACATCACGGGTAGGGATGCAAATGGGTCAGCCCTAAGACCACCTTTGGGCTTTGGCCCGCTCTAGTTCATTTATTTGTACTAAAAACTTGATTTGTAATTCATTTAGTACGAACAAATAAACTAGAGAGGGCCAAAGGTGGCCCTAGGGCCGTCCCATTTGAATCCCTAATCACGGGCATAGGCTCAACGCGTCACGCTGGTGGAACAGGGATGGTTGAAGGGCGAGGCAATGTGGCCAAGCTGGGACACTGGGATTTCTATCCTGCGGATGATGCAGTGGCCATGAAGGCTTGCTTTGGCTCAATTCGGGGCAGAGGTGAGTGTAGGGGAGAAATAGGAGAGGAGGGAAGAGCTAGGCGGCTTTGGCTGGGTTGAGCCACAGTTGGTCAAAGAGAGGAGGTAGGGAGTGGAGTGGGCTAGAGATGGGCTACCAATACATTGAAGTTAGGATAATTAAAGGTCTAGATGGGTCAGGTCAGGTATCGCGTTAACCCGACCTAACCCAGCAAGGGCGGATCTAGGAAGGTGCCCAAGCACCCCCAGAATTTTTACGGTTAAAGCATTAGGTACTAGGCACCCCATGTAAGGTCCTATAAAACTGGATCATTTTTAGATGCAAATGTAGCTCTAGCTCAACTGATAAGCCTTATCCCTTCTACAATAGATCTTTGACCCACTGCATATTATTTTTCCCTTTTCTCTTCACTTTTCTTATTATTTTTTTCTCTTTTAGTTTGCATCTTTTTCCATTTTTATTTTGGTTTGTTCATTTTTAATTTGCATCTCTTTTTCTGTTTTGCTTCTTACTTTTGTATTTTTTAAAAAAAAATGAATGCAAACAATTTATATATTCTCCCTTCTCTGATATGGTAGCCATTGGACCTCTACCATTGTAGTAATCTTCGAGCTGTCAGAGCTCGATCCGACAAGTTTTCAGCTTGTGACTGGGAGACTGGTGAATGGGGCAGAACTTTCTGCCTCTAGGTTGCTCGCCAGCCTCGCCATCTTGCCCAGGAGGCATTTTGGCCTTGCCTCTTGGGACGAAATTGTGCCTTTTGAACTCTTGCTTAGACAGATCTTCAGATTCTTTCGCCATCAGTATCTCAGAAGGAGCAGCCTTCCTCTTCTTAGACTTCTTGTCTTTCGAGGAGGATTTCTTCTTATCTTTCTTTTCAAGCCCAGGTTGCCGGGATGAACCCTCGTGACCTCTTTTCTCTTTCCATGTTACAACCTCTTCCGCATTAGCATAGCGGTCAGCCTATTTGAGGATCACATTAGCAGTAAAATGCTTCGTGATCTCCAAATCCTAGGTAAATCGGACATCCTGCACCCCTCTTTTTAGTGCCTAAGCACTGCCTCATCAGAGATATTCGGGATGGTATTGCGAACTCGAACAAATCTCTAGAGAAACTTTCTCAGAGATTCGTCCTCCATTTGTTCCAAACGGTACAGGTAGGGATGAAAATGGTACGGATAATTTCCGACTGTCCGACTGACCGAGACATAATAATATCCAAAAATATTGAACCGGATAATTTTATGGATATCCGAGTCCGACAAGGCGGGTACGGTACGGATACAAATAATATCCGATGGATATTATCCGAGCTTTTCTTGGATAATATCCGATGGACATTATCCGATTAGCTAAATCCATCTATAAACTATCTCTATTATATTTCTATAGGATGAATGACTAACACATATAACAACTAGATGCATGTGATTTTACATTTTTTTGCTTTATCGGGTATGATACTTACACACCATCATTTTCATGACTATGGGGCATAAAGTTGAGTCACAAAGAGATAACTATATGTATTTGGATATACTTATTTCTTTAGTATATGTTTTCGCGTATTATCCGAGAGAGTATCCGCGTCCGATCCGTATTTGTATATGATATTATTCGTATCCGTATTTGTATCCGGTACTATCCGTATCCGAATCCGAATCCGTATCCGATCAAACTAAATGGATCAAATACAATGTGAGTGGTTTCCGATCCGTATCCGATCCGTTTCATCCCTAGGTACAGGTCATCCTCCTTGCCCGGATGCTCACAACAATTTTGGAAATTGCTGCGCAAAGCCTCTTCAACATCCTCCCACGTACGGAAGGAGTCATTCTTCTGATTGAACAGCCAAGTGCAGGCTGATCCCTCTAACACAGTGGGGAGGTAATTAGCCATGACTGTTTCATCCCACCCAGCGCCCTGAATGGTCGTTGCGTAGACCAAGAGGAACTCATCAGGATTCTTGATTCCATCGAACCTCTCTATGTGGCCAGGTTTGAATCTCTCTGGCCAATTCACAGTCCTAAGTGCCTCAGAGAATGCCAGACACTCGAAAATACGGTTTGGACGTTGCCCATAACGCTCGAACCTTTGATCATCTCTTTATGTAACACCACCAGAGCGATCTTGGACTCGAGGGCCCAATTGATCAAACACTCGTCTTGTATTATCCTCAGAGGAAAGCATGAATGAGGTGGCTTCTCGGTACTGCCTTCGAGATAAACCTCCTCTCTCATCCCAGTTTGACCGGGTAAAGCTTTGCGTGGAGGCATAAGAATCCTCCAGGCGTTCGCGCCTAATTGGGGAACTCTGCCTCCGGTGCCCCTCTCTACGAGGCTAACGCTGGTCTCTACTAGGATTGTCTTGATTCCGACGATGGCTTGAAGTTTTCTCGGATTCCTCTCCTCGAGCAACTTCATCGTGATGACCGCGACCTGCGGACCGGGCATCTGGATGGCTGCCTTGATCCCTGTCGCGACGCGATGGTTGCTTGGAATTGCTCTCCCAAGCATCTTCATTTGGCAGTCTTGAGCCCTCATGCTGCTGTCAGACTCGTTCTCTGTCAAGCTCATTGAGCAAGCATTGAAGCTCATCAGCTACGGCTGCACCCATAGTTGGCAAGTCGACTTCATCGAGGTTGCTTTCAAAACCCCGGACAACTATGGCCAAAGCTCTAAGTCTGTCCTGACCAGAGACATGCTCGAAGTTAGAGCTAGCGTTCAGGTTCCTTTCCTCGCAAACGGCATTTACAATAGCATCGTTGAGTTTCAGGAGGGCTTGAACCCTCCCGCACACGTTCTCTCGGGCATCGCTATCCCGGTTCTATGGTGGACCTTCCTCTATCTCAGCATCATCAGCCATGTTGACATGGCGATCGCTGGTAAGATCAGAGGGAGTCATCGCGGTTTCACCGTGGGAAGCACTCTCCCCATCAGACAATTCATCAACATCAGAGATATTTAATCCCTGGTACAGCTCTACGATCTTTCCTCCGATGGACATGGAGGAATCTTTTTGCCCATTAAGCATGGGTGCATCGTCCTCTAATCCAGCCTCCTGCTGGTTAGGAATAGACTCGGGCATGTATTCCGAGTCCCACTTCTTCTTCATGAAAGAGGGAGCATACTCATCTCTTTTTGGCTCAGTCTGGCCATCTGGATCAGTGATGACAGCCTCATAACCACCAGTCCAGTACTCGTCCAAATCATCGATGTCGTCAAAGAGAGCATCCTGATTGTCTTGGGAATTCAACATCTTGGAGGAAGGATCACTGGCAAAAGGATTTACGATCCCCATGGACAGAGCCAACTGTCAATGATCGGGAGATGGACTCGCACGTTGAGCTTACTTCTTGATAGGGGAATCAAGAGGGTCCCTTTCCTACCCGTACCCGTGCTTCCAAGACGCCGAAGGCGAAAATCTTGAGTGTGACAAGAGACGCAAAGATGTATCCTGATTCGGGCCTCGACAGGGGGATAACAACCCTACTCCAGTGTATTAGTTGCTCGCTGTGTGAAAAACAGGCTGTAGGAGTTGCTCGGGAAGGACTCTGATGCTTCTCCTACGAATTACATGATGTGAATGTAGCTTAGATTGCTGAGAATGAGACGAAACCATGTGCCCTCTACTGCCCATCTCTGCCGCGCAGGGCGAGATTTATAGAGGGGCTTGGTTACAACGATTAGAGCGTAATTAATGCTAATAACTGTAATTAACACACTGTCAAAACTGAGTAGTAACTGAAAATGGGCATCTGATAGCCTTCAAGTGTCGTTATGAGGGGGTCTTCATGCACGCCGCAGCATCCTATGTCGCCGGACAACTTCTTCTCTATCAGGAGAGTTGCTTGCAGAGTCTTGTCAGGCATCGGTGATCACTTGTCCGATATATCTTACGTGGCGGCCAGCTGTGCCGACGTGGTACGGGCAACTTTCGTTCCCCGACAGTTTCTCTTTCATTGCAGAAAGCAAATTGATAATTGCCCTGCCAACCCTTCTTTGACAAATTATCCTTAGGAAGAATGACTTCTTGATTTAAATACCAAAGAAAGATTTTAATTTTAAATAAAATTCTTAATATCAAACTATAGACATGGATTGATTTGTACTAGTATTGATCATTTTTTATATATTGATTGTATCAAAATTTGGTCATTTTTATGTAAATCCAACAAAAACAATCTTTCTCTCATTCTAGATGAAACCTAGATGTCTTGGATACCTATCTTGTTAGTTGTTGCAAATTTGTCATTATCGTTTGAGCTGCTATTTTTTTTAATGCAATAGTAGTAAAATGCTACTCAAATAGTTGTTTTTGAGCGTTACTCAAATAGTTG
Source organism: Raddia guianensis (assembly GCA_036346415.1). Lineage (NCBI taxonomy): Eukaryota > Viridiplantae > Streptophyta > Magnoliopsida > Poales > Poaceae > Raddia > Raddia guianensis. The sequence goes on along the minus strand of CM070536.1, from coordinate 48,048,337 downwards.
TTACACATCCATCATTGTCCTTTGAAGTGATATTTTTCGCTATGAGATAGAAGAGATGGGAGTGTTCTCTGACGCTGCATGGAGATGTCACTAGATCTAGATGTAATAGGACAACAGCTAGAGAACTAGAGAACAATACACCATAGAAATATGAGTCCGAATAAATGTTATTTACTTGCCCTTTTTAGCATAATTCATCCTTAAATTACCATTAGAACAAACTGTGGGCGAGACAAGGAAAGCCCTAAAAATTATTTAAAAAATGGTTTTTGTAAGAACCATTAAAAGCCTTGTAAAACTGGTTATAAAGAGCTACAATGTTTGGTCTAGACAAAATAACAAGTTTCCAACTACAAATTTTGATTTTAAAGAGTGGCTGAATTAAATAAATAAGATGACTGGGCTGAATGACATTCTAGATTTTATGAGGCTTTTGAATATATATTTTAAAAAGTCCGCTTAATTTATGTTATTCTTTAATGTGATAGAAAAATGACTTAAAAAATCAAAATACCCAGCTCTTCATTTTAGTTAGGTTTGTTTCCTTCGGCTTATGTTTTTCATTATATATACAGTTCTCTTATTTTTAGCTTATTATTAAATAAATAAATAACTAAATAAGATAAGCCGAAAAGAATGTATCTATGCAGCCAAGCTATCCCGAACAATGATTAACAGACCCGACCACTACGTGTACGCTGTTTAGGTTGCCGCACGGCTGTGATCTGCCCACGCCACACACCTCTCCCGCGTCACTACGACCGCATGTTTTAATTTTTTCATTTCACATCCTCCGGCACCTAGTCCTCGTCCCTGCAGGCCGCAGGGCGTTTGCCGGTGACCACCGCCACTGCAACCCCTCTCGCCGTCGACGGCGACACCCGTACCCTGTCGGGAGCAGACGCCGCTCGCCAAAACGCTTGGCTGCCTGCGCGGCGCCGATGGACAGATCGATGGAAGTTCTTCCAGCGACCACCGGGGTCAACGACGACTCCGCGCTGCGGCTGTGGGCTTCCACCGTCGGCTTGCGGGGCGAGGTGGAGCTGCTCGTCGCTGCCCGCCGGGAGCTCACCTCGGTGCTCTCGGAGGCGCAGGGGAAAGAGATCCAGAACAAGGCGCTGGTGCTTCACCTCAGGGATACCTGGCACAAAGCCTTCCGCACCGACGACTTACTCAGCACGCTGGAGTACTTCCGCATCTGGGGCGAGGCTGAGCGCGATGAGCACCGCGCCGACGACGACGACGACGACGATAAGGTCAGTGCAACGCACCCCTGCATGCATGCCCCCCAGATCTGACATGCATATCACATATGCAGTACAGAACGAAGTTCAAAGTGGATTTTCCGCTAGTTCATGCGGTTTCAATGCCTCATGCATGTTTGCGACCATTGATCCATTACAAGTTTTGTGCTTAGCATTTATCCTCCTTGAAATGCTCTTTTGCAATAGAAAAATGCCTAAATTTTTAAGTCCAAACGATTTTGCCCAATTCTTCGTCCAAACGCATGCGCGTGCTTGAGTTGTCGAGTCCCGCCGAACAAGCGTTCATAGACGCGACAACGGCTCTAGCGTGCGCCTGCCTGCTGGCTTGTCGGGCCGACGATGGTTGTTGGGGGTAGCGCTGCGGAGGGTGGCCTGTTTTTTGAGACGGAGGAGAGAGAAAGCAAAAGGACCGGATTGCGAATATTTTCCTATATTATAAATTTGATAGAAAATAAATTATAATAAAAATATAGCTTAGACAAATTTAAACTCAAAATATACCATTTTCAGGAAGATGGTTCATAACTCTCAAAACACTGCTAGATCTAATATGCTCAGTGCTAACAAAAACTAAATTGAGCTCCAGCATCCAAGATGCACCTCCGATAATGTTCTGATCTGATTTCTCGACGGATGTTACTGGTGTTGTACAAGAAGAATTTAGATTAAACTTTTTTGTATGATACTATTTTGAGGGTCCATTATTTCTTGATCATGATTTTTTTTCACATCCAGATGAATATTTTCGACCAGACATATTGCACCAATAAAACAATAAACTATAAACACACAATTGCACAAAAGTGAAGAGATAAAACATAAACTGAGAAAAGCTTCAAATTAGATCACATCGTGGCCAAACAGTCCAACCACCATGATATCCAGACAGGAGCAGCACCAGCATGTGGCACATTGGCCATCATGTGCCTCACTGCCTCAGGGCCACACTAGTGTAGTAGTGTTGTCATTACTCGCCATGCCGGTTAGACTGCCTACTGTTCTGCTGCTCACAATTGCAAGTTACAACTCATTTTGCTACAACACAAGTGTTTGATGGCGTCATGCTGATATTGCCGTTGCAATGAGCCAACGATATCTATTACTCTTAGGTGAAGCCAAAGCATTAGATGGTTAGGCCCCTTTACTTGTAATTGAATTGATCTACTAGTACTAGTAATTCCATTCTTTGGCTCAAATCGACTAAGCATGTACTAGTTTACTAGTACTAATGGTTGTTGAGCTAATTTAATTGATCTTTTTGAATTGGCCCTGCTTCATAATACTTATCAATAACTACTAACTATATGGGCCAGGGCCCTCTAAATTTGAGGCTCCTGGCGGTCGCACAGGTTGCCCCCTATTTGGGTCGAGTCTGCCTAGCTAGAGCATCGTCATGGTCTTGGGCTGTCATATGTGTACCATGCAGGATGACCACGAGTGTATCTAGTTAGGGGTGTTGTGTCACAAGCCCGAGCTTCAAAGAAGCACGGGATCTAGAGGAACTCCTTGGCGTCGACAACGATGAGGTTGTATGGTAGAAGAGATCATGTTCACACTGCCTAAAACTACGCCCACCCTAGAGCACGCTGGTGACCAGGGCTATGCTAAACATGTAGAAACCATCTGACACGAGGCATAGATCTCACCGCTACTTGCAGAAACGCATGCAACGACGATGAGGGTGGAGCTAGGAACGGGTGGTTGGCAAATTCTATCTATCTCTGACAAAAGTGCATAGTATTATTTATTTTGCTAATATTTTGGGGTTGGGGTGTGGTTGTAGGGAAGACTCACATAATTAGTAGATGAAATGGCATCTTTAGATTACAGATGGTTTTAGTAGATTTTTCTGCTTAAATTTGACTTAAGCAGCCACACCTCCAGGGGCGGAACTAGTGGGTGCTCGGTATATGCTAGGGCACCCCTAAAATTCTTGTAAATAGAATACCAAGTATTAGACATCCCATATAAGGTTTTATAAACCTAGGAGATTATTAGAAACAAACGTAATAGTAGCACATTGAATATGCCTTATCATCTTCAACAATTAGTCTTGGGTTCAAATCCCACCAATTACATATTATTTTCCATTTTCCTCTCTGCTTGCTTGCTTCTTGGCTTTTTTACCTTCTAGTTTGCATCTTTGCATCTCCTTTTTGTTTTCCTTTTTATTGTGCACCCCTTTTTCTTTTTCTTATTATTTCTTTCAATTTATTTATAAATATTTTGGATATTGCATTTTGCAAAAACTTCATATTTCACTCTTTTTGTTTGCATCTCTAGCATACTTCTTACTTCAAATCAAATTTAAAGAGATATGTTCTATTTTTAGTTTGCATCTCCTTTTCTGTTTTACATTTTGGTTTTTACCGTTTAGTTTGCATCTATTTTTCACTTTGCTTTTTAGTTTTTTACAATTTGTTTCAAAAAAATTTGGATATTACACTTTAAGTCAAGCACTTCATATTTTAATCTTTCAGTTTGCATCTCTCCCATGCCTTATACTTCAATTCAAATTCATAGAGATAAGTTCACTTTCTTTTTCATTGTGCTTCACCTTTTTAGTTTTCTTTGTTTACGCGCTTTTTAGTTGTTCTATAAAATGCTAGCTGTGAAACTAATACGATAGTAGTGTGGACATCATCATAAGAGAGAAGCGTTTGACAACTGTTATGGCATCCTTGAGGGCAGCCAAATTTTTTATACGTAAGTGTGCACCCTAGAGTTCAAATCCTGGATCCACCTCTAGCCATCTCATTTGTGCAAATTGTGTTTGGCATGCCCTATTTCATTCAACAGAAAACATGTTATTTAGGACACAAATCAAGTTAAAATTTTATAAAATTTTGGGCATTAATATATTTTTAATTTTTCTGGATTGGATACATGGGTATATCTATCCTAAAATGCATTCTAATAAATACTACAATTTTACTTGGGTTTACAAACTTAAAATGATAGACATTATTAGTTAAAACTGAATTTTCAATTCCATACAAACATAAACTACACCAAAAAGCTTCATATGTGATAGTTCATCTATGTTGGTTCATTACGAACCGACACAGATGAGGTGATTTATACCGGTTCGTAAGGCATAGGGTAGGACGAACATATCTATGTCAGTTCTAGCCAAGAATTGATACAGATGAGTGAGTATTTGTGTCGGTTCATGGCATGAACCGACACAAATGTATCTACGTCTGTTCAAGCCATGAACCAGCACAAATAATTCAAATTATCTATGTCGGTTCGTGAGATGAACGGGCATAGATAGAAACAGATGTATCTGTGTCGGTTCTAGTCATTAACCGACATAGATACTCATATATGTCAATTCTATCCACGAACTAACACATATGCGTGTGTAAATTTTAGTTCTTATGAATATCTTTTTCATATGAGTTTGGATGAAAACAAAGTTTATATCCAAATTGTAACCCTCAAGGTGATCTATAGCTTTGTAATTGACATCTTTTCCATTTGAAGCCATATAGATGTCTAAATAGTAATTACAATAATAAAACATTTATAACTTATTCAGATAACATTAGTTAGAAACAAAATTTACATAAAAATTTTAGACTTCGACGAGGTATACAATTTTGTAGTTGAAATTTTTTTTATTTGATGCCATTTACATGCCTGAAAATACAAAGAAAGATTTGGAGAACATATGTCAAAAGGTTTGCATATCTTGTAATTAGAAAAGGTGTGTGGTGGGATGGTTAGGAGATGGAGTATAGATGCATTCGATCATGAGTTCGAATCATAGGCAATGCAATATCACTATATTATTGTGTAAAACAAGGTGTGAAGTGTGGAAGTAGAGTCTTAAAGGTGTAGGGCCCGAAAATATTTTTTTTATTTTTTAAATCAATTTTTAGATCAAAAATGCATTTTTAGAAATTTTCATTGGCTAGAACTGGCAGACAACTCTTGGTTGTGTTAGTTTTTGAACTGACACACAGACAACTCTTGGTTGTCCTAGTTTATTTGTGTCGGTTTAAGAACAAGCATAGATGACCGGTTTTGAACCGGAACAAATAGACTTTTCACGCGTAGTGATACAACATGACAAGTTTTGATGATAGGAGGAATAGGGCCAGAGCTTCAGCTTGGCCAACGTGGGCCATGGCTCTCCTAAGAAAAATATTTTTGAACATCAACCAGAAATATGTAAGTCCACTTTTAGTTTGATCCACTATGTTAGCTTGGTCCTCTCTAAAAATGTTTTGAAGCTTCGCCACCGAGGAATAAGTATCATTTCATAATAAGGATCACTTGGATATATGCCATTTCTATGTTTTAAATTTTTTCATATATATTTGTATGTCACGAGTGGTATTTTTTACACATGCCATTCAATTTTAAGACTCTACTAATCCCTATAAATGGCATAAGAGTGGCACGCATCCAATTAATCCCTATAATAATGGCATTCATTAGAATTAAGGTGATTAAATTTCTTGCTGCAAATGAGAAATACAAAATTACTGTAAAGTGGTTTTTGGAGTAGTATTTCTTTTCTGTCCTTATACACTTTACAAAAAAATATTGTCACTCCTCGGCAGTCGGCACACACACTCCCCTCATCTTCCCAACTCCGGCCATCTTTGGCGGCCTACTTCCCCAGCTCCGGCAGCCTCCACACGCAAACACTCTCTCTCCCCCTCCAGACACACTCGACCTCTTCCCTTGTCAGTCCTCCCCACACCTGGTCCCGAGAGGTAGCGCGGCGGCTGCGGGGATCACAGGTGGGCCCTCTGCGACGCCAGCGCGATGGGGTTCGATGGGCCTATGGCGGCCATGGCCAGCGGTGAGGGGCTTGGGGCAGGTCTAATTCGTGCTCCTCGTCGAGATGTTCCGGCATGGATTCCGCCGCGAGGAGGACGCTGTGCTCGCGGTCAAGGCGTCCATTGCCCCCCATCAAGGCCAGCTTCGCCAAAAGCTAGAGAGGCGCCGCTCGTCTTCACCCCACCGGAAGAGGCAAAGCACGCTGTGGTTCGTAAGATCGTTGCTCCCATTCGCGTTGAAATTGAGTGTCATTGCCGAATGCGACGGCAGTGAGCGATGCGGCCATCCATTTAGACAATAAAAAACACAACAGTTATGAGCGAATTTCAGATTGCCAACAGACGGCGAATCCAATCCAACAAAGGCTGAACCGATTCAGACGATAGAGATGGCCAGAGCCAGGTAAGGACAGAGCCACAGAGGACGGAGGAGAGGAGAGATGGAGAGGGAAGAGGGAGAGGAGGAAGAAGAGGGCAAGGGCATGTTGTCATGTTTGCAACAACCCGCACTTCGTATTAGCATTTTTGCCATGTTACGGCCATGATGGATGGCGACGATCTTCGGATTCGATGATGGTGGCGATTAGAGTGAAGCTAGATGCATAGTTTGTTTCTCAGTCAGATCTTATAAACTTTTTGTTGTTAATCTGGCTATTGGACATAGATCTTTCTGTAATAGGGTTTTTATATGAAGGAATTTTTGCCCTTTTCTCAAAAAGAAAACTTAATAATGGCATGATGCAATTAGATCTGGTTTTGTTTGTTCTTATTATATATTATCTGTAAGATTTTTGTTTAAAGTTAATCTACATTATATATTTAATTCATTTTGTCTAAACACAAGAATTCGTAATGCTTTGTGCAGCTTGTGTTTGACAATGTTGACCAGAACTTGCTTCTCGCCACACATGGGGATGTTCAGTTCATCCATAAAGCTGATGAGGATTCTTCTTCCAGCACTGAAGATTCATCTTCAGGTGTTCTCCAGGTTGTTCCATACATTGCGAGCACTCAACTCGTACCCCATCTTGAGGTAACCGTGAAGGATATGTCATGTGAGATAAGTGAACATGCTGAAGAATGTTGCAGGATGATCAATGATGTGCGCAAGGCTCTTGAGCTTGAAAAACTTGATTGCCACATGCTAGATTTATACCAGAGCACATGGACTGATCCTCGGGAGATGTCATCCTTCACTACTGTACGCAAAGTTCATGGGAGAGATCAAGAGAGGGACTTGATAGTTAGCAAGTTAATAAGTGAGGAATCTATTGGGCAGAATCTTTCCGTCCTTGCCATTGTTGGTAATGGAGGTGTGGGGAAGACGACGTTAGCTCAAGTGGTGTTCAAGGATCCATCAGTGTTGGAGCATTTTGACATGGTTTTGTGGCATTATGTTTCTGTCCATTTCAATGAAGTTAAAAGTACACGTGAGCTGTTGGAATTCTTGCGTGGCAATAGATATGAAGATATCACTGACTTTAACGAGCTCCAAAACATCCTTGGGCATGAGATGAAGTCGAAACGAGTGCTTCTTGTTATGGATGATATGTGGGAGGATAGCAAGATGGAGAAATGGGATGAGTTCCTAGCTCCTCTAATCACCAATGGTGTTAAGGGAAACATGATTATAGTAACAACGCGAAAATCGTCTGTGGCAAGAATGACAGGAGCAGCACACGACATCAAGCTAGATGGTTTACAGGATGAAGACTTTTGGCATTTGTTCAAAGAATGTGCCTTTGGGGATGAAAATCATCATAAACATCGGAAACTGCAGAGTATTGGGCGAAATATAGTTGAAAAGTTGAAGGGTTATCCTTTGGCAGCAAAAACTGTGGGCAAACTATTGAACAGGAAACTTGATGTTGAACACTGGAATAGAATTTTGGAGAACAGTGAATGGAATGAGCAGAGCGGTGAACATGATATCATACCAGCCTTGAAGATCAGTTACAACTATTTACCAAAGCAACTACAGCAATGCTTCTCTTATTGTTCTGTATTTCCCAAGGATCATAGGTATGATGAACAGCGTTTAGTTAATATCTGGATAGCCCAAGGTTTTATACCTTTGACTGATCAGTACACGCAAGCAGAGGAAATTGGAAGGAAATATGTTGTAGACTTGATCGATTGGGGATTTTTCATATGTGAACCTCCAAGACCATCTTTACTCATGCACGATCTAGTTCATGATTTAGCACAGATTGTTTCATCTCATGAATCCTTCACCATAGATGACTTTAAGCCTACAGGTGATTTGAAGCTTATTCGTCATGTCAGTGTAATCACTGAGTCAGCATATTATGGGCAGTTTGATGGCACCATACAACTTAATAACGAGGACTTCATGCAAGAGTTTGCCAAGACCTTCTTCACACTGCCCAAAAAGAATTTAAGTACGTTAATGTTGTTTGGTGCACACGACTTGCGTTTTGCTGACACGTTTCGACATGAGCTCAATGAGGTAAAAGCGGTTCGCGTGATGAACATGGAAATGGTATATCCTGATCTAGATATTTTGATACCCAGTATCTCAAAATTTATCAATCTTCGCTATCTCGAGCTTCGCCCCTTTTACAGAGGCCTCAAATTGCAGCTACCAGAGGCAATATGTAAGCTCTACCAGTTACTAGTCCTAGATATAAAGTACTTCAATCCCACCACAATTCTACCAAAAAGAATGAACAAACTTGGCAACCTACGGCATTTCATTGCTAGAGAGGAGCTGCATGCACAGATAGCCAATGTAGGAAGATTGATTTTCCTTCAAGAGCTCATGGCATTTGATGTTAGAAAGGAGCGTGAATTTAGCATTGTGGAGCTGGCAAAACTAGATGAAATTAGAGGATCAATTAGCATATACAATCTTCAGAACTTGGAAAGCCAGGAAGAGGCCATCATGGCTAGGCTCCATGCCAAACTATACCTAACTGGACTGCGGTTGTCATGGTCGGATATGCCAAATTCCTTGAGCCCTCTCAACATAATAGAGGGTCTTGAACCTCCCAAATGCATTGAGAAACTCCAAATAGATGGATACAAAGGTTCTGCTCCGTTATGGCTGAATAGTAGTTCCTGTCTCACTTCCTTGCAGTCCCTACATCTTGAAAAATGCAGATACTGGTGCACCCTTCCACCTCTCCAACTGGTGCCACTCCTTCGAGAACTGCATCTTATCGACATGCCTCACATCAAGAGCATACCAGTAGGCCGTTTGAAGGTTCTAGAACTGCGTAACATGCCGAGACTTAAACAGTTTATTGAGATGGAAAGAGACCAGCCATATGAGGACTTAGAGGTCCTTGAACTACAGGAATGCTACCATCTGAGGGATTTGCCGTTTCAGCTCTGCTCTTCTGGCATGCTGACTGAGCACCTGTTCCCTCGCCTTCGAAGGGTTCAGATACGCGATTGCCATGGCTACACTAATTTGCCTCCCTTTCCCCTAGTGGATACATCAACTGACATAGATATATGGAATACAAGTTCACAGTATTATATGTTGTTTCGACTTAGCCTCACGAATGGGAGTAGGCAATGCCTGGAAATGGAGGGACATAAAGGTAACTATTTGCAAGCTCTGGATGAAACAGTATTGAGATTCAGCAAACTGAAGGACTTGCAAGAACTGGAAATTAGATGCTATCCATGTGCGAAGTACCTCGCTTGGGAGGGACTCCAACAAATGGCATCGTTGAAAAGATTTAAAATGTCTGACTTTGCAAATCTGTTTTCAAACAGTACGAAGCTCTGTCTGCCGACATCAGTTAAAAAAATGGAGTTTGATCGATGCGACATTACAGGGAAACAACTATCCAATCTTATGTTAATCCTAACATCCCTTCAAAAGGTGAAGGTACAATACTGCGAAAAAATAACATCCTTAGTTGTGGGAATGTTTACTGATGATCACATTCCAGTGGAAGAAGGTTTGTGGCACATCCCTCCAAGTGGTTTGCTGACTCTGGAACTGTTAGAAATAGATACTTCGGATATGCTTTTTTGTGGCAAGAATGGCCTTGGAGGGTTCAACTCCCTTAAGGAAATCAATACAAGGAAATGCCCTATGCTTTTCTCTTCCATGATATCAGAAGCAGCATCTGAGGTACCAAACTTCAGCCTGCTCCCGCAGTCACTTCTGAAGCTTTCTATTGGTGATGTCATAGATAGGCTTTTGCCAAGCTCAAACCTCTTCTCCCTTGTTGAATTGCATATTGGCCTAAGTCCGCTTTTGAAATCACTAGATCTGAGTTCTTGCCCAGCATTACAACAGCTTGAAATCAAAGATTGTGACATGCTAGAATCAATTAAAGGCTTACAGATCACTACCTGCCTTGCTAAAATGAAAATTATAAGCTGCCGAAAGCTACCATCAGTACAGCTCCACGCATGCACATTGTTGCAGATTTTGATCATTGAGGGATGTGATGCATTGCGTACACTTCATGGTTCATATCCCCTGACCTCCCTAAAAGAAGTCAGTATATACAAAAATCCAGTTTTAGAATATGTGGAAATGCATTCATGTTGTGCATTGGAGGAGCTCAGCATCACAGAATGCCCTTCACTGGCATCATGGCAGAGTTTCAGATCCCTCACTGGCATCAGGTCCTTGAAAGTCTTCAAATCACCTGGATTCGTACCATGTTGGCAATCAGCAACAGAACAAATCAAAAAAGAGGGTGATGTGTTCTCCATACCACTTAAAGATCTGGACATTGATGACATCGAGTTCCTCTCCATGCCAATATGCGAACAGCTTACATCTTTAGAGGACCTAACCATTCATGGTGTTCTTCATACATGGTCGGACAAAGTGGACATCTTGATGGACAATCACGAGGCTGCACTGCTACTCCTTACATCCTTGAAGAGGCTGACCTTGTCAGGATTTAAACATCTGGAGTCATTGCCTTCGAAGATTCACAGCCTTCCGTTACTGAAAGTATTGAACATCTGGAATTGTCCTGGTATAACTAGACTGCCAGAGGAAGGCATGCCGCCTTCACTGGTGGAAATGGCTCTTTATCGGTGCAGCAATGAGCTAATTGATCTATGCAGAAGTATGAGTCCCAAAGAGAGAAGGTTCCGCATATTTATTAATGACATGGAATTATAGATTACATCTATCATTTAGGCACTTCCGGATGCTGTTAGACTAGAGATTTGTTTTATGCTTTCTAACAATTGAAATCTAGTTCCACTAAATAAAAAATGTTATTTTATATCATCTGATCACTGAAGATGCTTAAAATCCCCTCCGTGCACCAGTTCAGTTTTTCATTGCACTACCTTGCACAAGGCCGTTTGTCTGGGTTCATAGAACACATCGTTAAACCGATCGACATTGATAATCGTAATACTGCCTTTTTGTTTGGAACCGATGCTATCGTTTTTTCATAAATCACTAAAATAAGAGAACTCCATATAGACCAGTAGACCACTCCTAAAGCTTGTGGTGGTAGATAATACCACTCTAAGTGACAATGATGTGTAAGTTATGCCCAAATGCTATTGACACATGAAGGCTGCGGAGAAGCTATAGCCATGAGCGCACACAAGGCGACCTAGGGGGACAAAACCGCTGCTGCTTACAGCACCAGCTCTGGCCCCTACTCTCCATCGTCGTGCCGAGGCCCATCTCCCCTCTCTTTCCTCCTCCTCTCTTTCCCTCTCTCTATTGAGCAAGTGTTGGTGCAAAGGCGGGGCTTCGACTTCGGCGACAGCCTTCGGCATGGTAGTTGCAATGGCTTCGGTCGTAGCTGTAGGGTTCCAGATCTGGCGGAGGTTGGCCACGGGGTGTATAGGTTGGCTGTCGGCTCGATCTGGCACGGTAGTTGCATGGTGTCATTTTTTCTTCGTGTCTTTGTCCGAAGGTCTAATAATGCGGCGTCGTCCTCATACCTTGCCCTTGGTGGTGTGATGGGGTGGTTGTCAGCGGCGATACTTCACGGCAATGCTCTAGTGGTGACTCCTTTGCAATGAAACCTCTGGGTGAGGGCCCGCAGGGTGAAATCCATGCCCGGTTTCCCGATGCTGGTAATGGTGACACCATTTTGGCTTCGTTCCCACCATGGTGGCATCGCTGAAGGTGCGCCCTACCTCATTTTAGGGTAAAAACCTAGTTATAGGTGGGTGACATCGGTGATCTTGTCGTTGCTTCCTTGTTGAAAGCGTTACTGTGGCCTCTTCCCAAGCTGCTAGTGGGTTATTAGTTAAAGTGTTCCTGGTATCAAAGTTGTATTTGTGTTGCTTGAGAGGTGGCTTTCAGATTGATCGCCACCCTCATCCTCACCCTTCCTGCATATTTAATTGGCGGCGGCGTCATCCCCTTGTATGATGTCATCCCTCTTCCCCATTAGCAAAGCCATCTTGTGTGATGGTACCGACTAGAGCCTTCGTTGCTCTTGATGTGTCTTTAGAGTGGTTGGCAAAGGCAGCAAACTGGTCTCAGCCAAGCATCCTGCATGGGGTGACGGCTGATGCCCTCTCACTCATTACTTTGCCAAGCATCCTGGGTGGTGATGGTTGACGATTGGGCCGGTTTTCATTTTCCCCGCAATAATTGATGACAGTGGCAACGAACGCTCTAGGCAAGCATCCCGAGAGTCGACAACAACAACTTCCTACATAACACGACGGTGACAGCTAGAGCCTCGTTGCTTGTGGACTACATGGGCCCCGGGTATCCTCTAGAAGGCCCATAAGGGAGCAGATGGGGGGCAATCCAAGCCGGCTGATTAGGGATAAAGACCACTCGGGCTACGTGCGCGAGCTATGTGCGCCTTGAGCTCCAAGGAAGTTCCCGAGGATATAATCTATCTCCATGTAATTAGGAGATTAACACATGCATGACATGTAACGGCATTAGGTACCGTGTATCACGTGCTACCGTGTAACTCTATCTCCCCTACACTATATAAAAGGGAGGGGGGTAGAGGCCATAGGCATATAAGGAATCATCTCATAGAGCATACGCTGTAATCGCCTTGGTCATCTTGCATCCCGCATCTTGATCAATCATAATCTCAGAGCACAGGAAGTAGGGTATTACCTCGGTGCTGAGGGCCCGAACCTGTATAATCCGGTCTTGTGCTACCATCTGGTTTGGTTCTTGATTAGCGTCCCCTCGTACAAATTCATTGCCGGCGGTGACCCCCCAGTTAGTCACCAGTCGACATTGCTCTTCGCATGTCTTTGGAGTGGTTGGCAAACAAGTTGGTCTCAACAAAACATCATGCATGGGACGACGACTCACATCCTCTCTCGAGCGTCTCGATCAAGCATCCTAGGCAATGGTGGTGGTTGACAACTAGGTCGATTTACTTTTGCCTGCAATAATTGATGATGTTTGCAACAAACGCTCTAGACGAGCATATGAAGAGTCAGCAACAACAATTTCTTACATGGCGGTGGTGGATAGAGTCTTCGGCTCTCCGGGGGCCCTTGGGTTGGTCAAAAATAGTGTTTGTGCATTTCGACCTAGCATCTCATGAGGTGATGCCGACCGACGCCCTCTCTTGCGTCCTAGTTGAGCATCCCATGCAGTGGTGACTGACCGACTACACCGTCTTAGTTTTGTCCATTCTTCCTTTTGTCTTTGCTTGTGGAGGATGCTCCAATTGATCATCCCGTGTGGCAGGGTCGTTAGCCAGCTGGTCTTCGCTGGGTGGTATTTGACCTTTGGTCGGAAGGTTGCGGGTTGGCGTTGTGTGGTGACCCACCGTTTGTTTGTGTCACCCCCTCAACCTATTTATCCAATTTTTGGGTAGCACTCGACGTGACTATTTGCTTCTTTTGGTCTGCTAACTATGACAAAAACCGACACAATATCATCCTTTGCCGAAGCGATTTGCAGTAAGTCAAGGCTTAATAGATTTATTTTGTGCATGAGATATATGTGTAATCTATATATGAACATGCTGATGTTCGTAATATATGATTTACCTATTATGTGCACTATGTTTAGAGATTAATAACATCATTAAAATGCATAATATCCTAACAATCCATAAACCTGATAAGCACTTTATGATGGGTAATAGTTGCACTGATTTGACGTAACCGAAGTTGGACGATGCAAACTTTTGAAAATGGTACACCAAGCTTTATCCGTGGATAGTTCTGCCAGTGGCATTATATCTTTTTGAAGAGAAAATTTTGTTTATGCCACTAAAAAGTAGTGCAGCATAACATTTGCCACAGTATAAGCAAACTTATTGAATCTTGCAATACTATTCGTTATTTTACTTCATTTTTTCTGCTGCCATTAGTGTTGGATAACAGCCTAGGTGTAACAACCCTTTTAACCATGCTTTGATCGGTAAGAAATAAATTTAGAAAATTATTAGGGCTTAAAAAAATAAGAAAAATCTAAAAATTCTTTAAAAAGTGAATATTCTATGTACAAAATAAACTCAAAAGTTTTTGAATAATTGATTTATTTAACTTAAAAGGAATCTCTTAATAGGATCTTTAGAATAAATAAAATTTGTAAAACCTAGATTTTATTCCATATTTGGATTCTTTTTCTCAATTTTAGAAAATTCTCATATTTTTATGAGTCCTACAATTTTCACAATTTATTTCTTGACAAGCAAACATGGGCAAAAGGATCAATTAACGGTCAAAGGGTCTAAACTTGCCAGCAGTAGCAAAAAAAAAAAAGAAACATTGAATAGTAGTGGCAAATTTGAATGGTCTGGCTATATGATGGAAAATTTGATATGGAAGCATCCTCTAGTGCATAAACAATTTTTTTTTTTCTAAAAAGAGTGAGTTTGAGACAACCAACATAATAGAAGTAGACTAGAAACACTTTCATCTCCATGGGCTTAGAAACACCTCCTTTGGGTCCTGACCTAAAGTGGGCCTAACGCGGCTACTTCATAGCTCATTAGGGGCAATGGCCATCTGGCCCAGAGGATATCTTCACCCCATGGACCCTCAAAAGGCCGGCCAGGATGTCGTGTGGAGCTGAGGTTCACCTGAACTCCACGTGTTCCAGTAAACATGCCGTGCACCTAAACCGGGAAAGTCCTAGTATATCCATGATAGGTGCAGGTGTATGCCGATCTAGCTTGGCGACCAAGGCGTGGACGCTCTACGCCGGAAGGTTCCCAAAGCTCTGTAGAGGCCCAAGACGGACACGTGATCACTACAGCGATCTGCAAGCCAACTACACAAGTCAATAAACCGACCACATAAACTTGTGTTGTTGGCTAGCCGACGACACAAGGCCGACTACAGCGCGTGGACAACACAGGTCTAAATGTCATCGGCTATCAACGTGGTTCGACGCAGGCGCTTGGCCGAGCGTGCCCCTGGATGCAGTTTGTGTAGTTGGCCCCTGCTGGCCAACTACACCGAGTGGTCTCGAAACGGCTCCTTCCGTTTCCTCCGTCAAAGCAGCCCGCCTAGGTGGGGCCCATGATTTTGACTTGTGTAGTCAGCTAGAGGCAGGCCGACTATACAAGTTGGTCCCATACATGCGGCTTATGTAGAGTACACAACTTGGTGCCAGGCCTGCCTGTTCTTTCACTTGTGTAGTTGGTCATGGGCTGGCCAACTACACAATCCTGCCACAAGCTGGCGGCTTGGTCAGCCGACTACACAAACAATTTTTTAGCAAAAAAATTGCTATAATTGTAAAAAAAACACAATTTTCACCTGCAAAAGACCCCCAATATCTCACAGATACATAACCCAATTTTCCACATCCAATCACTATATATATATATAGAGAGAGAGAGAGAGAGAGACACACACACACACACACACACACATATCTGTACATTTCATGTTTACCAACTTCGTATCACAAATTCAACTGATATTTCACATCACAAATATAGCCCACATTTTACATCACAAATTATTCAACATTTTACAAGTTCAGAAGTTCTCATTCATCCACAAATTCAACCCACACCTCAGAAGTTCACAAATTCAACCCACGTGTCACAAGTTCACCAATTCAACCCATATATCACAAGTTCACCAATTAACAAGTTACCTAGTTTGAGAATTTGCATATGGATCAGTCAACATCTCGTCGATGAATCCATCTATGGTCGCACCCCCACCATTAAATTAACCAAGCTAACTACCAAATCCTACACTAGCGGAAGCAACACGGAGCCCGAAGGCACGACATATGATCGATGCTATCACAAGCACAAGCAATAGACAACCTCGAAGGGTTGCACACACGAGAGAACAAGGTAGATATGCGGAATGTAATGCGAAAAGTAAATGAGGCAAGGAGGTGCAAACCGAGTTGTTTACCGAAGTTCGGTACCCAACGAATGAGCACCTACGTCTTCGTTGAGGAGGCTTTCAACACATGAAAGCCAGGACCCTCTCGTCCCTAGTCCTCAATCCACTGTGGTTGCTCCTTTACCAACGAATGGCCGAGGTGAGCATCGAACCCCTCACAAGACCGCGAGTTCTTCCATGGACGAAAGCTCCTCACGACCCACAGCACTAACACATGGTACCGACCCCCGACACATGGAGAATTTCACACCTCGACTTCAACAGATGAAGATGATGCATCCCCGACACACGGAGGTGACCCCTGACACACGGACGGTTTGAGGCTCCAACGGATGGAGTGGATGCACCCCGACACACTGCGGTGACCCCGACCCCCAGAGGTGTACCCCCGACTCCCGACCCACTTAGTCATAATGAGCAATATTAGACAATATGCAATGATGTTCAACTATGTTAAGACCTAGAGCATGATTGAGGTGTACCATGGCCACAAGTGTCAAAAGCATTAATCAAACTCCATAGGAGAACACTAAGTGCCATCTAGAGCAAGACATGCATATCATATCACACAGTGTCACCGTCAAGCAAGCATTTAAATAGCGCGCTATAGCGCCGCTATAGCGTTTTGTAGGCACTGACACTACGCTTTTCACCATTTGGGCGCTATTGACGCTAAGACCGCTATAGCGCGAAATAGCGCGCTAAACCACGCCACGAACAGGCCAATTTAGCGTCGCTATAGCACTTTGGGCCAAAATTTGGGGCGGAGCTAAATTCAGCGGCTGGCGGCCAAAATCCACACAATTTACGGCCCAAATCCAGTCAATTGAGCTGGTTGTTATTGTTACTTGTTGCTATAGTGGGCTATTTGTGTGCTGTACGCCTGTAGTGTTGTTACTTGTTACTTTGTTGTTAGACTTGTTAAGTACTTAAGTTGTTAGGTTGTTAGACTAATATGCAGTAGAGCTGGATAACTAATTTATGTTGGCTTGTTGGATTTAAATAGCTGCTGTGATTCCCTGTATTTTGCATGTTTTTTTGGAAAAAGCTAAATGTCTTAGCGTCACTATAGCACGTCTTAGCGTTTCTGGGAGGCTTTCGCTAAAGTGTTTTGAAACCCTAAGAAGAAGTTGAGCTCACCCATCATGGACATCTCAAACTCCTTGGCCATCATCTCACTGAACTCGGTGCATAGGACTTCATTTGAGCTGCCAAAGATGATGTCGTCCATATAGACTTGGCATATGAAGAGATCCCCATCAACCACCTTCGTGAATAGGGTCGTGTCGACCCTTCCAACCTTGAAGCCCTTCTGGGTGAGGAAATCCTTCAATCTCTCATACCATGCCCTGTGTCGTGACCCATCCGACGCCAAGATCGATACTCCCAGGCCAGTATCGCATGACGGACAAGGGGGGATATCATCACACACATTATTTGATAAACAAAGTACTTTTAAAGGTGACATCCATATGTCTGACATAACTCACGGGCATACCCGCGTCAACATTAAAGAAGAACCAAATCATCCATAATAGTAATCAGAGTAGCGGAAGGTAAATAAGCTAAATAAGTGCACGACGAGATCCGATGCCCATCTTGGACGCCACAGCTAGCCTCACACCTTCAGGGCTCCGTTGCTCCTTGCTCGTTTCTGAATAAAATATCCACAATACTTGTCTAATGAGGATGTGGCTCCCTAGCAAGTCGTCCTTAATGCATGTATACAGGGTGAAAGGATGGGAGGTTTATTTACTAAAAACCTACATTTCTAACCACTTTTATTAGTCATTTTTGGTGAATGCATGCTCTCATAACCCAAATACAATATCAAAGGAAGGTACGGGATCGTACAAATCAACCACCTACCCTCTAGTCACTTTAGTTATTACAAGAGGTGAGGGTACATGTGAAAACCTTCCGCCCCGTCCATAATCGTGGACACAGCCATCATGATAGCTTTAACTCTGCGGAGGTAATGCACTTTACCCACCAGTCCCGCCTCGGAAACGGTACAAGGCCTTTCACCTACTCTTCCCGCTACTTCACCTGCCCTTTACGTTAGGTTTCCCCGGCCCGCTTGATACACGCCGCAGAGGGGGCCCTTCAACTTATCGGTACTGGCACAGGGCGTTCCCCCATTGAAGCCTTTCGGTTAAGGGTTCGAACCTACCCGACGGGCAAGGTTGCAAGGCTCACCCTAGGGCACAAGTACGAACGCGTAACCGAACCACCTACGAGCAAGCGGTTTTCGGGACTTGTAGGTTACTAATCCAGGATCCTCGGCACAAGGTCTAAGGCGCCAGTGGTTGCACATGTGTAGTTTGGTCTAGTAGTTCACAAGCATGAGTCCTTACCTAGGGGAGACATTCCAAACCAGCCTCCTTCCCGGAACCACCATTCCAGGCCTGCCCTAGCCAACTAAGTCAAGTTTTTGTTGTTTAAGGTTTTCCAAATACTCTCTTGAGGTCGGAACCTTTTGAAATCATTTCAATAATCACTTAATGAAAACCTAACAACTAAACAAGGATATGCTAGGGAAGTATCAATTGTTTCATCAATCGAAATAAGCAGGTCGCACCAGTAGATGACTAGTGCGGGTAGGTATGCACACTCTAGAGCTACATGTCATGCAATGGTGATATAAAGTAAATACGGTGAAACCCCCCGTATAAGTACTCCGGTTCCAACCGCAATCAAAAGAATCATTTATACTTATACAGAGTTCGTAAAACTAGGTTGCAACATGAAGAAATAGTATCTAGACTTGCCTTGGAAGAAGTCTTCGCCCTGCGGGTCGACGTTCAGCTCTTGGTCGTCGTTCCCGCCACAGCAGCAACAACAGCAGATGTCTAGCGTACGCGGAAGACATACAAACAAATAAATAGAATACACAATCACCTGTACTGAGAACATAATTTAGGAAAATATATTAAAATACTAGAGAAAATTACGAATCTAATGGCTCTGGAATCGTTGGATTTGGAGCTACGGTTGATCCTAGGGAAATATTTGAAGTTTGGGCTAAATTAGAGCTAATTTGAATTTTTAGGAATAGAATAAACGAAATTTTAGAACAAATGGGCCAGCTCGGGACTTTTGGCCCGCTTGGCGCAGCGCTGGATTTCGGTCCGGCCCAAGTTGGGCGCAGCTCCAGACGGCGCCGGCCTCTGGCTGACATGTAGGTCCCAGCGGGTATAGGACCCGCGTGTCAGCGGCAACGGCGAGGCGCGGGAAGGGCGGCTCGGCGCACGAGGGGGCAGCAGCGCCACGCCGGTAGGCGCGGGGCAGCGGAGCGGCGCGGACGGGGGCGGGAGCAACATGGCGGCGGGACGCGTGGCCGACGCCGTTGGGCGAGGCGGCACCACCGTAGGGCGCGGGTGCGCGGGGGGAGGGGGCAGCAGCGGTGAGGTGGCGGGCTCGGAGTGGCCCGCATGGCGGCGGCACTGACAAGGCCGTTGATGCACGTGAACCGAGGTCGGGTAGAACTGGGGTTTTGGCACAAACTTCAACTTGGCCTAACTTGCTCAAATCTTAACCAAATCTAGCGAAATGTATACTCATTTTGAATGGCAGGACGAGCTCTACACAATGGTACAACTTAATTTGAGGTCTGAGTAGACGAGAAGAAAGGGTACCTAGAATTGCTCTCGGGAGTAGATCGGAAAGCGGCGACGACTAGGGTTTTGGGTGGGATGGAGTTGTGTCGACCAGAGGGGGTCTAGGGGTGCTTATATAGTGTTAATCACGCAGGGCCTCGGCCAGGGGAGTCCTACTCGGTCCGGAATCCGTTTACGGACCGAAACGGGCTCTCGGAAACCTAAACCAAGTAGAATTGGGCTTGGTAGGCTCATGGGTCGACTTGGGGTCGTGGGTGGCTGCCTAATAGGGGTCTAGGACGACATGCAGGGGTCGGCCTTGGGCTCTCAAGTGAGCCCCACGTCCTGAATTGGGCTTTTCCACACATAAAATAACGGTTTTCGGCCTAGTTTTATTAATAAAAATGTAATAATACCTTTATTTGGAATTTAAACGAGCTTGGGACATATTAACATTTGTTAGGATGTCACACCTTGGGAGTTTGCTTCAGACCATACAAAGCCTTTGATAATTAGTACACACGATCGAGGTGTTGTGGGTTCTCAAAGCCTGGAGGTTGCTCGACATACACCAACTGATGAGGACATCGCCAGCGTGGATATGATCAGTGTGACCACTGCTCCTCCTTCCTCTCCAACTGCTTCAACGACTACCGACACCACTCCATCTTCGTGGCCAAAAATTGACGCTGGGACATCTTCATCACTGAGGGGCATTAATCCTAAAGCCCAGCCTTACAAGCCTTCTCCAAAGAAGAAACACCACCAGTCCAAGACCCACAAGGTCTCGACGTATCAAGGAAAGCTCACATGGAGCCCCAAGATGCCAAACAGCCCGGTTCGGCCATCCAGCAGCACGCCAACTTCAAACGGGCATAAATCGGGCTCCCGAACTCTGATTTCAGCGTGTGACCACTCGTTGGAAAGCTTAGGAGATAAGCTTTCCAATGGATCCAGATCCACCTCTAGATTAGCTCTAGAGCATTAGAAAAATGCAAAAGAATTTTACGGGCCACAATTTCATGATGCTGTGTCACCGTATTTTTGGGCCTATGGCCTATGTAACTTAGGGTTTGGTGGGTGCCCCTGTTTTGGCCGCCGTACACCTCCTGGCCGCCACTATATATGTGGCCGGTGCCTCTCTTTTACGCTTAGGTTTTGTTGTGTTTTGGTAGACCCCATGTGTGTCCCTCCTCGTGTTTGCGTGTGTCGACTAGACCACCCGTGACGAGAAACAGATCCTCACCCCTGGTTTCGTGATTTATCAATTATCATCTTGTTCTTGCTTGCAGCAGGTTCAAGGATCGATCGGGTTTCGACTTGGTTGATCGGTTCATCGAGGTGACGTTGCGTTTGCTTGGTTGCTGATTCTGTGGTTAGTACCCGATACATCTACTTCGTTGTACACCAAACCGACATATTGTTCCTCACCAGAAGATCGGGCCGACCTAAGTGCTCATCAAGTGGTATTAGAGCGACTGTTGCCTGGTGAGAACACCCCTTATCTTGTTTTAGATCGGTTCTTGTTCATCCTAAAGTCCAGAAAATTGCCCTACAAAAAAAAAGATTTGAGTTCGTCATCACGTCCACCGTCCAAGCCACTTTGTGCCTTCGCAATTTTCGTTTTTAGTTTCGCTTTGTTGAATTTGTGTCCATGGTTATAGTCTTGTTGCTGGTTTAGATTTAGTTCTTGGCCCAGTATGAAGTTCATCCGTTTTGTTGACATCAAACCTGAGCGCCGAAGGAATTCGAGTTGAATTGGTTCGCAGTTATTTCGGATCTGTTATTTCAGAGGCAATATCTCCATCATATCTTTTCCGATATGGATAATTTTATAGCCTAAATTGTAGCCCCAAAAATTCTCTACAACTTTGTCCATTGTGAGAAGTTCTAGAAACGCCATTTTTCCGCCCAAATTTGCGTTTGACGTGAATCTGTCCATCCTGAGAATTTCTGAACAATCGGTATTGCGGGGCCCATATCTCTACCTTCCTTTATTCAAATTAGGACTTCCATATTTGCAAATTGAATGGCAAAAAAAATATCTACAACTTTGTAGTTGTGAGTTTGTACGTCTGAAGTCGGTAAAACTCTGAAAACTGTGTTAGAAGATCCGCTGTCTTTAGAGATCGAAAATACAGTGTTGCAATTTTATCTGTCGGTGAAAAGAAAAAAAAAAGAAAAAGGCAAGTGCATACAAAGGAGCCGCACAAAAAAAAGCAAGAAAAAAAAATTCAGAAGTGTTTGCATATTGTATCCTTCATACTTGGTGTATCCCTCGCTTGCGTGAACTAGTTCTATGAACGAGTTTAGGCCAGCAACTTTGACAAGTACTTTGCATATTTATTCAGCTTTGCTATTCTGTTTTCGATATTGCATATTCCTTGCTACATATTGAACCTTTCCAAGCTCCACATACTACTAACCTACAGGAAAAGTACCTTGCAATCGCTTTGTCACCTTCTGAGTGCAGGATACCACCAGTTATCGATTGACCTTGACAAGTAGCAGGGTAAGAACTTGTAAGAGCTTGGTAAGAGCTTTGAGTGTGAGAGACTTGTCAATTCCAGCTCCTATTTACTAGAAAGGGTCACACATCCCTTTGTGTATTTTCTTGTCTACTACTAACAATGATAGGTCCACTTGGAGAAATAAAATTCATGTGGGATCAAGAAGCCTGGGATAAACTAAAGATACTTGTCGAGAATTGCAATCTTTCTATAGCGAAGAATGGGAAAATACCATTGAAGAAAAAATTAAAGCATGCATCGCCCAAAAAGAAGGATAGTAAGTGTACTTCAATTGGTAAAGATAAGAATGTGTTTTCTATTCCTATGACTAACCCTGTAGGCAAGAATGATCAAGATGGTGTGCATCTGTGTGCTGCAATGACGAACAACTACAAGAGCCTTTCATCCCAACTTATACTTAGTGCACCGCCGGAACACGCAAGTCAAACTCAGCGCCACAATCTATTCCACACTAGGTTTGTTGTGCGAGAAAGAAGGGTAGAAGTCATTATTGATGGAGGGAATTGCAGCAATCTATCAAGTCAAAACATGGTCGAGAAGCTTGGCTTGCCCATGAGTCCACTTGAACAACCTTATGAGATCGAATGGTTCAATTCAAATGGTAAGGTTCAGGTAACACACACTGCGAGAGTGAATTTCTCTATTGGTTCATATTATGATTACGTTGATTGCGATGTCATACCCATGGAAGCATGCTCACTTTATTAGGAAGACCTTGGTTATATGACGTGGAAGCTATTCACAATGGTAGAACCAATCAATATTCATTTATACATTATCGTGAGAAAATGATTTTGGAACCAATTACTCCTGCTGAAATAAATAAGATTAATGCTTATAGAGCTAAAAATCATGAACAGGAGGGTGATAAAATTGCTAGCAGTGCGCAAAAGACTGAAACAAAGATAAAGGAGGTAATTCATTTAGATAAAACTGTGACCTCCCTTGATATTGCATTGGACACACATGTTTCTTTGCCCCTATTGTAACTAACATTTTGCAGGAGCATAAGGAGTCGAGGACGACTACAAATAAAGAAGGGGAGGATGATGAGGACATCGCCAGCGTGGATACGATCAGTGTGACCGCTGCCCCTCCTTCCTCTCCAACTGCTTCAACGACTACCGACGCCACTCCATCTTCGTCGCTAAAAATTGACGCTGCGACATCTTCATCACTGAGGGCATTAATCATAAAGCCCAGCCTTACAAGCCTTCTCCAAAGAAGAAACACCACAAGTCCAAGACCCACAAGATCTCGACGTATCAAGGAAAGCCCACATGGAGCCCCAAGATGCCAAACAGCCTGAATCGGCCATCCAACAGCACTCCAACTTCAAACGGGCATAAATCGGGCTCCCGAACTCTGATTTCAGCGTGTGACCACTCGTTGGAAAGCTTAGGAGATAAGCTTTCCAATGGATCCAGCTCCACCTCCAGATTCACTCCAGAGAATCAGAAAAATGCAAAATAATTTCACGGGGCACAATTTCAGGGTGCTGCGTCACCGTATTTTTGGGCCTATGGGCCATGTAACTTAGGGTTTTGGTGGGTGCCCCTGTTTTGGCCACCCTACACCTTTTGTCCGCTGCTATTTATGTGGCTGGTGCCTCTCTTTTACGCTTAGGTTTTGTTGTGTTTTGGTAGACCCCATGTGTGTCCCTCCTCGTGTTCGTGTGTGTCGACTAGACCACCCGTGACGAGAAAAAGAACCTCACCCCTGGTTTCGTGATTTATTAATTATCATTTTGTTCTTGCTTGTTCTTGGTTGCAGCAGGTTCAAGGATCGATCGGGTTTCGACTTGGTTGATCGGTTCAGCGAGGTGACGTTGCGATTGCTTGGTTGCTGATTCTGTGGTTAGTAGCCGATACATCTACTTCGTTGTACACCAAACCGACATATCGTTCCTCACCAGAAGATCGGGCCGACCTAAGTGCGCATCACCAACTCCCCAATGTACCCGTTCATAAATGTACTCTTGACGTCCATCTGTTTAAGCAAAATGTTGTGACATGTTGTAAATGCCACAAGCAGCCTGATAGCATCCAACCGAGCCACTGGACTGCAGGTGTCATCACAGTCTACTCTCTCGATTTGTCTAAAGCCCTGAGCCACAAGTCTTGCCTTGTTGCGCACAACTAGCCCAAACTCATCTTGCTTGTTCTTGAAGACCCATTTGGTGCCTATCACATTGTAATTACTTGGTCTCTCCACCAAAATCCAGACCTTGTTCCTCTCAAAGTTGTTAAGCTCCTCGTGCATGGCATTGATCCAATCGGGGTCTGCCAATGCCTCCTCGACCTTCTTTGGCTCAATCTCTGGCACGAAGTCCTGGTGCTCACCGATATTAGCTACCCTTGTCCTAGTCTGAACTCCTGGAGTCAAGTCCCCAATCACTTGGTCCACTGGATGGTCTGTGGCAATGCTGTGATGTGACTTGATCAACTGTGAAGGTGCCTCAGCTGATTTTGCATCAGACTCACAAACTGTCTCAGGCTGTGGTGCATCATCTAAACTATCCCTCTGTGGTGAGACTCCCCCTGAATCTAGAACTGCCTCAGGTGTAGATGGTGGTATTGGAGTACTCTCTTCTGGTGGAACTACCGCATGTCTCACATCTCCAACTGCCATATCCTCAACAACTCTGTCTAGAGGATCATCATGGACGTCGTCCAGATTCTCATACTCACCTTGTAATCCATTGGACTCTTCAAACTTGACATCATAGCTCTCCTCCACCTACCTGGTCCTCTCATTGAACACCCTGAACATCTGCCCTTTGGATGAGTACCCCAAGAATATCCCCGTGTCACATCCACTTTGGAACTTGCCCAAGTGTTGCCACTTCTTGTGGATGTATACCTTGCACCCAAACACCCTGAAGTAAGAGACATTGGGACGTCTCCCGACCTGCAGCTCATATGACATCTTCTGCAGGAGCTTGTGTAGGTACAGCTAGTTGACACAGTGGTAAGCAGTGTTGATTGCTTCAGCCCAGAATAGATCAGAGGACTTGTACTCATCGAGCATTGTACGGGCCATCTCGATCAGAGTGTTGTTCTTCCTCTCAACTACACCATTCTGCTGTGGGGTGTAGGAGGCTGAGAATCGGTGACCTATTCCAATCTTATCACAAAAGCTTTCAATGTTAGTGTTAGTGAACTCCGTCCCATTTGTTGCTTCTCACCCTTTTGATAGAGTAGTCAAATTCATTTTGAGCCCTTTTTGTAAACTTTTTGAAAATCTTTCCAACAGATGTTTTGTCATGCAAAAAGAAGACCCAAGTGTAGGTGAGAAATCATCCACTACAACTAGACAGTACAAGTCCCCCCCCCCCCCCGCCCCAAATACTCACATAAGTTGTTGGCCCAAACAAATCCATGTGTAAGAGCTCAAAGGGACGAGTGGTGGACATGACACTCTTGGCGGGGTGTGGATTTGCTACTTATTTGCCTACCTGGCAGGCACTACAGAGGTGATCCTTTTTAAACATCACATCCCACACACCTAGAACCAATTCATTTTTAAAAAGTTTTCTTCAATTTGACATGCCAACGTGCCCAAGTCGTCTATGTCAAAGCCAACCAAGAGAGAATTTAGCAATTAG
The DNA here is from genome assembly GCA_036346415.1 of Raddia guianensis. NCBI lineage: Eukaryota > Viridiplantae > Streptophyta > Magnoliopsida > Poales > Poaceae > Raddia > Raddia guianensis. Next base: position 48,022,255 of record CM070536.1, on the reverse strand, counting down.
ACACGATGAGATAAACGAGGCAGTCGAATGAAAGTTCACAAGATACAAGTTTTGGAATCTAAAACTTTTGAAAATAACATTTTCCTTTTCATCCAAAACCGACATGCCCTAAGGTGAGAAATGACAATGGAACCTCAAATCACATATTTGGGCGACAGAGAACAAATTGTAATTGAAAGTCTTGACCAAGAGAACATTGTCGAGAGTGGGTTCGGAAGTTATAGGTATTCTGCCGGAGCCAGTCACCTTGCTCTTGCTCCCATTTCCGAACATGATCTTCTGGGGAAGTTGCCCTCTTCCCCCAATGAGGTGAACAACCGGGGATTGCCGGTCATATGCTGTATACAGCCGCTGTCGATGACCCAATGGCGTCCTCCACTCAGGTAGTTCACCTGCACCCAAAGAGAGAGTCAATTTCATGACACAGGAACCCAAACAATGGGTCCCCGAGGGTTAGTTCTAGAACATCCAAAAGATTCTTCAATGAATGACCTGCACACCCAATGTTGTTTCTTATGCTCATCCTTACATGATGGCCCAATAAACTTGGCATACACCCTACCACGCTCATTCTTCTTGAGCATGTAGTAGCCATCAATCTCCACATGCACTTTCCTGAACCTAGGCTGAAGAGTGAAGTGATGGTTGTTGGGAGTGTTCAAGTTTTGCTTCCTAGGTGGTGCTTGCCTACCATGGTTGAACCTAGGAAAATCATTCAACCCATTGTTGTGTCTAGGAGGTCCTTGCCACATGTTTTGCCTAAAGTGATGCCTAGCTAGAGGAAATTGTCAAGCACGTGTGCTGTGAGACTGACTCTGCCAACCAAGGTGCCTGCAGGTGGACCATCCCAAGTGAGTTTGTGTCTAGGTGGTCCTTGCCAAGTGCTTTGCCTAAAGTTGTTCCTATGACCATTCCAGTTGCTAGTATTCTAAGTGTCAGGTTGTGTTTCCTAGGACATGCATGATGTGAGTATTGCCAGCTGTGGTGACGTGTGCTACCCCTAGGATTGGCATGATGAGAGTTGTGCCCATTGGCAGATGCTCGAGGACCAGAGCGCCTCTTCTTTTTTCCCTTAGGGTTCTTCTCAGGGGTAAACCTCAATCCGTCTTTATCAAAGAGGTTTCTTTGGTCCTTGAGCATCTTGTCCAAGGCAAGACTCCTCTCATAGCACTTGCCTAGCCCCTTTTCAAATTTACCTAGCTTAGCCTTAAGTGTAACATTCTCAATAGCAAGTTCTCTAGCAGCTAATGCATATTTGCAATTATCAGGATCACATATGCAAGCATTACTAGAAGAACCACTAGAGCTAGAAACAGTCACAGTCAAATCATCACAACATGTAGCCATATCAGTCCTAGTAGGAGCAACAACAATAACAAGAGCATCATTTACAACATCATCTACTGATTGAGCAATAGGCAAAGCAGAGTTCTTAGCTAAGAGTGATTGATTTTCTGTTTTAAGTTCATGAAACTTAGCAAGAAGATCATCTAGTGACATTTACATGGCATCACGCCCTACTTCAAGTTCTTTGTACTTTTTAGACAAGTGACGATTAGAGCCTTGCAAGATGTCATTATCAGTTTCTGTGCCATCACACTTAGCAACTAGATCATTATGCTTAGCAACCAAAACCTTATTAGCACCATTCAATTGCACAATAATTTGCATTATCTCCTCTTTAACAATGTCAGAGTCAGAATCAGATACCTCATTAGTAGGAGCAGCTATGAAGCATCTTGGAGGAACTTCCAGCACACCAGGGGCTTCAATGTATGAACTCCACCCATCATCATTATCGACTTGAGCCATTAGATCTCTTGGTGGGAAGGCCGGAGGAGGTGGTACACCCTGAGCAATGGCCAACCTTGCAAGTCCTTGAGCATTCGACTCATCCTCTTCATCAGCTGAGGCGGCAGACTCACTAGAGCTATCGTCGGTCACCCATTCACCGATGAAAGCCTGTCTCTTGCTGGTCTTGTAGAGTTCTTGAATCCGGACTTGAAGAGAGGTCTTCCCTTCTCCTTGCGCTTGAGCTTATCCTTCTCGGTGTTCTCCTTTTCCTTCTCCTTGTGCTTGCCTTTCTCTTTGTTAGCGCACACCGATGCTATGTGACCCTTCTGGTGGCACTCATAGCATCGGAGTGATGCAAACAAGTTCTTGTTTCCTTGATGATCAGCTGAGTTCCGCTTCTTCTTGTCTTTGCCAATCCGCCTCATCAACATGGTGTGGAGATGACACATGTCCCATGGTGTGGAGGCACCCCAATGGCTGCGGATGGCTATTTAAGGCCCCTCTCACCTCACTTGTAACACACCACACATAACACAATTCATTTGCAGTCATTTCATTCTTAGTAGAGTAGTTAGTTTGGGAGTTAGAGTTGAGACGAGTTGAAGCTCGGAGTTCCGCAAGAGTCGTTGGAAATTTAGGTAATAGCTCTTGCATCCTTTCCCTTTTTGCAAGACTTCGCTTTCATATAATATAAGTGTCTTCCTTTATCTGAACTGAGTATATCCGCACTAAGTGAGAAGTGTAGATCATAGAGCGGTTGTTTAAATTCATCTGGTTTCGAGTCTGGGTTCATTCTCATATGCTTAGAATAGCCTAAGTATTGGACTCGAATCGTCTTTCTAGGATCTGAGATGGAGTGATCGGTTTTAGTAGCAGACATGGAGTTTGGTGCTAGATCTGACTTGATTTGCACCCATTCCAATGTACTTTGTGGCAGGTGGTAGGTGGTGACAGCCCTATCATCCGAGAGCAATCTCACGTGTAATCCACTGTGTTAGGAATTGGACTAGTAGAGCCCAATCGGGGGTGGTCATAATCATTCAGTGTTCTTAACTTATAGCGGGTGGTAGTGAATTGGCCGAGCTCTGATCATGATCTGAGAACAAACCCATTAATTCCTATCTGCTAGCTCATGCTCGATAAATTGCTCTTCCATAGGGAACTTAATACTCTTCTCGTTGTCTTCCCAACTATCTAGTCTAATTTTATCTTTTACACTCCTGTGTGTGTCACTAAACTTTATTATAATATCTTTATACTTACCCCCGTTACCTAGCTGGCTGGTATCTTAAATAATATAGATATACAGAGTTATTCTTTACCCTCATTCTCCGTGGATTTGATACCTTGGAATACTTCCGGGTGAAAACTACAAGCGATATCCGTCCGCTTGCGGATTATTTCTGAGAGCGTAAGAATCGTCAACAAGTTTTCTGACGCCGTTGCCGGGGAATGCAGCTGTTAAATATAATTCAAAAAATATTTCCAAATATAAAAAATATATCTGTATTATTTAATATACCAGTCTAGTTTAACGGGCTTACCCTGCTCTGTTTGTGTTTTGTGAAACTAGCAGAGCAGTGTATGACCGGATTCGACCTTCCGAAGAATTTTCATCAAAATCTAGAAACACTTGTACGGAGGACAAGACCCCGTGTCCTACCTCCGCAAATTCGGGTCTCTGACCTTCCATTCCACACAAACAATCCTTTCGTCACTATCGAAACACCATCATCGTCATCTGAGATGGCTGCCGAAAAGACCATCCTTGGGTTCTCGGCTCTGTCTAGCACAAACATCCCCACTGGGCCTGCCACCAATGTGGGTGACGGAGGCTTTGAGCTGAAGCCAGCTCTTATCAATATGGTTCAGTCTAGCCCTTTCTGTGGCGAGCAAACGGAGGATGCTAATGCCCATCTCCAACATTTTCTGGAGATCTGTAGCACTTTCACCATCAAAGGAGCACCTCTTGATGCTGTCTGGCTATGGCTCTTTCCATTCTCATTGGTCGGGAAGGCTAAACAATGGTTCTATGCCAAAAAAGGCCGCAATTTTCACTTGGGAGAAGTGCTCAAATGCCTTCCTCGCCAAGTATTTTTGGTTAGGCAAAACCAATGCTCTCCGGAACAAGATCTCTAGTTTCCAGGAGAACACTGACGAGTCCATATCGGACGCCTGGGAGCGACTCTAGGAGTATATACTGGCTTGCCCCCACGATAGGATGCAAGACTGATTTATCATCCAAAGTTTCTACCATGGGCTAAACCGTACGACCCGTGAGCATCTCGATGTTGCTTCCGTCGGAGCTTTCTTTTCACTCAGTGTGAGTGCTGCTCGCACTCTCATTGAGAAGATGGTCTCAAGCTAGGGATGGAGCGACGAGCGTCGTCAGCCCAGCACACGAAGAGTCCACCAAATTGACAATATGGACATGCTCGCGGCCAAGATGGACCTTTTGATGAAGAAACTAGAATCACCATCACCGCCGACGGTCCTGGCTCTTGAGTCTCACATGACTTATGAGGTTTGTGGGAGTCATGGACATTCGGGTGACAACTGCACAAAAACCCAACCCGAGGATACCAATTTCGTCAACAACGGGTTCCACCCACAATCGAATTACACTCTGGGGTAGAATTCCAAACCCAACTCCTTGTTCGACAACCGTCAACAAGGAGGAAATGCTGGTAGTTTCAATCACAATAGATCAAATCTAGAAGAATTTATGAACGCCCAGCAAAAGGTTAATGATAACATTAGTAGGAAATTTCTTGCTAATGATAAAATCTTGGAGAACATAGATTCACAACTAGAGGGATTATCAACTGCCATGCAAAGTCAAATGAGCTTTAATAAAATGCTAGAACTCAAATAGCTCAATTGGCTGCTTCAATTCCCACGTATACTCCGGGTAAGCTTCCGGGACAGCCGGAGCGACACCCAAAGGAGAATGTTAGTGCGGTCGCGACTCAGTTGGGAAAAACGACTCAAGACTAGCCGCATCCTAACCATGCAGGGAAGGAGCATGACACCGCCGACGGGGTTAATGAAGAGAAGGAGGTCGATGAGGAACCATGTGATGAGCCACCAAAGACGATGGGAGAAAATGAGGGGCTGGAGTCAACCCCGCGGAGTTCACAGATACACATGTGCTGCCCTTTCCGCGTCGTCAACGCAAGTCGACTGCGGATGTGCAATTTGGAAAGTTTGTCGAGGTAATTAAGCAATTATATGTCAAAATTCCATTGCTAGATCCGATGCAGGTGCCTACGGACGCGAGGTACTTGAAAGACATCCTCAACAACAAGCGCCCATTGCCAACCACGGAGGTCGTCAAATTGACCGCGGAATGCAGCGCTGCAATCTTGAACACTCTCCCCGAGAAGAAGAAGGACCCTGGTTATCCAACTATCTCGTGCTCCATTGGTGCACAACACTTTGAACGAGCTCTGTGCGACTTGGGAGCCAGCGTCTGCATCATGCCCATGGTAATTTATGAGAAGTTAAATCATTCTACCTTGTCCCCTACTGCCATGACCCTGTAGCTTGCGGATAAATCAATCCGCCGTCCCGTCAGGATCGCCGAGGATATACCGGTAAAAGTCTGGAATTATCTGGTACCCGTGGACTTTGTGGTCCTTGACATGGAGGTGGACACCAAGATACCTTTCATTCTTGGGAGACCGTTCTTGAGCACAGCAAATGCGACCATAAATGATAGTGCAGGTGAAATTCAACTCAACATCAACGGGCGAAACGAAGTATTCAACTTCAAACCAAGAGTTGAACAATGTTCACAGGTACATACCTTCTATGGTAAAAATTCTAACCCTATGCAGAGGAAAGTGGAGGCTATACCAAAACCTCAGGTGGATAGCCTCATTGCAACCATGAAAAGAACTCTTCAATTATTGGACGAGCCTTTACGGCATCCATATTGGAAGAACAAGAAGAGGGAGGCAAATAAGCCTCATAATAAGGAGCGGAAGCAACCCGCGGCTCAAACTTCAGAGCCGAAAGAGAAGGTCGGCGCCACTCGCTGAGGTAGAGGGTGGTTTCTAGTTTTGGATTTACCATACACGTTAGAAATGACCTATAAAATTCTTTTTAAAAGGAATAATGCTGTTTTTACATTTCAAAAATCATTTGCGACAAGCATCAATATTTCTAGATATACTCCGAGAATAATCTTCTTTTATTTAAGAAATTTAAATCTCCAGCACTAAATGAAATTTTGCCGAAACAATAACTTGTCTACTTATTAAAGGATTTGCCAAATGCTTCTTAGTGCATGAAGAGATGCACTGCAAAATTTTAATGCAATAAATATGATTTCGAAAGTGATTAACGTGCCAAGTTTACTTGGAAAAAATTTGGGATGTTACAGAATCCCCCTATCGGAGCCCTTTTTGATGTATTATGTGTGGGCCTGGAGAACCGTTGAGCAGGATTTGCGAGGAGGAGGATAATGTGGAGGCAATTCATTCTGTGCAAATATAACCAAAACCCCGGGCTCGGAGATTGTCAAGCAGGTAAAACTAGGAAACAGAGTTGAAGGCTTTCTTGAGTTCTAGCTTGAACAACAGGGCTGGTGTGTGGGATCTATGAAGGAGTTTGGACTTGCCCTAGACATAGAGGAAATTGTCCTAGATATGCCGTCTTTTAATGAAGGCACTTTGGTAGGGGAGATGAGCTAATCGATGATAGGATTTTGGTAAACAACTTGCCAAAACTATGAATGAAGTTGATTGGATAGTAATCCGAAGGAGACAAAGGATCCTTCTTTTTTGGTAGTAGGACAACTGTGGCCGAGTTGATGCTTTTAGGAGGTGTTTGGTGGTGTGAAAAGAGGCACTGTAGTGTCGCCAGCAAGTCGAAATGGATGAAATCCCATCAGACTTTAAAGAAAACCCAGGCGAAACCATCTGGCCTAGGAGCTTTGTCATTAGGCATGGCCATGACGGTGTCGTGCAGCTCCTCCATGGCCAGGGGTTCTTCAAGAGAAGAGAAGTCAGAGAGAGCAGTAAATTGAAAGTGGTCCAGTTGAAACTCCAACGGCCCTTGCCCAGGGGTGACATGCGGGACCCCGAAGATAGAGTCGGGTATCGTGAAAACGGGCGCCTCACGACTTTCATTGGCTCACGGTGCGGGACACTTGGAATGGCCCAAAAACAAGACCAAAACGAAGTCCACGGCATCCGGCAGCTCACGTTGCCGAACTCCAGAAACTGACCGAAAACTGGACCGAAATACGTGAAAACGGCCGTTTCGGTCGGGAAAAAACTGTACGCTTTTTGATGAAGGAAAAACCCCGGGGTCCCAGAGGGGGACGGCCCTAGGGTATATTGGGAGGAGGCCACACGGGTGAGGACGAACCGGCCAGAAACAGACCGAAACACCGTACCGTGGGGCAAGTCAATAAGGAAAAGTCGGGTATCGTGAAAACAGTTGCTTCACGACTTTCGTTGGCACACGGTGCGGGACACTTGGAACGGCCCAAAAACGTGACCGAAACAAAGTCCATGGCTTCCGGCAGCTCACGTTGCCGAACTTCAGAAACTGGCCGAAAACTGGATCGAAACACGTGAAAACGGCCGTTTCGGTCTGGAAAAAACTATACGCTTTTTTATGAAGGGCAAACCTCCGAGGTCCCAGGGGGGGACGGCCCTAGGGTATATTGGGAGGAGGCCGCACGGGTGAGGCCGACCCGGCCAGAAACGGACCAAAACACCGTGCCGCGGGGCAAGTCACTAAGGAAAAGTCGGCTATCGTGGAAACGGTTGCTTCACGACTTTCGTTGGCTCACGGTGCGGGACGCTTGGAACGACCAAAAAAGTGACCGAAACAAAGTCCACGGCTTCCGGCAGGTCACGGTGCCGAACTCCAGAAACTGGCCGAAAACTAGACCGAAACAGGTGAAAACGGCCGTTTCGATCAGAAAAAACTGTACGCTTTTTTATGAAGGACAAACCCCCCCGGGGTCCCAGAGGGGGGACGGCCCTAAGGTATATTGGGAGGAGGCTGCATGGGTGAAGTCGGGTATCGTGAAAACGGGCGCTTCACGACTTTCGTTGGCTTACGGTGCGGGACACTTGGAACGGCCCAAAAAAGTGACCGAAACGAAGTCCACGGCTTCCGGCAGCTCACGTTGTCAAACTCCAGAAACTGGACCAAAACTGGACCGAAATGCGTGAAAACAGCCGTTTCGGTCGGGAAAATATTGTACGCTTTTTGCTGAAGGGCAAACCCCCAGGGTCCCATAGGGGGGACGACCCTATGGTATATTGGGGGAAGGCCGCACGGGTGATGCTGTACCGTCCAGAAACGGGCCGAAACTAACAACCCCCTCAATCACAACATACAAAGGTTGAGATTGTTCACGAACTCTTATACTCTTTGTACCGAAATGGGTTTAGTGAAGCCATCATCAACTTGATCACTGGTGGGCATTAACTGAATTTCCAAGAGCTTTTGCATGACCATTTCTCTCACAAAATGATAGTCTACCTCTATATGTTTTGTTCTCGCATGAAATACTGTATTTGCTGTTAGGTAGGTAGCTCCAATGTTGTCACACCAGAGTTGTGCAGACGTTGAGCTCTGCACACCAAGTTCTTTTATCAGAGTTTGCACCCATATAACCTCCGCGGTACGTAGCATTAGCTAGAGCCTTGTATTCTGCTTCAGTACTAGACCTTGAAACTATGGCCTATTTACGAGCACTCCAAGAGATGAGGTTAGAACCTAAAAATACTGTAAAATCCTCCGGTAGATTTTCGGTCATCTACACACCCAGCCCAATCAGCATCGGAGAAGACACTAACTCGCATTGATGCTGACTTGCTCACTCTGAGACCTGTTTTCCATGTATGCTTGAGATACCTGAGTATTCTCTTGACAGCAACCCAATGTCTGGTAGTTGGAGAATGCAAAAATTGATATACCTTGTTAACAGAAAAGGCTATATCAGGTCTAGTCAATGTCAAGTATTGTAGAGCACCAACCACACTCCTATGCTTAGTTGAATCCTCAAGATTAAGTGCATCACCCCCTTGTACCGATAGCTTCTCCGAAGTAGAGAGAGGTGTGTTGACAGGTTTGCAATGTAGCATACCAACACGCTGAAGTATATCAGAAACATATTTCCTTTTAGATAATATGATACCATCTCGAACTTTTTGAACTTCAATTCCTAGGAAGTAATGCAAATCTCCTAGATCCTTGAGAGCAAAATCAGCCTTGAGATAGGCAAGAAGTGTTGTAACTGCTTTCTGAGAAGAACTAGCAATAATTATATCATCAACATATATAAGAAGCATCATTTTAATATCACCTTGCCGAAAGACAAAGAGAGAGGTACCACCTTTTGATGGATAAAAGCCAAGCTGTTGTAGCTTAGCGCTCAGCTATTTACAGTCAATGACATTTACAGTCAATGACATTCTTTCTGTTATCAAGTGGAACAAGGTGCCACGTTTTATTCTTCATTAGTTCTTCGTACTCAGCATCCATTGCTGCCTTCCACCTGTCATCACTCAAGGCTTCATTTAGATGTTGCGGTTCAATTGAAGTTGCTAGTCCTCCAAAACGTATCGTGCCATCCCTGAAAACCTTGGGCTTCCGAATGCCACTTTGTAATCTAGTTTGTGGTCTCAATTGTTGCTGCGCCACAGGATTGCTTACAATAGTTTCTCTTGCACTGGATCCAGAGTCTAGCACCAGAGGATCATACCTGTGCCATTGGCCGCATGGATCTGATCAGTGTCGTGATACTTGTCTCATAGTGAGTTTCTCCAGTTCACTTGTGATATGGTCAGTTGCACCGGTATCAATGTACTAGCTCGGATTTATCCCATAGGAATTGATATCTGCAGAGGCACTCTTATCTTCAGGGACAAAATTTTCATCAAATTGATTCCAACAATTCATTGCAACATGACCTATCATGTTGCAAAGCTGACTAGCTGGGCGCGGATGGGAATTGTTACCTCCGCCTCCGCCTCCGCCTTTTGATCTACCTCCTTGAAAGGTTCCGAGGCCACCACCACGGCCACGAAGACGTCCACCATGAGCGCGCTGACTGGTGCCGCCACCACGATCACCGTGATACACCGAGTTCACGGAGGAGTGGATGGGCGGCCCGCCTTGAAGAAGACATGCGCTGCTCAAAACTCAACATCTGTGAGTAGAGTTCGCCCACCGTGATGGGCTCAACCCAAGTGACAACGTCGGACATCAGTGGATTGAAATCAGCATCAAGACCGGCTATGATATAGGAGGCCATCTCTTCATCATCAAGAGCCTTGCCAGCAACAACCATTTCATCGCCGAAAGCCTTCATTTTCGAGACGTATTCAGCAATAAATGAGTTGCCCTTCTACATTGTTGCCAGCGCGTCTAGCTGGAGAATATATCCGCGAGGGCCTTCCAAACCTCCACGGCTCTTGTCAGTGATGTCACCTGAGTCAGGATGTCTCGAGAGAGGGAGGCCAGCAAGTATCCCAGCACTTGCTGGTCTTGCGCCAGCCACTGTGCATAAGCAGGGTTGTTCTCCTGCTTTACCTTGTCTCCATCCTTGACGTCGAGCAGTTTCATCGAAGCGACGGGTCATTCGTCGAGATATCCGACCAGTTGTGCCCCGCAGACTGTAGGGAGCACTTGATTTTTCCAGAGAATGAGGTGTCCCATGGAGAAGGAGGTACCCAAACCAGAGGATGACGAAGTGCTCGCCATTGATGAAAAAGTTTAGAGGAGAGGCTCTGATACCATGTGAAAAGTGAGAAGCATTGTCACCTCTGATTGAGGCCACGTATCTCTGTTAAATAGGCTGCAAACCGCAATTAGGAATTACAGGAGTTTGTTACAACTTTATTACAACAGATTTCATAGATAAGGATTACACAAACTAGCAGAACTTATATCCAAAGGAGTCTTATCATCTAACATTACAAACAACCTTTTTTTCTAAGTTCACGATGTTTGTAAAAAAAACCTATTATCTAATTAGAGCAATTTTTATACAAAGATGTGTAATTAAAATATGAGAAAATTGCACTGTAGCTCCTGGAACTTGTATCAAATCGCACGAAATCCCCTAAACTTTAAAATTGCTTTTGTAGCTCCTGGAACTTGTCTCCGTTAGCACGAATAGTCCCGCGCCCGCCATCTAGCCGCTATCCGCTGACATGGCTCGCTGACAGGACCCAACTCACTCACATGGCTCGCTGATAGGGCCAGCTCGCTCACATGGCACCAATGTGGCCCTGCGTGGCATGGTGTACCGGCCACATAATACACATACGTGGTATTGTACACTTTGGGAAAACCAGAAAAAATCATGGAAAATTCAGAGAAATTTGAAAATATGAAAAAAAAAAGAGAGTAAATATATGAAAATATTTTTTAGAAAATGGGAAATAATGGAAAATGATTTTAAAAATTGAAAAAATAAAGGAAAAATTAGGGAAAAAATCAAAAAAATACAGGGAAAATCTAAAAAATACAGGAAAAATAAAAAAAATACATGGAAAATCTGAGAAATACAGGAAAAATATCAGAAATACAGGAAAATCTAAAAAATACAGGAAAATTTTGTCAAACAAAATTAAATTTTAGTTACCTCCTTCTCCTTTTCTCCTCAAGCCTCCGCCTTGCTCCAGTGCCACCACCATGGCGTCGCCGCTGCCATCCATTGCCACCATCGCGACGCCGTCACCTACCTCCTCCCCCCCCCCCCGCCCCGCGGCGGCGTTGCCTTTTCTCCTCAAGCCACCGCCTTGGTCCGTTGCTTCCACCGTGGCGCGGTCGCCGCCATCATCCATTCCCACCGCCGCAAGCCGCTAGAGGGAGATGACGCGAGGGGATCGGGGCGAGATGGAGAGGACGCGAGGGGATCGGGGCCACAGGAAGAGGACGCAAGGGGATCGGGTGAACTGAGGGAAAAGTGAAGGGGATCTGGGATTTAGGGTTAGTTCCTGGTCCGCAAGCCAACATGGCCGGTCCTCATGCCTACGTGTATTATGTGTCTGGTCCACCATGCCACGCAAGGCCACATTAGCGCCATGTGCGCGAGCTGGGCCTTGTCAGTGAGCCATGTCAACGGATAACGGCTGGATGGAGGGCGCGGGACTATTCGTGCTAGCGGAGACAAGTTCCAGGAGCTGCAAAAGCAATTTTAAAGTTTAGGCGATTTCGTGCAATTCGGTACAAGTTCCGGGAGCTACAGTGCAATTTTCTCTTACAATATTATCACCTTATTTGTTAATAACACTATTATACGATCAACCGCAATTTCTGTAAATGTCTATGTTTCCCTTGTTCATGGCATTTATAAAATACTACACATTTTTATAATGATGTTTGAGGACGCCCCCTACTCCTCGACATTCATGTCTTGCCCACTAGGCGCTAAGACTCCACGAGACACCCCGATGTTCCCCGATGGAACATAGAGAGACGTGAAGACCCCACTAAGTCCATCGAGTACCCTGAAGCCCAAGGATAGGCAAGGAGACATGAAGACCATACCGAGTCTTTTGAGGCACGGGGACAACAGAGAGGCAAAGAAGATCGAGGCCTCTTGTCACAGGTGAGGAGACAAGGAAAACCCGTTGAATCCTCCGAAGCCCTCAGGAGACGTGTGAAGAGATGTAAGAACCCCATCGAGTCCTCTCAGGCGCCTAAGGCCCTTGAAGACATGCGCGTAGAGACACATGAACCACGACACCCCGCCAAGTCCTCCAAAGGCCTCGGAAGCCCTCAGAGACGCGTACGTGGAGAGATGTGAAAACCCCGCCAAGCCCTTTGAGGTCGCTAAGGTCCCCGGAGACAAGCCGGGAGGTGACAACATTCATGGAAGTCCGTTGAGTCCCCCAAATCCCCCGAGGCACGAAGAAGGATGTGAAGACCCCAAGGAATCCTTAAAGCTCTTGAACGCCTGAAGGAGCAACCTAGGGGAGCGTGAGGCGGGATGAAAAGGAGGCTGTTGAGGTCAACCTTGACCTCGACAAACGGAAAGGCTCATAAGATCGTGTCCCCTCCTGGGCACAACAGTTGAGCATGTCCATCATGCTCAGAGCCGTTGACGCACCACCAGCATACCCGCAACAAGAGACCGAACAAGGCCGACCCGTTGAGCATGACAATTTTGAGAATGCATGTCACTAAGGTTAACATGAGACCTAACGTAAAATCAACTTTCCCAAAAACGTGCTTTGGTAAATGATACGTCTTGGATCATTAAATTAATAGGTTGGATGATCCAGTCCAGGTATGTAGGTCAGACGATCTAATCAAGGTCAAATGATTCTGTTGGGTTTTTAGCCGTGGGCTATGCAAATGGCAGCAGCAACAAGCATATAGATTTGCACTTCGCACTCAGGTTTTGAGCTGCAAAATGGAGCTAGCTAAAGCTACTCCTTGCTTTGGTTTTCAATTGATTTTATAGAGTTTACAACCGACATGGTAGCCTAGCTGCTAGCTGTTCACAGCAGTACAAACTGGAATTTTCTACTAGCTGTCTACAGCTTCAACTGGACTGGACTGTAGTCTTTTTGACAAAACTGGTTGACAGTCTACAAAACTATTATGTGTTCACACACACACAAATACTTATAGTCTAATAAAATAGAAAATGTATCAAGACTTATATGTCATTCACCCCCTAATTCTTGACACTTTTCTTGCCTCTTGATTGGGACTACACCAATCTTTGCACGTTGTTCTTGAAAACAGCGCTCGCCCCAGTGCTTTTGTGAAAATGTCAGCACGCTGTTCTGAGGTGCTGATGTAGGTGGTCCTTGCCTTCCCGTGCTCTATGCAATCATGGATAAAGTGATACTGCGTGTCAATGTGTTTGTTGCGCTCATGGAAGACTGGGTCCTTACTTAATGCAATTGCTGCCTTATTGTCCATCTTGAGCTCGAAGGGCTTAACCTCTCTATCTTAGAGTTCCCCCAGCAGTCGTGCTAACCACATTACCACACTCCTTGACACGCAGCAGAGGCAGCTGCTATGTACTCTGCTTCATAGGATGAGAGAGCCACCACTCTTTGCTTCAGAGATTGCTAACTGATTGGGCTTGATCCCAGGAAGAAGATAGCACCCCTATTGCTCTTGCGTGTGTCCACATCTCCAGCCATGTCACTATCTGTATAGCCGATAAGGCAAAGTTCTTCTCCTCTATCATACTTGAGCCCATAATAGATTGTTCCAGCTAGGTAGCGTAGGATACATTTAATTGCTGCCATGTGCGCCATCGTCAGCGATTCCATGAATCTACTGATGTGAGCAACAGAGTACGCAATATCTGGACGAGTGTGGACAAGGTAGCAGAGACCTCTCACACTGCTTCTGTAAGCAGTAGCATCAACTGTAGGTGCCGAACTCACCTTGCTCAGCTTGAATCGAGGCTCCATTGGCACAATGCAGGGATTGCAGCCTTGCATTCCTGCTGCAGCAATGATCTTTTTGGCATAGGCAACTTGGCAGAGGGTGATTGAGCCGCTGCCCTGCTTTACTTCAATTCCAAGATAATATGAGAGTAATCCAAGATCACTCATTTTGAATTCGTTCTTCATCTCGACCTTGAACTTGGATACCTCTTTTGGATCACCTCCTGTCACGATCAAGTCATCCACATAGACACCTACAAGAAGCCTTTCTGCGCCACTGCCTCTGGTGTATACACCATGTTCAGAAGTGCACCTGTTGAAGCCGAGGGACAACAGGCTACTATCAAGCTTCGCATTCCACGCACGCCTGGCGCAATCCATACAACGCCTTGTTAAGCCTGTAAACTAGATGCTCCTTCCCTTTGATGGCGAAGCCAGGAGGTTGCGTCACATAGACTTCTTCCTTTAGGTCTCCTTTGAGGAATGCGGTCTTGATATCGAGGTGGTAAATTTCCCAACCATTGTGTGCCGCGATCGCGATCATGAGTCGCACAAACTCGAATCGAGCGACCGAAGCAAATACCTCATCAACGTCCACTCCGGTACGTTGGACATACCCTTTTGCCACCAATCTTGCCTTGTGTCGAACAACATTGCCAGTGGCGTCCTTCTTCAGTTTGTAGACCGACTTGAGGCCAATGGGTTGATGATTGGCTGGCAACTCAACGAGCCTCCAAGTCTTGTAATCTTCTACCGCTCTTAATTCCTCCGTCATGGCTTCACTCCGTGCTTCTTCCCGAGATGCCTTAGAGAAGGTGTTGGGCTCCTCTGCACTTAGGAAATGCAGCTCATTATCCTCCAGCTCGCATGCTGCCAAGCCTGGTGGATGTAAGTTGTTGCCGAGTATGTTGACGTGGGCCGATATCGGACATGTGTTGAGCTATGGTGAGTGTCCAACATCTCTTCTGCATTTGGTGGTGGTGACACAAACTTGACACCATCTCCCAATGTGTCAGTTGTTACCACAGGATTGGGTGCGATCATCCCATCTCCTTGCGCTTCATCCTCTTCTCCCATCACCATCGGTCTTGAGGAATCTAGTAGTTGTGTCGTGAGTTCTATATTGAATTCCATTGAGTGCCAGCCACCATCTTCTTCCATCTTGCTCCAATCCCAGCCTCTGTCCTCGTCGAACACGACATCACGCGTGACATGAACTCTCTGGGAGATTGGATCAAACACCTTGTATGCCTTGGCCCCTTCTACATATCAAAGTAACACCACTGGGAAACTTCTGTCTTCTAGTTTCCCTTGATGCGGCTTTAGCTTCTTCATGTATGCCATGCACCCGAATGTGCGAAAGAAGCTGATCACCGATTTCTTCTTGTACCGAGCCTCATATGGTGTCTTCCCGGCGAGGGCCTCCGTCGGTGCGCGATTCAGGAGATAGATAGCCATTGTGACTGCCTCTCCCAAAAACTCCGCAGGTACACCATGTTGCTTGAGTGGACTACGCGCCATGGCCACCACCATCTGATTCCAGCACTCAAGGACTCCATTCTGCTGTGGAGAGTAGGGGTTGAGTGATGCCTTTGAATTCCTTGATCTGCGCAGTACTGGGCAAATTCAACAGAAGTGAACTCCCCTCCTTGATCTGTTCGAAGGATCCGAAGTGTGCAGCCGCTTTCCAGCTCTGCCGTAGTCTGGACCTCTTGATCATCATTGGTGCATCACTTTTTGCGGCCAGCAGCACCAACCACATGAAGCGGATGCAATCATCGACTTGGAGGAGAAAATACCGCTTGACGCCGGGTGTTGCTGGAGTAATCGGCCCACATAAGTCTCCATGGACAAGGTCCAGAGCACTCTCAACGCGATACTTAGCCTGTGCTGGGAACGGAGCTCGTCGCTGTTTGGTGATTACACAAGTGTCGTAGAATTGCTCCACATGCTGTAGTCCAGGCAGTCCTCGCACCATGTGTTGTTGTGCCAATCGTCAAAGAGTGTCAAAGCTGATATGACCATACCTCTCATGTCACCGCCAAGCAATGTCACTCCGCTGAGCGGAGAGAGAGATTGGTCATGCCACATCAAGGTACAAAACATAGAAGCGATTCTTCCCTCAAGTGACTTTGGCCAGAAGCTTCTTCTTCTGGTCCTAGATGCGCAATATTCCATTTTCAATCACCACCTTTGCACCATTCTGATCGAGTTGATCAACGCTCACAATGCTATTCTTCAGCCGAGGAATGTAGTACACGCCTGTGAGCGCCTTGTGTTCACCACTGTGGCCCGTGAACATGACCATTCCACGATCGCGAATGTCAACCAACGAGCCATCTCCGAAGCGTACAGTGCCAACTACTCCTGCTTCAAGCTCGGTGAAGGCATCTTGACGCCCAATCATATGGTTTGTAGCTCCTGTGTCAAGGAACCATCCATCCACATGGTTATCCTCCCCATCGCTGAGATGGGCCATCGCGTGAGGCTCTACCAAGCAGACAGTTCTTGAAGTGAGCGGCCTCTGTTCTGCTGACCCGCATGCCTACGCCATAAGAAGTGTTGACTCCTCATCCTCTTCTTGAGCGAGATGCGCTTGTTCCCTCCTTGGTTGACGGAAATCACTGGCCCAATGGCCCATCTTGCCGCAATTGTGACATTTATCCTTCGATTTGTCGCGTGCTCTGTCTTGCTTACGCTGCCATGGTTGGTTGCGGCATCGGTTGTTGCCACTAGACTTCCCATTGGCACCGCCTGACGAGCTTCCACCTGAGGAATCTTCTCCATGTCGGTGGCTCTTGAACTAGGCAAACCACTCATCTTCGGTGAGGATAAGCTTGCCGTTGGACTGAGCAGCACCACCATCGCCTAGTTCAAAATGATCTTCTGCCGCCTTCAGCCTTCCGATCACCACCTCAATGGAGAGAGTGGAAAGATCAAGCAGAGTTTCGATAGACTGGGCTATCTGTGCAAACTTGTACGGCACAACTCTAAGGAATTTTTCGATGACAGTAGTCTCGTCAATTTCCTCAGCGAGCGTGGCGAAGTTGCCACAAGGCCAGTCAGCCTAATGGAGAAGTCGTCGATGGATTCACCGTCGTGGAAGGAGATTGCTTCTAACTCCTTTCGAAGCTGTTGCACCTTTGCCTTCCGCACACAATCGACGCCAGCCCTCATGGTTTTGATAGCGTCCCAGGCTGCCTTCGCCGTCTCCTTCGTGGCGAGCACCTGAATCATCTCAGTAGGAACTGCACACAGGATAGCCTCCATCGCCATCTTGTCCTCCTGGATATCTGCATCACCAAACACCACCGCTTGCCAAAATCTGCATGCTTGCAACATCACCTTCATCAGCAACGACCACTCTGTATAGTTGGTGCGTGTGAGAATAGGAAAAGTTGCAGAGCATCCGACATCCCTCACTGTCCGCTGCACGACCAGCTCACGGCCACCATCTCGGTGTCGTCTAGGCCTGCACGGTTCTTTTGACGGCGAGCGTCGGCGCTCCTGGCGTGGTGGCGTCCTGGACGCCCACGCTGCACTGGATCTGCCATAGCTCAACTCAGACTATCTAACCTAATAGCTCCGATACCAAATGTTGGGTTTTTAGCTGTGGGCTATGCAAATGGCAGCAGCAACAAGCATATAGATTTGCACTTCGCACTCAGGTTTTGAGCTGCAAAATGGAGCTAACTAAAGCTACTCCTTGCTTTGGTTTTCAATTGCTTTTATAGAGTTTACAACCAATATGGCAGCCTAGCTGCTAGCTGTTCACAGCAGTGCAAACTTGAATTTTCTACTAACTGTCTACAGCTTCTATTGGACTGGACTGTAGTCTTTTTGACCAAAACTGGTTGACAGCCTACAAAACTATTATGTGTTCATACACACACACACAAATACTTATAGTCTAGCAAAATAGGAAATGTATCAAGACTTATATGTCAGATTCGACCATATTTTTATTGGCTATATTTTTAACAATTGGTAGTTTCTCGCCAATTATAGGTCACTATATAAACTTACCTTGTCCCACCAATTTCTATAAAGAAAGAATGAACAACTAACGAACGAACGAACGAAAGATGAAGGAATGAAAATGGATAAAAAATGGGGAAAAATGGAAATGGAAAGTGAAACCTTATCCCCGACGAAAATGGAAAGGTTACGTGGCATGCTTGAAGCTACCATGAACTGAAGCACTCCAACCTTGATCTTCTAAAGCATATCATTCACACTTGTTTTATTTTGTTAGTAAAAAAAAAGGGGCAAAGTTGGTTGAGTGGCATACATATCCTAGGTAGACAGTGTGTGGAACACTCTCAGCTCGGGGCACAAGTGAAGACATCATGATCAAACAGAAAGGGGCCAAATGAACCCAAACCATCCGGCACACTTGGATACGGTGGAGCCAACGCAGGCTGCAATACAGCAGGCGAGGCCGCTGGATTTGGGCTCCAAACCCAGCTCCGGCTCAAAGGAAGAAAGGAGAAGCCAATTTTCCAACTCAGCGCTCACACATTACACTCCGTTTGTTTAACTCTTCTGTGCATGATATATGCAAATATATATATAGGTAGCCAGACGCCCATCGATCTCACAGTCACAGAGAAAAAAGAATTTGTGCAGCCTCTTGTTTGCAAATTAATCAATGAGCCGTTGGGTTAGGCCTGAGGTGATCAGTCATAACACTTCCATTGCCTGATTACCACATTTAGTTCCTGGGATTACTTCGATGAATATGTATGTATGCAAATTTATCTATATATGTTGCAAGGCGTGTAAATGTAGGTGTATCCGCTGGTGGCGGCGACTGCCATGGTGGCGGGGGTGGTGGTGTTCCAGCTCACCCGCAACGTCTGCCTCAATCCGGACGTCAAGTAAGGCCTTGCTCTTATAGCTGAACGTGTAAAAAAATTTAATTAAATAAATGGAAAATGCTTCTGGGACGCCCGGCCCAGCCCACGCGCGCACAGGAGGCAAGCTACGCTAGCTAGCCGTACATTAGCCACAGAAATGTTTTTTTATAATGCTTTTTTTTCATTTCTCTTTTTTTGTATCTTTTTCATTTGGATTCCAAATTGCGTAGTACAAATTTTATAATTCATCTAAATTCCTAATGAACCCATTTTAAATACTTTTCCTATTTTCCTATTTTTTGAATTTTTTATATTTATTGGTAAAATTGTTACAGCAGACAAGATAGATTGTTCCAGTAGGCTAGCCTCATTGTTCCATCAAACCAAATACATTGTTTCAATAGTACACCAGTTATGGTCTACCAGACTGGACATATTGTTCCAATTGGTTTAGCCTATTGTTCCAGCAGACTAAATACACAGTTTCAATAGGTATACAAGTTGTTCCATCAGACTAGATCATTAGACATTTTTGTTCCAATTGGTTTTAGCCTATTGATCTAGCAGACCAAATATATTGTTCCAATAGGTATACAAGTTGTTCCATCAGACCAAATACATTGTTCCAATTGGTTTTAGGCTATTGTTCCAGCAAACCAAATACATTGTTCCAATAGCTATACAAGTTGTTCCATCATACCAAATACATTGTTCCAATTGGGTTCAGCCTATTATTTCAGCAGACCAAATATCAAGTTGTTCCATCAGATTAGATGTATTATTCCAACAGGCCAAATTAATTGTTCCATTAGTATAGACAAATTGGTCTAGTAAAATTTATATAGCAACATGGGTCTTGTTTTGTTCGAAAAAATGGGAGGAACACGTTGGTGAAAACGGTTTGTGGATTGGAACTCCCAGTAAAACTTATGATCGTTTAAAGAAAAACGAAAAAAGGAATCTTTGCTGACGTCATCACGAATTGTTCCGACGGAGGCGAGCATTGTTCTGGCGACGGCGAATTGTTCCGCGATCTTTGCGAATTGTTCCGCGGAGTTTTTGGCTAAATCTTACTGTCGTTTGGCGAGGCGTTCGATCCAAATTAATTTGGTTGTACATCCGACGTCCGCCTCGCGAAAAAGGAGAGAAAGCCACCCTGTTTGCATGCATGCGCTCGCAAAAAAGGAGAGAAAGCCACCATGTTTTCATGCATGCGCAAGCGCGACGAAAAATCGGAAATGCTTCCACGCACTCAACACCAGATTAGTGAGAAAGAGAGAATATAGATCTTACAATGAACTCAGCATACTAAAACATTGAAAAAATACCTATTGAAATAATGAACTGAGACTACTAAAAACATTACGAAACAACCAAAAATTAACTAAACGAGAGGGAGACAAAAGGAGAGAGGGAAATTGCATAAGTGAGAGAAAGAGGAAGGGAGAGACCATAAGAGAGAGGAACAATCACCCTTAACTAATGAAACAATGAAAAATGACTATCGAAGCAACGAACTTGGCACACTGAAATAATGAACTCGACCTACCGAAACAATGAGAAATGCCTAATGAAACAATGGAAAATGACTATCGAAACAATGAACTTGACACACTGAAACAATGAACTTGACCTACTGAAACAATGAGAAATGCCTACTGAAACAATGGAAAATGATTATCGAAACAATGAGAAAATGACTATCGAAACAATGAGAAAATAACTATCGAAACAATATAAAATGACTATTGAAATAATGAACTTGGCGCACTGAAACAATGAACTTGGCCTATTGAAACAATGAGAAATGCCTACTGAAACAATGGAAAATGACTATCGAAACAATGAACTTGGCACTGAACAATGAACTCGACCTAGTGAAATAATAAAAATTGCCTACTGAAACAATGAGAAATGTCTAATGAAACAAATGCCAACTAAAACAATAAGAAATGCCTAATAAAACAATCATTCTTGCGTGATGGAACAATTCTTGTAGCCTAGTGCAGCAATGTCAAAATCTTACTAGAACAATGCCGCAACAATGACCCTTTCCTGTTGAAACAATCCCCAAACCTTACTAGAACACCGAACAAAAGGGCGCTACAACAACTACCCACGCCTATCGAAACAATTTCAAAAACAAACACCAACAAAATGCAAAAAATTCTTACCAGGAATAAAAAGGGTACCACATCAATCCCCCTGCTACTGTACATCTTCCTCATGAGCCACCATTTATACACTTTTCTCCATAAACCATCACTTCCATGATAGATCTGAGAAAGAGAAGAGAAGATGTATAAAGATTGGAGAGGGAGGGAGGGGGAGAGAGAGAGAGAGAGATGAGGAAGAGAAGGAGGAGCTCCATCATCAAATCCTCCACAGCGAGAGAGAGAGGAGCTCCAACATGAGCTCCTCCATTTCTGCATAGAGAGAGAGTGAGAGAGAGATAGAGGAAGGGATAGAGAGAGAGAGAGAGAGAGAGAGAGAGAGAGAACATCAGGAGGAAGAGGAGGATGCGGCGAGGGGTAGCCGGCGAGCTAGCTTTAGCGCGCAGAGAGAGAGAGAGAGAGAGAGAGAGAGAGAGAGAGAGAGAGGATAAGAAGTTGTATGTGTGGCTGAGAATAGCTGTGAGTGAGTGATGGAGAGAATGAGAAAGAGAGGGGAGAAGAAGCCCACGCTGCGTTGGGCCGTCGGGCCATGCGGGCGTCCGACGCGGGTCGGACGTCCGCATAGAAGCATGAATTAGTCGAATCAGAAGGGACTAGGGGTATTGCTCTGAATTTGGAATCCAAAAATGTTGGGATTGTACTGATGGGCGATGGGTTAATGATACAAGGAGGAAGTTTTGTAAATAAATTGTGAAGAGGCGTTAAAAAAGTTTAAAAAATTTATAAAAATATTTTACAAACTCTACAAAAAAAGTATTTAAAACCACGTAAAATGATTAGAAAGTACTACATCATTTGGTTTATATAAAAAACAATTTTTAATTTAGTTAAATTTAATTAAAGCTGGAAAAATAAGGGCTAAGTTCTCATGGCTCGGTTGGCAAATATATTAAGACAGCAATATAGTTTAAATATAATTGATTTACCGTACATTTAAATAGCCTCTCATGAACCAAAAGAACCTATTACCAAAGTTAAAAAATAAATTTGAACCAGCATTCACATAGATTTGTTTTTTGCGTAACGTAAAGTTTACGGCGGATTATATATCCTTCATGGGCATCGTCGTAAGTAGCTGCGTTTCGACTTTTGGCGTGATGCAGGGTGAGCAAGCGCAACCGGCGGAACGCCGTGCCGGACAACGCGGCGGAGGCCGAGAGGTACAGCATGCACGCCTTCCGCCGCTTCTTCAGCCAGCGCCGTCCCGAGATCATGCCTGGGATCAACGACTTCTTCTCCAGGACCAGCCCGGCCGACCGCCTCGACGGCGGCCGCGGCCGCGGCGAGGACGAGGAGTGACCGATCATCAGCTCGATGTGCTTCAAATTGATTCTGCTTTGCCCGGAAGCAACAGTATGCTGTTTGTGTATTGCATCGTCGGAGGATATGCGCTTGGTTTGATGTACTTTGTTAGTTGAAGCATCTATTTCTGTTTGATGTGATGAAATAATCCATGAAATTGTGGAGAACATCGGAGAAAAATCTTAGCAGGATGGCTGAGAACATGTCAAAACGCTAATGGCCTAAATCCTTGTGGTCAAGAGCATATGAAACTATGCATCCGAGAACGTTTAAGATCTTGTGCTCAAGAACACCCGGAGCTATGCATCAAGGAGGCATTTCTATTTTTTTTGTCCACGGACATCACCGGCACCACACTTACAGCCACACACTTTGATGAACATGGAATCTTGTACACCGTTAAACATGTTGGAATTAGCGGCCAAACTGTACAGTTTTCATAAACGTATTTCCAGGGATATAAATTTTGGTAGTAGGAAAATTTCGATCCTCAGCGAAATATTTGAAATATCCAAAATTTCGGCAAAATTTCATCGGAATAAAAATACAGAATTTGAATTTTTCAAAAGAAGGGAGCATTTCTATTTTTTTGGGTCGACGGACATCACCGACGCCACACTTGCAGCCACACAGTTTGATGAACTTGGAATCTTGTACACCGTTAAACATGTTGGAATTAGCAGCCAAATTGTACAGTTTTTGTAAACGTATTCCCAAGGATATAAATTTCGGTAGTAGAAAATTTCGATCCTCAGCGAAATATCCCAAATATCCAAAATTTTGGCGAAATTTCGTCGGAATAAAAATACATAATTTGAATTTTTCAAAAAAAAGGAGCATTTCTATCTTTTTAAAAAAAATCTTGGAGATTCTGTAATGCTTACTCTCAAACTTTTTGTTTATACAGTAGTGATATTCTTTGTTTCCCTCTTTATCTTTGGATTCTTATCTAATGACCCGGGATGTAATCCCGGGCGTGAGGAGTAAAAATCCAATTTTTTTTTAAATTTTTTGGTTGACGGACATCACCAACACCACACTTGCAGCCACACACTTTGATGAACTTGGAATCTTGTACACCGTTAAACATGTTGGAATTAGCGGCCAAACTGTACAGTTTTCGTAAACGTATTCGGTATTCCTCGTCAACAATGGAAGTTCCTGGTGCCTCCCATTCTTACCAGAGTAGGAGAGACAAGTGGTTTCCATAGCTGTAAGTTCAATGGCCATGGGAATTGGGAAGCATCAAATACAAGAGTACAGGTTGCATCCACTTGTCTTACCGCGGCTGCTGACACAGAGTTAGCCGATGGTGCCCTTTTTATTTGCTGAAAGCAAAGAGAACTTTGGTTGAACTCGAATTGTACTTTGTGCAATGACTCAAACACGTGCAAGGCTGCCTGCTAGGTGATTTGGTTTCACTCTGAACATAATGGATTTCTGCTTGGTTAATTGGAGTAGATAGCTTACATTTATGTTCTGCACGTCGATGAATGACCTTTATGGCTTTATGCCTCACGTATATACGGGTGGCCTCTGAAAATTGTAGCATTGGACTAGATATACAAATTTTAGCTGAAAAGTGTTTTATATGTTGTCATTTACATGTCTAAAAAGACGATGAAACTGTAACACCCGGCTGAATGCAAACCCTCTATAGACTATAAAATTTCAGTAGCACCTTCCCTATTTTTTCTAAAACAAGCACATAAAGACAATACAAATAATTATTAAGTTCAATATACATCTATATCAAGTCACAACCGCAACCAACTGTCCTTAAGCCAATTACCAATTCCACCTCAATAGGAACCCAGCACGATCAACAAATATCACAATTACCTTTAATGATGATGGAGGCCAATAAAAGAAATCAACGGAACCCACGAGAACTTAATAAATACAATTCAACATTACCTTTTATTCTAAATTGTTCTCAAAATGGTATAAGCAATAAATATATGTAAGTTTTACACTAAGTGAATCGGTTTATAAATTTTAATATGAGAGATGGTGAGTGCTCATGACCACGTGCTACTTCCCAAAGTCCCATGTACCTAAAAACAAAATAAACGTAAGATTTGAGTATTCAAAAATACTTAACAAAGTATATGTATTAATATAAAGAACAATGAAAGCTCATCAACAATCCCATTCAAAGAAAAAAACAGTTATATCGACCACCCATCAAATTCACTTCTCATGCATCCAATGCAGTGCAATGCACAGGTTTGTTTCTGTTAAGCTTAAACCAATATAGTCGAGTGCCACCGTTGGTGCAACACTCTTGCCCCGTCCTATTTCAGGCGGGGACGAATTACTCAACTCCTGTGGAGTGCCTACCAAAGTAGGTATTCCCCCCAACTTTTGCGGGATCCCTACCAGAGGTAGATCCGGACATATGAATGCGATGCAATAATACCACTGTGCAACATGTCTTCTCTGGCATCCAATTATCACATACTTTGTCATTAAGCTATAAGTAACATAATATTCAAACCAAATCAACAAAAAATTTCATCTAACCATACAACAAGGACAATCACTACAGGAAAACGATATTTTAACGTCGGCCAATCACAAAGCAATCAAGTCACTTAGGCATATACTATCAAACAGGCATTATTTTAACATATACTTGCCTCTTTTACCGATGTTGAAAGGATAAGATGGCAATGTTAGCCCTGAGGTAGAACCTACATGTTGCAACATACCATATTCATGATCATATCACAACACCACCAAGCATCGAGTAAGGTCAAACATTAACCATTTAGTCCTAACTCTTTTTAGGTCATATAAGTTTAATCGCTCATTTTTCATATCATACTTCATCTAGGCTACCTGGATTAACTTAGCATCAAACAACATCAAGCCTTAACCAATCATTCCCTAGGTCTTTCTAAAACACATAAGTTCAACTCTTTGATTCCCATATAATTTATCATCTCTATTAGTATTTAGATGAATAATTAGCTAACAATTTTTACTAGTGTAATAGGAATTCCCATTGTAACCAAAACAGGACAGCAACACGAAAAATGATGCACCTCCTAAAGCGTTTATCCAAATTACACGTTCTAGGATTCTATGGAAAGGTAGAAACATAACCTACGATTTTTCCATTGGAACGTATTCAGATTCTTGACATTAATACCTCAAATTTAACTCGCAAGTTGCTGCATATGTAACTCCATCACCTACCTTTGCAATTCAACAATTGGGTTCCTAATTCCCCCAAATCACAACCTAAACATGTTATAAATAAGTGAATCAGATAGTGAAACTATACAATTGTCTTTAACCTGTTGGTTAAACTCAGATAGCCCCTAAGGCAAATGAAACCCATAAGGCAAAACGGCTCAAGAGGAGCCTCCTGCCAGTTGCCCTGGCTCGCGGTCAAACATCTGTGTCTCCCCCTTTGACCCCATCTCGACCTTCCCAAGCTCGAGCTCGGGCTTACAAGGCTTGAGGCATACGCCCCTGTGTGCGCCTGCGTCCTTATACTCAAGCAACAACACGCGGAGACAACCTCGAGTCAACATAGCCCCGATACCAAGGCACGCATGCCACAAACCATTAGCATAAGATACTCTGAAGGGTAAAGTCACCGGTGCCACCTGACACTGAAAAGGTGTAGGTCCACCATCATGAGCTGTTAGCCACTCACTATTAACTGGTGGACTACACAAAGGATCTCGTGGATCAGAGATTATGCGGCTATTGTCCAGCAAAGATCCGTGTGCCCTGATAACCTGGTAGGAGATCTACTGCCCCCAAGCAACCTGCTTATAAATGGCTCCAAGGGCGAGGAAATCGAAGGCCACTCAGCACCATACAAAGAGAACACCATCTGCTCCCAAAACTCAGACCGTTCACAAAGCAACTCCAGTGAAATTAACACACAAGCGCTAGCCTAGGATTAGGTAATTAGAAGAGGGAGTTCTTCCCCTCTTTAGCAAAGGAACACCTGCACAGTGCCTGGAGCACTTATTGTACTGGAGTCCAAACTCTTTGAGCTTGGCCTCCTTCTCTTGTAACCACTCTTAATCTCAGAGGGAAACAAGAACCAGACGCAGGGCTGTTATCCAGTAGTGGAGGCCCAAACCGGGACAAAAATCATCGTGTCCCTTTCCTATAGCTCTGGCTACTGTCCAGCCTTCCCCAAGACGTGATAACATGTACCTAAGGGAGAAGGGCCGTGGTTGGGCCTCACTCCAAGTAAGTAAGCTCGACCAGTTGAGCTCGTCTTCCAGTTCCCGACAAAAAAAAAAAGAGAAAAATTCTTGCACAGAGATCTGCAAGGAACTTCGTACAAGAAATTTAGGGCTCAATTTTTACCTCATGGCTCCCAAACAGTGCATCTAATGGACTCCAATTTTTTATGACTGATATATATGTGAGTCACGCACCTTCTCCAATTTTTTCTAGATGTTTATAAAATTCATACACTGACAGTTGCGCGGAGAAGAGTTTGGACAAATTTGCATCTAGTGAGAAAACTTGATCTTTAGACTATCCAAGGTTGCAAGAAAGATCTCAAACCATATGTGAAACCTCGAGAAATCATTGAACCAACAACAAGAAGGAGGTGAAGCAAACAAATTTGATGCAAAGAACAACAAAGAAACAAGATCAAACATAAGAACTAAACAAGAATTTGGATGAATATTTGATGGATTCTATTGCTTTGGTTTGGGGGCATTATAAAGCCACATCAAGGTGAGCAAAAGCACTCACAACACCACAAACAAACCCAAACCTCATCCCCAACTAGCACAAGTGAAGTGGGAGGCACCTCTCTCCTCCTTATAAATGCTAGAAGCTCTAGGGTATCGCAGTATCTCACGAGAAATTGCCGATACTCTCAAATAACTCCTAGATGGCTAAGATTTGTTTAAGCACATCCCCAACAAATGGGAACTTCTCCATATATCCGATACATGTGGCTACGCATGTGGCCACACCAGGTCCAAGCACTTTGGACGCAGCCCGTTTGACTTAACCGCTGAGTTTCTGACGCCCATAGCCACCTGCCTTGCATCCTTGTGCTGGTTGAAGTTCGTCATCCACATCATCATCACTATATTTGTGATCTCCAAGTCCATGTCTGACCATTTCACACAACTTCCTTGTTGTTCTGAACCCCCGAGCCACCAGTTCGCGTCCGGATATGTTGCCGACCACAATCCACCTAGACCTGTATCACGAAGATTAGTCCATCCAAAACAACTTACCTTCATCACCTGCATGATTAGTCCGTAATCGTCCAAAAACAAGTCCCATGCCCCAATCCCAAAGAGACTGCATAAAAAGTAGTGCAAACCATAATCCAAGCTAAAATAGCGCCACTTGACTCCAACCAAACAAGGACCGGACCCAGCCCGACAAACATCAGACCCGGTCCAATGAATCTAAAAAGGCACAAAACCACGGGAACAAGTCCCTAGGTGACTTCAACGGACCCGGTCTGGCAGCCATCGAACCTAGTCCGATGGACTTCTGACAGCACACCTGAAAGCACATTTCTGGATCTCTCATTTTCTCACCCGATAGCAATGAGCAAATGGTCACAGTGCCACTTGGGCGAAGCAGTGTGGGATTGAATGGCAGTTTTTCCCTGCCTCCAAATCCCACCTATCAGCGGATTTTGTCCTCCGGCCAAATCCTATCATGCCATCTAGTTATAAAAGGAATCACGCCAGATGACACGACTACATTTTCCTTCCACGCACCACTAGTCATTGTTGGTAAAGCCCATTTGACGGTGTGGCAAAAAATTGAATTCGTGCCGGATGAAAGGGTAGGATATAGACCCTGCCCGATGGATGGTTGAAAAGAGTATATTTATTTAAATTTATTAAAATGGATATTTATTTCTTTATTTTGAAAAATAAAAATATAAAATGTTAAAAAAATTCACATCGCTTCTATATGTATAACCAATCATACCCTCCACTACACCACCTATTTGTGAGGTGGTACTATCTTTCTAGACAGAATGCTTCGCTAGTGCTCTATACGTCTACCATTTGGTCGGCCCATTCCCCACCGAATGGACCCATTAAGGAATGAAATAGTAGTATAGATGATGTTGGCGTCCTAGCAGTGCTAGACAGCTAGATTGTTAGGCTGTCTCCAACACTTGCTGCTGCTATACCACCTCGAACCCATAAAATAGCTGGCCACAGTTACTGTTTCGTCTCCAACACCGCTTTGTATGTGGTCCTCTATCCTTTGGTGAGGAGAGAGTCCGCATATGTGGGGAACCTTTCTCCTCCCCGTATCCATCCCGGAATGGCCAGGGTGTTGCACGCTTGCGCGAAAGCAGTGGAGGTGCGACGCACATGAGGAGGTTGGGCTGCAAAGAAAGGGGCGGCGGAAGGACGGCGACTAGCGGTGGCAACTGCGGGAGAGAGGGAGGGAGGGAGGGAGGGAAGGAAAGGCCGACGACGCCTACCGGTGGCAAGTTGGCGGAAGGGCAGCGACCAGCAGCGTCGATGATTGGCGGGAGAGGGACTGAAAGAGAAAGAGAGAGGGGAAGAGAGGGAGAGGAAAGGATGTGGCAATGACGCCTATGGAAGGCGAGGACTGGCGGAAGGGTGGAGCTTCGCGGCAGTAGGGGAGAGCAGAGAGGGAGCGGGGAGAGGGAGCCGAGGGAATGGGGAGAGACAAGGTGGGGGAAATAATGAGGTGGAGGGAGGGAAGATTAAAATAATGGAGAATAAGCAATATTTAGGGGGATGCTGTTGGACATGAGAGAGATATACGGAAGAAATCGTTTTGGGGATTCTGTATAGTACATCTATACGGGATGATATTTAATTAGGGTGTGTGCATGCATATGTGCCTACGGATCATTTTACTTCTTAAAAGACCATTTGAATAGCTGATGCACTATAGTCAGCTATGTATATTTATTGTCAAAAAACAATATATTTTGTTTCTCTCCCTTTTTCACTTCTTTGTCACTGAGACCAATCGGATGGCGCGCCACGGACGCATTTACTGTGCTAGTATTTGTTACTTTGTGCAATGGTGTAGGAAACCTAGGCCGAGAGGGGGGGGGGTGAATCGGACGCCTAATTCAAATTTTAACCTTTGTTTGCGTGATTGATTAGGCCGGTTTTTACTCAAACTACCGATGAAACCCTATGAGCTAGATGTGAAAAACGATGGCACAATTAATCAACAGAGGAAAGGTGTCGACGGGTGCTTAACTGGGGGGTATCGTCGGCAATGAATTTAAATGGGGTTATGCGCTGGATCCAAACTCGATGGTAGTACAAGACAGGGGGTCTTTTTTATACAGGTTCATGCCCTCATCGGTAGAGGTAATACCCTAGTCCTGTGCTCTGGGATTATATATGGGGTATATGTGTACAAGATGATCGGGAGATCTCTCATATGTTATGTTCTCGGTCTCAAGTTGTGTTATGAGACAAGGGTATTGGATCGGTTTCTGAACTATGGCCCCCAACCCCCTTTTATATAGTTTAGGGGGTGGGGTTACAAGGAGGAGTCCTAGTCAGTTACGAGGTAGGATTCCTATCTCTATCCTCTAACCAAATATGTAGTTATTCAGGATTACAATTGTATCTTCCTATTAGTGACAGGCTTCTATCTTTATGTCTTTGCTTGCTGGGTAAGCCTTCTAGAGTCCGAGTGGTACCCGTCCTCATCCACCCAACTTGGTCCATCCCCTGTCAGGTGGTCTTTTAGACCCTCCGTATGGATACCCGGGGTCTATGTTATCCACAAAAGGTGGCCCGATGGCTCACACAAGCAATGCACAATATGAAGTACTAGAGGATGCAAGAGACGAGGAGACGCAAACCGAGTTGTTTATCGAAGTTCAGTGCTCAACACATGAACACCTACATCTCCATTGAGGAAACTTCTCACACAGAGAAGTCGAGACCTTTTCGTCCCTAGCCCTCAATCTACTCGGTGATAGCTCTTCACCAACACATGGTAGGCGAGCTCCAAACCTTTACACGTATACGAGTTCTTCCACACATGGAAGCTCCTCGTACCCACGGCGCCGACACACGGCGCCGACCCCCGACACACGGAGGGTTTTGTATACGACCTCAAACGGATGAAGGCGACGCACTTCCAACACACGGAAGTAACCCCTGACACACGGAGGGTTTGAGTCAATGTAGTCGTTCGGTTGATGAAGCCCGTGGTGTGGCGACGACCTCCCCGGCGGTGAAGTCCCAAGAGCGCAAGACCGGAGAAAGTCCCAAGAGCGCTACCCCTTCTCTCCCACCATGGAGCTAGGCCAAGACCTTCATGGGAGAAGGGCAAGACTTGTGGATGGATGAGAGGAGTAGGGGGCACCTTCTTCTTCCTCTTCCTCTCTCCTTCTCCCTCTCTCCCCCTTAATCTCTCAAGAACATGGAACCCAAGATAGAGGTGGGAACTATGGGAGGAGCTCTCAAGGGTGGCTAGGGCAAGAGGTGGCTGCTAAATGAGGCTCACTCTCTTTCCCGTGCTATTGAATTTCCCATGATGTAGGCTAATCCGTCGGACCCAGTCCGATGAAGTGTTTCATTTGGGGGGTGGCCTGGTCGGACCCAATCCGACAAAAGGGTTGCATTAAGTGACTTAGTCGCTAGGTCGATGGCTTGGTCGGACCTAGTCCGATAGAAGGGTTGCATTTTGGGGACTTAGTCGCTGACACGCTCATCCGTCGGACCCAGTCCGACGAGGCTAGTTTTTGCAGCCCACATCGTTTTGGCTATCCCTTTCTCCCTTGATGTCTCGCCTAGCGTTTTGTGTCATGTTTATCGACTTGTGAACTCGGCGGGAACATTTGGACACTTAGGCGGGAAGTTTTGCGACCACAGTAAATATCTGAATTTGAGACTTAGCAGTCACGAAACTTCGAACAGCTAACTACCCTCTGTAGTCCCTTGGACCTATCCTGAACTCTCTCGAAGACGAATGAGGATAAGAGACCGGAGCTATGCTCTGTGAGACCCAGCAGCCAGAGATATGACGATCGAAAGGCATGTTGACCCTAGGCTACACACACGCAAGAAATCAAAAGAACTAGGAAACAAATATCCTTAATCTTAGCGTGATCCAGCTCTACAGCCCAGTTGCCATCAATTACCAAAATCATTCAGGCCATGGGAGGCTTGATTTTACAAATGGTCCAAGCACGTGCAACGCTGCCTGTATAAAGAGGGGGTTTGGTTTCACTAACATTTATGTTACTTTGACTAACATTTTTATTACATGTTTGAATCTTATGGAGTATAATTTACATATGGCTCTATGTACCCGGTAACTGATTTCTACCCATCAATATAATATCTATACCCATTTTCGATTCAATCGTAAATACCCATAGCCGTAACCGTATCCGACCCAATTCTAAACTATCTGTATTCAACCAGATACTCGAAAAAATAAATTAGGCTAGAATAAGATATGACCAGCTACCCGACCATACCCGACCCGTTTTGAACCCCATCTCCGGTCCTGTAGTTGTTGAACCAGTAGTGACTAGTGATGCAACCATTACTTACGAACTCTCATCCGATCGGTAGTAATGGGTCGATGGTAAAGCCTAGTTTTTTAATAGAGTCAGGACGACCGGCCCAGTGGGGTGAAGGCAGGGCCGGCCCTGGGGGGGGCAAGGGGGCGGCCGCCCTGGGCCCCCGAAGTAACGGGGCCCCCAGCCAGGTATGCAATGCAAGGTATGTATAATGTATTGCTGCACCGCCTGCGTGGCCTTTGGCCTTTGGGCTTTGGCTGAGCCAGTGAGCCGCCTGCGTGGGATCGAGTCCAGAGCGGAGGAGAAACGAAACCGATGCCCACGATTCAGGCCCTCTTTGATAGCTTGTTTAGTTTTAGTTTAGTTTTTGTTGGGAAAATTTGACCACCTTTGAAAGTGGTATGAAAAGTCTAAATAAATTATTAAAAAAATATTTTTGAGATCTTTGAGAAAAACCCTACAAAGTTATAAAAAAAATATTTTCAAAAAATAAAGTGAATGGTGTATATGAAAATAACAAATGTTACAATCCCAACAAAAACTAAACTAAAACAAGCTATCAAAGAGGGCCTCAATCACGCCGCGCCTGTGGTCCTGCAAGCCACGCCGCCCACGCAATCAGCCAATCACGTTTCTCGTCCTCGACTCCTCGGTCCTCCACGCAGCGCCGCGCGGCCAGCGCCCCTGCCCCTCGACTCGACGGACGCCGGCACGCCGCCTCGGAGATCGCCGACACCGACGCCGCCCCTGTGTATCAATGTATGTGTGCCCTGCCTCTGCCTGCGTCCAATTGTCCAAATGGTCCAATCCATTTTATGATTTATCCATCCATGATCCATGATCCATGATCTATTCATCTCATATGTAGTATATGTGTTATGCGTATAAGCGTATTCTTTTTTTATTTTCAATTTATTTTCATGGAATGAATGAACGGTACAGGTTCTTTTTAAGATAATACCAAGTGCCAAGTAAGTGTTTATGAATACAATTTACATTTGTCATTTCATAAACTTTAAAGTGTTTTATACAAGTAATTTTTGTGTGTCGAATATTAATTTCTTTAATGATGTGTGTTTAAAAGACTATATATACATACATATATACATAGACATATATATCCATATATATGAGGAGATGGATGGGGCCTTCGTATAAGTTTTCGCCACGGGCCCCCAAAACGCCGGGAGCGGCCCTGGGTGAAGGGCACTGGTAGTGGTTGTACCAGGATGCTAGGCGATCGCACAAAAGTTTTCCCCGCGACTGTTCGTTACTGGGGACTGTTATGTAAGTTTTGTTTAGAGTTAAATCCCTTTAGGACAAATCATCAAAGGCTTGTGAACTTTGAGCAAATTGGCAAAGACCAGTGAACTTCAGGGCAAATTGGCAATTCTCCCGAATAATAGCCTGCTTGTTATCCATTTTCCATGTCCGAGTGACAAAAGAATGACAAAAGGGTAGGCTCTACTGTTCAGGACAGTTGTGGCGCCAAGCACACGTGGGACTGGCAGTTGGTGCGGACAGTTGTGGCGCCAAGCACACGTGGGACTGGCCGTTGGTGTTGTTGGATGATGGATTCGAGCCAACCTCGAATGAGTGAGTTTAGGCTAGGCACGAGTTCAAGTTTAAAGGAAGGTTTGTCTTTGGGATATAGAAATGTTTGATACACACCGGTAGGGAAACAGGCCTAGTCCTGGTTCTACTATATATGATGGATCAACTGAGACAAGCCTTCTCCATGGTGTAGAAAATATATAAAAATTATGACGAACCCATGACTCAAACATGGAACCTCTTGCTACCACGGGACAATCCACTCCTTCTAACCAACCCACCCAACCACGCGCATTTAATAGATTAGGATATGCATTTCTTTTAAAGTATGCTGTATCGAGGATTTAGTACTGGTTCGTAACACGAACCGAAACTAAAGGCCTACCTTTAGTCCGGGCTCGTAACACGAACCGGGACTAATGTATGCCCGTGCCAGCTGGCCTTTACTCGTCTGCCAAAGGGCAAATCAGTCCGGATTCATATCACAAACCAAGACTGATGTGAGCAACGAACAGGGACCAAAGCTTTGGACCCACGAACAGGGACTAATGCCATCATCAGTCCCGGCTCATGTTTAATCGGGACTAATATGCCGGTATGGAAGGTTGTTTCTCTAGTAGTGACACCTCGAGATCAGCTCTGTTGAGTTGGGGAAACGCGGTAGAGATAGTGGTGGTTGACATAGGGAGCAGGGGAATACAACACGGGCAAGGAAGTCTTAGTTACGAAATATCAAGCTGAGACGGTTGCTGCCATCTATGGCAACGATGAAATCTTCTATAAGGGTCATATCCTCAATAGGCAACTTATGGGCTCACACTGGTTCCGGCAAAGCACTGACGATGGTAGAGGTGGAGGAAAAGTGACATGAAAGGGCTAGGAAGTGCATAGGTTAGCATGTGGGAGTCGAGAGTGGAGAAGTCAATAGGAGAGGGGGTTGGGAGCGACAAGTCATATGTCCCATAGGACGAGTGGCGGAGCGAATTAGGAACTAGAGCATGGGTAATAACCACTGGAATTGTCTAGCGGATAGGCCTAACATGGGTTGTGGGGTGTGGACAAGTTGCCCTACTCGCGCTTGATAGCCTCGACTCAAGCTCTACTTATTTTCCTTTTTTTTCTTGATCCGAGCATGATTCCATCCCCAATAGCTAGTAGGTTTCAGGTTTTTTTTTTTTTGTCTATCCCTATTCTTGAGGAGTTTCTAGATTGCAAAAAAAAATCCTCTCCGATAAAAAAAAACAAATGTTCAGATAATCAAAATCATTTTTTTCTACTTTCAACCATTAATATACTTTTGAAATATTTAAATACGTGTTTAACCACCTTCATCCTCTATATTTGATGCTAGACTGAAAACCATAAAATCATGGCATGTTCAACCCAGAAGGCCAGAACTGATCGAAGACAATAGGATGATATTATTGCTTGTTCCAATCCTTTGAGCAATAATTTAGCCTAATCCATGATATGGCGTGGTACTGTGTGGATGCGTGCATGATTAGCCTGTTTGTTAATCATCAAGCATGGTAACATGTTGCGCAATCAGTGGCAGTACCACCTCTTCTCCCACGGGGCCCACGTGTCGTAGGCATCCTATGCACACCCATCGTGTACATTGGTTGGAACAATGATCATTAGCGAAGGAACAGCTAGCCTTTTGTCCCTAAAATACATGTTGTTTCAAAAGTTTATTTAATATATTAACTATCAGTATCTAGATTCTAAAAGTAGAATAATAGACATATGATAGATTGATTATGTGAAAAACACGAATATATATAAACATTATAACCTCCATTTCTCAACAAACTGAATTATAGAAACAAAATATTGGAAGATAAGAATAGGAAGCTTGACAGGAAATACACATGCAGGGAGGCAAGCGCACGGACTAGGGTGCAAGCGGATGAGATGCAATGACACGAATGGGATTCATATTTTTTTTATCGGATATGGATATAAATACGAATAGTGTTGAATGCGAGTTATATAAAATCGATATTACCGAATAAATAATAGGATGAAACTCGAATAGCATGTCAACATGCATATATACTTAAAAGATCATCAGTAAACTGGGGGATTGTCCGGTGTAGAATATCACAGCATGCCTGTGAGTTCTATATTTTTCTGAATTATCTAAAAGATATCATCTGTGGATACGAATGCAAATACAGGTGTTAATTGGATACCCATAAAACTATTCAAATCACTATTCAAATGATTCGGTCCATGAGAAACTATATGTTCCAATTAAAATTTATTAAAACATTTAAAAAATTGAAAATGAGCATGCTCGTTATCAAATAGCTTATAAGATTAAATGATTTTAAAAATTATCGAATTATTATTTATTCTAAAATTAATTTAAGGTGTTTTTTCCACTTTAGCTCTAAAGGTAATTTTTTTTTCCAGTTTTCTCTTTTTTCTGCTTTCTCTTCTCTCTTATTGGTGGACCAAGTTGAGAGAGCCTCCCTTGGAAATTTCCTTCTCTTTCATTTGGTACCTTCATCTTTTGTGCACGAAGTTGAGAGAGCCTCATCCTCTCCCATGCCTTGAAAAATCTCTTAAATTCCTCCGGTCCTTGAAAACAATCCCAAGATATGGAATGAATCGACTCCGTGCCAATTTCTTTGAATCTCCACTCCCTATTTACTCAGGTAAGCGGTCTTTTCCAAATTCCATCGAGGACAACCATGATCTATTCTCCCGTGACCCGTTTTCGCCATCGTTGCCAGAATAACCTCGCCGGAACCGCCATAATAAGACATTGTAACCGTCATCTTCTCCCTCATTCACATTGTTGTGCAGCCATGGCCTTCTTTTCCTAGCACCATTGTCTCCCTCACCTTTTCCTTGCCTCGCCAATATTTCTTGATTCCATTGTCGTCCTAATTCTATCGCCCACAAGCCGTGCCATCATAAGACACAGCGAGTTGCCGCCCCGAGTGGCGGTATCATAGCTACCGGCCACCTCCTATTTCCTGAACTGCCACCGCCTCCATTGCTCTGGGTCACAAATGAGTGGTGCTCACCAACCAGTATTGAGAGCCCTACCCCTCTCTTTTTTCTAACGGGTCGCGCGTCGGCTCCCACCCTTCTAGCTAGGTCATATGGCCAGCTCTTTATCTCTCGTCACTCCAGTGGGCGCAAGTCAACCAAGCAGTGTCAGTCGCCTCTCCTCCTTGATTGGGCCAAGCACCAGCCACCCAGCCTATGTGCCAAGCCAGGTTACGCCAAAACCAATGCGCACGGAACATGTCAGCCTTGATTTCATCCGAAATGGTGGATCGTAGCACTGTGAATCCTCCAACGAAGCTCACGGCTGCCTCGCGCCGACGAGAAGTAGACGATGACCACGGGTGTCGTTGACAGGTGGGCCCTCGGCATATCCTAGAGCGCGTGTGCCCACGCCCATGGTTGGGCCGGCCCATTACTGTGCTGGCCGGATTTTCCCCGATTTATTGATTTTTAAAATTTCAAAAAAGCAAATAGATTTATGATAAATAGTATTTGAGCTCCAAAAAATCCAGGAAAATTTAGAGAAATACTATAAATACTTCTGGACTTTATAAAAAATGTTAGCTATGCACATGCTTTACGAAATAGCACCGGAACACATTATTCTAGCCTATTCTAGGATTTTCTTTATATTAGGTAATGACAGAAATGAAATATAATTATTAAAATTGGTACTAGACCTGGAAATTCCTAGAAAATAAGAATTCACATTTTAACCTCTTTGAAACATAAAAAAAATACAAAATGTACATATAGGCTAATAGTTTTACTTATATTAATAAATAAAGTCTAACTCTCACTAGCGCGAGGCAGCCGTGAGCTCTACCGAAGGATCTTCGGTGCTACGGTCCACTATTTCGGGTGAAATCAAACCAAAATCTAGATTGACAAAACCTTTGTCACGACACCTCTGGCAAGAAAACATCATGTCTCAATGATAAAGCGTGCATCCTTTGCAAAGTACATAACAATCGTAATAGTCAAGCCCACAGCGAAGCGCGATTGACAGATGTCTAAATCACAATGGTAGTTTTTCAAACTATTTTGCGTTACAATTGTGTTTTAAAGAGATAACTATATCTCGGTTTATCTAGAGAGATTTAAGGGCAGATCGGCTAAAAGAAGGAAGAGTTTAAGTTGGTTTTGAGGCATGGACAACATGATAAAATCAGCTTAAAGAAGGAAAGGACAAGGATTCAAATCGGATTGAGATTATAGATAGAACATGTTTATGTAAGAGTTTGAATCAAATAATTTACACGGAAAAACATGTTTTATCCCGTATAAATAGTAATCAATCAATACAATTTTACTTTCCAGCAATATCGTCTACTTTCATCGCATTAGGTCTAGTATGGAGTAGTTTTCGCCGTATTCTAGATTTCAATCAACTGTTGTGCATCGCCTTGTTGATTGTGTTCAGGTACAGCCCCAAGTAATTAATGCTATCTCGATTACGTTCGAATTCCTTGCCTAGTTTTACTTTCTATGGGCTAATCACTTTACATCTAGCTGTTAGATCGTTTATCCTTTGTTGTACCTATTAGTCAATTTTATGGGCTAATTTGTAGTCTGTTTACCTTTTTCTACCACTCTGTTGATTTTATCAGCTTATTAGTAGATCAATAACCTATTCATTTTTTACCTTGTTGATCCTATTGACTTAACAACAGGCTGATCATTTTAAATTTATGGGCTTAGATTGCATCTAAGCCGATAGTTTCTTTATCTATCACTTCTTTGGGTCCGCTGCATCTGTGTTTCAGGATTAACTTTCAATAGATCCAATCGGTTAGTTAACTGTGTTTTTTCTTGCTGATTGAATCGTCAAATCAGCTGGCACATTAGAACCCAAATTTGGTGCTGATGAGGGCTCTGGACCCGGCTCCATGGTGTGTTTATCCGATACACTTTTAGATGCAAACAGAACCGAGAGTAAAATGAGGTTTTGTTGTAAACCATAGTGGATAGCTCTAGTTTTGTGTTAAACTTGTTGGAAGCTAGCATAAAATGATTCAAAGACTTTGTTTAAATCTTTTATCGAACTCTTTCATATATAATTAATTCTTGCAAAACTACCATTTTGGCAAATGAACATAACCTATCCTTGCCTAGCCCCATGTTGTCAATTTGGCTTGTTGAGTATGTTTTGCATACTCACACTCCTATTTACTCGTGGGGCTACTCCTGCTCGTTCAAAAGAGCAGGACAGGAGCCACAAAGCTTTGATATAGAATACGAGTACCCGGACAATGAGATTGTTTATGGAGTACAAGACAAGGACTACTCTAATGTTTAAGAGTGTGTATGAAGACCCAATCAACTCCATAGGCAACTGCAGGTACATGTTCTTCAGCGTTAGAGAAGTCCTCACATTGAACTCCATCAGCAATCTCATCGTCCGACTACTCATCGCCTTCTGTACCAATGTTCTACAGCTCCTTTCCTGCTCGTCGGATTGAGTAGTCCCATAATAAAACACTAGGGTAAGTATATTTAACATACTTGCAAGTCAATTGATAGTACGCACACGATGGCTTACCAAGGGAAGGTTAGGTTCATTTGTGGAATGCTAATTCTTCACGCTTTAACTAATGTATTTTAAAGCATTTATTAAAACATTGAAAATAAGTTATTTGAATCATTATCTCTAATTTCGATTGACCACCAGTTTACACAAAACTGAATCGCTCCTATAAGTTTTACCATAAAAACCCAATTTTACTCTCGGTTCACCATTATGAGTCTTAGCAAAGCAAAATATACGACACCAGTCGTTGTTTTCTCTTTAAAATAAAATTGCTGAGAATAATATGGATGCATATGCTCTCGAGATTGTACAGAATAGTATATTACTTTTTTATAATCATTTATAATCATTTTTCAAAATACTTGAGTTTGCAAAATTATAGAGTGAAATAAAGGCATTTCTTCATTGTAAGGAAAAAACATAAAAAAAGGGCTAGATTAAGCTAACAAAAGATGCTAGAAATTCGCTTGGCCACAATCGGGCGAAAAATGAATTTTTGTGACCTAGATAAGATTGATAAAGATCTGTAAAAAACAGAACTAACTAGCACTGCTAGTCACTCAAAAAAATAAAATAAAACTAGCACTGCTAGTTGTGCTGGCTTGACCCATATGGGCCATGCATGACCTGCGGCTTCTTCTTCACCAGGTAAGAAAAATAGTGTGCGAGATAACGAGGGATGAGACCTGGCAGCGAGGACACGGCGTGAACTGCAGCAAGGACACGGCGTGACTCGGTGATCAGCAGTTCGTAGCGACGGTGCCGGTGGACGGCGGGCGGACGGCGATGATGGCGGCGGCCAACAGAGACGATGTGCAATGAGGCAGATCGCCGGCGGCATGATGATGCCAGTGGTGGAATCCAAAAGCATGGCAAGATCATGAAGGACAGCAAGGGATTTTTTTTCATGTATGCCATTATGATGTGTGTGGTTATCACAATAGCTATTATAAAATCAATATTATTAAATATGCCATTCTTTTTGGCGGTGTATTTCACTGATGTCATTGCGGAGGATTTCTTGCATATACGAGTCATAAATACGATAGAAAATAAGCACTGACTAGCGGAACCCGCATGTCATCATCCGAGGGCTTCTTCTTCCTTCTTCCATTGTCCTCTATTTCTCTATCCTCTAGTCTAATCCATCGGGGAGCCACTCAGCCACCATGGCAGCCTTCGCGGCGAGCTCCGACAATGGGAGACACGATGGTGAGGACGACACTCTGGCAAGGTGGAGAGCAGCGACATAGTCGAAGGAGGAAGGCGGTGACCTGTTGCTTGTTGGTGAAGATGGTGGAGAAGGGCGTCGTCGCCTCGGTTGATGGAGAAGGGGGCCTCCGCCATGTGCCTCAGGGAAGAGGAGGTCGCTGCCGCCGTGAGCTTCGGCGTGAGGGGGTGCTTCGCCACGGGCGCCACGCGGAGGAGGAGAGGAGAGAGGGCGTCGTCGCCGCCGTGCGACTCGGGGGAGAGGTCGCCGCCACCGCCGTGTGCCT
The DNA here is from genome assembly GCA_036346415.1 of Raddia guianensis. NCBI lineage: Eukaryota > Viridiplantae > Streptophyta > Magnoliopsida > Poales > Poaceae > Raddia > Raddia guianensis. Next base: position 47,981,619 of record CM070536.1, on the reverse strand, counting down.
CGGGGAAGAGGAGGCCGCCACCGCCACCGCGGGTGCCGCGCGGAGGAGGAGGCGGTGTGGCGCCGTCGCCTCGGGGAAGAGGAGGCCATCGCCGCCATGCACCTTGGCGTGAGGGGGCACTGCCACGGGCGCCGCACGGAGGAGGAGGCGACACCGCCGTCGTTGTCGGTGAAAGAGAGGGGGCGCCGTCACCCTCGGGGAAGAGGAGTCCGCAGCTTGTCAGATCAACTAGGGTGTACATGGAAGAGCTGACATGTGGGTCCCATCTTGTCAGACCGTATTTTGGTATTTTCTATCGTATTCTGAGCTGGTATGTCTCATAGCGTGTCCATAATGGCAGCCATGATACTAAACAAAACTTTATAGTGGCATCTTTAATAATACCAATTTTATAATGGCTAGTGTGATATCCAATACTTCGTAATGAAACGCTTGAAAAAAATCCAACAGCAATATATCAGAAGTACGCGGCAAGGGCCCGGACAGGACAGCTATGACCAAAATCAGCCTTAAGATTTCCTTTTCCTACACCTAAGAATGCTCAAGGATCAAGGATGAGAGAGAGCGGTGGGTTACCAAGAGGCGGTGATCTCGTGCCGGCAATGGCGAAAACAGATAACGGGGGTGAAGAGGAAGAACGTTAATGAAGATGAAATGCAACGGAGCATACCTGAGACCAAATCGAAGAGAGACAGCAAGGGAATTAATAGATTGACGGAGTAATTAACAAGTAATCGGCTGGAGTGTTGATATGGGACGATGATAGGATTGAGGACGTGGTTGGGTGCCTTTTTAGCGTTATCAAGGTATAAGGAAACTGCACAAATAACAGGGATTTCATTGCAATCAATTGATGATGAAATCAGGGGGGATTTTCAATAGGAAGGAGGAGGAAGCTTCCTCCCTAGTCTCCCTTATAGATGGCCAAATGGTCGGGCCTAATGGACCAGCACGAAAGCACGATTTTTTGGCCTAGCCCAAGCCTGACACGGCACGGTCAATGTCGTGCCCGTGCCCGTGCTGGCCCAGTCTGCTACCGCGTGCCATGTCTGGGCTGAGGCATGAGCCCGTGGGTCGGCACGGGCACAACCCGCTTAAGCTAGCGGCAGGCATGGTCAGGCCCACACCCCAAGGAAACCTAGCCCCCCCCCCACACACACACATATATATATATATATATATATATATATATATATATATATATATATATATATATATATATATATATATATAGGCTCTCGCTCATTTCTCCCCCCTTCCACCATTCCCACCGTGGCTCTCGCTTCGCCTTCCCCTCTCCGCGTCTCCACTCTCCACGACGCCGCCGCCCCACTGCGCCTCCTCGACTTACCGTCGTCGGTGCCACCAAGACGGCAAGGCGACGCCGCCGCATCGCGCCTCCTTGACTCATCGTCTCCTCTCCTCTCCTATGTGGCTCTCTTCTTCTAGATCTGGTCCTCTCCTTCTGGATCCATGCGTCCCGAAGTGTAGAACTGTAGATCTAGTTTCGCTCGCCGTCGGTGTCGCTGTAACGGTGGATCTAGGCTCTGGCTTCGTAGGTTTGTCTGGTAATTCGATCTGTTCTTTGATTCTTTCGCTCTATTCTTTGTTTTTGATTTGCTTCCCCTGATTCCCTCTGTTCTTTTGCTTGATTTGTTGCCGTAGATGTGTGGCCGTTGAGTTACCGGAGCCGCCGGGCCCCATGCCGACGAGGTGACGATGGAGGAGGAGCTCGATCCGACCACCATCGACCATGATTTGAGGTTGTAAGGCGATGCCAGAGATGACTTGGGCCATGAGGACTTGTTCGGGAGCAACGTAGCGGAGCCAATCAACCTGGCTCAAGCTGGCGCTGATGGTGACCCATCGGCCGCCACTGTTGTCGCCGACTCCGCAAGTCCGTCGCCGGTGGCAAGCACCGCCGCCGCCGGTAAGAAGAGGACCTGAACCAGATCCTCTACCTAGATTGTTAGGAGATATGGATTGTGTAGCTCTTGAGTCATTTTGAGGTGTTTGGAGTCTTGGGCCAATGGGCCGGCACGGCATGGCGGGCTGGCCGGGCTAAACGGGCTGGCACGACACTATTTTCTCTTCAACGTGTCGTGCTTGGGCTGAGACCTGAGCCCGTGGGCTAGCTCGGCACAGCACGAATGCTTAACCGTGCAGTGTCGTGCCTCCCTTTTTCGTGTGGTGCTTCAGTGGGCTCGGGCCGTGTCGGGTCGTGCCGCCCATTTGGCCATCTATAGTCGCCCTGTGCAAGAAACGAGAGAGGAGGGAGGAGAGGATCAGGAAGGAAGGAAAAGAGGTGGGGTCCAGATGAGAGAGAAAGAAAGAAGAGAACAACTATAATCAAATACGTTGATATCCAAATTAATTGAAAGAATTATTTTGTACTTTTATTTTATAAAATATCAAATTATCAAGTAAAACAATATTGCTTTTCAAAACAATATTAAATTAGACATTTTGTATTAATCTTTGAAGTAACAAAATCATTTTTAAAGTTAAATTATTAAAAAAATTGTGTAAACATGCAATATCATGATGCACATGATTTTAGCATTTAGAAAATAAGGATGTTACAATCATGGTTAATTTGTTAAACAACAGGACTGAAAGTATCACCAAAATTAATAAAACCACCGAGACGCTAATAAGGCTACTACCAATACTGTGATTCATCTGAAAGAAACTTGTACTTGAAGACCCCTTTTCCCAAGGGACGTGGAAGAAGATTCCCCACCATCTTCAATAAAATCTTTTTGAATAAATTCGTGAAGAGAATGTAGAGAGTTTTTAAAAAGGGAATACACGAAGAAATTTCTTCTGAAGAGAACCGGTGTGAAAATTTGTTAAAACATCTCAAGGGACCAGAATCTCTTTGCGAATAAAAAATGTCTTCGAAAAGATATGTTGAAGATGGTCGAAGCACCAGGACAGCATGCGCGGGTTTGGCTAGGGAGCATGTGGAGTCGAGCACCACAGGAACGGCTAGGGAGCAATCCTAAGTCAAGTGTGATGAGCGCGACGGAGGAGCAAGTCGAGCCTGGCGCCATTGGGCCAATTGCATGGACGGGCAAGCCAGACTCAAGGGTGCAGGGCACAACTGAATGGAGGACCGATCAAGGAGTCCAGCCGACCGAGTTGAGCCGAGAGCTTGCTCGAGGGAGCCAGTCATGACATTTAGACCTACATCCAAAGACAGAGGGATGCATAATGGGCGAAATGGGAGGGGTTGACAAAAATTAAATTGAAGAGAGACTGGCAAATAGAAAATATGAGCCATTGAAAGAGGTGTGATGAGAAGTGATGATCCTGTTGGAAGAGAGATCAAGAAAACAATAACATTTGTGGTCAAAGGGATAGCTACAAAAACCGCGCAAAATTGAATAAAGAGAAGTTTATTGGGTGCCCTAGATGAGTTGTAGGGATAGCAGACGCGTATGAAGACACTAGGGAGAGTATAGGAGGGAGGTTTTCCATAGAGGCCACGGTGGGAGTAAGAAATCCAAGAGTTTTAGTAGGATGAAGGTTAAGAAGGTATGTGACAAAGTAAAGTGATTTTTCCTAATAAGAAGATAAGAAGTTCGTCTAAAACATGATAATATGCACAACTTTGTTGATGGTGTGGGTAATTTGACTTTGTTATTTTGTAGGGAAGTATTGTTCCCTTTTATTACAATGGATAGCAAAGGTGTTTGGGAAGCTAAGAGAAGGCTTGTGACCAAGCTGACCAAGACGACGATGCCATAGGCTAGTAAAGAGGACTACAAGAGTATGGGGTGAGGTGACCATTGCGTAAAGGGTATTGTCGGCGTCTGGGAAACGCGCTCCTGAAGAGCAGCGAGACCACGGACCGGCAGACGAATTTATAGTTGGTGTGAGACCCAACGACCACCCTTCTCAGCAGCCCGGGACGGCGGCCAAGCCTACGGGGAGCTAAGGCCGCGCTATCTTCCCGGACAAGGGCCTGGTGATCCGGGTACAGATCCTTCGTGCAGTGAGAGGAAGAAGAAAAGCAATACAAACCATGAAGACACAAGTGATTTACCCTGGTTCGAGCCCCCACTGCCGGGTAATAGCTCTACTCCAGTCTTGTTGATTATATGGTAGGAAAACAGTACAGAGGTGCCGAGACCGGGCTTGGAAGCACCGATCCCGAGCTTACAACGGTGGCGGCTAAGGACCTAGGCTACGGCTAAGGAAACTTCGGATGCAGGTGTTGCTTGGGTGGCTTGAATCGCTTGAAGCTGCCTGCCTCGACTGGGTCCGAGGCCTTTCTTTTATAGGCGCGGTGGGCCGCCCGGAGCTGATTCGATGGGTCCCGCGCCGGTCTTCGCTTTAGTGGTGATGTTCTTGTCTCGTTCCAGGGCTCTGTCTAGTCCGGAGCCTGCAGGGAGAAGCTGTTCAGGTTAGTACTAGACACGTGTTTGTCTTGGAGTGCCGATACGGGGAGAAAACCTTCTTTAGGGAGAAAGCACTTTTCCTTTATCCCCAATATGGCATTGACTGGACCGGGCCAGCCAGGCGCCGCCCGTTGGAGGCGTCGCGTAGCGTAACAACCACCTGCCGCCTGTCCAGGGGAGCAGACGACAAGGCAGGTTGCCCGCGTGCCCTCCCACGGGCTGCGGGTTCCTGGGAAGACACAGCTCGCTCTGGTCAAGGCCAGAGAAAGTGCGGTGGGATACGACAACAGTCACCACCTGTTCGCGAACAGGCGGACTGTTTGCGGAGCCTTCCTCCAGGCTAAGGATAGCCCGAGAGACGCGCCACTCCCTCGGTAGAAACCCAGGGGCATGTGGTTGACCTGGTCAAGCCCGGGGTAGACCCCAGCTGTCGACGGTTGGAATATTGACCCAAGTCAACTAAGGTTCTTCAAGAGGGAGATAGGAGACACGCCGAACAGAACGAACAACAACGAACATGGAGACAGGGGTTTTTATCCTGGTTCAGGCCTCTCGGGAGAGATAATAGCCCTACGTCCAGCCTTTCTTATATATCGAGGATGAATACAAGAGGTGGCTCGGCGAGACGAACAAGTCTCAGCGAGATTATGGTGTACAAGTGCGACAATGCAATGATCAGGTGTCTACGAAGTGCTAAGATGCGAAAGCTCTTGGCCAGGGTCCCTCTAAAAGCCATAGGGCCCCTATTTATATAGTGCAGAGCAAACCGACCTACCGAGGGAATATCGGGCAGGGCTAACCACGAGATTGTAACGAACTCGACATGCCAAATATATCCCGAGGCAAATAAGGCATTCTCCTAGTCTTGGGGATCATGACGTCTGCTCCAATCCGGGAAACCAACGTCCGGGTCTTCACGTAGCCGTGCAGAACTCTTGTTCGAATCGGACTCAAACACGAAGTTTTGGGCGCCACGTAATCGTACCGACTAGGAGGCTGTTCGGCACGATGCACATGGACCTTAGAGAACCTTCCAGGGAGCTGGGCCCTGGTAGGCTGTTCGATCGGGCCGTCAGGGAGTGGGCCAAGGCAATGGGCCGTGATTTTATCCCCGACAGCTAGCCCCCGAGACTCAAGTGGAAGGACTCACTAGAGTGGGGTCTTTCTCTTGAGACTCAAAGTCAAGAAGAGGGAAATTATGCTGCTACATGGATGAACAACAAATAACTGAACAGGTTATGGTTCTACCGAACAGAACTTGTCCGGAATTGAACAAACCCAATCAGTGCCGAGCAACTCTGTTGCGTCGAACAGGAAAACACATCCATCCAAGCAGAGCACCCAGCCCTCAGCGCGGACGCTAGAAAAAGTAGCCGTTGGCAAATCTCAACGGTAATTTGCGCTGCGCAGTGAAAACAGACGACCGTTTTTACTTAGCCGTTGCGGTAAACACTAGCCGTTTAGTGGCAAAAAACCGTTGCAAGGCTGCTCATTTGGGCCTATAAAAGCACCCAAGCCGCCCGCGGCTAGCCACTTCTGCTCTCACGCCTTTTCTTCCCAAGCCCTAATTCCAACCGCGCTCAGCATCAAAGAGCCAAACTCCACCCTCAATCCTGTTCGTCCAGCCCTGGGAACTGCTATGGCCAAGTTCGCAGGCACTAGCATGACCGAGGAGGACTTGAAGGTCTGGGAGGAGGAGGGCCACATCGACGCCGCACGGTGAGGCCGCCGGGAGGAGGAAATTCGAGCCGCTCGAGGCGAGTTCATCGGCTTGAGCATTCGCCTTTGTTGGGTTGAGGTCTCCCGAGAGCGACTTCGTGGAGGCCTTCTTCAACATCAGCGGATTAGAGGTGACGAACCTCAATCCGAACTCCATCCTCCAGATGGCCGTCTTTGCACACTTGTGCGAGGGCCATCTGGGAATCGATCCTCCGGTGGGGCTGTTCCTCCATTACTACACAGTAACGAGGAGCAGCTCCGCCGCTTCGGCGCTTGGGTGCTACTACCTCAAGCTCCGGGCCACCGCCGACGACGCGCCATACCCCCGTCCACCGCTGCTCGACTCGATGGGCGCGTGGTGGATGAGGTGGTTCTACACCAAGCGGAGCGGCGACAGCAAGCACGTCTACACCGGGAAGGCGCCGACGAAGGGAACCCCAATGCCTCGGCCGAAGATGTCCGCCGAGGACTGGTACCTGACAAGGAAGATCGCCTCCCGCGTGGGCCTCGGGCTCACGGGCAGGGAGATCATTCGAGACTATACAGCGAACAGGATCTGTCCGCTGCGGAGAAGACCCTATCCCTTCTATAAGATAGAGGGATGGGAAGACATCTCCAGGGAGAGCACGGGTAAGTGCCTTTAAGACTCAACCTTTCTTTGATGACTCATCCGAACAGGAACTAACAGATTCTCCTGCTCGGGCAGTGATGCCGACCGACGCATGGGTGACCGAACAGGTCGACTCCGTGCTGAAGGCAGCGAAGAAGGACGGCGAAGTCACCGGCGAGGTGGCATTCACCTGCCCACGCAACGTACTCGTCCGCATAGACGAGGTAAGTCATTTAGACCCAACCTGTGTTACTAGACTCGTACTGTTGAATATGCTAACGTTCGCTTCAAATGATCAGGAGGATCAACTGATCCTTGGAGGGATCGTGGAGGAACTCTCCGGATCCGAAAAGGAGAAAGCGAGAAAGGGCAAGGCTAAGGTGGCCGCGAAGCCCAAGGTGGCGGCTGAGCCGACGCGGAGCTCACCGTGCCATGGCGGCCGCCAGCCCTCGAAGAAGCCCCCAGCGGCAACAAAGCGCGCCGAGCACGCCAAGCAAGCGCGCGGTCAGGCAAGCAGGAAGTGACCAAGCCCCTCCCTCCTCAGCGAGCAAAGCGACGAAGAGGTAAGGATCATGACTCTTTGGCTTAAGCGCTATGCGCAGGCTCACCCGGGCCATATGGTACTGCTGCAACAGGTCGCCGAACAGAGGAGACTTGAAGAGGAAATCGCGCGCAAGAAAAAACTTCTTGCGTTGCGCGAGAAGAGCGCTCAGCTCAACAGGGAGCTGAGCTCGTCGCCACGAGCACCTAGAGGCCAAGGCGCGCAAGAAGCCATGGAGCCCCCCAGGAAGAGGCGGAAAGTTGTCACGACAAAGAGGAAGATCAAGCCCTCCGCGGCAGGTATGTAGAAACGAATCTTACGACCCTATGACTTACCTAACCGCGTAGGACTTAATTCACCCCTTTTTACATCAGCTATCCAGGAGGAGATCGCCACGGACAACGTGGGCCGGGCGACGGCGATCCTCGCCGCCGAGCACCTGCAGTGCGTCGCGGGCGATCTGGTTAACCGACCTCAAGGACAAGTCCGGCAGCGTGGAGCTTGCTCCCGCTAGGCTCAATGACGACTCGATCTTGTTGAAAGCGCCTGTGGAGCGGCCGAGAGCGGAGGAGACAGCGCATGGCGCCACGGATAGCGGGGCCAAGGTGTTGGCTCCTCCAACTGCCCGAGGTGGGATCGAGCAAGCGGTCCTACCGGGCACTTCGTCGCAGGGGCAGCCCGTCCCTGTGGCGACGGAGGTCACTGGCGAGCAGTGTGAAGACCCCGCAGCCAAGGAGCAAGAAAAAAGCCACTAGCAGGGCGTACAAGCTACCCCGCCAGTGGAGGCCCCGGTGTCGCCTAGCGGAGCGGCACTGATCTCGCCCGAAGACGAACGGGCGGAAGAAGAAGAGGAGAGGCAGGAGGGCGGGGGCGATAGCTCGCCTGCCGCGACTGCCCCAAGGCGAGCACGTGCCCGCACGGGAAGGACGAAGCGGAAAGGTCACCGCACAGGCCTTATCCCGCACGAGCGAGGCTTCGTGAGCCATGGTCTTGAAGATCGCCTGCGCCGGAGTCTGGAGCGGCTGCTCGGAAAGGTAATCCTCAAAACCGAAACTTTATCAGCTCGGGCTATGGCTGCCCAAGGCTTGACTTGGTCTTCTCTCTTTCTGTTCGTCGAGGGCACTATGGAGGACCTCGTGGAGGCGTCCTTGAGCGCCTTGGCCATTATAGCGAGCTTCGGGGCATCTCGGATGAGGGGACTCGGGGAGAGCCCTCTGCGCCCGACCAAAAGCGGAGCCTACCAAGGCAAAGGTGAGAAAACTCAAGGCCCAGTGACCGAGGAGAGGCAATCCTCCCGGCTCTCCGTGAAGAGGCCGAGGCTTGCCACAGCAGTTGTGAGGGCGAACGTCGCGGAGGGAAAGCAGGGCCGCACGAAATGGCTCGAGGAACAACTCGACGACTTGTCCCAGTGGCGGAGCCTGCTCGTGGCGGAGGTGAAGAACCTCAAGGCCCAGCTCGCCGAAGAGAGGCTGACTTCGACGGCACTCCACGAGAAGATCTCGACCCTGCTGGTTTCAGAAGAGGAGGCCGAGGGGATGCGCGGGCTGGCTGCGAGGGCGAGTACCGCGGAAAGAAGGGTTAAGGAGCTGGACGAGCAGCTCAAGACCGCCGAGCAGCGAGCCAGTCAGAGTGAGGCTTTGTCCGAGGAGCTGCGTGCCAAGACCGAAGAGGTCGAGGCTCTCCGTGCAGAGGCAGTGGAGCGGGCTCGGCTCAGCAAGGAGGAAACCGATCGTCTCCGAGCTGAGGCCAGAGAAGGCTTCAAGGCGCAAGGAGAAGTCTTGCGCCTGAAGATGAAAAACAGGCACTGAAGGAGCAGCTTGCTTCGAAGTAGAAGTAGTGTTGTACTCCTTGTACCTGTAAACTTTTGACCATGCAATAAAGACTTAACTTTTGCACGATGAGACTTACCTTTTTCCTGCAAAAAAGAGCAGCAAAAAGACAAGAACGAACAGGAAACTAAGAGCGAAGTACCTCGCACACGTAATAGATTGGCCGCTGGATGCCTTCCCTTTCCACCGTTAAGACCACGCTCACCGCTTGCGGCGTGCAGCCAAGGTACAACAAAAGCTGCTCGCCGTAGCGCGGGGTAGTCAAAACAGGTGGGTTGGACAGGTATTGCTTCAGATCTTGGAAAGATCAATCAGCCTCCTCTGCCCACTCGAAACCATTGTGCTTGCGCAGGGCCATAAAGAAGGGCAGCCCGCGTTCGCCCTGACGGGAAATAAACCTGCTCAAGGCAGCCATCCGTCCGGTGTGGCTCTGAACTTTCTTGACGGTAGTTGGAGCCTGCATATTTTCAATGGCCTCGATTTTTTCGGGGTTAGCAGATATTCCTTGCGAGCAAATTACATAACCGAGCAACAATCCAGATCGAACACCAAAGGTACACTTCTCTGGGTTTAATTTTATTCGATGCCTGTTGAGATTTTGAAAAGTCTCGGCCAGGTCTTTTACATGATCTGGAGCATACTTGCTCTTTACAACTATGTCGTCGACATAGACCTCCAGGTTTCTTCCATATTGATGCGGGAAAGTCTTCTCCATTAAGCTACCGAACGTAACACCAAACATTGCTGCAGACCGAAAGACATGGTCGTATAGCAGAAAGTGTCGAAGGGGGTGATGAAGGTAGTCTTCTCTTCATCCTCGGGGGAGATGCTTATTTGGTGATAACCGGAGTAAGCATCCAAAAAACTTAAGAGCTGGGCATCCGCAGTCGTGTCGACCAACTGGTCTATGCGAGGCAGCGGGAAGTTGTCCTTAGAACAAGCAGCGTTCAGATCTGTGTGATCGATACATATCCTCCACTTGCCGCCTTTCTTCTTTACAATCACAGAGTTGGCCAGCCACTCGGTGTGATCAACCTCACGAGTGAAACCAGCAGCGAGCAGCTTGCCAAGCTGATCCTTGATGATCCCCTGCTTGAAGTCCGAAAAGCGTCGAAGCTTCTGGCGAACAGGCTTCTTGTCCGGCCGGACGGCCAGCTTGTGCTCGATAACCTCCCTTGGGACTCCGGGCATGTCAGACGGTTTCTAGGCAAACACGATTGCATTGGCTCGGAGGAAGGCAATGAGCTCGCTTTCCTATTTGGGGTCCAGATTGGCCCCGAAATGAACTGTCTTGGAGGAGTCATCCAGAGACAGCGGAACCTCCTTGGTCTCTCCTCCTGGCTGAAGGGAAACCCTAGGGCGTGCAGACTTGGTCTGCGGAACGTCGGGACCACACGGCAGAAGCTGGTCGACCAGGGTAAGGGACTGCTCGTCGCAATCCAGAGCAGCTTTGTAATTGCCCTTGACCGTAATCACACCGTTAGGACCCGGTATCTTCACACAGTGGTAAGCGTGGTGGGACACGGCCATGAACTTGCCAAGAGATGGCCGGCCCAAGATTGCGTTGTACGCAGATGGAAAATCAACCACGTCAAACGTGATCAATTCCGTCCGGAAGTTGCTTGGGCTGCCAAAGGTAACAGGCAGAACAATCTGCCCCAACGGCCGAACAGCTTCTCCCGGGACAATGCCATAGAAAGGCATCGCGACCTTTTTAAGCTTGGAGCAAGGAATCTGCATATCGTCCAAGACCTTAGCAGAAAGCAAGTCCAAAGCGCTCCCACCGTCGTTCAAGACGCGGCCAACTCTGTCGTTGCTGATAGTCGGGGCGACCACCAGCGGGAGCCACTGAGGCTTGGTCATCCCAGTGGGGCAATTCTCCTGAGGGAAGGAGATGGGAACCTCGGTCCACTTCATCGACTCGGGCTGAGGCTTGCCCTTTTCAACATTGTGGACCTCCCGGGCAGCTTCCTTGAGGCTGCGTCGAGAGGTATAAGCTGAGGAGCCGCCGAAAATGACGGCGATATGGTTCACGGGCTCTTGATACTCATCGTCATCCCAATCACCATCATCGGTTTGGCGCTTGGCCTTACCGGCATCACCTTTTTCGGGCAGGGTGGGCATTGGGCCCTTGCCGTTGTAGAAATCCTCGAGCTTTGCAGCCCAGGTCCTGCAGTGGCGTGTATCATGCCCGTAGTTTTGGTGGAACTTGCAATATCGGTCACTCGGACCTTTCTTGCCTTAGTTGCCTCCCTGGGCGGGCTCTTGCCCTTATAGCTATAGTTGGGCTTTTTCTGTCCATCCTTGGGAGGAGGTGTGCGATCTATACCGGCGACGGTGTTGTTCGCATCACCCTTCTTTTTCTTCTGGGACTTTTTATCACCAGGATTATTGCTGCTCTTTTTCTTTTCCTCCACACCAGGCTGGGCGGGCAGCTCGCCCTTGTCGAACGCCTTCTTGAACTGAACGTGTTCTGCCGCATTGGCATAGCGATCAGCCGCTTTGAACAGGTGGTTGGCGGTCCAGGTCTCATTGATCTCGAGATCCTGGGTGAACCGCTCGTCGCGGACACCGTTTTTAATGGCGCGGACAACAGATTCGTCCGAGATGTTCAGGATCGTGTTGCGAATCTTGATAAAACGCTTCACGAAGTTGCGGATGGTCTCCCCGTTCATCTGGACCATCTGGTGCAGATCATCCTCCTTGCCCAGACGCATGTAACAGCTCTGGAAATTGGCAATCAGAGCGTCACAAAGCTGGTTCCAAGAGCTGATGGAACCCTCTTGCTGATTGAACAGCCACGTCCGTGCAGCGCCCTCTAGGACAGTCGGGAGGTAATTAGCCATGACAAGCTCGTCACCCCGGCCGCCATGATGGCCGTTGCGTAGATGGAAAGGAACTCCTCTGGGTTTTGGGTCCCATTGTACCTCTCCATGTGTCCGGGCTTGAACTTTGAGGGCCATCGGACAGTGTGAAGCTCCTCAGAAAAGGCCCTGCAGCCCAAAGCAAAAGACCGGCCACCTTCCCCAGCAGAACCTAGCCTTGAAAAGATGTTGATCCTGTTGGCCGGGGGAACTCTAGTTGAGCGGGAGGTTTCTGCTTGGAGGAACTCTCTCCGTGATAAGCCTCCACGCTCCTTCCTCGTGGTCGTGACAACGCGCTCCTCGCGAGGGGACCGTCCGTGATCGTCGCGCGCACGCTTGCCCCTGTGGTCGCGATGACTACGGGGACTTGGTGAGCGGCGGCGACCACGGGTTGCTTGCTCGTGGACAGTGATCCTTCGATGGTGACGGCGGTCACGCGATCGATCGGATCGCTCGCTGTCCGAATCCACCCGGACAGGCTCACCGCGCTGCCCGGATGAGGCTTCACCTATAGACTTAAGGCCCTCGGCCAGTTTCTCGAGGTGAGTAGCCACAACATCGCCCACAAGGACGAGATTGTCCTAGTGAGCGGATCTGATTACGGTCGCCAGGGCCTGGAGCCGTTCCCGGCTCTACTCAATTGGTCCTGGGATTCCTGAGGCATCCGCGTCTTACCCTATTGGAGTCTGGGCACGCAGGGACTCCGCCTGGGCAGGTTGAACTTCTGCCGGGGGTCTTGGCGTAGGTGCGCGAGGTGGATCGCGTTGTTGACGCTTGCGCTGATCACGGATCTGCGCCAAGGTTTGGTTGATGGACTCGTCGAAAGTGCGGCGAACAATATCTTGCTCGCGAGTAGATTGTGTGGCAACATCTTGGTGCCGGGCAGAATTGATCTGCTCGATCTCTTCGGCCGCCGTGACCCGTGCAGGATCCCCTGAGGTTCCTGCACCGGCCATGTTGACACCGCGGTGGCCATACGTTGGTGCGCTAGACGGTGTCATCACTGTGTCGCCACAGGAGGAATCAACCGACATTGCCTTGGAATCCGATAGATCTAAACCAGCGTAAAGATCGTCGGTTCCGTATTCGTCGTCGATGACGGGAGTCCGACCCGAGACTACTTCCGGAACGTATCCAGAAGGCTCTGTCTCAGATACAGACATCGATCTAGGTCGATAAGATCGATTCGAGCTGGCAGGGGAAGAGACATCCTGCCCTTCTGAGTCGTAATCCTCGGGAGAATCTACAGATCGCCGATGGAGTTCGACATGCTCGATCTGCGTGTCCCCACGGACGGCGCCAACTGTCGACAGTTGGGATATTGACCCAAGTCAACTAAGGTTCTTCAAGAGGGAGATAGGAGACACGCCGAACAGAACGAACAACAACGAACAGGGAGACAGGGCTTTTATCCTAGTTCAGGCCTCTCGGGAGAGATAATAGCCCTACGTCCAGCCTTTCTTATATATCGAGGTTGCATACAAGAGGTGGCTCGGCGAGACGAACAAGTCTCGGCGAGATTATGGTGTACAAGTGCGACAATGCAATGATCAGGTGTCTACGAAGTGCTAAGATGCGAAAGCTCTTGGCCAGGGTCCCTCTAAACGCCATAGGGCCCCTGTTTATATAGTGCAGAGCAAACCAACCTACCGAGGGAATATCGGGCCGGGCTAACCACGAGATTGTAACGAACTCGACATGCCAAATATATCCCGAGGTAGATAAGGCATACTCCTAGTCTTGGGGATCACGACGTCTGCTCCAATCCGGGAAACCAACATCCGGGTCTTCACGTAGCCGTGCAGAACTCTTGTTCGAATCGGACTCATACACGAAGTCTTGGGCGCCACGCAATCGTACCTACTAGGATGCTGTTCGGCACGATGCACATGGGCCTTAGAGAACCTTCCAGGGAGCTGGGCCATGGCAGGCTGTTCGATTGGGCCGTCAGGGAGTGGGCCATGGCAATGGGCCGTGATTTTATCCCCGACACCAGCGGGCTAGACGCTTTCTTCAGTACCACCGGGGGCGACCTTCTGGGCCTTCTGCTCGCGCGGTGGGCCAGTACGAAAACAGCCCGAGGCCCATCGCAAGGTGGGCCGCTTATCAATCACCAACAGCCAGCCCCCGAGCCTCGAGCGGGTCACATGGCGAGCCGGTCTGATGTTTAGTGAAAATCCCCACTACGCGCCGTGCGGGAAGATTTGGCTCGGGAGCCACGGTCTGAGCATTGAATCCGATTTGACGTAAAGGCGAGGCAGTTACGTCCTTTCGGGCACGATTCCCACGACTTCCGCCTCGACCGTTGTCTTCTTTTATAAGGCAGCGCTACGCAGGGGGAACTCATACTGTAGAATCATCCCCTTTGCCTCCATCTTTCTCTCCCCAACTCGCTTCCTGCCTTCTTACTCCCCGCCGCCATGGTTGTCATCGGAGAGAGCGTTTTGAGGAAGGAGTGGATGGCGAAGCTGGAAAGGGACGGCTTCGTTAAACCGGGCTTATGGAGCCTCCCTGGCGCGGACCCGGAGCCAAGGCCCAAGCCCGACAAGCTGGTCTGCTTCGAGAGTTCGGCCATGTGCGGATTCCGCGCGCCGGAGTCGCAGTTCTTGGCAGACATTTTTGCCTTCACGGAGCTGCGGCCGGAGAACTTGTCCCCGCAGTCCTACGTCCATCTGTCTATCTTCGCGTTCTTGTGCGAGGTACACTGCAGAGTGCGGCCAACGGTGAGCCTCCTTCAGCACTACTTTGAATTGAAGCCTGTTGGCCACCGCGTGGGAAATGGCGGGGTCTTCTACTTGACCGCGCGCCGAGCCCGGGGGAGCCAATCGTACCTGGAGTACGAGGTGAGGACGAATTTCGACGGTTGGGCCCGGCGGTGATTCTACCTGAACCGCGGGGGCTCGGCCCTGGAATATTCTTTGGCCGCGTCGGATACTGCAATCTTTCGGCACAGCAAGCCCCAACCAGAGGATCAAGTCACGGAAGACGAGATCAAGGGGCTCGTTAAGAAGGGCTTGATGGGCTACGACGTCGTCGTTGGCTCTATCCGATACCGGATCAGCCCGCTGGGGCGTCGCGAGCGATGCGTCAGCGACATGGGCGGTTGGGAAGATCCGGACCGGGATTTCCATGATGGTAGGCGCGAGCCGCACTCTTATGTTTGATTTTAGGTCGGGGCGCGTTGTGACCGTTAGTGACGCCACGCAGGACTCCCGGCCCACGAGGTCGCGTGGATCGCGGGGGTGCTGCTGCCCACGGATAAGAGCCCTCATCCCATACGATTCGTCAAGGACAAACTGTCTAAGGTAAGTGCCTGTAAGGTGTTTGATTGAATTCCTGGCTGCACGCGCCCTTGAGGTCCTGACGGGTTACGTCAATTGTTCTGCAGCGGACGTGGAAAGTGGTTGAGAAGACCACGCAAACCACGGGCTCGACCGAAGGGCATTCGTCGGTAAGAACCGCCGGCGGGCGCCGCGCCGCCAAGATTGCGTCGGGGCGTTAATGAGCGCCGCCCGATCGTATTGTTAGGCGATGGAAAACTAGCGCCGCGATCGACCGCGGCGAGCTCAGCTCGAACAAGTCACGAGAGGTGCCTGCGAGAAACAGCGCGCGCCCTGCATGTAAACCTCTCTTTTCTGACATGGGTTGAGTGCTGGGTACCAAGCGGCCTTTAAGCTCTGTCTTGCGCGTGTTCAGGGCGCGACGCCTACGAAGAAGAGGAGGACGTACCGACCTGTCCCAGGCAGTGACGACGAGGAGGTCGTGCTGGTATCGAGTCCATCACCAGCAGCGGCGCCGCGGCGAGGACCTACAAGGAAGATTCCCGCAGGCCGAAGGAAAGCGGCCGTGCCCACCACAAGCCACGTTGGCGGGCTAGAGACGGAGCTCTTCCTGCGTCCTACGCCAGGGGCATACGAGGACACCGAGCTTGAACCAGCACGTAAGCTCTCCCCGCTGACCGCCATTACTCTGTTTTGCGTCTGATCGTAGCGTTTTTTTTATCGTAGTGCGTAGCGCCGAGGTAGCAGCCGATGTGCTACCTCCCCCTGCTGAGGCCGTGGCGGCTGAGGACGAACCGGTCGACCCCAGAGGAGGGGTGCCCCAGTTGCAGCGGCTAGAGGCCGCCGGGCTAATGAGGTCGATGGAGTCGAAGGGCAAGAGTCAGCCGGTCCGCAGAGGGTCATCGTCTTGTCTGCCGGTAGCAGTACTGGACGCTTCCGATGAGGTTACGAAAACGGTGAAGGTCGTCCTAAGCGCCAATCCCTTGTGGATCACACCCCTGTGCGTTGAAGGACGAACGGCACATGGGTGGTGGCCGATCGATCGTAGGGGGATTGCTGACTACTTCAAAACTCTGGTCGAAAAAGCGCACCCGACGCCTGACCGGCGGATGTTGCTGGTCAACTGGGTCTGGCCGGTCCGTGTGCTCACGCCGGACGGTTGGACAGGTGTCGTGGTGTCTAGCGTGGCCCCGTTAGCGTCTGCTAGTTGGATCTCTGCCACCCCAGAATGGGTAGAGCAGCAGGACGCCGCTAGGTCGCAGGATGCCGGCCGAAGGGGCCTGCCACCTCCAAAGATCTACCCCATTCCCGGGCCGGATAACCTGACCGAGCTCGCTGCGAGCAAGCTGATGGTGGACGAGCTTAGAAACGCGTTGGCGAGCGCCCAGGCTCGGCTTAGTAAGGCCGAATTGGCCGCGGAGCAAACCACTGCGGCGAAGGCCGAGCTAGCGGCCAAGCTGGAGGACGCTGAGAGGCGGGCGGCCGCAGCTGGAGCAACGGCCTCGCTTTCAGCCATGCCACCAACGCCACCACGCTCCGCGTCGCCGGAGGAAGGTAGCGAGGAGTCAGTTGGCTGCCCGCCCCTGCCGTTTCATGGGGCTCATGACCGCGGGCTTGACAGAAACGTGCGTGGAGCCGTTGGAGCGAGGGCAGAGAGCATGCTTGCTCTAACCAAGAAGGTAACATCCTCGACCCTGCGCGTTATGCTTAAGCACCGAATTATTCGTGCTTTGATTCGGTTTCCCCTGTTTCAGCTCTACACTCTTATCGCCGGCACGTCCTCGCTGATGGAAGTGATGGGAGGACAGTCAGATGACGACCTGGCGAAGGTCGAGCGTCTCTTGGCCAAGCTAGCGCAAGCCCAGGCTCAGATAAAGCGCGCGGACGGGCTAGCCGCTGAGGCCGAGGCTCGTGGCACAGCACGCGTTGCTGAGCTAGAGGCTGGGCTAAGGGCAGCGCAGGAAAAGGAGCAGGAGGCCATGGCGAAGCTCGTCCGAGCTCAGGAGGTGGAGAAGGCTGTAACGAGCCAAACCCAGGCGGCTCGTGAAGAGGCAGACAGGGCCCGGGTTGCTTTTGATGAGGAGCGCGAACGCAGAGAGGCGGCCATCAACGAGCTGGCGGCCGCCCAGTTTGAGCATAACTCCATCGTGCACGGGCTTGAGGAAACTCGCGACGAGCTTACGACGGAGATCGCAGCGCTCCGGGAAGCCGGGACGATGTCCAAAGCTGTGGAGGAAACGCTCAGGAAGCAGGAGCAGGAGCTCATCGAAGCCCGGGCCAAGGTACGCCAGGAACAGAACAACATGGCCTCGCGAGTCATAGAGTTGCTTAAGGCGCAGACGCGAATCCGGGATTTAGAAACCGAGCTAGAAAGGCTCAGGTTGCGGCATGGGTCGTAGTCTGAACCGGTCTATTTGTTCCCGAAATCTGCACCATGAATATACATATTCTCTTTCGAACGTCTGTTTAATCGGATAAACATCGCGTAATGTGTGGTGGCCGGAGGTCTTAGCCGGTTTCTTCCTTAGTTTATTGCGTCAAATCGCGTGCGCTGTGGGCTCTGCGGTAGCAACACGATGTTCGGCCGACAAAGATGGGTATGCGTCGCCAGCACGGATGCGGAGGCAAGTCAACCCGCGCCGATTCGTAAACCCGACCTGAGACACGCGTCAGACTGCGGAGACGCTGCTAAGTCTTCGTTCGTACTGGTGGGCCAGGCCTGCACAGTGGGCTTCGACACGCAGCGATCTTTCCCTCGTCACTGACAGCGGGACCGGGACGCGCGTCGCGCGATGACCGGTGCGGTTGGTATTCCGTGAGACGGCGTGTGCGCGGGAGTCTCTTCAGCTCACACAGTGCGTTTTAATTGCTTGCCCTTGCGCTAGCCAGCGCCGGTAACCCGCTGCACGATAGGGCGTTACTGCATGTACCGCGGCCTATATAAGGTGAGGTGCACCGCGCTGCGCTGTAACATGTTCCACTCTGTCCTTCCTCAATCCTTAGGCCAGAAAACGGAGCTCTCAGCCAGCGGGAGAGAGAGGTAGAAAGAGCAGGAAGGATAACATAGGGGGAGAGAGTATGGCCTCAACGAGCTGGTCATCGGACGCCAGTTCTGACTATATCGCGGCCTGGGCAGTGGCAGCATCGGAGGATCTGCCGCCGATCCAGCCCGGGGCGGCGGAGGAGGTCTGGCCGGGCCCCGTCATTGCGGCCCAGGCATCCGAGCTGGCGGCGTATGCCCATGTTCAGGCCGACGCGGAGGCAGCGGCGGCGGTAGCGGCTGCGGAAGCGGCGGAGGAGGAGGAGGAGGCGAACGAGGTGGCGGCGCAGATTGCCGCCGACGCCGCGTATGCTGCCGCATTGGCGGCGGAGGACGAGGAGGTCCCGCCGCACATCACGGCGGAGCAGGAGATCGAGGCGGCCGCGGAGGCCATCGTGGCGGAGCCTCCGCCGCTACTTATGGACTCCATCAACTATCAGCGGGCGAAGCGCCACCCAGCGCCCCAGACCATCGCGCCGCCGGAAGAAAATTTGAAGCAACGGCGGAGTCTTCCAATGCGGCGCCGTGGGTGCCCATGGGTGATCCCATCCGCGGCCGGCGGAGGCGCCAACCGAGCGCGCCGGGACCGTCTGCGCCCGTGCCGAGCCTTCTGTCGTCGTCAGCGGCGGCGGAGTCCACAGCTCCGTCGGATGGTCGTCAGCGCCGCTGGTAGGGGTAGCGGAGTCTCTTTAGGATTTGGACGCCGCCGTAGCTGTAGTAGCGTTGCGCCCTCCTTTGCGGTAGTTCAGGAGCCCGGTCTCCTTTTGGTTGTAAAAATCCTGCTTTTGTAAGATCTTCCTGTGAAATGCAAACTCCTTTAAGCAACTTGTCCTGGTTAAGCTTGCTCATTCTTCTTTCCTGTGCGATTTTGCGAATCTGAAATGCAAAAAATAGGGGAACTAGATGAACAGTAACGAAGTTCTGAGGAGAACTTAGGAAATTTGGGCAAACGGACAGCTTTAGAAGGACTGTTTTGCGCCTAATCATCCAGCCCCCGGACTGTGGCCAAGTCCAAGTGCGATCTTAGAGTTGGGCGCGGTCTAGAGACTAGAGTGACTTAGAAAAATTCACGCGAACTCCCAGCCCGAAGCCGTTAGGCACAAGATAGCAGTCTGCGGGCTATGCGAGTTAAGGACTTAGAAAATTCGCGAAACCCCAAATTTCCCGAGATTCGATAGGCGGCATAGCGGTCACGGCTTTGCGGGTTAAGGACTTAGGAAAAATCTGGGCGCAAAAAGTTCCTCAGCCCCCGAGCGTTGCGAGGCCCAGTTAGCCATTCAAACGTGCCTGACGTGGGCTTATCGTACCTTAGGCCGCTGGAATTCCACACTGCGCGAAAACTCACTAGGGTGCAAGATGTCGGCTTACCCCGTCATGGATGCGTTCCGGAGTGCTTTATCCTTAGCCGTCGGATTTTGGCCACGGGCTTGCTTGCAATGGTCAAGACTGAAACCAGCGTGACTCGTGAATGGGGGAAGTTTTTTTTTTGGAATAGAAATGAACTTGAAATGAGGGAACTTACAACTTGATTAAGCGTAGAAGCGTCGTAGGAGAGAGATGTTCCATGAGCTAGGGAGCTCGTTCCCATCCTTGTCAGCAAGGCGTACTGAGCCCGTGCGTGCAGCGCTGACTACTTTGTATGGTCCCTCCCACTTGGGATGCTTGTTGGAGCCCGCGAGGTTCTGAATTCGTGGTAGAACGAGGTCTCCTACTTGCAGGGTCCTTGTATGTACATTTCGTGATGCGTAGCGACGCAGGGAGTGCTAGTAGGCCGCAGCCCGGAGTAGGGATTGCTCACGGCGTGCCTCGAGTAGATCGAGGTCGAGCTGCCGCTCCTCGTCGTTGACCACGAAGCTGGCGAAGTCAACGCGATCGGATCCTAGTCTCATTTCTGTTGGGAGGACGGCCTCCGAGCCATAGACGAGTTGGAAAGGAGTTTCTCCTGTAGCCCGGCCGGCCGTTGTCCGGACTGCCCAGAGGACTGACGGTAGCTTGTCGACCCAACCTTGGTGTTTAGCCTTGAGGGCGTCGTACACTCGCTTCTTGATACATTGGACTAGCTGTCCGTTAGCTCGTTCAGCTGCTCCGTTGCTCTGTGGGTGGGTCACAGAGGCCAGGGCGAGCTTCATGCTGATTTTCTCGCAGTAATCGTTGAATTCCCGGCTCGTGAATTGGGTGCCATTGTCAGCGATGATCCTGCTGGGCACACCAAATCTTGCAACGATGCTCCGGAAAAAACGTACCACAGCAATTGCAGTGATCTTGGAGACCGGCTCGGCCTCGATCCACTTGGTGAAGGTGTCGATGGCTACGAACAAGTACGTTTTGCCACCAAGACGTTTGGGGAACAGTCCTAGGAGATTCATGCCCTAAACCGCGAACGGCCACGCTAGTGGGATTGTTTGCAGCTCGTACGCGGGCTGGTGCGTCATCCGCGCATGATACTGGCAAGCTTCGCAGCGCTTAACCAAGGCTTCTGCGTCGCTCATCGCAGTGGGCCAGTAATAGCCCATGCGGAATGCTTTGCCAACGAGAGTTATGTGTGAGGCGTGCGCGCCGCAGATGCCCTCGTGAATGTCGGCCAGAAGGTACTTACCTTCTTCTTGGGTGACGCACTTACAAAGCACGCCATTAGCACCCCTTCGGTACAGCAAGCCCTCGTGCAGACGGTAAGCTCGGGCTCGTCTTTTTAGCTGGGAACGCTCAGCGGCGTCCTCGGGCAATGTCCCCTGCTCCAAGAATTGGATGAATGGTGTCATCTAGGAGGTGCTTTGCTCGAGGAATGAGACAGTACCGATGTCTTGGTTTGGGGGATAGTAGACGTCCCCTTGGCCTCCTCTCCGGAGGGAATGGAGGGCTTTAAAAGGTGCTGCACTAGCACCCCCGGCGGGGCCGGTTCTTGCGAGGATCCGAGTTTGGCGAGCTTATCAGCTTCGCCATTCTCTTCCCAGGGAATGTAGCTAATTTCAAAACTCGTGAAACGCTTCTCCAGTTTCCTCACTTTCGCCAGGTACCGTGCCATCGAGTCGCCAGTCGCCTGAAACTCCTCTCTGACCTGGCGGACGACGAGCTGCGAATCCCCTTTCACAACAAGTCGCTTAATGTCGAGCGCAGTGCATGCTCTTAGGTCCACAATTAGGGCTTCATACTCCACGGCATTGTTGGTAGCCGCAAAGTGTATTTGTATGACGTGCTGGAGTCGCTCTCCATTGGGGGAAATGAGAACGAGACCGTATCCTGTTCGCCTGGACTGGTGGGAACCGTCGAAGAACAGAGACCACCGACCTTCCTATCCGTCTTGACCTGGAGAGCTTGACTCACGCTCATCCGGCCTGGTCAACTCTGGAACGAAATCAGCCAGGGCCTGGGCCTTGATCACGGTACGGGATACAAACTGGATGTCGAATTCACCCAGCTCGACACCCCACTTTGCGACTTGGCCAATGGCCTCCGGGTTTCGGAGAATGTCCTTGATCGGGTAAGTAGTCAGGGACAATGATCTGGTGGGCTTGGAAATAGTGATGCAACTTGCGCGAGGCCATCAGCAGGGCATAGCACAGCTTCTGAAGGTCGGGATAGCGCTCCTTTGGCCCGGTGAGCACCTCGCTCACGTAGTAGATGGGCTGCTGTTTCGCTTCTCGTTCCACTGCCAGCACCGCGCTTGCAGCGTTTGGTGTTACTGAGAGGTACAACAGGAGAACTTCCCCGAGCTTGGGAGTGGTGAGGACAGGTGGCGAGGCAAGGTACTGCTTGAGCTGCAGAAACACGGCCTCAGCCTCCTCAGTCCACTCGAAACTATCGTGCTTGCGAAGCAACTTGCAGAAGGGCGCGCTTCGATCCCCAAGGCGGGAGATGAAACGGCTTAACGCCGCCATTTTGCCTGTGAGGGATTGGATGTCCTTCACGCAGGTCGGCGACTTCATCTTCTCGACGGCCTCGATCTTTTCGGGGTTCGCACCGATGCTTGCCCTGCCGATCACGTAGCCTGGGAGCATGCCGGACTTGTCGCCAAAGACGCATTTCTCGGGGTTTAACTTGACCCGGTGCTGTTTGAGGTTGTCAAAGGTTTCCCGTAGGTCGGACACGTGGTCCTTGCTCTTTACTATGATATCATCTACGTAGACTTCTACGTTGCGCCCTATTTGATCAGGGAGGGTTTTTTGCATGAGACGCTGGAACGTGGCGCCAGCATTTCTGAGACCGAAAGACATGGTCGTGTAGCAAAACGTGCCGAAAGGCGTTACAAAGACGGTTTTCTCTTCGTCCTCTTTACACAACGTGATCTGATGGTAACCGGAATAAGCATCCAGGAAACTCATCAAAGTTGAATATGCCGTAGAGTCAACTAGCTGATCTATGCGTGGTAGGGAAAAGTTATCCTTGGGGCAGGCGGAATTAAGGTCACGGTGGTCAACACACATGCGCCACTTGCCGCCTTTCTTCTGGACAACGACTGGGTTCGCAAGCCAATCGGACTGCTGCACTTCGCGGATGAAACCCGCTCGGAGCAGTTTGCCGAGCTGATCTTGGATGATCTTGGCCTTCGATCGGAACACGCCTCGACCTTTGCCTTACGGTTTGTTATCGGTAGGGCAGCTAGCTTTGCTCGATCGGCTCCCTTGGGACACCGGGCATATCGGACGGTTCCCATGCAAACGTGTCCTTGTTAGCCCGGAGGAAGGTAATGAGCTCGAGTTCCTATTGAGGCTCGAGGGTTGTCCCCACGTGGACAACCTTGGAGGGGTCTGACTCCGTGAGGACGATGGTTTTGGTGGGCTCCTGCGGCTGCAGTGCCACCTTCGGGCGCGCTGTGGAGCGCTCCTTGCCGCTGGGACCACGTGTAGGGAGCTAGCCTACCATGGCCAGCGCGGTCTCATCACAGTCGAGAGCCGTCTTGTGGTTGCCCCGGACAGTGATGACTCCTGTCGGGGATAAAATCACGGCCCACTGCCATGGCCCACTCCCTGACGGCCCATTCGAACAGCCTACTAGGGCCCAGCTCCCTAGAAGGTTCTATCAGGCCCATGTGCATCCTGTCGAACAGCTTCTTGGCTGGCACGGTGCGTAATGGCCTAGGATTCGTGTTTGAGTCCGACTCAAACAAGAGTTCCGCACGGCTACGTGAAGACCCGGACATGGTTTCCCGGATTGGAATAGAAGTCGTGATCCCCAAGAATTAGAGTTTACCTTACCTGCCTCGGGATATATTTGGCACGTCCAGTTCGTTACGTACTCGTGGTCAGCCCGGCCCGATAGTCCTTCGGTAGGTCGGTTTGCTCTGCACTATATAAACCAAGCCCCTACGGCGTTTAGGGGGCATCTGATCAATCCATCATCTGTTAGGGCCAAGAGTCTTAGCATTGTTACACTTGTACACCCATAATCTCACCGAGACTTGTTCGTCTCGTCGAGCCACCTATTGTATTCATCTCTGATATATAAGAAAGGCTGGACGTAGGGCTATTATCTCTCCCGAGAGGCCTGAACTAGGATAAAAACCCTTGTCTCCTGTTCGTTGTTGTTCGTGGTTGTTCGGCGTGTCTCCTATCTCACTTCTAAAGAACCTTAGCGACTTGAGATCGTTATCTCAACCGTCAGCAGTTGGCGCCGTCCGTGGGGAGACGCAGATCGAGCATGTCGAACTCTATCAGCGACCAGGAGATTCTTCCTGAGGACTAGGCAGGATGTCACGTCCCCTGTCAGATCGGATCGATCCCTTCGATCTCGATCGCCTTCCAGATCTGGTCCCCGCGACGAGCTCCGTGCTCGGGGGCTTGATCTCCTCGCGCCGGGCAGCTCTTCGCCCGGGGCGCGCGCTCCGTGCTCGGGGACTGGATCAAAACTCCTTCCGGATCCCGAGGCTGTTCGCCTGACAGTGGATGTCGGGAGAGACATGGTGTTCGGTGCAAATCTCCCACACACTCCTGATTGATTGAGAAAGCAGTTCCATACTCAACCACCTATCACACCAAAAACTGGTGTTTTTGCCAGACCCAATTACCATTTTCCTATTTTTAATGTAATGATCTTTAATCTTTAGCAAGTCCTTCCAGAAACTGGAGTCAGATGTTTTAGTTCTTACCAGCGCCATTGGCCCCCTTTAGTGTATCTATGGGTCACAATCTGTTGCCACATCTCCTCCTGAGACTATAACTTCCACAGCCACTTACTTAGAAGACTGATGTTTAAATTTCTAAGATTTTGAACACCCAGACCTCCCTTATTTTTTGGCCTAACAACCTCCTCCCATTTGACCAAGTGGTATTTCCTTCTCGCCTCATTCCCACTCCACAGAAATTTTCTTCTCACTACATCAATTCTATGAACAATTGTAGAAGGGAAAAGAGCCATCGACATTGAATATAGAGGAATGCTAGAAAGGCAAGCATTCAGAAGTGTAACTCTCCCCCCAATGGATAAACACTTCCCTTTCCAGGCCGACAATCTCCTCTGCACTTTTAGCACTAAATCATCCCAATGCTTCACCAGATTTCTCCTGTATCCCACTAGTACACCCAGGTATTTTAACGAAAACTTTCCAATTGCACATGTAAAGAAACTTGAATACTGACATTCTTTAGACATTCACTTTTTTGGAAATTTATCTTCAGTCCAGACATCATCTCAAATAGGCAAAGTAAAAGTTTTACATTACAAGCCTCTTCTAGATCATCATTCAGGCAAACAATGGTATCATCGGCATATTGCAAAATTGCAAAACCATTCTCCAAAATATCATCAGCAAGTCCAGTAACCATCTTGTTATTTTGAGCTTTTATAAACATAGCTGTTAGGTAGTTAGCAGCCAGGTTAAAGAGAAAGGGAGATAACGGATGCCCCTGCCTCACCCCTTTAGTTCTCTGAAACCAACAACCCATTTTGCCATTCACATTAACACAAATGGTCCCACTCATCAACACACTACTAATCCAAGAACACCATTGTTCATTGAAACGTCTCATCCTCAGGCATTTCATCAAAAAAGTATATACCTTCTCAAAGTCAAGTTATAAAACCACCCCCACTTGTTTTTTCAACTTAGTATAGTGAAAAATCTCATGTAAAGTCATCACACATTCCATGATGTGCCTCCTAGGGATAAACGCACTTTGATTCCAGCTAATAATCCTCTTCATCACTCCCTCCATTCTAGTTGTAAGGGTCTTAGTAATTAGCTTATAAATGCTATTTAGCAAACATATGGGTCTATACTTTTTCAAATCATCAGTCTCTTCCACTTTAGGGAGAAGTATTATGACCCCATAATCAAGTTATCAATTTCCAATCCCCCTTTTTGAAGCAACTCAAAAATTTGCAAAATATCCCATTTAATAAAAGGCCAAGATTTTTGAAAGAACTCAATAGGAAAATTATAAAGCTTAATTTTTAGTCATTTCAAAGGGTCAACACCCCTAACTGTATACCCCCAAATTTTTTCCACTTTGGGAAGGAAGTCCTCTTATCCATCCAAGATATTTCAAATTTGAAAAAAAATTTAACCCTTCCTCTCCCTTGCCCATCATCTATGCATAAAGGATTATGATCATACATGATCCTAGGTAACTTGCAAATTTTTCACATGGGATAGATACACTCCCACAAAGGATCTACGAGAATTCTATGCAACCTTTCTAGTGTAGGATTATTGTGATTGATTAGACCAGGTGTAATTTCCTCCACTAATAGGATAATCTCTCAAAGAAAAATTATCAATGATCCCATTAAAAGAATTTGAAAATCTACTAGGCCTCCAATATTTCTTTTTATCCTTCCCATTCCTCGGGATATTAAAGTCTCTCCCAACTAGCAAAGGAGCATCAAAACTATTGCACATATCTGCCAATTCATGAAGGAACATATCTTTTTCCTCATCTTGAGTAGGCCCGTACAGAACCAATAGACCCCATCTACAACATTTTTTTATCCCATAATAAAATAAAAAGGGAAAAGTCCCCCTGCACCACCGAAGAAATGTTAAATGTATCATTTCTGATACCAACCAATATACCTCCAGATTTATCTCTAGAGCAACACCATTTCCAAATTTAATTCTCCCTCGAATCAATTTTCTGAAAAATCCATCCACATATTTGGATTTTTGTGTTTCCACAAAACCGACAAAATCCAATTTCATTAGTTGCATCATGTCAGATAACAAAGAGCTCATCCCTTTCTCCCCCCCCCCCCCCACACCCCTGCAATTCTAGAAGATACCTTTCATTTAAAAACTTTAATTCCACGACCCCCTCTTCTCCTTCTCTCTAAATCAGTCCTCTGACCATCAAGAGAATGAATGCTAATAGCTAGACCTCTAAGCTGTATTTTGTTCTTTTTGGTTTTCCTCCTGAGCCTCACAGGAGAAAAACCATCAGAATCAGTATTATAATGCACCTCCTCAATCAAACTTATATTTTCTTCAATATTAACCCCATTTTCATAATCAATTTTTTCTAACTGTTCTTTGCTTTTTTTAAAAGCCACAATCCTTCCTTGTTCTAAGTTTTTCATAATCTCAATTTTAGAGATTTCCTCAAAAGCAATCACTACTCCCATATCAGCAGCCCGCTTTATAATTTTTGTAGAATCATGAACATCAAAAAATTTAACATTATTATTAGATTTACCTTCTAAGCTTCTCTTCTTTTGAAGATTTGTGGCTTTGTCCACTATATTCATCTATTCTCCCACCAACCTTGGGCTTGTCCTAACAGGGCCTTTCTTAATATCTCCCCCTTCACACACCCCACCATCTTGAGAGGATTTGTGGTTCATGTCTCTCCCTATCTTCTCTTTTTGTTTGTTTGTCACTTTATCAAATAAATCCCCACTTTCCTGGCCCAGAGCTATCTTTTTAGCCTCTTGAATTTCCTTAATAGTAACCCCAGATGGTTGGCCTATAAAAGACCCGTATTCATTGAAAGGTCTATCCACCATCTCCTTGATGTTGATATTTGGACATCTGACCATCCGAAACCTGCTCACATTGAATACCTCTTATGAAGATTTCCCCTGAGATGAATCAGAAGCCTGGCTATCAATTTTGGACATCGCCAAGGCCCTATGGAATTCAGCATCCTCCTCCCCCTCAGTCTTCTGAGAATCATCTAGTTGGATGTCATAGTTTTCCTCACTATCTTGTAATATATGTTTCCCTTTACCATATCCATCAGGGGTTTCAGCAGATATCCTATCAAAGACAAATCCCTTATCCCCAGAATGCAAGCCACCAGCACCAGTTCCTTTGTGTCTTTTTGCAGCATGTTCCTTGGGTATATCATTTTGAATGCACATACCACCACTATTTCCACTCTGCTTCTCACTGGTAGTATTGTCCTCCACTTCAAAGAATATCTTATACTCATATGATCCAATAGCACAAAAACCGAATGAGGCACCTTATTCTTGTCATTACAAAACATCCTCACCCTCACCCATTCAAGTTTAAATACACTTGATCTATCTATCTCAATGGGAGCACCCACAATCCCTGTGACTCCGAATATCACATAATCAGATCTCTTGTTTAAGAGAATATTCTTAACTTTAACCCAGACTTCATCCATCTTTCGAATAGCACCTATTTGTGGACTCCATGGAGAAACCTTGATAGTGGCATCAAGGAGCCTCATGTTCATCTCTTGGAATTTGGCCAATTCCTCCACCCTCTTTTGTGAGGGGAGTCTCATAAGGAACTGTTTCTCTCCAATCTGTCTGGCAGTGCATCTCCAAGTCTCTCCTAGCTGAGATCTCATATCTACTTCGATGTCCCGGGCAGTAGCATGCCCTCTCACCACTTCTATCACTGCAGTACAGGCCTGTTCCTTGCAGTTTTGTTTAGAAGCAACATTCTCCACGAAGTAGAAACCCTGACCCTCACCAGCAAAGCCATAAAACTTAGGAGCATAATCACTAGGTTTCTTTTCCTGACAGAATTTAGCGATATATCCCCCCCCCACATCTCATGCACTGGGGCAGCGTCTTACGATCAACAGCAATATGTCCAAATCGTTTGCATATGAAGCACATGACATTCCCCCTATCTTCAATCCTTCCAATTTGTTGTTGAGGATTATTTTTCTCATCCAACTGCAAGTCACCAGTCTCTCTCGCCCCTTGATCGTCAACAATAGCATCCACAGGCCTTTCTATTTTTTTTCCACAAGCATCTTCAGCCTTTGAATTTCCCCTCATTTCCCTTCAAAACCCATCTCATATTAGCCACCTCTTTTTTATCCCCCCTCAGACTATTCCTGATGACCTCGATCAGAAACCTCATCACAGCCCACTTGAGTGTTCATCACACCCTTCCCACCATCATCAGAAGTATTCCGCCTCACGTAAGATCCAGACCCCTTCCAAGAAGTGGAACCCCAAGCAGAACTCCTGCCAGCCCCAATCATACCTCGGGAAGACGAAATAGCCACCCTAGACCAGGAGAACCTGCCTCTTCCAACTCCGCTTCCCCGGAATCCTCCGCAACCTTTCCACCATTGGAACCCATCTCCAGCATGGTCTGCAAGGCGGCCTCCACAATCCCCACCCCGATCCATGCGAGATGGTGACCGAACCACCACCACAAAGGATCGTAGATCTCCGAGAATAGTTCCACCCCAAGAGACGTTAGACGGGGGAGCCCTAGATGGATAGGATGTCGACACTTGATTTGCTTCGTGGAGGGAAAAACCGTACCAGCACTTTATCCACCATTGGCAGACGGGGAGAGTTTGGTCCAACCACCTCCATAAGCCCGCACATCCTCGTTTGGGCTCTTCTAGATTGGGCCGAACCCTCTCTCCTTCTCCCCATCTAAGCTAACCAGACCACACCCTACGTGCCCCTAGATCGAACCTTTTTCCGGCAATGAATCCCCGGCGATCACCGTCAATGAGAAGACGAAGTCGCCTTCGCCGAGGAAAAACCCGGAGAGAGAGAGAGAGAGAGAGAGAGTGGTTATCTATCCACTACAGTAATTGCAGGGGGAAATATACCTTAGACAACAACATTTGTGTTGCCTGGGTTTGAAGGATCGAGATGTAACCTAGAGGGGGTGAATAGGCTTTTCAAATTTTGCAGCAAAAATAATAACACAGCGGTAAGACAATATCGGATGTTCCGATGTTTATATCGGATAGTCGGATACGAATCGGACTATCTGATATGGAATCTGACTATCCGATATTGCTAAGACTAGGGTTTAACAAACTAAGGTAAAACAAGAATAACACTGCACCAAATAGGGTTAAAAAGCAAGTAATAAGTGAAGTAAGCAAAGTGGAACCCAAAATCACAAGGAGACTCGAAGTAGTTGTTCCCGAAGTTCGGATCTTTCAGGAGATCCTACGTCTCCGTTGAGGCGGCTCGGTCACACTTGAGCCGGGGTCCCTCTTGACCCTTAACCTCCCGGGTTGCACCAAGCACTCCCGGTTTCACTCTTTGGATCCTTCCCTTTCGGAGGTGAATCCAGCCTTCACAAACTCTCCCCGGCCACCACACCAAACACCAGTGGCTCTAGGGCGACTCGTAGCCGTTTAGGAGCCCTCAAGCTCCAAGAGTAACAAATCCGGTGGAAAACGAACTTGAAGAATGAACTAAGTGCTTGAGATTGAAGCTTGACCAACACAAAGCCTCTAGATCTAGCTTCTTCACCCACACAAAGATGCAATCAATGGAATTTAAGTTGGAGTGAAGATGGAAGATAGGGAGCTAGGGTTTGCAATAAGTGCTCAGCTAAAATGAATGTGAAAGGCAACCCTAGCCCATGGGAGGAGGAGGGGAATAAATACTCCCACCCACAAACTAGCCGTTTGATACTGACAGATATCGGACAGTCCGATGTTAATATATGATAGTTCTGATATTTTTGGAGCTGAAGACAGAAAGGGGTCAATCGGACCTATCATCGGATAATTCCGAACTATATCGAAATATTCCGATTCAACATCAGATAGTTCTGATATTTTTGCACCTGGAGACAAAGAGGGGTCAATCGGACCAAGGATCGGATAGTTCCGAACCATATCGGAACATTCCGGTTCAACATTGAATAGTTCCGACATTTTTGCGACTGGAGACAGAGAGGGGTCAATCGGACCAAGGATCGGATAGTTCCGATTCGTACCTACCAAGATCACTTAGAACATCTAAAAGTGGTTTTTCGTCGCATCCCTCTTAATAGTACGGCGTGTCCTTAAACTTAATTCAAAAGAAAAGATCTACGCTTAAATAGGATGTACACCGTCTTCTCCTTTTAGCTTTACGGTCTCCAAATGTCTTCCAAATCCATTTCCTAATCTTAAAATTTGTCCAAGACTTCATAAAATAGATTAGCTCTTTTATTTGCCTATCATCTATCACCAAAACCCACATAGGGCCTAGATGCACTTTCAGGGTTCCCATGGATGTGGGGATCCCTGGTACCTGCTACAATCACCGGAGATCTGGAGGAGGCTTGCCCGGAGAGCGAAGCTAGAGATCTAGATGGGCGGATCGGGGTAGATAGGAGAGAGGGACGAACCTGGCGCCTGCATGGACGAGGAGCCAGGGACAGAGGCATGAGAATGAGGACGTGGCGCGTCGAGACAAGGACGGGACAGCGAGGATGCGGTGCCGGCGAGGGACGAGGGAGTCGTCTGGCAAGCCTTAAATGAGGTGAACATGGCCTAAATTAATTGATGACTTTCCATGAGCAATCTCGTTCCCCCTATGAGATAAAATCTAACTAAGGCCCTTGGATACAACCACATCAATGGTCCAAAATAGTTTAGATGTGTGTTAAAAATCTCTATAATTTGTGCTATTCATAACCGCATGTATATTATTATAGGGCCATGTTTATGGCTAGCAATAAAACCCTTACAAACCAAACAGAAATAGGTGGATTCATGACACTTTTTTAGATAATGGAATATCATTTCGCCCTCTACATTACAGATGTACACAGGCAATGCAAAAGACTTAATGGGTTCTAGCAAGAAAAAAGTCTCGACACACCAAAAATAAGCATTGACAAACATGTCATGACAAGCCAAAAAGAAGCATTTCAAATCGAACAAATTTATTGTTTTAAAAAATTAGACAAATTCTATTATTCGCTCGCCATCCAAAATTGTTGAAGAATTCCATAAAGACCACCTCTAATCGATGACAATTGACAGGCCACTCGAATTGTCGCCTTGTCACCTTCATTTTTTAGCAACACCCACTACCGCAGCTAGTGAGATCCCCTGATATTAACATGTACCATAGAAATATTATTATTATTATTATTATTATTATTATTATTATTATTATTATTATTATTATTATTATTATAAAAAACATTATTTTGGCAAAGTCATACAGACCAGAACAAAATTGTATGCCCATAAAAAGTTGTAACATGTTACAGAGACTAGACCATCCTCCTCTCATATGCATGAGACTATAGGGACGATGAAAACCTAGAGCAACAATAACAATCCATCAAATAGATCTATTAAAGACAATCGAAAAAAGATGTTGAATGGTCTTCATGTAGTCACAGAAAGAGCATATTTGACTGCCTTGCCAATCCCTCTTTGCTAAGTTATCTTTTGTTAGGATAATACCTCTCTCAAGGTAGCAAAGAATAATTTTGATTTTCAAAGGAATTTTGAGCTCACGAATAAATTTATTGGTATTACCAAGATATTGATTAATTAACTTCTGGTATATCACTCGTACGGTAAATTGTCATGTTTTGTAAAGCTTCCAATAAAAAAAATATCTTGCTCATCATCCAAATAAATAACATGACTGAAAAGACCCAGCATTTGTCAATCTATTAACTTCTGCCTAACTAAAGTCCTACGAAAGGACAGTTTAAAGGAGACGAGTAGAATCTTGAACTTCTGCAAACGTAACATTTTTACTTACCTGATTGCATGCCCTAGCATGTGCCCATACAAATTTGTGTGTAGTTTCTGCGGCTGCGCTTGGGATGTGGATCAGCAGCTGCGGCCGCACGTGTGCTGCCAAAGGCCACTTGGGATTCTCTCGGGCCGGCGCCACGCGCCCTGTCTTTCCTTCCTCTCTGCTCCCCATGGCTCGCCGCTACTGTTGGATCCATCCTCTCCTCCTCTTCTTTTTTACCAGAGCAAATTCTAGAGCTCATTTTCCTCTTTGATCTCCTTTCACTGCCACTGCTAGTCCATTCCCCATCCTTGAGTGTCAATGCATATATGTGCATTTCTAAGTCGTTGGGATGGCTTACTAAAGATGTACAACATGTGTTTATACTATTGTCAATATCGTTTATGGATATATGTGTATATGGCTTATACAGTCTGTTTTCATTTTATTGTCGACACTTGTTTGATCGAGTCTGTAACCTGTGGTTAACCAATAGACCGTGCTCTCAACCAATCATCGTGCACATATACTCACAACCGTAGATCAAGGGGGGATGGGCCTACTGGGCACATGGGTACCGCCCAGGGGAATACAGGCAGACAGAGTTTAAATGGGCCGCCAGAACACACACAAAAAAAAAAGGCCGATCGAGCCCCACACAGGCCCAGTGGCCCACCCGGCCGGGCCATCCCGTTTTATTCTATCCACTTCTCTCTCTCCTCATGAATGGGGCAAGCAAGCCGCATGCTGCATCATGCATCATGCATGATGCAGTTGGGCACTGGATCTACCACCCCCTCTGTGCGTGTTCACTTGCTGCTGCTGCTGCTGCTGCTGCACATGCGTGCAATGCAACCATCATGTGTCATGCTCTCAGATCTGTGTCTGGAACCGTACGTGCCACAGGACGCGCACTGTGCGCCCAGATGTGTACGTGCCGGGCTACGCGCACCGCTGCCCGCGCTACCCGCCGATGCTCTACGTGCGTACGTGCGCACTCTACTAAGATCCATCCTTTCCGACGTACGTACGTTGCGCTTGTCGTCGCTGCAACCACATACGTATGCGGTGCCCAGTTGCCCACACGCCCGTACGTCCAGGTATGTATCAAAAGGTAGTTTAGCCGCTTCGAAATTATGCCTAGTAAATAAGCTAGTACAAAATACGATAGTAAATTAAGAACTGAACTTTTTTTCTTTTGAAGGAGGGGTAGGAGAAAGTATCGGCTTATTTCATTAATT
The DNA here is from genome assembly GCA_036346415.1 of Raddia guianensis. Lineage (NCBI taxonomy): Eukaryota > Viridiplantae > Streptophyta > Magnoliopsida > Poales > Poaceae > Raddia > Raddia guianensis. Next base: position 47,948,219 of record CM070536.1, on the reverse strand, counting down.
AAAAAGTAGTTAAAAAAAATCCTGCGAAAGCAAGTGGGTACAACTGCTGCCAGTAAGACCAGAGGCCGAACAACTTAGCTCATACTGTGAATAACATAGGCCTCGGGTACCCATAGGGCGGGTCTAAAAGACCACCCGACAGGGGATGACCAAATCGGTGGATAAGAATGGGTACCACTCGGACTCTAAAAGGCTCGGACTCTAAAAGGCTTGACCGACAAGGAAGGACATAAAGATAGAAGCCTATTCCTAATAGTGAAGATATAACTGTAATCCCGGATAACTACGTATCTGACTAGAGGATAGAGATAGAAATCCTACCTCGTAACCGACCAGGACTCTATCTTGTAACCCTGCCCCCACTATATAAGGCGGACAGAGAGCCCCTGGTCCGACATCACCTACATCTTCATCTCCACAACTAATCCAATACCTCGCCTCATAACACAACTTGAGGCTGAGAACACAACATTATAGAGATCTTCCGATCATTTTGTATACATATACCCCATATAATCCCATAACACAGGACTAGAGTATTACCTCCACCAATGAGGGTCTGATCCTGTATAAAAAAGACCCCCTGTCTTGTGTTACCATCAAGTTTGGATCCAGCGCATAATCCCATTTAAATTTATTGCCAACGATAACCCCTAGTTAGCTACCCGTCGACACCTACAACCACTGGCACAACACTTGTTGACTACAAACACCTATCGACACTGCTACCGACCAGCTAGGGGCGAGTCACCGTCACTGAGGGAGGTGAATAGCAAGCTAAGCCTACTGCCACATATAGAAGGAAGATCATCACTGCCACAGAAGGGGGACGACGATGATGAGATCCACACGTGACTCACAACGAGGACCACTCCCGCAAACGATTTGGAGAAGGACAGGTGCTGCTGTCGCAAGAGAAGGGGCCAACGCAGCTTTGACCACGCCACACGCTCCATGACAAACTCAGACACTACAAGCACTCAGCTGGAGGATGGACCTCACCGCCGCAAAAGAGGGGATGACGGGGGCCGCTCTAACTCGTGGAATTGCTTTGCTCACCAAGGAGAGCTTTGTGAACGGGTACCCATAGTGATGCCTCCGGGGAGGGGAATGACGCCCATAGGCGTCGTCATCACCGATCTGAGTTGGCAGAGCTTTCGCCCTAGTTGGTCTCCATGACGAAGCATCCAAGGAGGGCAGCAGCGCCCGAAGGCGTTGCCAACGTTGGCCATCAAAAGACGTGTGGGCTTTTGCTTAGAGAAAGGGATTCCCAAGTGCCAAGCTCCCACGTACCACTAGCGCCGACCACACAACCCGAGAACTGGCCCGAAGCAGTGCCGCCAAACCTATCCTCCAGTCCGCTGTGTCGCCACGCCGCCGGTGTCACCGCGAGCCCAATTAAAGTTGAGGGACGAAGAAAAGAAGGCTGGGCAGGTCCTCCATGCGCCAGATCCAACCACCACGCTCCAGAACCAGCCATGAATCCATCAATAAGCACATGCCAAGCAGGACCCCACCTGAACGTCGTCCAGGACTCCTTGGAGAGGTGATGTCGCCAAGATTCTAAGTAACATCGATCGCCGCCGTCCGTATGCTTGAGCTCGTACCGTCGGCCGTTGGCACCAGCCGCGTAATCGAGCATGTGCCGTCCACCGCTATCACCACCACCTCTTGGCCTATGCGGGGCAGTGTGTCCAATCCCACAGCCGCCATCACCACCACGGGCCTTGTCAGAGCTCCGCGACTACATGGGCACGCCATGCCATGTCCGCCGTTGGAGCTGCCAGTGCTGTCAGGGCCGCCATATCTAGCACTCTTGCCACCAAATCCAGCCTCCTCACAAGCAATGAAAAGGGGGAGGAGTGCAAGATGAAAGAGAAAGGTAGGGGATAGGTGTCGACGGTTGGGATATCGACCCAAGTCAACCAAGGTTCTTCAAAGAGGAGATAGGAGACACGCCGAACAACCACGAGCGACAAAGAGCGAACAGAGATGGGGGTTTTATCCCGTTCGAGCCTCTCGGGAGATAATAGCCCTCGTCCACCTTTCTTTATATCAAAGAGAATTACAAGGTGGAACTCGGCGAGATCGGAGTGTCTCGGCGAGTAGTATCTGAAAATCTATCTGCTAAGGTCTAAGCTAGATGCTAGGATGTAAAACTTCGATGCGGGGTCCCTCTAAACGCCGTGGGGCCCTGTTTATATAGTCTTGAACAAACCGACCTCTGAGGAATATCGGGCGGGCTAACTACAAGATCGTGAACGAACTCATACATGCCAAATATGACCTCGGTAGATAAGGTAACCTCCTAATCTTGGGGATCACGACTCCTAATCCAATCCGGAAACCAACGTCCGGGTCTTCACGTAGTCGTGCGAACTCGCTCGAGTCGGACTCAAGCAGAATCCTAGGCCATTACGCACCGTGCCGACCATGAAGGCGTTTCGGCAGATGCACATGGGCTCGATAGAACCTCCCAAGGAGCCGGGCCTGGTAGGTCATTCGATTGGGCCGTCGGGAGTGGGCCATGGCTATGGGCGTGATCTAATCCCCGACAGCTAGCCCCGAGACTCAAGTGGAAGAACTCACTAGAGTGGGGTCATCCCTTGAGACTCAAAGTCACGAAGAGGGTATTTTTCCCTGCTACAAAGGCATGTAACAAGCGGCCAAGCAGGTTATGGCTCAACCGAACAAGACTTGTTCGGACCGAATAAACCCGATCGAGGCTTAAAGCAACTCCGTTCGTCTAACAGGAACGACATCTGTCCGAAGCGAGCACTCGGCCTTCAAAGCGATCCTTTGGAAAAAATAGCCGTTAGCGGAACTCCAACGGTAACTTCTGTCATTGCTTGCAGTGAAAACAAAGCGACCGTTTTACCTAGCTGCTACGAACAAAACCGTTGCAGAGCTGCTTATACGGGACTATAAAAGTACCCAAACCGCCATGACCGCCTACTCTGCTCTCACGCCTTTCCTCTCTAAGCCCTAGCTCCAACCACGCTCAGCATCAAGTACCCAAACTCCATCACCGACCCTGCTCGTCCAGCACTGGGAATCGCTATGGCCAAATTCATAGGCACTAGCTTGACCGAGGAGGACCTTAGGATCTGGGAGGAGGAGGGCCACATCGACACCGGTAGCTGGAGGCTGCCCGGAGAGGAGGATACTCCGGAGCCGCTCGAGGGAGAGTTCGTCGACAAGCAGTTTGCCTTGCTCGGGTTGAGGTCTCTGAGGCGACTTCGTCGAGCCTTCTTGAACATCGGCGGATTGGAGGTGGCGAACCTCAATCCGAACTCCATCCTCCAGATGGTCGCTCGCACACCGTGCGAGGGCTATCTGAGCATCGATCCGCCGTGGGCTGTTCCTCCATTACTACGATGAACGAGGAGCAGCTCCGCCGCTTCAGCAACTGGTGCTACTACCTCAAGCTCGGGCCATCGCCGATGACGCGCAGTACCCTCGCCCACCTCTGCTCCGACTCAATGGGCGCGTGGTGGGTGAGGTGGTTCTGACAAGCGGAGCGGCGACAACAAACTTCGTCTTCACCGGAAGGCGCCCGGCAAAGGGGCGCCAATGCCTCGGCGGAGATGACCGCCGAGGACCGGTACATGACAAGGAAGATCGCCTCCCTCGTGAGCCTTGGGCTCACGGGCAGAAGATTATTCGGACTTCACAAATGACGGTCATCGTCTGCGGAGAAGGTCCTATCCTTCTACAAGATAGAGGATGGGAAGACATCATAAGGGAGAGCACGGGTAAGTGCCTTTAAGACTCAACCTCTAAATACATTCTTTCCTCCGAACAGAACTAACAATCCTTCATTCGGACGGAGAAGCCAACCGAGCGCATGGGTGACCGAAGGGTCGACGCCATCTTCAAGGCGCGAAGAAGGACGGGAGGTCACCGGCGGGTGGCGTACACTGCCAGCGCAGCGTGCTTGTCCGCCTGAGCGAGGTAAATTATTTACCCTCGGCCTATGTTGCTAGACTTGCAACGTTGTTTAAATGCTAACGTCCGCTTCTCAAAACGCGCAGAGGACCAAGCGATCCTTGCGTGGATCGTTGAGGAACTCTCCGGTGCGAGAAGGAGAAGGCGAAGGGCAAGGCCAAAGCGCCACAAAGCCCAAGGTGGCGGCCGAGCCTATCTTGAGCTCGCCATGACACTGCGGCCGCCACCGTCGAAGAGACCAAGCTGCGGCGACGTGAACGCAGCGAGACCAAGCGGGCGCGCGGTCGGCCAATGAGGAAGAAACCAAGCCCTCCTCCTCGCCGAAAGCGAGCGAAAGAGGTAAAGACCATAGCCCTCGGCTCGGGCGTTACACGCAAGCTCACCCCGCCGCATGGATCGGTACACTTGGTCGCCGAGCGAGGAGGCTCGAAGAAGAAGTCGCGCAAGAAGAAAAAACTTCTTGCGCCAGGCGAGAGGCCGCCACCACCAAGGTCTTGAGCTCGTCGCCACGAACACCCAAGGGCCAAGGCGAGAAGCCGCCAAGGAGCCCCGAGGAAGAGGCGGAAGGTTCCGCGAAGAAGATCGGGACCAAGCCTTCCACTGGCAGGTATGTAGGAATCGATCTTTAGACCTTCCAACCTTCCGACCGCTGCTAGACTTAACGACGATCTTTTTTTTTCATCACCGCCCAAGGAGAGATCGCCACGGATGATGTCGAGGCGCTCGGCGGTCGCCGCCGCCGAAAGCACTGCACGGCGCTTCACGGGCGATGAGGCTAGCGTGCCTCAAGGATAAGCCGGCGGCGTGGAGCTGCGACCGCCGGGCTCCAAATAGCGAATCGACGCTACCGAAGGCGCGGGGGGCTGGAGGCAAAAGTAGCCGCAAGCGGCGCCACGGACTTCAGTGCCAAGGCGATGGCTCGGAAAGCCGAGGCGGGACGAGCGGCCGGTCTGCCAGCACTTCGTCGCGAGGCAGCTCACCCCGAGGCGACGGATTCTCCGTGGCGGTGGCGAAACCCCACCGCCAGGAACATGAAGAAGCCCCGAGCGGTCGCGCAAGTCGTCCCGCCTGGGAAACAACGGCGCCACCGGCGGAGTGGCTCCGCCTCGCCCAAGACGTTGAGGCGGAAGAGGAAAAGGAAGAGGAGAAGGAGCGCGAGACGAAAGTGCTTCGCCGTCGCTCCCGCACCCGGAAATCGCTGCGCCCCGCAAGAAGAAGGAGCGAACAAGGCGGCGACGGCAAGAACGCGCCCGCCTCATCCCACACGAACGGGGCTTCATGACGCATGGCCTCGAGGACCGCTGCGCCCATGGATCAAGCAACGACTTGGGAAGGTAGGCACCAAGACCAAATCTTGCTCGGCTTAGCTACGCCATCGCAGTAGTTAACTTTTTTCCCTCTCGGTCTTGAGGGACACCATGGAGGAGCTCGAGGACGGCGTCACCATCGAGCGGGCGCCAGTCTTGGCGTCGCTCAGGGAGCACCTCAGACGAGGAGTCCGGCGGGGCCCTCTGCACCAAACCAAAGTCGAAGCCGGTGGGCGAAGGTAAAGAAGCTCAAAGCTCAATTGGTCAAGAGAGGCGTTCTGCGAGTCTCTCCTAGGAGGCCGAGGAGCTTCAGCAAGCCATTAAGGCGAGCACCCGGAGGAGAAGCCGGCCGCGAAGTGGCTCGAGAGCGCTTGCCGACGTTCCCAACGGCGGGACCAGCTCATGGCGGAAGCCAAGAGGCTTAAGGCCCTTCGCCAAGGAAGAACAGACTTCGCGGGTCTCGAGCAAAGATCTCGACCACGTGGGCTTCACAGAAGAGATCGAGGAGATGCGTGGATGACGGTGAGGGCGATCACAGAGAGAAAAGGGTCAAGGAGCTGGACGAGCAGCTCAAGACGGCCGAAAGCAATGAGTCACCAGAGCGAGGCTCAAGCGATCAGTCAAGGCCAAGACCGAGGAGGTCGAGGCCATCCGGCAGAGGCTGCAGCGCAAGCCAAGCGAAGCAAGGAGGAGATCGAACGCCCGAAGTGAAGCCCGGAAGGAATCAAGGCTCGAGGCGAAGTCGTGCGCCTCAAGTTAGAGTTGAGGAGTGAAGGAGCGACTTGCTTCTAAGTAGCACCGCACAGAATCTCGAAAGGGCCTTGTACCAAACTTTTGAGTAATGTAATAAAGTACTTACCTTTATTCCTGCAAAAAAGAGCACAAAAGACAAGAACGAATGAAACTAAGAGAAAAGCTTAACAGCTAGGAAGTTTAAGAAAACCGGTGAGCGCTCGCTTAACTCCCAAATTTGTGCATCGCTCGAAACCCGAGTTTGCGAACCCAAACAGTGCACAAGAGAAAGAGTGACACCTAGCCCCGATGCAGACGATGCTCGAGAACCTAAGCTTGCGAACTCGAGCACGTCGTGAGGGAGAAAGAGCGACACCGTACCTTACTCGATTCGTTCCGTAGTCGCTTTCGTTGGCGTAAGTTAAGCGATTCGAGAGTAACCGAACAAGGAAAGTGCCTCGCCAGCGAGGGGCTTACGAGAGCGAGCTTTACCAAGTGTCGCGCCGGCGATAAGTGCCTCTGCCATGAGGGCTTACGAGAGCAGACTTAGCCGCAAGGTGGAAAGGCCATATTACGCAACCCCGAGTTTAGGAACTTCTCAAACCAGATACGGATAGGGAACAATCCTTAAGATTGCGGAGCCAAGAGTTCGCAAGGCCGGCAGCCATCAAGTGTTACCAGAGAGAAAGTGTTTGTCTTCAAAAGACAAGAAGTGAAAAAGCGCAGAGGCGCGAGAATTCACTTAATTGTTGGATTGGACTTTACATGGTGCCCGAGAGACTTGGACGAACTAAAGTAGCGAGTTTACAAAAGCGCAGGCTAAGAAAATGAAAAAGACCTACACAAAGAACTTACGGTGGTCGATGTTCCAAGTCTTGGTCGACTCTCTCCGTCCTCCATAGCCAGCGTAATGCACCCAGGCGGCGGAAGAAACGACCAGAAATGGGCCCTCCCAGCGAGGAGTTAACTTGTTGGCATTGGACAAGTTCGGACACGGCAGCGAGCGAGGTCGCCCGCCTTCAAAGCCCTTGGTCGAACCGACTTGGCGGCGTGCTTGCGCGAAGATCTTCTTGGTAGCGCGCCATTCGACTTGTGCCCGTCGCGTGTGTCTTGAGGAGATCGAGATCGAGGCGCTCTTGCTCGTCGTCAATTAAGTTGACCGAGCTCGTCGAGGCGAACCGAGTATGATTTCGGTGGGCGGGATGGCTTCGCACCATAGACCGCTTGGAAAGGAGTTTCTCGGTCACCCGGTGGCCGTAGTCTGAATCGCCGCAGGACGGCGGCAAATACCGCCGTTTAATACCACGACTATCTGTCCGTTAGCTCGCTCATTGCTCCATTGCTCGTGGATGTGCCATGAGGCGAACAGACCTTGGTACCCGGTGCTCGCGAGATTCTGGAATAGCTCGCCGAATCGGGTACCGTTATCCGTGATCGCCTTATGGGGAATCCCAAAGCGCGTGACCACGTTGCTTTTGAAAAGCGAACACCATTTTGGCGTGAAGAGGCGACACGTGCTCTGCCTCAATCCACTTTGTAAAAGTGTCTATGGCGACGACAGCGGTGTGTATAGCCCTTGTACCCCTTAGGGAATGGGTCGAGCGATCCGCACCCCATGTGGAAAAGGGCGGGATGGGGATTGTTTGGAGCTCTTGGCGGGCTTGTGTGTCTTCCGGCGTGAAATTGGCAAGCCTTGCACTTAGTCACGATGTCCCGGCATCTTATAACGCATGGGCCAATAATAGCCCATGCGAAACGCTTTGCCCACCAGAGTTCTGAAGGAGGCGTGGTTGCCACAGGCACCCTCGTGTATGTCCCTAAGAAGGAACACACCCTCCTGTTGCGAGATGCACTTGGAGAGAACTCCCAGAGCACCTTGGCGGTAAAGGATGCCGTCCACAAGCTTGTATGGAGCAACCGCCTTATGGCGGGAGCGCTTCGGCCGTCGTCGGCGGTCCCATCTGCAAGGTACCGGACAAATGGCGTTGACCAGTCCGCAGCCTGCTCGATAACGGAGACAGCACCACCTGTCTCTGTCGCCTCGTCCGGGGACGTGATTGAGGGCTTGTAAAGGTGCTCGACGAGCACCCTGCCGAAGCGAGTTAGCGTGAGGATCCAAACTTGGATAGCTGGTCGGCGAAGTTGTCCTTCCTTGGCACGAAGAGCACTTCAAGAATCGAAAATGCGCTCAACTTCCTCACTTAAACCGGTATCGCGCCATTGAGTTATCGCAAAGACCGATACTCCTTGTTAACTGATTGATGACCACCGTGAATCTCCTTCACGCTTAGCCGTTGGACACCAAGCGACTTGCACGCTCTTAGTCCCGCGAGGAGGCCTCGTACTCTGCGGCGTTGTTAGTCGCCGCAAAGTGTAGTTGGATAGAATCTCGGAGTTGCTCTCCTTGAGGAGATGAGAACAAAACCAGCCCGAGTTTCCAAAGTCTTGCGAGCCATCAAAAACATGGTCCAAGAGGGTTCATCGGGTTGCTCGGGAGCTCCACAGGATTTGGGTGGGCAAGTCCATTCAGCGACAAAGTCAGCTAGGACACGTGACTTAATAGCGATTGGGCGACAAATAACGTATCAAACTCGCTAGTTCCATTGCCCACTTAGCTATCGTCCGCTAGATTCCTTGTTCGTAGGATTTCTCCCGAGAGGAACGTGGTCGGACCAGATTTGATGCGCTTGGAAGTAGTGGCGAAGCTTCACGGAGGACATGAGCAAGGCATAGAGGAGCTTCGGATCTCGTGTAACGCCCTTTGATCCGTGAAGTACCTCGCTCACGTAATATATTGGTCGTTGATGCCTTCCCTTTCGACCGTCAAGACCAAGGCTCACCGCTTGTGGCGTGCAACCTAGGTACTGATGGGAGCTGCCGCCATGCCGCGGGGTAGTCAAGACGGGAGGATTGGGCGGTATCGCTCGGATCTGGAAGGATCTATCGGCTTCTTCCGTCCACTCGAAACCATTGTGCTTGCGCAGGCCTTAAAGAAGGGCAGCCAGCGTTAGCCTTGACGGAAATAAACACCTTAGAGCAGCCATCTGCCCAGTGAGGCTCTGTACTTTCTTTATGGTAGTTGGAGCCTGCATATTTTCAATGGTCTCGATTTTTTCAGGGTTGGCAGAAATACCTTGCGAGCCAATGACATAACCGAGCAACATTCGAGATCGAACACCAAAGGTACACTTCTCTCGGATTTAATTTTATTCGATGCCCGTGAGATTATGAAAAGTCTCTGCCGGTCTTTTACATGATCTGGAGCATACTTGCTCTTTACAACTATGTCGCCGACATAGACCTCTAGGTTTTTTCCGCTTTGCTCGGGAAGGTCTTCTCCATTAAAACCGGAGCGTAACACCAACATTGCGTGGTCGAAAGACATGGTCGCATAGCGAAAGTGCCGAAAGGGGTGATGAAGCGATCTTCTCTTCATCCTCGGGAGATGCTTATTTGGTGGTAACCGAGTAAGCATCTAAAAACTCGAAAGTGGGCGTCATGATCGCATCGACCACCGGTCAATCTGGCACGAGAAATTGTCCTTAGGACAAGCGGCGTTCAGATCGTGTGATCGACACACATCCTCCACTTGCCGCCTTTCTTCTTTACAATGACGGGGTTGGTTAACCACTCGGTGTGATCAACCTCGCGGATGAACCAATGAAATGGTTTGCTTGCTAAACCGATCTTTGATGATCCTGTTTGAATTCAGCGACGAAGCTTCGGCGAACAGGCTTTTGTCCGCGGACAGCCGGTTTGTGCTCGATTACCTCCTTGGGACTCGGGCATGTCGATGGCTCCGGCGAATACATCTGCATTAGCTCGGAGGAAGGCAATGAGCTCGCTTTCCTATTTGGGGTCCAGATTGGCCCCCAAGTGAACTGTCTTGGAAGTATCATCAAGCGACAGCGGAACTTCCTTGGTTTCTCCCCCTGGCGGAAGGGAGACCCTAGGGCGTCAGACTTGGTCTGCGGAACTTGAGACAGCGGCGGAAGTTGGTCGACAGAGGCGAGGACTCGCTCGTCGCAATCGAGCAGCTTTGTAGTTGCCCTTGACCGTGATCACACCGTTAGGACTGGTATCTTCACGCAATGGTAGCGTGGTGGGACACGACCATAAACTTACCGAGAGATGGCTCGCCTAAGATCGCGTTATCTGCCGATGGGAAGTCGACCACGTCGAAAGTGATCAACTCTGTCCGGAAGTTGCTTGGGTTGCGAAGGTGACAGGCGGGACAACTCGCCCTAACGGCTAGACGACTTCTCCGGAACAATTCCGTAGAAGGGCATTGCGACTTCCTTGACTTGGAGCGAGGAATTTGCATCTCGTCCAAGACTTTAGCGAAAAGCAAGTCCAAAGCGCTCCGCCGTCCACTAAGACACGACTAACTCTCACGTTCGTCGATGGTGGGCGACCACCGATGGGAGCCACGAGGCTTGGTCATCGATGGGACAATCCTCCCGAGAGAAGGAGATGGGGACCTCGATCCACTTCATCGATTCGGTGAGGTTTTGCCTTTTCGACGTTGTGGACCTCCCGGCGGCTTCCTTGAGGCTGCGGCAGAGAGGTGTAAGCCGAGGAGCCGCCAAAATGACGGCGATATGGTTCATGGGCTCTTGATATTCATCATCATCTTTCCGATCACCATCGTCGGTTTGGCGCTTAGCCTTACGGCATCACCTTGTTCGGGCGGGGTGGGCATTGGGCCCTTGCCGTTGTAGAAATCTTGAGCTTTGCAGCCCAAGTTCTCTGATGGCGTATATCATGCCCGTAGTCTTTGGTGGAACTTGCAAAATCGGTCGCTCGGACCTTTCTTGCCTTGTCCGCCTCCTGAGCGAGCTTTTGCCCTTGTAATTATTGTTGGGCTTCTTACGCCCATCCTTGGGAGGAGGTGCGCGATCCATACCGCGACGGTATTGTTCGCATCACCTTTGTTCTTCTTCTTCAGGACTTCTTGTCACTAGGAACATTCTTCTTGCTCTTCTTCTTCTCATCCACACCAGTCAAGGCGGCGGCTAGCCCTTGTCGAACGCCTTTTTGTCTTGAGCAGCTCTGCTTGGCGTTGGCATATGATCGGCCGCCTTGAACAGTCGTTGGCGGTCCAGGTCTCGTTGATCTCGAGATCCTGGGTGAGCCGCTCGTCGCGGACTCCGTTTTTGAAGGCGCGGACAACACATTCATCCGAGATGTTCGGGATCGTGTTGCGGATCTTAATGAAACGCTTCACGAAGTTGCGGAGGGTCTCCCCGTTCATCTGGATCATCCGTGCAGATCATCCTCCTTACCCAGACGCACGTAATAGCCTCGGAAATTAGCGATCGAGGCGTCACAAAGCTGGTTCCATGAGTGATGGAACCCTCCTGCCGATTGAACGACCACGTCCGAGCAAAGGCACCCTCAAGGACGATCGGAGGTAATTAGCCATAACGAGCTCGTCACCCCGGCCGCCATGATGGCCGTGGCGTAGATGGAAAGGAATTCCTCTGGTTACGAGTCCCATTGTACCTCTCCATGTGACCGGGCTTGAACTTTGAGGGCCACCGGACAGCTCGGCTCGTCGAGAAAGCCCTGCAGCCGAGCATATGACCGACCACCTTCCCGGCGTAACCTAGTCTTGAGAAGACGTTGGTCCCGCGGCGGAGGAACTCCTGCTGAACAGGATGACTCGGCTGGAGAAACTCTCTCGGGACAATCCACCACGCCCTTCCTCGTGGTGGCGGCGACGCCTCCTCACGAGGGACCGTCCGTGATCATCGCGTCGCGCTTGCCCCTGTGGTCGCGATGACTACGAGGACTTGGCGGCGGCGGCGACCACGGTAGCTTGCTCATGGACGGTGATCCTTCGATGGTGACGGGGTCACGCGATCGATCGAGTGTCCGAATCATTCCGGCGGTTTGGTGCTTGCCGCTGGAGGAGTTGTTGACTTCTCCTAGAGACTTTAGACCTTCACCAATCGCTCTAGGTTAGACGCAGCAAAGACGCCCATGCGGGCGAGATCGCCTTGATTGGTGGATCTAAGGACCGTTGCTATAGCTTCGAGCCGTTCCGACTTTGATCTATGGGTCCCGGATCCTGAACCATCCGCGTTCGCCCGATCGAGTCCGATCACGCGAATTGACCAACAGGGAAGCTTTGCCGGGAGACTTAGCGCCAACGCGAGGTGGGTCGCGACGCTGCCGCTACACCGGTCGCGAAACCGTGTTAAGGTCGATTAATGGAATCGTCGAGGCTGCGGCGAATGACGTCTTGCTCGCGAACAGCCTGCGCGGCCTCGTCTTGATGCCGAGCAGAGTTAATCTGCCCGACCTCGCCCGCCGCCACAGCCCGTGCAGGATCCTCAGAGGTTCCTACATCGGCCATGTTAATGCCGCGGGGCCATGCGAAGGTATGCTAGACGGTGTCATCGCTGTGTCTCCATTGTGGAATCTACCGACATAGCCTTGGAATCGACAAATCTAAGCCGTCGTAAAGATCATCGGTTCCGTGGTAAATGCCGATGACGGAGTGCGATCCGAGGCTATCTACGCCATGTAAGCGGAGACATCCGCCTCGGATCGCGAAAGTGTTCGAGACCGAACAGACGATCTGAATCGACGAGATGAGACATCCCGTCCCTTCCGAGTCGTAGCCCTCGGAAGTATCTCAGATCGCCGACGGAGTTCGACATGCTCGATCTGCGTGTCCCCACGGACGGCGCCAAATTGCCGACGGTTGGGATATCGACCCAAGTCAACCAAGGTTCTTCAAAGAGGAGATAGGAGACACGCCGAACAACCACGAACAAAGAACGAGCAGAGAGGTGGGGTTTTTATCCTGGTTCAGCCTCTCGGAGAGATAATAGCCCTCGCCCACCCTTTCTTTATATCAAAGAGAATTACAAGGTGGAACTCGACGAGATCAGCAGGTCTCGACGAGTAGTATCTGAAAATCTATCTCGCTAAGGTCTAAGCTAGATGCTAGGATGTAAAACTTCGATGCGGGGTCCTCTAAACGCCGTGGGGGCCCTGTTTATATAGTCTTGAACAAACCGACCTACCGAGGAATATCGGGCCGCTAACTACAAGATCGTGAACGAACTCATACATGCCAAATATGACCTACGGTAGATAAGGTAACCTCCTAATCTTGGGGATCACGACTCCTAATCCAATCCGGAAACCAACGTCCATGTCTTCACTTAGTGCGAACTCGCTCGAGTCGACTCAAACAGAATCTAGGCCATTCATGCACGTGCGACCATGAAGGCTGTTCGCGGGATGCACATGGGCCTAATAGAACCTCCCAAGGAGCTGGGCCCTGGTAGGCTGTTCGATTGGGCCGTCAGGGAGTGGGCCATGGCTATGGGCCGTGATCTAATCCCCGACAATAGGATAGGCGCCTTGTTCCGCCGTCCCGACGGAGTCGATGCTGGTGGCCATGTCAAGAGGCCCATCAGCGACGGCGGGGCGGACCGGACGTGTTGCCGCCTCTGTCGCCATCGGGGGCTAGGGCTATGGGGGGGGGGAGGGTGTGTGGGTGGGGAGGGTGTGGGGCTGAATAACGATAATGGACACTAAAATTAAGAAAAGTATAGGTTTATCAAATGTTTGAACTCTGTTTCTCAAACATGTTGATTCAAACGCTTTTGACTCCTCGAAACGAGCATTCAGCAGAAATTGTTCGTCTATTAATTTCATGCCCTTTTCGCACTTCTCTACAATAAAAGAATATAGATATGAATCGAACTTCTCCAACTTCTCGATGTCCAGCAAAATTTGGCGAGGCGCCACAAACTGTACCTTCGAGATAGCCTTTGAGGAGCAGCTTCACGAAAGTTAATTGGTACGTACGTGATCATGATTTGTGCGTTGTCACCACCAAACCCCATTTCGGGAGCCTGTATGTATGGTTGTACTTCAAAGGAGAATTTGGCTTGGTTTAGCTAGGGTTTGAGAGTTTCAATCAAGTTAAAGTGTTTGTTCCAATTTTGCGGCATTTTATTGTGCAAATTATTTGAGTTACTAAGTTATGTAGTTCGGAAAGGATAAACTATATATACCAATTAAAGGAGGGTCAGACTTGGATTAGTTTTGAACACATCGACAATTAAATATATTAATATTTATATACAATGCAACAGCACAAACACTTACATATGCTCTCTTCGAAACATTCGTGACCAAACGAAAATTTCAGGCTTCGAGAACTCACGAATATTTGATTAATTCCACCTGGTTTCGAGAGCTTTAAGAGGCGACATCGATCAAGATCTTCAAGAAATGGCTTCCAAGATTAGATTGTTTTGGCATTCTTAAAAAAAAGCTATAAACCATTGAAAATAAGTTTTGGTTTCTGTTTCCACAATTTTTACCGGACAACAGCAATACAAGCGATAAAGAGATTTTTTGAATAGTTTTTTGAATTAAAAGGTTGTATTTTTTTGCATATTTGGGTAGGTCAAAATCACCTAGAATTTCCCACCAAAATTTAATTGGCCTATAAACAAAAAAAATTAGCCACTAATAAAAATGCATCAAAGCATTTTAAATGATTGATTTTATGGAAAAAATGGTTATGTACGTACTCTGTAGCTTCGCCTTTTTTATGGGTGATGTGGCGAAAACTATAACCCCTGTTTTTCGGTTGGTTTCAGTTTCAAGGCTAGCTAGATTTTGTGGTAGGCCGCTGCAAGTCATGGACTAGATGATGTTAGACAGAGGCGGTGAGTGGATGACAATGAGAACTAATTGCGAGCAGAGGGACGAAGCTCGACAATAAAGTAGTCTAGCTTGGGAGAGGAGTGAGGAGGTACAAAGAGTGGAGAAGACCACTATGATATGTAACATGGATGGAATGGTAAAATCGAACAATGTTGATTTCATGGAGGTTATAAGAGTGCACCAGATTCTTTACGATGTTGTAAACAAAAATTAGGGATTTTTCGGTGGTACATAATAAACTTTTCATTAACACATACACGGGTGACGACTGTCCATGAAACTTTTACCGACACGATTTTCCATGAATCGTACCGAGCAGTGATATTCAATCTGAGCAAGTGCCTACCAAGGTTGACCGATATTACCACAGGTGTCAAACCTGGTAAAAATGCGTTTCAACCGGGACTACACATGTGTTACCCGAGCAGAGCTCCAAAACCGTCGGCAGGATTAAACAATGCGTGCATGATGCATGCATGCATCTAGGTTAAAACCGGCGTGAGTGATCACTCACTCACTCACTCACTCACTCAGAGGACAATGGTCCATCGATCCGCCTCCTTTTCTCCGCGGTTCCAGCAGAAAATTGATCCCCCAGCCATGTTCGTTTCTTCGCTGCCAAAGCAAAAGGAAAAAAGAAAGGAAGAAAAGGGTTGCTCCATCGATCGTGTCAACAAACACGCACGATCGATATATCAATCGGTGCGTGCAATCTTACAGCACAAACGATGGATTCCGAAAGATCGTCTTGGGATTTGATTACTTAATTAGGGCTGCGTACAGGGGGATTGAAATGGCTGTCGGTTCTTGGACGGACGCATCCCGCAATAGTTTACTGATTAGGTAGTGGGAAACATGGAAGTTTAACTAATGATTCCAAGGCTTTGCGCCCTAAATTCCAAGCTTTTGAAAACAGAGAGAACGACACGCGCGCGCACAATCCTGAGATCTAGCGAGTAGGGTGGTATCATGTCATCCGCTCATAAATTATAGGTAGGAGTATCATCTACTCACTCTGTCCCACAAATAGTGCATTTGTATCGTTTAAAATTTACTCCCTCCGTTATGAAATAGTTGTCGTTTTGGACATTGACACGGTCTCCAAAATACGACTTTGACCACTAAAAACTATTGTAATTTATTTTTAACATGCATTAAAATTATACTTTTATGAAAGTTCTATTCGAAACGAATTCATCTATATGAATTTTATGCTTCAAATCTAAATGGTTTAGAAGTATTTTATAGATAAAATTTTAAAACATTGACTTAGGACATGTCTAAAACGACAACTATTTCAGGATGGAGGGAGTATCTCATAAAGAATGCATCTATAACTTTTGTGCTCCCTCCGTCCCAATATATATGGCGCATAAATTTTGTTGAGTTGTCTCAAAATATAAGGCGTCTCCTCATTATTTCCTTGAAAAAGACAAGCAATTAACTCATAGTTAAGCTATTCACACTATGAAGTGCATGTTTTTGCCAGCTTTACCTATTTAAAGCTATTAATTAAGCGCATGGGAAAGAGATGCATGCTTGAATGCATAGAAGCAAAATATTAAAGATTAATTATGATGCTTCGAGTAATGAGATAATTAAAGATGATTTACTCTTTTAAACACCATTTCTTGGTCTTGATGAAAATTTTTATACGTCCTATATTTTGGGACGGAGGGAGTACCATCTAAATGGGTCCATTTGGTTGATTAATTCTTTGTTTTTTCCCTTTTCCAAGGTTGCATGCACATTTAGGCCTTGCACATTTCAGATTAGTGTAGCGTAGCATAGCGTTTTCGTAAAATTTGAAAATCTTTAAAGAGAGATTTAAATATAATAAAAATAATTTAAAATAGTTTTAGGATCTTTAAGAGGACTACTAAAAACCTGAGAAAAATCAATACAAATTACTACACCAAATAGGCTATATAAAAAAGATAAATTTTATTAAAACGCTATGCTACATTACACTAAGCTGAAATGTACAAGACCTTAATTTCCTGGATTTTTTCCTTTCCAAGGTGCATGAGCATTTAATTGTCAGATTTTTTTCTTTCCAAGGTGCATTCGTATAGTTGTTAACCGCTTTAATTAGGAGGATCTAGATCATTTCTCATAGCTACTAATCTGTCTAAAAAATCCTAAAAATGCACTCTTTGTGAGACAGAGAGAGTAAAACATATAATGATGACGGGATAAGAAATGGTACAATCACCTAGAGAATTGGGTGATCGGTATTTAGTTTTGTAGTCGACTACTCCCTCCGTTATGAAATAGTAGTAATTTTATTTGTCCTAAGTCAAAGTTTTAAAACTTTATCCATAAAGAACTTTTAAACTATTTAGATTGAGAACATAAGAAATAGATTCGTCTTTAAAAGAAATTTTGTATTAATATAATTTTTAATACATTATAAATATAATTTTAAAAAATTTTATGGTCAAAATTCTATTTTAAAGATCGTGTCGATGTTTAAAATAACTACTATTTCATTGAGAGACTCATTTGCAACCGTAGCCACCTTTCCCCAAGTGTGAGAGTTCTCTCCCATGGATCCTAGCTCTAGGGTTTCCATGTGCATGTGAGAAGAGAAACGGATGGTGTATAACATGAGAACCTAAAGTAAATATGTTACTAGCCTTTTATCCAAAGTGCCAAAAACTTGTCGTTTTAGTCTTTCATCTAGAGTAGTAATTAGATGAGATCTTTGGAAAGCCAAAAAGAGAGGCATGCAAGTGCATCTATTGGTCTATGAAAAAAGTTTTCATAAATTCATTGCTACCAATTAATAAATAACTAACCTTTTATAGGGGCATTAGTATTCTAAATTATGTCTAAAACGACTAGTTTTTTGACATTGGAGGGAGTATGTTGTAGCCCAAACAAAAGACAAACTTGCGAGGCAGTTTATTGCGCCTTTTGAGCTGAAATCGAGGGCCTTTGAAATTAATGTCGAGCTCATGTACATCTGTACACCACTTCGAAGATCGATGATAAAGCCATCAATTAGTCCACCGAAAGATAAGAAAAAGAAGAAAGGGGGAAAAAATCGTACTCCAGTAGACAGTTTGAAAGTGTGTGATCAAGAGATTTACACGATGGAGTTAATCTATCTGCAGCAGGCTCTTGCGATGCTGGTGCCTGCTGCATCACCTATATTAGTATCACTAATCCCTCTTCAATTATTTTAGTGCCATCGACACGGCAGATTAATTGCCGACGTCGGTCTCACACGAGTGCGAGCCCAATTAATAGCGCTTTGCCCAGACAATTAAAAGGCCTTGACCTAAATGTGCATGCTTGGAAAAGCCACGCTGACCAAACCATGACAGGTACTCGTATGGTACTGCTGATAATATATACCATCCTGGTCTGTTCCATATATGCACGCCAATAAACGCTTCTCTTTCTATGTGAAACGGTAGCTTCCGAGTTCGGACGCCAATAGTGTGCCACGCCACCATGATTGTGCTTATAGTCCTGTTCGATCTAGGCTTTTAGATGAATCAGTCGATTTAACCAATTTAAGTTGTACGTTGAAGGGTCCAAACTAAAGATTGCATAAACATATACTCCCTTCAGTTCTCAAATAATATACGTTTTGGACATTGACAAGGTCTCCAAAAAACAACTTTGACCATAGAAAACTATTATAATTTATTTACAAAATGCACTAAAATTATAATTAATATTATGAAAGTTCTTTTCGAGACGAATCTATACATATGAATTTATGTACTCAATCAAAATAGTTTAAAAAATATCAATGGATAAAGTTTCAAAACTTCGATTTTGGACAAAGCTAAAAACGTCTATTATTTGTGAACTAGAGGGAGTAATCTAGAAAAACCATAGTCAACAAACCATGAAGAGAACCTGACGATGACACCCTTATGAAGGAGAAGAGGACGTACACATGTTGCCTAAACATTTTGGACCAACTAGATAGCACATAAAGCAATTTATTTAGGATACATGCTTGAATGGACCATATTACTATGTTCCATATATGTGCATCAATAAAAAATCTCTTTTTTCTCTATACAATGGTCTAGCTTCTGGCCTTCAGATGCCATGAATGTGCCACGTTAGAGGTTTTCTTAGATGTTTCCTTGTTAGGTGGCATCGGGTTTGTGCTTAGGTAGTCCTTTTTATTCTAGGTTTTATAGATAACAAGCTTAGGGTATACGTTGAAGGGTCTAAATTGAATATTCAATTGACTCACTTGAGAAAAACCAAAGTTGTAGTATACGCAAAGAACCTAACGATGACATCTGATCATGACGAAGGACACACCGCGTACACCTTTGGACCAACTAGGTAGCACATAAAACACTCAGTGTGTATTCTTCCCCATGGTTCGGAATGGACTATCTCTTTCTATGTTCGACATATGCGCATCGGCAAACACTTTTTTCTTTACAAAATTGTCTAAATTAAGCTTCCAAACTCAAATGCCATGAATGAATCACATCACATATATATATTCTTGATTGGCTACACTATGCATAGTATGTGAATGTACACCTTTTTTGGTATATAACTAGGTTTCTTGATAAATTGGTTCATATATTCAACTGGAACCATAAGATGAAGGTTTAAAGAGGAATTGATATAGGGATGGTAATGAACAGTGATCGGTTGGGATTGTTTCCAAAGGATTACAAGTTTTAGGTAGTTTTGGGTGGTGTCATGTGGTTTTACATGCTTTTATCGGATGGTTTCAGATAGTTTCATTTATTTTTTTAAAAAAATAAAATTATAGTTTATTTTGTTTTATGTGAGTTTATATAGTTTCATAAAATTTTATGTAGTTACATAAAGTTTCATATCTATATCATCGTGTTGTTTCGTTAGCTATGACATCCTCGTTGCATTTCTATTTCTTATATATCGTTAGCTATGAGATTCTCATCGCATTTCTATCTGTATATATTTGGCTCATCCATTGGGGGAAAAAAAGCTAAAAGTATATATAGAACTATCCAGCATATATTCCTGCCGAAAAGGAACAGGCCATATATACCGGTGGCATCTCATTCGAGACGCCATTAGAATCCCACGTAGGCGGCTCAAGGTGACTGTCCCATCAGACGGCCTGACGGCGTTGCCACCTGCACAGGGCTCGGCGATCGATGGCGCCGGCGACGCCGCACGCTTGGCACCCTTTTGGTCAGGCCGGGGAGAGGGGCATGCAGGGCCAGGCGCGCACGTGTGACGGGGAGGTGGACACGATCCAAGATCCAGTGGACGTCGCTGTTGCATGCGGTCGCTCGCACGCGCGCGCCAACGTGATCCAAGTATTATCCGGTGCAGCGCTAGCTATGCGCGCGTGCGGGTCAACCTGCGTCCACGTCTCGTGTGGCCAGCGTGGAGCCCGGCCATGCAGCTGCAGGTCATTTGCTAGCAACAAGCTGCTTAATTAATAACCAGCATATGCCTACGCTGTAGCTCGCTCCGCTCATCCTAATCCTGAAGCTTAGGCCATTACTATTCAACAGATCGTCATCAATTCAGTATCTTGTAGGAAATTTTGTTATTTTTAGATAGCCTATATGTTGTGATAATTTGTAACTATTTTTTTGTGACTTTTAGTATTCCTTTCAAAGATTGTAAAACTATTGTTTATTTATTTTTTAATAATCTTTAGACCTCATTCTGAGTGCTCTCAAATTTGCTACAGTAATCCTATATTTTTTATTAGCTCGCTCCGCTCATCCTAATCCTGAAGCTTACCTGCCTCCCCGTCAAGCCATGTCACCGATAAAAACGACCACTTTTTTCTGAGCAAGGATAAGAAAATTGTCTTCTTTTCGAGTAGAAGACAATTTTCTATTCAAACGTCCACATTTTTTTCTAAGTAAAGGATACAAAAATTGTCTTATATTCAAAAAAAAAAAAAGATCACGTAGGACACCAGGGCAACAAAAGTGCTGAACATATACTACACCAGTAATTTTAGCATTTGCCGATCTCTATAAGCGGATATTGTCCTTTACGATGTTAATAAAAACTACTAGTGGATGCTTGTTCGATAAGACGAAAGATCCTAGAGTTACGATCGAGCCAGATATCTATATTACCCCAAAGATGATAGAACTAGTCTCCTTGCACCGTGAAAATGGGAAGCACCGAAGAACATCGTCCAACCATCAACTCAAAGCTGAAGACGAGTTGGTCCCAATCGAAGCCAAAACCATTAGCTAGTTTGCAGTGCTCTACCAAACCTATAAGCCGAAGCCACATTTCAAAAATAAATGGAGGGGGTTTTCAGGTTACTATGATAGAGGGGATATAATTTGCAGTTCGGCGGCCGTCATATCCAAGGTTCTCAGTCGAGTCTTTTCATTTGTTTCCTTGTTAGAGATGTAGTCAACTACATACGAGGAGTCATTCCATCCATGTGAGGAGGCGAGGACATGAGAAAGGAAAGAACGGATATGTATAACACCACCACTGTCATAGGATGCTCACTTTAGCACTTAGTTGCTATCCTATATTTTTTTAAAATCAGCAATAGATAGTTTTCTTTAAAGTGTAATCTCCGTTATATGTAATCTCCGTTATATGAATACTGTAGGACCCAGGGAAGGCAGGAACGATATTTCTTTTCGTCGTTCTCTTAATTTCACTGCTGTATGCATGCATATATTCGGATGTCCATAGGTGAAGTTCTCTCGGTGTGGATCAGGTGCACGTACGTCACGGATCGAGATGTCCTTGTTTACTTTCATCCGCACGTGTGGTGGAGAGATCAACACGACTATACCTCCTAGGAACACCACTATTTCCATCGCTCGAGGTAATTAAATCTTCAATCTTCCCCTCTTTTCCCTTTGGAAAAGTATAGCTTCGGTTCCATAATTTTTAGGCTCTTGTCAATTTAAGAATCTCAACTTTTCAAAGGGTGAGAAGAGATCCATAGTATTTAGACGGCAGTGATCCACAATTCCACACGACCACACGAGGCCGTACGTGTGACTGATGGGTCGGATCATGCCTCATATATGATATCATGCATCAGCGGCGCTAAACACGACAGTTTCAAAAAAAAACGTGTGTAATTTCATCGAATCAAATCAATCATGGTTTTGTCAAGCTGTCTAAAGTTCGGCGTCAAACTGTCAACTACTGCTCTTTTCTTTTTCTTTGTTCTAAAAAAAATTATAATTACTGTATGTTGTGATATCACATTATCTCAAATTCTCAATCCCAATGTACCAATATTTGTACCTTATTTGACTTGTGACAGAAGCTCCGATCCAATCCAAAGCTAGCCAGCAGGAATCCAGAACTACTTGTACTCTGAGACGTATGGAAAGAAATTAGATAGAGAGAGGGGAGAGAGAAGATAGAGAGAGATGAGAAGAAAGATGGAGACAAAGGAATATTGTCACGGTGCCTTGTGTCATATAATTTTCTTCCGAGATGCATGTGTCAAATTATGCACTTTGAGTCTATAGATAGGCCCAGATGTCACTTCAGAGATCCTAATAAATCATTTTAGCCTTGCTTGTCGAAGTAAATATCTTTCCCTTGATGTGCAGGGGAATGGTTGTGTTACGTTGACATGTTTACATTCGCATGACGATAGATTTTTTAAATGGCCGACTGGCAATTATTTGTACTGTCGTCTCCATGGTAGAAAATCAAAATAACTCGAAAACCCCTTATTTTAATGAACTGCTTAAATTTTATCTAATTTTCTCCTAATAAACAGCAGATAAAATTATTTTTTGGTCAATTGGTACAGATATTCTTTATTTCAATTTTGTGTTTAAAATCACTGGTTTTCTAGGTCCTTAAGTAAAAATGAAACTCCAAATTTCGTCGCACCACTATATTTCTCCCTATAACAGAGCTAGCCAATGGGCCGAACCGGACTAGCCCGATTCAGGTCCGGTTGGTTCGGTTACTATGCGAACTAGGCCAACAAGCTGCGGTCTTGGCCCATGTTTGGTTCGCACATTGAACCGAACTGGACCGGCCCGGTTTTTTATTAGCCAGTTTATTTTATTTAAAAATATATATATAAATTAAGATAAAAATTATATTTCACAAATATATAGTATAAATTAAATAAATATATTATTTATCATAGGAAAATATATATAGAAATATATATATTGAATTAAATTAATATACTACGGTAACGAACCGAACCGGGCCGAAATAAACCGAATCAACCGCTCGCCGACGGACCAATTGGTCTTGGCCGGGTTCGGTTCACTTCACCGAACCGAAGTGGCTGGTTCGGTGAATGATCGGACCGGTCCGGTTTGATTCAGCCAGACCGGCCTATTTGGCCACCTCTACCCTATAATTTGTATGGCTATATATCCGTCGGCAACTTATAACGCAACCCTAATCCCGCAGCAAGCAGCGCAGATGTCCATGTTAGGCGCCCTGTTTATAAGGTTCGGCCGGATGTGCGACCGTTAACCAACGTCCTTGTCGCACGGGGGGAGAGCCCAATCATGTAATATATTGGTCCTATATATATACACACACACACTTATATATAACATGCAAACATGAAGCTAGCAAGCAAGCAAGCAGCTGTGGTACGTACAACAACAGCAACTTGATGATTGGAAGCTCGTCACCTTTCCAATTCAATGTGGCGATTGGTACGTCCGCGCCTGCTGATGGGTGGCGACCGATCGATAAGCACGGTTTACTTGCTGCTCATTAACGATGTTTCCTTGGTTATTTAAGGACGTAATGGCTGGATTTAGATGGCAACGTGACCCCTAACCCTTCTGCTCGAGGCCTTCTCTGGTTCGCGGCTCTAAACCAGCTTGTAAATTTTGTTATTATTATATAGGCGATCACCATTTATTGTAATATCTTGTAATAATGTTTTGAGACTTTGTAAGGTTTTTGAGTGACCTCAAAAAAAAATTCAAAATAAATTTTTTAGCCTCTGAGTATTTTTTTTTAAAGACTAGTAATTTCTTCAACTACGACCAAAATCAAAACACAACCAAGAATCAAAATAGAATCAAAGACGGCCTGACTTAGAGATGCAAGTGGGTTGCATCGCGGGTACCCGCAAGCCCCGAGAAGCAACCCTCTTAGCTCCCTGGCCTGACTTGATATATGTGTGTGTCGCTGGTCCATGGATCGAGTGGCTCGAGACGTACGCTTTGATGGAAGCGTAGCCCCGCCGCCCCGCGGTGACAAATCCCGGGCTTATCCGTACGACGTCGTCGCCTTGATCGATCTCATCGTGCACACCGCGCGCGCGCGGCGCCCTGTTGGTTTCCCCTTGTCGTGCAGTGTGATCGTCGAAGCACTCATCTGTTTCTGCAGCGCCACCGCTCTGTCCGTACGGCGCGGTGAGTGCAACTGCAACGTCCATTCCTAGCTCGCTACTCTCACCCTCTCTTGGCACCGTGTGCAAGCCGACTGTGATCAGCTCTACCGCACGTTTCAATGAAAGATGACGTGGGCGAGAGAGATCGTTGTATAATAATAGAAATGGGTTGCTCGTAATTTTAGTCTGTAGCACAAGAGTCGAGATAATTTATGGGTATATGTCTATAGAGAAAATGTATTAATATTTATTATACGAGTTGTCAATAAAACTATACAACATTGACGTGACAATTTGATATAGTAAACAAATATCTAGGTTCTGCTATGGCTCGGCTCAGTTTTGAAGCAATGTATTTCCGTAGTTCCTGCACAACACCATGTTTTATAGGAATACCATTGTATTTTATAACACAAGTTGTTTGGTTACCTTGATATTTTACTAGTTGAACACGCGCGCCCGCGGCGCGCGAGGCCAGACGCGACGGCGGCAAAACGCGTGCAGGCGAGGGCAGACAAAATGCACGCCCGGAGGAAAAATCGTGCAGCGTGGCTGGAAAAGCGGAGCCCGCGGGATTCGATCCCGGGTCTCCTAGGCAACGAACGGGGCGAGCTAACCAACCGGACGAAACACCCGCTTGCCTGATACTTGGGCCGAAAAAAATCATTTTATACGTTAAAACAAAACGGATGGCCGGATCTGCGTCGCTCGCGCGATCGGACGGCCGTGGCGGCCCCGAGCGGGGAGGACAGCCACGTGGCGTGCGGGCGATGCGCCTATTCGGACTTGTACTTATTATAGATACCATTAGGGATGGCAATCAGACCCGTGGGGGCGGGGGCCAGCGGGTTCTGCACCCGATGGGGGCGGGTTCGGGTCTAGGTTTGCCCCCACGGGTCTGGCGGGTCGGGGCCCCGAATTCCTTGCGGGTCGGGGGCGGGGGGAGGTTATAACCCGCGGGCACCCATGGGCCCCCGAATCAAGCCGTGACTGAGGCGTCGCCGGTTGTGACTGAAGTCGGCCCAAGTGCAGCTATGGCCCAACTCCCTCAGTCCCTCTGCCTCACCCCTCACGCCCTCACGCATGAGGCAGACCACGCGGTGACTATCTCTCTCTCTCTCTCTCAGACTCTGTTCCATTTCCTCTCCCACTCCTCACTCACGCGCGGAACGTGAAGGCGGAGACGATGGGGCTGATGGACCGGCGGGCGGCGCTGGAGGCGGAGATGGACGCCATCATCGATGCCCTCTCCACGCCCGGTGGGCCGGGCATCACCGGTGGCCTCATCGACGCCGAGGTACCGTCAGATTCCTCCGTGTGCTCGCATCCCCAGCAGCCAAAACCCGAATCTCTCTCTCTCTCTCTCTCTCTCTCTCTCTCTCTCTCTCTCTCTCGCTCTCTTTCTCTCTCTCTGTGACGGCGGCACGGCGCAATCGCTCATCATCTTCGTTGTTCCTTGGTTCGGCTTGATTAGGGTTCCCTAGATTCGCCGCCGCCCTCCGGCCACCGCCAGCCCCAGATCCGTCGCCCGCTCGCCGGTCCACCGCCAGCCCCAGAGGTCCCGCCGGTCCACCGCTATCCGCCGCCGCCCGTTACTCCACCGCCAATTTCAGAGGCCCAGATTCATCAGAAACAAACCGTGGATCACCCATCGGGTTTCGGGTACCCGACGGGTTCGGGTTCAAGTTCGGTTCTGTGCCCGTATTCAATTTCGGGTTCGGGTCGGGTAAACAGTTTCGGGTTTCGGGTCTGGTCCGGTTCTTCCCCACCCGGCAGGACCCGACCCGTTGCCATCCCTAGATACCATTAGAATACTACAGTTTTGTTAATAGCAGGGTTTTTTTAGGCCCTGTTCTTTTTAGCTTTACGGCTTAACGGCTTTTCTATGTTTTGAAAAGACAGATGTTTTTAGTTTTTTGAGTCCGTTTTTCACTGTTTGGAAAACGAGTCCTAACCCTTTAAAAAGCAAGTCAAACGAAATGGATCCAAATCTCGAGATTATCTTGAGAAGCTTTTGAAATTCAGTCATTTCATTCGTTCAGCTATTCAGCCGTTCAGATCGGCTCAAAAGAACATGACCAATATTGAAAGCTCTAGTTTTAAGATCAGCTCAAAAAAACATGACCAATATTGAAAGCTCTAGTTTTATCTAAAGTTTTGCTTCTTTTCTTTGATCATGATGTCTACAAAAAAACATATAACCAAACAATTGGTAGGTACAAGAAATGCCATGGTTTTCATGCGTTTTGGTATGTTAGAGTTGGTGCATGTCGAATATGTGTACAAGTAGTTTACATGAACTATATTGTAATAGGTAGGAGAGGATCGTGTCAGGGTCGAACTTGTATCGTGGTCCCCTATACAAATAGAGGAGCACCCTGGTAACGACCAAAGTAGCGGTGTAGGCATGCATGTGGTCACAGCCGGCATGAGGTCATGACCTAGACGGCCGGTATGTTGTATTGTTGGGGGGAGAGTACCCAGAATCATTGCCCCGCAGATATAGGCTGAAGCTGAACTGCGTTACCTGACATCGTGCTTCCAGTGTCGTTCAGATATAATATGGACTTTTTGTATTTCCAACGTAATAGAACTATACTGGTATATAAGGTTAAACAATTAACAGTACTCCCTCCGCTCACAAATGATCTATGTCTAAGAGAAATCAAAAAAGACGAAGAAGAGCAATTAACGGATCAACTACACATTTAATCTTAGGAATATTGTTGCGAAAGTGGTCATCATTTACTTCTTCTAACCTCTCACCCCAAAAGTTATGTTCTCGCACCAATCCAAGAACCGAATGCTTGAAGCATGCCCACAACATCCATAACTCCTCTCTCGACATGCAATTAACTACAACCTCATGCAATTAAAAACAGGCTAAAGCGTAGATATTTTCTTGACAAACAAAAAAAGGTTATATGCAGATCATTTATGAATGGAGGAAGTATATTAATAAAAAAGTTGCTACCAAACTGGATTTAAATGTCGCTGTTGTATACTCCCTCCGGTGTTAAAAAACTAGTCGTTTTAGCCTTTTATCCAAAGTGCCAAAAAACTTGTCGTTTTAGCCTTTCATCTAGAGTAGTAATTAGATGAGATCTTTGGGAAGCCAAAAAGAGAGGCATGTAGGTGCATCTATTGGTTCATGGGAAAAGTTTTCATAAATTCATTGCCACCAATTAATGAATCAACTAGCCTTTTATAGGGGCATTGGTATTCTAAATTGTGTCTAAAACGACTAGTTTTTGTTGGGAAACCACCTATGGGAAGGAGTCCGGCCCAGTTAGGCCGGCGACTTACCCTGGTGGGTCCAACATATGGACCTGGCCTAAACCCTAAGTAGTACTATATAAGAAGAGGTGGAGCACCTATTGTATAGATAGATCTGAGAAAATAATAAAGCAGAGCTCCACCCATACATCTTTGTGTCCCCTGTGATTGATTGCCACGTTTGTACCTCGGACTACACTCGGTAGCGAGGTTTCTTAACACGTTATCAGCACGCTCGCTCCATCGACGTGCCGATCAATCCGCGAGGAAGACAGATCTGCATCCACTACGACCACGAAGGTATTTTTGGACGCTGATTACCCCGCAGTTCGTGATCTATGCGTGAATATGTGTGCAGATCGAGAAGAATTTGGTATTTTACCCAGAAGATCGGAAACTCCGCACGAATTTTAGTAGATTCATTTTTTTTGGGGATTTGTAAAATTGATCTGGAAGATCGATTCTCGCCACGCCGCTTCACAGACGCCGACAACAATGCCGCCCTTCGCCGCTGTCCGCGCCGCCGTCGCCGGCCGGGCCGCTTGCTGTCGGCGCCACGCCAAGACGCAAGACGCAAGACGCTACGCGTCGCCGCCAAGGCCGCGCGCTACGCCGGCGCTGACTCGCCAACCAAGACGCTGCCGAGCTCAAGACGCTTCATCCCGCACGCGCATGCGCGCTCGCGCTTCCGCCCGGTCGCGCCACAGCGCTCTGCCGCTGCGCGGATCGCCTCGCCACGCGCTGCGCTGGCGCCGCCGCACCGCTCGTCCCTGCTGATGCGCGCCATCGCTGTCGTCCGCCGCCTTCGCCGCGCCACAGGCCTGCGCTTGCGCGCCAGCGCCATGGCAGCCGCTATCCTTGGCGGCGGCGGCGGCTGAAACCCTTAGCGCCCACATCGTAGCGCCCGGTTGGGCAGGCGCCGATGGCCCGCTTCGGCACCGCCCGGTGAGCAACCTCGGTGAGCGAACCCTCGGTTGGGCCGCCCAGCCACACCGCCACGCCACTGGTTGGGCTCAGCGCCTGGTTGCCCGCCAAGCCAGCGCCAGCGCCTGCTGGGCCGCCCTCATGATGGACGCCCACCGCACTGCTGCTAGGCATTGCACATCGATCGCCTCATTGGGCCGCCTCCCATGCCGCCATGCCGCCAAGAAGCGGCATACGGATTGGGCCGCCCCCGTGATGGGCCGCTCCTGTAGAAGGCAAAAAGAAAGGAAAAGAATAGAATAGAAAGAAATAAAAGGAGGCCTTTTTAGCCGGAAAAGAATTCTGAAAATTCCGAAAATTACAGAAAATCCCCTGATTCTTGCAGAATCACCCGTTTGGTTTTTGAAAATTACCTGTTTTCAAACCCTTATAAGATGACGTGCAGCCTTGCTAGCAGCAGGTCGTACGCTGGACCGAAAGGTCGAGATTAAGCGGAATTTTCAAAGCAATTTGAAAAACCCCCCGATTCTTGCAGAATTAAGTGAATTACTTTTGAATTCTTGCATATCTTGCAACTCGGGAATCGAATTTTGAACCAATAACAGACTACGTGCAGCCTTGCTAGCAGCAGGCCGTGCGCTGGACCGAAAGGTCCAGATTAAACTGATCTTTCAAAAGAATTCGCAAAAGGCCATGGGATTTGTGAAATTGCAGAAAACCCCTTTTGATTCTTGCAGAATCACCCGAGATTTGAATTTTGATATGTTTTGCGACTCGGGGATTTAAATTTGGCACCCCTGCTTCCGGAAGAATGAAAAATACATTAAAATCCCTTAGAAGCTTGGAAATTACTAAAAGTTTTTCCGATGTCTTTCAAGATTTTCAAATGTATTGGAAACTTAATCTTCGGCCTTTAGCATCCTAGGAACTTGAAGTAAGTACCCGGCTTTGAATTTGAAGCATTATTTAATTCTGTAATTATTTATGTGCAATCCTTGTGTGCATTTGCCATTGTAATTATCAGTAATTATTTATGCCAATGAATTGGTAATGGCATGCTAGAATATATATATTACTGGAATACATGAGAATTAATTATGTCATGCACCACATTTAATTAGATTACATGAAGTAATCTTATGAATTAATCCTGAAGTATACATGTCGAGTATAATAAAATATGAATTTGAGGTATTGGCATTGCATAGCCAGAACAACCTCACTTGGGCATTGGACTATAGAATTGTACCCTGTAGCATGAAGCTCTGGGCCGCCATCAGGCTAGAACCCCGAAAGGATTAGAAACCGATGTGCGGAACAACCCTGCATTGCATTCTCTTAGGCACCCCTCTATGAAGATATAGTATTGGTGTATGCATGAGCAACATACCGCACTTAAGAAGCGGTTTTGGATGCTCTAGTATACTATCCTTTCTATTATATAAGAATGGGGCATGCATGAGACTGCAAATTATGAATAAATTGGTCAAATTCTCTTTTGTAACAAAGAAGATCACATTCGAGGGTAATCCCCACTCTCACCTAAGTATAACCCCAAGTGCTTGCAACTTTTGTTGTTTAGTCACGGAGAAACTACTAGGGGGAGCAAGCCCCAAATTTTAAAGAAGGGCATGACTGGGAGAATATGAATAATTGGCCAATGAAGAGAAAGTCTATTGCTTAAGAATGATAATACAAGGAGAAGTCGCATTTTATTTCCACCATTAAAAGGGCAGAACCCTCAAGGCATAATATCGGAAATTATGTGGCATTTGGGAGATTGGTCTATGATTTGCCAAGATTATGCATTCAATTATGGCTGATCGATCAAAGAAGGAAGGAAAGCAATGGCAGAAGCTTACCTTGCCATTGTTGATGGGAACTCTTGCAGAAACCTCCCAAATCTCCCCCTTGTTCTAATTATAATTGCACACGAAGTGCATGGAGAAACGAAGATCTCGACACATATCATTAAAACTAGAATAACCGTCTCGGCCCTGTTGCGCCGCTGTTCGGTTACATCTGTGTGGTTGACTACGGGGACTGCCCTTTTAGCGATAGAAGCATCTGGGCGCAGCCCCTATTGTCAACTGTGCCCCCGTACCATTGCATCTCCCATGCCCTGAGTCAATCATGTGCCGTATACTGATTGCATCATTCTGGCCTCAGCCTGCTGCTGACGCATATTGGCCTACAGGTTTCGGGAGCACACCCACCCGTAGTGGGTGCACATTTTGAATCGCATTTTACGAATTTGCACTCTAAATTGTGGTTGCTAGCAGACATATGAATTTTTAGCATCATTTTAAAGTTCCTGAAGAGCATATTTGAATTGAAACTTTAGAAGAGCGCACATTAATTCTCATGACTGGTTTTGCATTTGCCCTTATTCCAGTATATATAAAGTTGCAATTAATTTATGAATTCTTTGAATCATGAATCTTGCCATTACCTGATTGCAACCTATAATCTATATAGTGCCCTTGGAGGTTATTAACACTGTTGTAAAACAACAAATAGCATTTTAAGAGAGCTCATATACCCGTATCTATCCTGAAGAATACTGTTAGTATTAATTTGAAAATCGCTAGTAGCGATCTGTGCATAGCTTGCTCACGAAGAGTCACGGGTATATTATTGGGTATTACATCAGCACTTAAGAAGCGTTGTTTACCCCGAGTATTTTAGAGCCTCTTAAATTTAAAGGCATCGGCAAGACGTTCATGCGTAAACAAATGAAGAGAATAGCACTGAATGCTCATGCATTATGAAGAATGCCGGATGTAAGAAAATCATTACTAAAAGTAATACCTCCAATATGAATTAGGGCTACACTATAATAGATTTAATGCACTTGTAGTGCATACCAGCTTATAAGACTGGATTTAGAAACTCTTAACTCTTATCTTTTCAGTAGTGTATTCTGGTTTCCCCAGTTTACAATGATAAGGGATTGCATAAACAACTCACATCGGGCTATAATATTATCGTGAAGATTTTCCGAATCTTGAAGATTTTGTGTGCATGAATGTGCCACCGGAAATTATTAAACTTTGAATTATGAGGAAAGCCAAAGTCCCTGAATCTCTGGATTGCATCTAGTAGGACATTTGCATTCCAATTCAGCCCTTAACAGGGCAGTTTTGGTACTTTATAGTGCTCAACACAGTCTCCTATATGTGATCGAGTTTACTCTCATACAAGGAACGAAGCATTTGAAGAGAAGATCTTGTAGATCACTGGAATTAAAGAATTTTCTCTATACCATCATATGAAGTCCGCCGCAATGGACACTGCTAGTGACTTTATTTTAAAGTCATTTGATGATGATATTTGAAGCAGAGCACTTTGCATCGGCATAGCATGCCACCTCTTACAGAGTGACTAGTACTCATACGAATTGAAAAGAATTGAATAATTAGCCCGGTTAATGAGCAGAGTTGTAATTTTTGAAGAATGTGTAGAAACATGAAGTTCTACACAGTGCATCCCTAATCACTATTCAAAAGAACATAAAGTTCTACAACATCCAACTAGCGCATGCAAAGGGTCACAATGAAATTTCCCACTGTGAATTATATGTACCATACCACTGTTGACGAGGAATATTTTCCCGTCATTAGGGGGAGAATTAGAACTCCTGAATGAGAATGCCGAGAAAATAAGCATATAGAATTCTCGTGCATGACCTTTGCACTAGTAGAGACATAGAAGTCTTGAAGAATATTGAAGTATATATGAAACTGCCACTGAATGACCATTTTTGTGATATGAAGGGAATGATTAAGTTGCATTACTAGAAATAATGCGTCAGAGAGGGCTGCAGTACCAAAGAATTGAAGGTACCCCTCAACCTGTTCAAAGGCCTCCGAATGAATAGGGAGTCTGGTTCCTCCGATCCAAAGTACCTGGGGACGCCTGCGGAAAAAAGGAAAGAGGGCTTATCATGACCAAATGACCAAAAATGCCCCAAGTAGTGAAGAGGAGCCAGTTGAGACCTGGCAGCTGCAGAGAAGCCTACTAGCGAGGCACTTCCAGTCTTGAATATTCCATGGCAGGAATAAAGCATGAATGTATCGACCAAAGTATGTGCACACACAGGCGATAAAAACTAAAGGAACTTGCTCCCGTGATGGAAAATAGCTGTGCAGAGCAAGTAGAAGTGCACGAAGCACACCATGACTAAATGGCCATATGAATTGTATTATTAACGGAACTTATGAAAGGAGCAACAGCCAAAGTTGACATATATATGCCATATAAAAGAAGTCAATTACCGCGGTATACTAGCATTTTCTCTAGAAGAGAAATGAGAATAATGAATTAAAATGGTACATAACAAGGCTGATAGCTCCACGCTTCATGAAGAAGCTTATTCCCTGGTCATGATATTCCTCTAGATATATCTTATTATTAGCAGTACTCAACTTGAAGTTGAGAGTGAATTTTGAATTGAAGGATGTTGTTACTGAATATATGTATAAGAGACTTGGATTCGGATTTGTGAATGAAGATACTTGAAGTATCACCTTCCGTAATCAAGGTAGAGCAAATAGAAACATATAGTGTGAAACTCTAAAAGTCACTATATGAATTGAAGAAGAGAATTAGAATAAGTATACTCATACTTGAAGTATGGTAAACTAAGCACTACTTAGTCTTGCAGCTCGAGCATTTCCCTCATGGGATCCTAATGCACCAGGAGACCTATACTCAGAAGGTTTTAGAAAGGTTTGGCTTTAGCAGAGCCTATTCCTGTAGAACCCCTATGATAGGGTAGATCTTTACAGAAAGAAAAAGACCCCTTTCGACCCAAGGAAGAGGGGGGGAATCCTCGGGCAGGAAGTCCAGTACCTGAGTGCAATAGGAGCACTTCTGTGTCTTGCTAACAGTACACGGCCT
Organism: Raddia guianensis; assembly: GCA_036346415.1. Lineage (NCBI taxonomy): Eukaryota > Viridiplantae > Streptophyta > Magnoliopsida > Poales > Poaceae > Raddia > Raddia guianensis. Next base: position 47,915,111 of record CM070536.1, on the reverse strand, counting down.
GATGCAGCATCTGCCGTGAACACGTTGGCTCGATACAGTGCAGCGCCCACGAAGAGTCATTGAAATGGAATAAAGGTTATCTTTCGATACCTCCGTGGAAGCATTGATCTTGGCCTGTTCTACAGGAAGAACCAAGATATGAATATTGTTTGTTATGCCGATGCTGGGTACCTTTCGGACCCGCATTCTGGTAAATCACAAACTGGGTATGTTTTCCTATGTGGTGGCACTGCAATGTCATGGAAGTCGTCCAAGCAGACGCTAGTGGCTACGTCCACAAACCACTCGGAAATCATTGCATTACATGAAATATCTCGTGAATGTGCATGATTATGAAGAATGGTGAAACACATCCTGCATTCATATGGATTACCTATTGAGCAAACCCCTACAATTATCTATAAAGATAATGCCGCTTGTGTTGCACAAATGCAAACGGGTTATGTGAAAAGTAATCTCACTAAGCATATCGACCCCAAGTTCTTTTATGCTCATGAACTACATAAATTGAACGAAATAAGTATCCAGCACACCAAATCCTGTGAGAATTTAGCTGACCTGTTCACTAAGTCATTACCTACCGCCTCTTTTGGAAGGTGTGTTAGGGGCATTGGAATGATCAGGCTTAAAGAAGTGCTGAATTCAGGGGGAGATAATTCACACGCCCTGAATTAAAACTTTAGCATGAAGCCAGAGTACCCGACTCGATCTAGAAGATTGAATGCAATGTTGGGTGGTTTGTACTCTTTTTTCCTTGGTGAGTTTTTTCCCGAAGTTTTCTCACATAAGGTTTTTAATGAGGTAAATCATGCGCACAGCAAGCGTATGCTATGTACTCTTTCTCCAATTCTTTTTCCCCACTGGGTTTTTGGATGGAGTTTTGATGAGGCATATACATCTCGCTGGCAAGGTCCAAGGGGGAGTGTTAGGAAACCACCTATGGGAAGGAGTCCGGCCTAGTTAGGCCGGCGACTTACCCTGGTGGGTCCAACATATGGATCTGACCTAAACCCTAAGCAGTACTATATAAGAAGAGGTGGAGCACCTATTGTATAGATAGATCTGAGAAAATAATAAAGCAGAGCTCCACCCATACATCTTTGTGTCTCCTGTGATTGCTCTTTCTCTGTAATTGATTGCCACGTTTGTACCTCGGACTACACTCGGTAGCGAGGTTTCTTAACAGTTTTTTGACACCGGAGGGAGTACTAGCTAGGATTTTTTTTATTAGTACAGCTAGGAGTTCACGTTCTTGCTGCTGCCGCCCTAGCCGCATGCATGAATGGATTTCTTTCCCAAGACAAAAGCTTTTCCTAATTTCAAGAAAGCTCGCTAGCTCGTCCCTTCCTTTTGGCAATGGAGAAAGCTTGAAGCCCTCGAGACCCTAAATAAGCGGCATGCACACACACTCCCTTTCGGTGCAGAGAGAAAAAGGGCATTTTCTGTGGTCAAAGAGAGCTTAAGCTGATTGACGGTGATTAGCAGAAATATCCAGATTGATGACAAAGAGCTAGACAAAGGTCGTCTTTAATTCAAGGTTGTGGTTTGATTTTGATTGTAGTTTAAAAAAAATAAGAGTCTTTGGAAAATTTATTTTAAAAATTATCCATAAAACATTAAAAGATTATTATAAAATATCATAGTAAATGGTATATACAAAAATGGCAAATCTTACAAACTAAACCAGATCGACGACAGACTGCTAGGTAAAAAAGCCACAAGATCCAGCTTAGGTGCTGCCACTGCTGCTACTGCTGGCTGCTGCATGCATAGCTCCTGCTAATTTGACCGGTGATTCGTGCACTCTCTCCTACTAATGCCATTGCCATGTTGCTGATGCTGGCTTGTACTGGGCACACACGCACGCATAGGCATAGGAAAAGGAGAGTGAGAGCGAGGCATCCAGCGGTGGGCCCTCCCGGGGGGAAGAGGACAAGGAGAGGCCCTCGTGCAACTCTGATGTGATTGATAAGCCCCATGTACCTTCATGCACATCCCAAACCAAACACAAGAAACCAACACGCTTTTTTCTCTCCCTGCCTTTATCAGAAAGGGTAGAAAAAAAAACTGAAGGAACAGGAGGGGAATCCAGGATTTTTTTTTAAAAAAAACACCCTCCCTCTTCCCTGAGTAGCCTGCAGCAACAAGTAGCATCTTCAGCCGGAGCAGGTCTTTCGCTGTTGGTAGCAGCAGATTTTCTGTAAAGATCATTATTTTATAGAGGTTCTCATTCACCACCCTGATCATTATTTTCTGTAAGTTTTATTTTCATTCTCTCCTTTTTTTTTCCCTCTGTATCATTTCAATTGAAAAGATAGCGTAAAACATAATTAGAGAGCTGAATTTACATGATGCAAGAGATGGTGGTGCATCTTCGGCGGCAGCGGCAAGTGTTTCATATATTTAGAGATCTCGTAGCGTTTCAACTTCAGCACACTCTATACATCAATCTTGTCACCCCTTACATGTAGGCTTTATCTCCCTTTTCTGCATTATCTTAATTGAAGAAATCTTTTTTACAATGTGTAACGTAAAAAAAAAGGGTCAAACTGCATGCCAATTTATAAAGCAGTGGTGCTGAGGATGGTGGTGCATGCATGTGAGGGCAATGTGGGAGGCGCATGTGTGGATGGGGAGCGAGAGGTACATTCCCCGCTCGTGCGCGTGATGTCGTGATCCGTGTGCGTACGTGCGCGTGTGCATCGACCTGTGATACCAGTAGCTGCATGCGCTGCCGACTGGAGTTAGCTATGGGTGTACCGTACGCATTGCGTGTTGGACATAGGTGGAGTTGGGTGGAGCGTGGAGGGATACACTCCATGATTGACACTCTCCTGCTTCTCCTCCCCTACATGTACATATGTATGCATGCTCGTGTTGATGGTACCGTACCAGCCGTGCGTACGCAAGCCTTTTGTTGATACGATGGATCTCCGTTCTAGTAACCATGCTCCTTCTCAGAAGAATCCTCCCACCTCTCCTTTCTTCTCCTCTTAATTTCCTTAATTAATTAGCACTACATCTCGGATGATGAATAGTGCTATATATGTGTTGGAAAGGGGGCGTTTAAATGAATTAGGGAAATGGGCATGCCCTTTAAACATGATCGAATAACCTATATATCTTCTATATTACTTTAGATTTTTTTGGTGAATCGATCCATTCAACATTTCAACTTAATACTATGAATTTTGAATTTGTCTCTCGTCGATGCATGCAACCTACTAAAACGGAGTTTGAATTTTTTTTTTTTCATCTTTCAATTGCAAACATTTCAAATAGGCCACACAATGACATGCTCTTCTACCTTCATTGCTTATGCTTATTAGCTAATCTCCATTTTGAACATAGAAAAATTTGTTATTTTAGCATTTTTTATATCAAAATTATTCCTTTTCTTAAAACTATCAGAAATAAAAGTTTAGCAATCAAACGGCTTCGAGAAGCATAGGAAGTCCAACGTTTTAACAAATTAACAACCTCATCCGTAAGAGAATATTCAGTGTTATCAAATCAGCTAGATATAAGCACCACCTTAGCTTTTTATTTATATAGAGAAAAATAGAAGAGATAGAGACTAGCTCTTAGTAAAGAGTCGGTCTATAACGAATTATGCGCAGCATGTACACTACTGCATATAGGCTCATATTAAATTTAGAAACATTGTCTATAACTAATCCATTGGAGAGTATAGCTACAACAAAATGCAATATTTTTTACGGCCAAAGTGATGGTCCACGGCTATAACGCACCCGTCTGGGCACCATATATGCTAAGGTATGGTCGGTGGCCAAAAAAAAAAATATCGTCTACCATAGCATGTGAACTGCCCACACCATCGAGGAGGCACATGTTGGTGAACATTATGGAATATGACGTGGACCTTGCAAACGCAATTTTTTAATGTTTGAGTGCGCTATCCATACAAGTGTGTGGAATTATATTGAAAACTACGGTCGACAACCACGTATCTACGATGGACTCTAGCCAGTGTACAGTTTCCTACATACTGACGTGTGGACCCAAGTAAGAGTCGATGGCACTGACATGGTCATCCACCCTAAGAGGATGTCCTATGTCACTGATTCGCAGTGGTCCGCAACTGTCTTGTGGAACGATAGCCTTAGGAATTTTTTATAAATCCTCTATTCTTATCCTCACCACTTGCCTAGAGCAGCAATGCTCCTCGACCCCGGCTTTGGCCCCCTATCTTACGCTAGGGCTTCGACCACGACATTTACAACAAGTCAAAGACACTAGATGTCGTCTATTACATCAAACTTACTACAACGTTTATGGAAACAAGGTTACATTGACCACTACCTTGCCTAGGGCGTACAAGCCCGTAGCATGTACGTCGTCTGGATATTGCGCCACCAATGCCACATGTTCGACCTCCACCATGACCACCTCCACTATATGAATTAAACGTACTCAAGAAAGGAGTTTCTTCATGTTCTCAATGTCTTCAGGCCTAACCATTCACATTGCTTAACGCCCAACCAACGATCAAGCCCAATTCATTGTCCACAAGCCTAATTCAGCAACCAGGAGCGGTCCAACTTCAAATGATCATAACATGGTCATACGAAATCTGTTTTGAAAGTTTTTTGTGGACAAGAACACAGCGAATCTTTCCAATAGATCCAATTTGAAGCTCAAATTCCATCAGAATCAATGGAAAATCGTGAAAACAAGAGGATGTCCAGAATATACCAGGAGTTGTTCGGTGATGTGTCACCTCTATTTCAGGCCTCTAGCTCATGTATCCCTTTGGGCTGCGCCCAAACCCTAGTTGAGTGCCTCTCACTTATAAAATACCTTGTAGTTGTGATTGTTAGACTTGGGTTTTGCTTTTATTATTTTGACTCCGTAGTTTCACCAATACTCGGTTTGTGTAACCCCAACTTCTTGAGATTTAATATTATTCGCAATTGAGTTGTTTCTTCTTTATTCTTACTTGTGTCTCGATTCACTTGCAGGAGCTAACCTTCATGGTGATGTCAACTGTGTTCGCGCGTGGTTGATAATAAACGGAGACGGTGGTGTTGCGATTGAAGGGTTCAATTAGTTCTGATCCAAAGCTGCATCGTCAACGTTGAGTTCTCCATCAACCGACTTATCCATGCATATCGAAAGATCGGACACCCCTACGCATCATCTTGTTTTGAGTTTGGCTTCTAAGCGATCAAGATTAAGATTGTTGTTAATGCAGTGTAGAATCTTGAATTTGCTTTTGTTGTAAACCGGTGCATATATGTATACACGATTGCAAAAACCTTGAATTTGCTTTTGTTGTAAACCGGTGCATTTATATATATACACGATTGCAAAACTTGAGCTTGTGCTTGTATTTCGATGATTATGGTGGACAACTCAAAACTCAATTTTCTTTTTTGATATCATAGTTTGATGACGCCATGGAAGGAATTTGATGCCACGCGTGTAATCAAATAAGGCGGACGATGATTTTGGCCGTCGACCATGCCTGAGATTCCTAGGATGCAATTACGGTGGATTGTTGTTCATGTATTTTTTGTCGTCGTTCCTAATAAGGTGGACAGTCTATTTGTTTAGGGTTGACAGTTTTGAGATGAATGTTATGTGATTTTGTTAGGAGTAAATTTTACCGGCGGTCCTTGAACTTGTCCCTAGTTCTCACCTAGGTCCCGGTACTTGCAAATTGCATTTTCGCATCCTTAAACATGTTTTCCTGTGCCAGTCCGGTCCAAATTTGAAAACAAAATTACAAAAACCATTACAATTTTTTTTAAAATCATAAAAACTCAGAAAAAAATTTTAACAAAATCATGAAAATATTCAGAAAAATCAAGAAAAATTCAGAAAATTCATGAGAAATTTAAAAACTTCATAAAAATCAGAAAATATTCAGAAAATTCATAAAAAATCATAAAAACATTAAATTTGTTTTAAAAACATAAAATTCAGAAAATATTAAAAAATCATAAAACAAATCATGAAAATATTTAGACAAATTCGAAAAATTCATAATCTGAATGTATAAGTTTTTTCTGAATTTTCTAAAAATTTCCTAAAAAAAATTCAGCAGAGGTGTGATAGCTTGGGCGAGTAATATTACATTCAGAAAATCCACTGCCACGAGGAAATGGACAGCGGCCATCGCCTGGGCTAGGACCAACAACAGACGGGTGGCCCAGATCGATCGATCAAATTTTTATTTTTATTACTGGTTTTTATCTAATGTATAAATTTTTGTAATGAGGTTTTTCTAAATTTTTTAAGGATTTTTATCAATTTTCTGATTTTTTATTAATATTCTAAATTTTATAATTGTTTATATTTTTTGAATATTTTCTGAATTTTAAGGTTTTTATGATTTTTTTAAAAAAATATTGGTTTTTGTGATTTTTTTATGATTTTATAATATTTTGTTTTCGAATTTGGACCGGACTGGCACAGGAAAACGAGTTTAAGGATGCGAAAATGTAATTTGCAAGTACCGGGACCTAGGTGAGAACTCGGAACAAGTTCAAGGACCGCCAGTGAAATTTACTCTTTTGTTAGTGTATATTAATAGATAATGTGTGCAGTTTTTATAGTTAGTGATCGATTATACCGCGTAAAAACACAAAACCACCGATCCAAGAGCTGGCCTTAATTCCCCCTTTGAAAGCTGACAGCCAAACACGGGCGCAGCCTGGGGGGCTAGGGGCTGCAACTGCAATAGCCGGAACCCCACTGCAAGTAGCTGATGCATGAGATGGAGGGGATCGATCTGCTCCGGACGAGCGATCGACGCTGCTGCTCACCTGTAAACAACAAATGCTCATTAATCCGCTGCGGTAGCTAGCTAGTAGCTTCGCACGCACACATGCATCTTCGTCCATCGCCTCCAAGGAGATGGAACTAGGAAGGTTCTTGCATCAAGGCCCCAATAAATGTCGCAACCATGCATCCTTGCACCAGCATCAGCTTGCTCGATCCTACGTCCTACCAAATGCCACCGCCCGGCCAGTGGCCACCCCACACGGCCACACGTGGAATCCGTCGACCTCGATCGATAGTGCTGATGTCGTACGCTTTTGGTCCTCTTTGATGGCTTGTTTAGTTTTAGTTTAATTTTTGTTAGAAAAATTTAACCATCTTTGAAAGTGGTATGAAAAGACTAAATAAATTATTTAAAAAATATTTCTGAGATTTTTGAGAAAAACCCTATAAAGTTATAAAAAAATATTTTCAAAAAATAAAGTAAATGGTGTATATAAAAATAACAAAAGTTGCAATCCAAACAAAAACTAAACTAAAACAAGCTATTAAAGAGGGCCTTTATATTTGTTCAAAAAAAAAGAGGCCCTTTATATACTGGGCACGCGTGTCACAGAGGACAGGCAAAAAGTCGAAAAACCACAGTGCACGTGGGATTTGAACCACGCTCTCCCAGTTGAGAAGCTAGCTCAGCTAGCTAACCCGTCAAAGCGCCCGTCTTACTGAGAGCTTTGCACAATAAATTGTTTTATACGTAAAGAATCAATGGACGGTCGGATCTGCCTGGCGTCCGCGATCGGACGGCCGCGAATGAACGGAGCGACGTGGCACACTAGCTATCTGAATGCGACGGGTGGCATTGAGAGGGAGCTGAAACTCCCTGTTGTATATTTATAGATACACACACGGGCTTATTTTCATGATAAGATTGACATTTTTGCCTAGAAAAATTGGTTTGATACAATCCAAAAAGGAGATAGTCTACGTTGGTTGTGCTACGCAAGGAGGATAAAGGATTCACGTGCTCGGCTATAGAAAGGCTATATCAGCGGAGCAGCGGAGAGGAGTACGCAGAATGGTGCAACGGATGCTGCATCAATGATAGTAGATGGAGAGGAAATGGGGGAGGTGGGAAAGCGCGACTGCTTGGACTTGGATGCTCAATCAAATTGCTCTTGGGTGGCAACTCTTCACAAAGGCAACTAGTGATGGAGATTATCTGCGTTGGGTGCGCTATGCAAGGAGGATAAAGGTTCCATGGGCTCGCCTAGGGAAAGGCCAAATCAACAGAGCGACTGGGAGGCATGTCGGTGGAGTTCTGGTGGTGCTCTGGCGAAGGGGTTTTGTGGAAGGAGGTGAGGCGGTCACCTCTGATCGGCACGATACAAGATGGAGGGACAGTATGTGCAATCAGAAAGTTAGCGACAACAATGGCACGCCGAGGGAGAGAGGAAGACGATGAAGTAGAAGTATAGTGAGTCTATCCGGTGGTGAGAGGAGTAAGGAAAAAAATAGACTTCATGGAAGGATGAATGGAATGGTAGAAACAAGTAACACATGAATTTTCAGTGGTATATAAGTGTACAAAAACCTTTTGATGGTATAAATCAAAAGTGGTAGTCTTTCAATGGTACGAGATCAATCTTTTTTTTACTAAAAGCATGGTACTATGTAATATGAAGCTGTATTGTTAAAAATTTAATATAGGAATAGGCTTAGTAGTAGATAGTTGCTTTTTATTAGCAGACACCACCTACCCGAGAATAGTCGACAAATACCAAAAGTTAATAAAAAAAACATACATACCAAATTCTATTGCAAGTTACAAAATATATCCATGTATTTAGCATCCCTAAAAAACCTACAAACCAAATTTCTAGCAAAATTAACAACAAACCAGTCAATCAATGATTTTTTAAAAAATTGATGTCAACTTATATAAAAAACATCTTTTCTAATACGAAATAACATAATTTCCACCGTCGAACCAAGTGAAAAACAGTTAGACAAACTGAAAAAATTGTTGTTGGCCGCTTAAAAACGAAAGGTGACTGTTGATTTGCAAACCCGTTTCCCGTTAATATACATGCATGGTTTTGTAGAACAAGATAACTATCTGTCTATGAATGGAGTATCCAAGGAGATAAACGCTGGTTTCATTGCTGCCTCCTCCGTCCTCTGCTGGTTTCATTGCTCCCAACCACCCTCGCTCCAGCTCTGCCACACTGCGGCGCTGCGTGCGCGGGCGGGCTGCCTGCCTGCCTGTCTGAGCCCCGCACGCGCGCGCGGCCACCACCCGCACGTACGCGCGGCAGCCGGCAGGCAGGCAGCGGCAGTAATTATGTAGTAACTACGCCACAGTGCGCTGGCCAGTAGGGCATAGTACCTTCGTAAGCTTTGGTCTCCCCGGCACACAACTGATTAATATCTTTCAAACAAAAAAAGAAAGAAGAATGCACCCTTTTGACCATTATGCATTTCGTGGAAATTATAGTGTTAGCTATGAGTACATCGATAGTAAAGTAGTTTTTCTGAGCTTTCACGAAAGCACCAAATTGATTCTCGTAGTGAAAAACTAGGTTGAAACAGTACTCATAGTTTTGCAAAAGCACCATTTTTGTCCCTTAACTGGTTTTTTAGGATGGTGTCACGTCAGCAAAACCACCCTAAAAGTCGGTCAAGGGATGAAAATAATGTTTTTGTAAAACCATGATGACTGTTTCAACCTGATTTTCCACCACGAGTATCAATTTGGTGTTTTTATGAAAGTTTAGGGACTAAAATGCCATTTTTTCCGACAAAAAGTAAAAACCTACACTGTCGATTTTTTTTATCTTTTTCTAAGAAATCTCAACTTTTTGGATAACAATTTATCTTAAAGTTTCGGCCCAGCCAAACACAACCCAAGTGTTTTATCTCCTCGGGACCCTCGAAGCACACCGTTTCATTTCAACGAATGTAGGACGAAAAGTACCGCGGATAATTTAGGATGGGCACGTAGCAACACACACACGCTCTCTCTCTCGGAGGCAGCGTAGATCAATCACCTTTCCCCCTCTCTCCCTCTCTGGCCTCTGCGCCCTATCTCAGCTCCGGCTAGCTTCACAGGTCACCATCGCGCAGCCGTGCAGCCGCGCATGCAGCGTGCGTACGTACGTGATGTACCAAGGGAGATGAGGATATATCATAGCTAGACAGCTCCCTCCCCGTGGGCTAGCGGTGGCGACGAGGACAAGGACGTCGCCGTCGGCGTCCGCCCGCGCGCGCGCAGCTCCATGCATGCATGGTCATTTCTCGATCGGGTCAAAGGGATCGCCTCGTGCGGTTGACACGGATGGGTGGGTGCATGGCCTCTCCGGCCGCGCCGCGCGCGCGTGCATGCATGCGTACGTGCACATTGCTGGAACCAAAAGGATCTCATCCATATGTCCAGCACTGTGCCGTGCATGGGCACCGCCAGGCATGCCGTACGGGTCTATCGCTGTCTCGCCAGCCCCAGCTTCCTCTTCAACAACAACAACCCCCTACCCCTCAATTCTCTCCCCCCTCAATTCGCCCTGGAAATATATAAATTGTACTCCGTATAGTATTAATTTTCTTTTTGCAGAGTACTCTCATCATTCTTTTTTGTTTGTCACTAGTTGACTTTTTGGACATGCTATTCGACCATTCACCTTGTTCAAAAAAATTGTGCAAATATGCAAAAATATAAGTCGTGCTTAAACTACCATTAATGATAAACCAATGCATAACAGAATAGATGGTACTTAAATAGTTTTTTAAATAAGATGAATGGTAAAAAGACATGACTAAAAGTTAACGGCGACAAATAAAAAAAAGAATGAAGTATTAATTTAATGTAGCGGAAGCTCAGTTATGGTTGGGCTGGAATTTTACTCAAGGATTTGAGATAGGAGAAAGTTTGAGAAAGGTGTGTATGAGAGAAAATGATTATGATAATTGTTCCCTAGGGGCGGACCCACCATGGGGGCTGGTGGGGCCTTGGCCCCACCTAAAATTTTATACCCTATTTCTACCCTAGTTAGAGGAGAGAGCAAATTGGACTCTAGGTGGGGCAAATTGCACGTGGCCAGCCCACTAAACTTCAACAACAGCAGCGCAACTCACAGCCCAGGTTGGTCATCCACCTTCCGCAGCCTCAACCCGACAGTGCGACAACCACCAAGACCTAGTCCCCGAGGCACCGACTGCGCCGTCCTCGTCTCGCTACGGCCCACCTTGCCAACCTCACCTCCGCCGTCGCCCGGCCCGGCGCCACCGCCGCCAGGCCCTGCGTCTGCAGGCGCCTCATGCCATGGCCCAGCCAGATCCCGGCGCTGCCCTAAACACGGACGCGGCGGTCCCGCCCCCGCCTCGCCGCCGACTGCTTACTGCTGTATGCTTGTATTAGTGATTCATAGTGCATTGCGGTTTGCAATTAATTGCAAATACAAATGTTTTTGCCACTTGCCTTTTCTGCATGTATATTTGTGATTTAGTGTATAACTTGCTACTTGCCTTGCCTGCATTGCATGTATATTTACTATTTTACTTTATAGCATATATACATAACTTGTCAGCATACAAATACAAATGTATATTGCGGTTTAAATCAGTTTTTCACATGCTGATATTTTCTAACTAAACAAAGAACAGGAGGGCTGCTAATCCTCTGAGAGATGAGGAGATTTTAGTCCCAATTTCGACAGATTCCGTTCAAGATAGTAACACTAATGTGGGAGTAGAACAGTTAAATACTGGAAGAGAATTCAATCTAGATGCGATAGTTGTTATTTACTAATTGTTTATTTTCTGATGTTTCGCTAATATACATTTTTTCAAACTCTAGATTAGATTTTGTTACTGATTTGGTGCCATGGTGCGGTTTAAAGATTTTCTACATCATTTTGGATAATTGATATTATTACTTAACTTCTATATCTTGAAACTATATTGAAGTTTTCATGTCTTTTTGTTAGTAATTTCAATATCCAACGGATATGATCAGTGTGCTTATGATTGTTTAATTAAACTAGTTTGTGGCGTATTTAGACAATGGTAGGCAAAAGTGATTTTAGGCTTGCCCCACCTATATTTTCATCCTGTGTCTGCCATTGTTCCGTTTTATGTTTATCTTGTAAAGCTAAGAGCGGATACCATGCTTTGATGCTAACGAATGAACGCCAATGGTTTAGAAAGGATAATTAGGAATGTACTAGCTAGGTAGCACCTTGTTAACGTGCGTGAAAATTTTATATTTCGAAACAAACTCATCCAAAAAATAAAATACAAAGAGCAAAGAGAGAAATACTTAGATGAATTTTGCTGTTTAATTTTTCACGTTACAAACTTCGGTATTAGAGATGGTAATGGTTTAAACCCATTCTGCAACGTTGAAATTATTTGATTATATGCTAAAAGTAAGTTTGGCTATTTTGATTAGCGATTTCGAAAACCTGAAACTAATAAAAAAGTCAGATTGAAGAATGTTTACCCTATGATTTTGGGATTTACTACGTCAAAAAGTAAAATGTCCAAAAAATCACCATTATTGAAGAAAATAAGCAAAACATTCTGTCATGTTAGCCCAAACTTGCACTATTAGATATTTAACAGTATGGTTAGTTCATGGCTCCGCAAGCTGCTTGTGAGCAGCTCGAGCTCGGCTTGTAGACCAACAATCCTATGTTCAAACAGTCCAATAGTAGGCAACCCAAACTAGTCTAGGCAACCAAGGCTCGAAAAAACCCCCAACAAATCAGGCCAACCCAACTCAAGCCTTAGAATCTCCATTCCTCTCCCTTTTCTCACACCATCACATGCACTCCCTCCTCCACATGTGGCCATGCAGGCAAACCACTCACTTCCTCTCCTCTCACAGAGACTCCCTCCTTTGAGCTAGGTGTCGCCGCCTCCTAGCTAGATGGCGTCACCTCCGTAGCTCCCTTCCTCCTTTGAGACGTACGTCACCGCCTCCCTCCATCCTCCTCTAGGTCGAATACTTCTGCCTCCCACCTCTCCTCTTTTGTCTGAGTTACCGTTGTCCCCCTCCTTCGTACTGGCTGTCGTATCTTCCTTTCCCTTAGATAGACACCCTCATCCTTATCTCCCCTCTTAGTGCCCTAGAGTGCCCTCTTTACCTCTCCCTTCTCTCTATTCTTGCTAGTGTCCGTTCTCTCCAGCCTCTAGGTTTGCGAAGACTCACAAGCTAGCTCGAGCTAGGAGCAAACCCGAGCTGAGAACTTGTTGAACAAGCAAGCCTAGCAAGATCAAGCCGGGCACTGATTCTAGCTCGCTCAAACTTAACTCGTTGCCACCCCTATACGGTAGTAGCACGTAGAGATTGTTCTACCACATATATATGAAGCCAAAAATTTTAGATAGGAAAGATGAAAACAGAGGATTGCATAAATTCTAGTTTGTCCACCATGATCATCGTCATATAACTATGTACCGTGAGCCCGTGTGGTGTGGAACGTGGATCACGAGTGTCCAAATAGACAAATACTAGAAAAAAGCTCCCGGTACAGATAATTACCAGTAACACAGATCGATGGCTCAATAATTTGAGGGAGAAAGAGAGAGGGAGAGAGAAAGAGAAGGAGAAAGAGTGAGGCCAAAGACAAGTGAGCAGCAAAGGGGCAGGAAGGTCAGAGATGCACGAGTGGGTACTGCAGTGCAGTGCAATGCAGGGAGGGAGATCTAGTGAAATCAGCCACGTAGGGCCAAGGTTTTATTTATGTGCTGCCACCCACACTCACATGCACCCAGTAGGTGCCCTCACCCTCTCAACCGGTCACCTCTCTTCCCCTCTTATCACCCAATCCATCCATCCATGTTAGTAGGGTATTTCCAAAAAAACTTCTCGTCAACTAGCTATAAAGATTTTCATTAGCTTTTTACTTTATAGATGAGAGAAGAGAAAATAGAGAAGAGCTAGGTCTTCATCAATAATTTCTCCGTTATTAAATAATAGTCATTTTGAACATTGACATGGTCTCTAAAATAAAAATTTTACCATACAAAACTTTAAAAAATTTATCTATGATACAATAAAAATTATAATATTATGAAAGTTTATTTCAAGACGAATCTATCTATATGATTTTTATGTTCTTAATCTAAATAGTTTAAAAGTTCTCTATGGATAAAGTTTTAAAATTAACTTAGAACAAGTCTAAAATGACTACCATTTCATAACGGAGGGAGTAGTTTGTTTATAATATATTCCAAAATGCATATAGGCTACAACATTGTAGACTACATTAATTTTAAGAACGCTGTTGTAGCTAGTTTATTGAGCTGCTTATCTATATACTTGTCTATGGATAACATGAATTATGCTTATAACTAGTGATTGGGTCTAGCATTAAAAATGCCAGTATGTGACTAGCTACAAAAACATAGTTGCTCATACTTAAATCACAGATCCAACTAACCTCGCAGCTACATGTGCACGTGAAGCGAAGCGAAGCCCCATTTTTTGATTGCCAAACTTAAAACTTAGCTCGGTTGATCTGTCCCCTGGCTAGTTGCTGCTTCAAGCACTGGTACAGCACTCCTATGCATAACACGAGCAACCCCCCAGCCCCATGGTCCAATGGAAACCACCCCATGTGCCACCTCAACTGCAACCTTCTCTCTATTACTCAGTCCTCTTTTCCTATTCTTTTTTCACAGATTTTAACATAGCTAGGCTACCCAAGTACTTTCTATCATAGTGAACAATTGTCCTTTTGGACATGGATAGGACGTTCGTGATGTGCCTTTGATCTTAAACCGATTTATTTGTAAAACTCAATAACTTATAATATCGTGCAAGTCTTTTACATGTATAATCTAATTTTTTTTATGAACATAAAAGGCCTGTTTGGTTTAAAGCTAAATTTACCAAACTTTGCCTGGCCTAACATGCTATAATTGTTAAGCTTAGTTCCTAAAATTCAGGCCTGTTTGGTTCGCGCCTAAGATTGCCACAACCTACCATGCCTAACATTAGATAAGTTTGACTGAGTTAGGTGTGTGTTTGGTTCACTGCCACACTTGTGGCAAGATTCCTCTTTTTCTACGTGGATCCCGTATGTAAGTGGCATGATAAAGTGTGGCAAGATTTTCTTAGGTGTGCTAAAGTGTGGCGGACAAATTGGAGAACTAACCTTAGGCGGATTTAGCACCTTAGGTAGGGCAAACTTAGCTAAATTTAACAACGAACCAAACAGGCCCGCTAGCCACACTTTTTCAGCCACAAGCAAATTTGCCACACTTTGATGTGTATATGCCAGGTGGGGTCTATGTGGCACAAAAGGGATCTTGGCTAACCTTAGGTGTGAACCAAACAACAGACTAACTCAGTCAAACTTTTCTAACCTTAGGCGTGACAATATTAGGCAAACTTAGGCTTCAACGTCCAAACAGGCCCAAATTCCTTATCGTAAATGTTTTGAAAATTCGGTATGTATCTATGATGGCAGGAACAATATATTTTATATTTATATGTGACCGGAGGGAGCAGTAGATGCTACTCTACACACTTCACTTATCAATCTCATTGAGCACTGTGCACGGGCAATCAGTAGCTAGACACTGCCATGTATCAAGCACATGGCGCCGGCCGTCGACCACCATGCTTGCATACACTTTTCGGGGGTTTTTTCTTTCTTTGTTTTTTTTTTTTGTGGCACCTTCATGATTGATTGGATCGACCCACTCGCGAACAAATCTCCATTCAAGATCGATCAAGGGCAATGATCTTCTGGCGAGGAGGAGAAACAGCTAGGAGTACATATATGAGCAGATGATCACGTAGCATGTTATTCATGGTGTGTCAATGTCGCGAAAATTAATCAGGTTCAAATGGTCAGGATATAGAGCACGTATATATCTTGGCGGTGTCACGGAGTGTCACGTAACTCACGTTTTTTTTTCCTTCTCGACTGTATGTATATAAGTGGCAACGTCAGTGATATATGTGTCCTGAAATCCTGCAAAACGGAATTAGTAAGGTTGCCAGAGGTGTAGTTTTCATAGCGAAAAAAAAGACCATCTATTCTTTTGATTTTGCTCCTGACTGCCCCGATTTTCTCCATTGCAGGCAATTTGGAGGGGGTGAGGGAGGAAGAGGGAGCACATATACCTATGGTCGTCGTCTCCGGTAGCTCTGCCGTCATCTTCCTCGTCTCCAGTAGCCCCGCCGCCGTCTTCCTCATCTCCGGCCGCCGACGCTGCCTGTGTTAAGGATTGGGGTTCAGGGTCACCAGTACTCCCGAGGCTTAAATTGAGGGTTGGGGGGTGGCGGCCTAGCGGTTGGGCGCGGCGGAGGCGGCGATGCCGCCGCCGGAGCTGGAGGTGGGGGGGGAGATGGCTGGTGGATCTCGAGGGTCGCCATCATTGTGGTTAGGGTGGGCGGGGCCAGCCGGCAGTGGGTGGGTAGGAGGCGGAGCGGCCGGCGGCGAGGGCAGGAGGCAACTGGGGTGGAGGCAGAGGCGTGCGGAACAGAGGCACGAGGGGGAGTTGGGGGCGGCGGCCGGCGGTGGCGACGGTGGAGGAGGAGGAGGAGAGACGCATGCGTGGGGGAGATCAGGAGAGAGAGCGACGCGGAGAGCATGAGACGCAGGGAGAGAGGAAGGGAGAGAAAAGAGAAAGGAGGGGAGATATGGGCCTTTGGGAAAATCGCCTAGACAACTCTACAGGGACCCAGTCACCTTTGAGGGAATCAATCCCCTATTCTTATAAACCAATCTAACCTTTCTAAGTGGCACTAAAAGAAGAGGACGTATCCAGTGCAAATGCCCATTGAGTGCTAACATGCTAACAACAAATCTGAGCCATCGGATTCATCAGGAGAGGCCCGGATCTGGAGAGGTGTAAGCCACTTTTCTCACTTTCACGAAAACCCCCTGACTTTTTAAATGGAAAGGAGCTTCCACCATTTCAGATCTGGGCCACTCCTTATAGATCTGATGGTCCAGATCTCCTGCTAGCATATTAGCGCTGAATACCCATTTGCATTGGATATGTTTCCATTATCCAGATTGTACTTCTTGATGTAAATCCTCCTAATAATATTCCACGCATGTTTGGAATAGGCTTTTAAAATAGCCTACAATTAAAATGAAATAACTAGTGACATAGTTGCAATGTCATGTTCAATTTAGCTTTTCTCGAAATGATTTGGGTTTTGAGAAGCAGAAAGATGTTCATTTCATATGCTATATCTTCGGGAGAACATGTTGGCTTATTTCCTCTCACCCTAATTCTATATCTAACCAGCTTATAACTTTTCCAATCTCCACCCTCTCCTCCTCCTCCTCCTGCTGTAGGTTCCTCCACACATAGGCTTGCCTCATTTGTTCATCCCATCAAACTTTTGGCTCCTTTCTTGCCCTGTGTCTTCTCCACTATGTACCACCACTCCCAACTCCAACTCCATCAACTTTAGTTCCAAATATCGCTCACCGCTTTTCTGTCACCAGGGCACTGTTGCCTCGATGCCCAACCTCGTCACACCAACGTCCAACCTCGCCACCGTTATATTAGGCATCTGCCTCTACTCCTACGTCACCAGCTTCACATTGTACATGTGGGGCTGATGAGCTTCTTCATGTTGTCAGGCGCATGATGCATCAAGAACTCACAGCCCATTGGAAGGATCTGCATGGAGAAGATGCGGTACATTTTAGCTTAAAACACTACTCTGGTACATGTGAAAATTTATGTTGCTTTGGTGAAGCGTGTTTGCTTTGATTAACAACCATAAAAAATGTGTGATACTTTTTATTTTATCTCCATCCTATAAAATATCTTTTAATTTTTTTTATGAAATATGTTATTCGTTCTTATGAAATATTTTTTTCCTCATGTTTCACTATAAAACATTGTTGTCAACTTTATACTCACTTCAGTTTCATAATACTTGTCGTTTCAGCTTTCTCCTAAGTCAGAGTTTTAAAACTTTATCTATAAGAACTATGTGGATTGTGTACATAAAAACCATACATATAAATTCGTCTTAAAAATTACTTTCCCAATATCATATTTTCGTGGATTTTGTAGATATATTTTATTAGTAATTGATGGTCAAGGTTGCATTTGAATATCGTGTCAATATTTAAAACGACAAGTATTACTCCCTCCGGTTTGCAAATTTTAGTCATTGCAGTGTTTTGCAATTTGGTGGAAATTTCAGTTCTTTGGAAGAATTCCAAAGCGGTATTTAATTACCGTGATTTCCAAAGCGACCATTAAGTGATAAGCTTTGCATGCAAGCATGCGATTGGCGAAAAAGAAAAAGGTAAGTCAGAGTGGCATCGAACTTGGGTCTCGGGCTTGAATTTGGGATCACATTAGAAAAGTAGCACTCCAATTAATCACTCCTTGGTATGTGAGATTATGTCTAAAACGACAGGAAAAATCAAACTGGAGGGAGTATGAAACTGAAGGGAGTATAACATTGCGTTTGTCCTTTTGAAAAATTAGACTTGCTCTCAAAACAACTGAAAAAATAACGAAAGTACTTTTTTCCTTGCAACCAAGAATGAAACGTTCCTGAATAAGGCTGAAACTTTTTGTTAACGTTTGTAAAAATGCTTCACGTGGGAAATCAAATTTCTCCATCAGTGTTTGAGCTGTGTTTTCGACAATCGCTAGTCATGTTTTCAAAACATGTTCATTATATATTTGAGATCGGATGTCCAATCCCAACTTCCCAAGCAACTCCCTATTATAAAGTAACATAAAATAGAGTAGAGAAGTTTTTTTTAATAAAAAATGTACCAAACTATTTTAGGCCGTTCATTTTACCGATCAAACGGCAATCACTTGAGATGAATAGTTTTGAATCACACGTGAAGAGGAAAAAAAATAGAGAAAAGAAACCAACGTACATCTACCAGTGTATCACCAACTATCCCTCTATATCTCTCTTATAAAACATTATTAGCATTCCCTCTATCCATTTCTATAATTTTTTTCACAATTTACCCTACGCTCAAAGATTTCTTCTCTTCAACAGCCTCTCTATATCTGCTATAGTATCATAGATCGAGGACATGTCTGTTGGAGATGCTTTTAGGGCATATCCAATGACCACTCATATTATCTAATCCCCACTTTTTTATTGATATCCTCTCTCTCTCTCTCCCTATATTTTCCTCAGTTGTATCTATTCCCTATTCTACTGCTACACTGTGTTGTGTCCAAAACGAGGATGAATGTGTGTGGAAGAGGGAGAGAACTGAGGCGCGAACATCCATCCATCCTGCTGTCCTGCATGAAAAACGCTGGTTCGTGTAGCCAGGCAGAGCCATGCTAGGAGGAGGAGGCGAGAGGCTGCATGCGGCCGTGTGCCGGTCGTGGAGAAACCGGAAACCGGCCGGGCGCATCAGCCATCACAGTTCACACACGCGCACGCACGCACACATGGGCACCAGCATTTCGCAACCCTTTTGACCAGGCGAGGGGCGCAGCTCGAGGCGGCAGCGCGGGTTCCAAGGCCGGGCATGCGCCGCTGCTGCCATCCTATCCTGATTCCTACCTACGCACTGCTCCACTGCTCCTGCGCCAATATTCATTCATTTCTACAGCCGCAGCCCTCGGGTTTCCTACTTTCCTCCCCCTTTTCTCTCCTCTCCTCTTCGCTTTTCTTTCCTTTTCTTCTCTCTCTGCCGCTTCTTGCCCACCAGGGCTTGTTTGTAAAATGCAGTTTTCTTCCTCGCAAAGATTTCCTGGGTGCACCGGTCACCCTTGTCTTGGCACGCATCGGTCAAGGAATTTCATGGAAAGAGTATTAAAAAATTTCTGGTGGTTGTATTAAATTGATTTCATGGGATTCAAAGCTTTTTTTATTTTTCAAGGTGAAATACTAAATTAAGCAACCATATCCTATCTCTACCCTCTCCAAAGAGATAGCAAAAGACAAATTCAACCTACAAATTTCCCCCTTTCCTTCTTCGCACACGTCGTCCTTCTTCCTAGGTGACCTCGTCTACATCACCACTGCCACCACAAAGTTAGGATCTAGGTTACGGTTAAGTGAGATGTGTCCCCTAAGCTTAGAGTAAAATCAATATAATGACTCGATGGTGAGAAGAGTGTGGGGGCAGCCCTAGAGCCACGAGAATGATTAGAGGTGGTGGGATGATGATTTCGTGGGTGCACCGGTCACGCCATTCGACCCTCTTTGCATGCATCACACGATCATGGTCAAAGAATTTCATTAAAGAGTATAAAAAACTTGGGAGGCACTATTGGGCAGGCGCTTGCACTTTCAGCATTTGTGCAGGCACATACCACGTATACACATGCACACCTCGGGCAAAAAAATTCCACTATCGCAAAACATTTTTTTTCAGTAAATGGAAATGTGGAAAAACAGTAGAAATTTAGTGAAATTTTTTTGCTCCTGCATGATTTCGCAAATTATACGAGCAAAAATCTCTCGACGTGAAAAATAGAAAACAAAATAAAATTTATAATAAATAGAAAACAATATAAATCTATAATAAACAGAAAACAAAATAAATCTATAATAAACATAAAACAAAATATATCTATACAAAAATCGACCTCACGCAAAAAATTCCACTACCGCGAAGTGTTTCTTCCATAAATGCAAATGTGGAAAAACAATAGATAGAAAGTGTAATTTTTTGCACCTGCACGTTTTGGCTAATTGCAGTCGCCTGCAAAATAACAATTGCGAAAAAAATATCCGGTGGTGGTATTAAAGATATTTCATGAAATTCAAAAATATATCTTCAATTTTTTCAAAGATTCAAAAACGAGGTCCTATTTCGTTATTCATCCATTTCGAAATTTCAGTATTCCCTCTCTCTCTTCCACTTTTCATTTTCTGCACACTCAGCTAACATTTAATCTTCAGATTCTGATTTTTTTGGTCTGCAATATATACAAGATTAAACGTGTCTATTCCGGCGATTAACAATATTTCAAATACAGGAGTTCATTTCTCAAGCCAGTGCGTTCGAGGGAGATTTTATCGGTTTGCCATAGAGCGATGTGAATTCTCTCCCTTGAACAACATAATAAGTACTCTCTAGTCTATCCGTTTTTTTTAAATCTCGAAGGCATGTTTTGTGCTATTCCTCTTTGACAAATGCGCCGCTCAGCACGGGGCGGCGCCATTCCAAAAGTTCCAAGGCCAAGCATGCGCCACAGAGGAGATTGATGATGAATGCTGCTATCCCTAGCAGCCCAAGCAATTTCTTTTCTTCCTTTTTTTTGTTTCTTCTCATGCCCTTCAAGCAAGCACTAGCATCCCAAATTTAATTGTTCACTTTTAAAACCCTGGAATTCTAGCACAATCTTTTTTTCTTTGGCTGAGGCCTTGTTCTTTTCAAATAGATCGCATCATTACGACATCAGAAGAAATTTTGTTATTTTTATATAGCCCATATGTTGTCATAATTTGTGACGATTTTTTCGTGACTAATAGTAGTCGTTCCAAAGATTCTAAAACTATTTTTAATTATTTTTTATAATCTTTCAACATTATTTTGAGGGTTCTTAAATTTACTACAGTAATACACAAACACAACGATACGCTGAAAAGAACCAGGCCTCAGTTGTCCTGCCATATGACCCCGTCTTGACCCCCTCTTCTCCACGGTCAATACTTCACCTTGGAATATGGACCCCTCTGATCAGCAAAAAAGGATCCATTGCTAGGCACACATTTATAAACTTTTTTACAACAGATAATTTGATTTTTTTTTTTTTTGGGGGGGTGGGGTGGGGGTGGCAATAATTCTTGCGGGGGGTGGCTGCGCGCTTGCTGTGGCCTATATAATGGCCTCCTCTCACAGCACAGCAAGCACTTCTACATCCAAGTCTCCAACCCCCCAGTTCCAACACACCCCTGCAAGGACACCGTTCTTGCAGCTGCGGCCATCCTCCTCCTCCCTCTTGCTGAGAGCAGAGCAAGACGGGCGGAGAAGAGGCAAGAAAACCAGAACAACAAGAAGAAGAAACTGAAGAAACAATAGTAGCCGAAGAAGAAGAATCTCAAGGCATCATCTGCAGAGCACGGCAAGATGGTGCTGGTCGTGGCGGCGGCTGCCATCGTCGTCGGCGTGGTGGTGGTGAGCAGCCTGCTGCTGCGGTGGAACGAGGTGAGGTACAGCAGGAAGGAGGGGCTGCCCCCCGGCACAATGGGGTGGCCACTCTTCGGCGAGACCACCGAGTTCCTGAAGCAGGGGCCGAGCTTCATGAAGGCCAGGAGGCTTAGGTAACAATCTCAACCCATGCAGCCAAGGGTGTAGTAGAAAGTAGAAACCCACCATATTCACATTCCTGCATGTAAAGATGGGGTGGTGATCAGAGGTGCCTCCTGGGAGGAACAGAGTTCTTCCTTTTCATCCTTTTGGGGGTTCCAAACTTCCAATCCAATCATTGGCAGGGACAGGGAGGACTGGGGGAGGAGCTCTTCTCTACTCTTCTCCCTGCAAGAAAAAGGAGGAGGGGGAGAGGGCTCCCCGCTCCCTCTCCATTTGATCCCCTGTGGCAGTACGTGCAGGCAGCACTTTGGTGGGAAAAGTGATCTGGAGGGGGAGGAACACCAGTGCTGTGTCCCCCAAAAGCTCCCACCCTCCCACTGTTCCAGCTGTGAGATCCCCCAAAAGAAGAGGAAAGGAGAGACGGCTGATTTTATTTATACTCATCAAACTAATGAAACTAGATTGGAGTATATGATAATAATACTCCAGTAGGCAGGCAGGCAGGCAGTTTGTTTGTGTTTTTATTATTTTAAAATTAAAGAAAGGAGGAGAGGGTGGGGTGGGGGGGGGGGGGGTCTAGGAGGAGGAAAAGATTGGTGGTACCAGCAGCTGCAGCTGATGGTGGCAATGGTGATGGCAATGGGTGCAGGTACGGGAGGCTGTTCAGGACCCACATCCTGGGGTGCCCCACGGTGGTGTGCATGGATCCGGAGCTGAACCGGCACATGCTGACGAGCGAGGGCCGGGGCTTCGTCCCGGGCTACCCGCAGTCCATGCTCGACATCCTCGGCCGCAACAACATCGCCGCCGTGCACGGCCCGCTGCACCGCGCCATGCGCGGCGCCATGCTCGCCCTCGTCCGCCCCGCCATGATCCGCGCCGCCCTCCTCCCCAAGATCGACGCCTTCATGCGCTCCCACCTCGCCGCCTGGGCCGGCTCCGTCGTCGACATCCAGGAGAAGACCAAGGAGGTGACGTGACCTGACCCCCGCCGTCTCTTTCTCCTCCGCCATGCCAACTCGGCTCACTGTTTGATGCTGCCTCTGCTACTGTCCGGCTCAAAAATTGAAATTTCCTGAAAAAAAAAGCATTTATTTCTTTGAAAAAGAAAAAAGCTTCCCCGTTTTTTTTTCAATGTGCAATAGTGTGAGGAAACAATGGAAGGAATCATCAAAGGGTAATTTTGGGGGTGGGCCCATGGTTGAAAACCTTGCTTTTCTTTACTGCATTGAGGCTTTCAGAGATTCCCTTTTTCTTGGCATTGGCTTGGTTGGCTACAAAGAACATCGGAGGCACGGCACCACTAGGCACGGTCATTTCTTTTGACCCTTTTACTACTGCCACCATTTTAACCTGCCCACCAATGGCACAGACAGAACGATGAAACATTGGGGGACATTGGGGGGCTGTGGAGTGGAGCGAAGAGGAAAGGATGGGGGAAGGGAGGAAGATCCTCCTTTTCCCTCTAAACCAAAAGGGGAATCTTTAGCTTTCTAGAAGTTGTACTGCTGGATAACAAAAATTTATGAGCTTCTTTCCTCAGCAGAAAAAGGGTAGACAGGGGAAAAAGGCATCTATACATATTCCAAAGTGAATGCATCGTCATGACCATCACATGTCTCAATGCAAGAGAAAAAAAAAGAACCTGTTTCTTTGGAGCCTCAAGGACATTGTTGCTTTTGGGTGCAGAATTTCATACTTCCATGGCAGCTTACAGAATCTTATCTGGCTATATACTTTCAGATGGCTTTGCTCTCTGCGCTCAGGCAGATTGCTGGCATCTCTGCTGGCCCACTTTCTGATGCCCTCAAGACAGAGCTGTACACCCTTGTACTTGGCACCATCTCCTTGCCCATCAACCTTCCAGGAACCAATTACTACAGAGGGTTCCAGGTAGCTACCATCACCAACCAGTTGTTGTAAGCCTGACATGAGAACTTTCAGTGAGCCCTCTAACAAAGCACTGTTTTCTTCCAGGCAAGGAAGAAGCTTGTGGCCATGCTAAAGCTGATGATCACAGAGAGGCGATCTTCCGGGCATCCTCATGACGACATGCTGGATGCTCTCTTGAGTGGCAACGAGGGTACAAGGGAAAAGCTCAGCGATGAGCAGATCATTGACTTGATCATCACCCTCATATACTCTGGTTATGAAACCATGTCAACGACTTCAATGATGGCCATCAAGTATCTGTCAGACCATCCAAAAGCTCTTGAACAACTCAGGGTACAGATACTTTGCAATCATGCTGAATTCCATAACTTAAATCAAAGGCTTATTTAGTTGACTGATGATCTGTTCACTCCTGCAGAAAGAGCATCTTGATATCAGGAAGGGGAAATCGCCAGAGGACGCCATCAACTGGAAGGATTTTAAGTCCATGACCTTTACTCGAGCTGTAAGTGCGGGATGACACACTCAAATGCAGTCAAAATTGAAAGGTGCTATGACCATGAACTAATGGATGATTCCACCATGCAGGTTATTTTTGAGACCCTAAGATTAGCTACTGTCGTGAATGGGCTATTGAGGAAAACTACGCAGGATGTAGAAATTAATGGTGAGATACCAATAATATATGATGTCACCATTAGCATGTTAAAGGTAAAAGGTTCTAACACAACATTATCTGTTTCTTTCAGGGTATGTTATTCCAAAAGGTTGGAGAATTTATGTTTACACAAGGGAGATAAATTATGATCCATACCTGTATCCTGATCCGATGACTTTCAATCCATGGAGATGGCTGGTAAGTAAAAGAACGAAAAATAATTACCAGCAAGACATCAACAATATATTGAGGAAATTCTAATCTTACAATACTTACTGAAAATAGGAGAAGAACACGGAATCACATCCACACTTCATGTTGTTTGGAGGAGGTGGCAGATTGTGTCCAGGGAAGGAAGTGGGCACAGTAGAAATCGCAACTTTCCTTCACTATTTCGTGACACGATACAGGTCCATTACTCTTACCAATCTACAACTGCTAAAAACATCTCAGGAACTATATACTGAAAGGCATGGCATTAATCTGATCTTGCAGATGGGAGGAAGAAGGAAACAACACAATACTGAAGTTCCCTCGAGTGGAAGCTCCAAACGGGCTACATATCCGAGTTCAAGATTACTGATCTTGCAACATTTTGCTGAGTTTAGATAGGATACTGAGATAAAATAAGAGTGAAATGTGATGCTGCTGCCCTGGTGAAAGATTTAGGAAAACCATTTGGCGCCTGTAACATATCCATGGAAATAGATAATATAGGGATAATATAGGTATTATAGGTTTACTAGGAAATTAATGTGGAAAGCCACAAGATGCTCCTGTATTCTTTTGGTTGATCAATTTGCAGATTGAAACAGAAGTATCGATGTGGCTTCTATCCTTCTGAACCTGATACATGATTTAGTTAGATAACAACAATACTACAAACCTGAAATCTCCGGCTTGCATACCGGTAATAATTTACTGATGTGCCAACTTATTGGTGATTAGTAAACGGCCTATCTTGAAGCAGGTCTTGGGCCGATTCTGTACCGGTCCACCACACGAACAAAAGACCAAGCAGGCTATTCCTGACCGTACTAAAGAAACCGTCTAACTCGCTCGTGGCTGCCTCGGGCTTAACTAGGTTAAACCGTGCGGCACCATGTTCCCCCCGGACTATCCCTTAGCCCGGGAGAAGGTCCCTCGGGTAATCCGCTCACCCATGGACAGGTGGCGCCAACTGTCATGGCCCACTATACTTTCCTCGGCCTTGACCGGGACGAACTGTCTTCTAGGGGCCTGCGACTCAGGGGAGTACACTTGGACGACTCATCCTGCCGTTTGTCTTCTTTGACAGACAGCGGATGATTGTTACGCTACGCGACGCCCCTAACGGTGGCGCGAGACCTTCGATCCGATCAAGGCTATTCGAGATAAAGGAAAGTGCTTTCTCCCTAAAGAGGCTTCCTCCCGAATAGGCGTCTCGAGACAAACACGTGTCGAAGATTAACTCGACCGCCTCCTGCAGAGCTCCGGACGAGCATGAACCGGAACGAGACAAGAACTTCGTCACTAAAGCAAAGACTTGCGTGGGCCCACAGTATCGCCTCGGGCACCTGCCGCGCTTATAAAAGGAGGATTCTGGACAATCGAAGGGCTCTCTCCTTCCGGCTTCCCGATCGATTCCATCGACTCAAGCCCAAGCAACACCCGTCCAAGCTTCTTTAGCGAGTAGTTTTAGTTCTTAGCCACCTTCATTGTAAGCTAGGGATTGGTGCCTTCAAGCCCTGTCTCGCACCTTTGTCTTGTTTCCACCATATAATCAACTATCTTTGGAGTAGAGCTATTACCCTACAGATGGGGGCTCGAACCAGGTAAATCGACCTCGTCTTCGTGGTTCGTATTTCTCTCTTTCTTTCTTACACTGCATTGAGGACCTATACCTGATCATCAAGTCGCACTGTGCCCTTGTCCGAGAAGGCAGCACGGTCCTAGCCCTCCGCAGCTTGGCGCCACCCGGTTCTTGAGAAGGGTCGTCGTTGGGCCTCACTCAACTATAAACTCGTCTGCGGTCCGTGGACCACCGCTCTTCAGGAGCGTGATTCCCAGACACCGACAACTGGCGCCCACCGTAGGGCCCATGACTAGCCCTCAGCACTCCGTTCCCTCGGGCACGTCTGAGATTTCGAGCAACGACGAGGCTCTGGACCTCGAGTTCGATGAGTCTGACGATCTGGGCGATCCGGTCCGTCGTCTGACGACGGCCGGCGGGAGGAGTACCTCGCCCGGCCGGGCCGATGAGATGGAGGTCGATGCCTCTCGCCCTAGGGGTAGAGTTTCGCCCGAGAATCGCTCCACGAGCCGGACCCTCCGTCACCCATGTCGCCGAGACTCCCATGGAGTTCGAGCGCTAGGTGACTCCGCCACTCGGCCGCAACACCGGACGTTTCCGGCCTCACGCCGTCCCGCTGCGTCTTCGCGGCCAGCGATCAACGCGACGCAGAGATGGGGAGGCCCGAGCAACAAGCTGCGTCGTCGCGCTTCTGCCGGGCGTTCTTCAACGATCTTGTCCGTCGCGTCATGGGCGGATCTCGAGGAGGACCGTCGTCTGCGCACCCCGCAGGGTCGCCAGCCGGTCGATTCCCTCATGGAGACCATGATGAACCCACTCCTGCGCAGCCAGCAGAGGGCGCGCGCCATCACCACGGTCATCCGTGACCTGGAGAAAGATCCCCGCGGCTTTACTATGGCAGATCGTGTCCGCCATCGCCGAAGGTGTAGGCGTCATCACTGCGACATCGAGCGGCATGAGGCAGACCTCGGCGATCGTCCGGACATTTGGCGCGGGAACGAGTCCGACCGCCGTGGCGTTCGAAACCGTTCTGGTCAGGATGGCGCTCAGGAGCATTCCCGCCGTCGCCGCAGTCGATCGCGCCAGACCCAGACGGCCTCCTCTGACGGAGGATCGTCACGTGCCCCGGCGGGTGTTCTCCGCTGGGCCCGCTTCAGACGCCTCGCCTCGAAGGCTGCGCCGGGATGCCCCGCATTCTCCCGCGCTCTCCGTGAAGCGCCATGACCGCCGAGGTTCAAGCCCGGACCAATCGAGAAGTTCGACGGGAGCAAGAACCCCGAGGAGTTCCTCTCCATCTACACCACCGCCGTCCGAGCCATGGGGGGAGATGAGGCCGTCATGGTCAACTACTTCCCCACAGTGCTCGAGGGCATGGCCCGGACTTGGCTGTTCAACCAACGGCCTGGCTCTATCCGTAGCTGGTCCCAGCTGCATGATGCTCTCCGCACTAGTTTCTAGGGGTGCTACGCCCGCTCTGAACGCCCCCAGGATCTCAAACTCGTGGTGCAGCGAGACGATGAAAGTCTTCAGGATTTTGTGTGCCGGTTCGTCAGAGCCCGCAACACGATCCCCTGCATCTCAGATGAGGCCATCATCGAGGCCTTCAAGGATGGTGTGAGGGACTGGCGTTACACCGAGAACCTCGAGCTCCACCCGATCAACACCGCGAGCGAGCTCTTGACACCGCCGCCCTCTACGCTAACGCCTCGAGGCGGTGGAGGCGCAAGAGGGCCGTCTGAAGAAGAAGGCCAAGGTCGGCGACGGCCCGCAAAACCGAGGCGGACAAGAAGAAGAAGCGGCGAAGCGACCGCTAAGTTCATCGCCGCCGAGCCCGACCAGCCCGAGTGCCCGCCGCCCAGCTTCCCCTCGCCAACGCCCGCCGCCTCGATCCGGACGCAGCGCCGCTATAGCAGCGGCCAGCAGCTGCCTCCCGGCCGGAGGCGAGGCTGCTTGGCGGCGGGGGCACCCAGCGTCGGCCTCCCGTCCCACAAGCGAATGAGGTGTGGACGGTTCCACGACCCTAGCCTCTTCGCCGCCTTCATCAACGCCCGACCACGAAGCCGCAAGAATCGCCGCACATGGGCCCGCCACCGGAGGATTTTACGCCGGTCGCGGTCCCATGCTGGAATCGCCGAGGGCACGCCACGCGCCCACCCCCAGCGGCGGGATCAGGGCTTTCCTGAGGCCCGTGGCCACGTCGCCATCATCTTCGGCGGCACGTCAGCCTACACCTCTCGTCACGAGCTCAAGGCCGCGTCCCGTGAGGTCCTCCACATCTCCTGCGGCAAGCCCACGACAGAATCTCTGCCTTGGTCCAGCCAGGCCATCACCTTTTCGGTGACGGACTGCCCGGCCGGGCTCTTCAAACCCCAGCGCCTCCCACTGGTACTCTGCCCCACCATTGGCAATACTAGGGTCGACAGCGTCCTTGTGGACAGCGGGAGCTCGCTGGACATCATCACGGCGCGCGTCCTAGGCCTCATGCAGGTCCCACGCTCCAAGATCAAGGACATCACCGTCCCTTTCCACGGGATCGTCCCAGGATCGTCGCTTCGCCCCGTTGGGCAGGTCATGCTGCCCGTCACGTTCGGCTCCTCCGCCAACTTTCGGACGGAGTACATCACCTTCGAGGTGGTGGAAACGGAGCTCCCCTACAACGCCATTTTGGGACGCCCCGCGCTCTCCAAGTTCATGGCGGTCTCCCCACCACGCCTACCATTGCTCAAGATGCCGGCACCCAAAGTCATCACCGTCAGGGCAACCACAAGATCGCACTCGATTGCGGCGAGACCACATGGCCGGCCATGGTAGGACAGCTCCTACCCGTGATCCCGGCGAAGGAGGCGCTCCACACAGCGCCTAAGGGTAACCTTGCAGGCTGCAGGAGCCCACCAAAACCGTCGTCCTCACGAGTCGACCCCTCAAGGTGATCCACGTGGGGACAACCCTCGAGTCTCAATAGGAACTCGAGCTCATTACCTTCCTCCGGGCTAACAAGGACGCGTTTGCATGGGAGCCGTCCGATATGCCCGGGGTCCTAAGGGAGGTGATCGAGCACAGGCTAGCTGTCCGGCCTGACAAGAAACCGTAAAAGCGATGTCGAGGCGTATCGATCGAAGGCCAAGATCATCCAAGACCAGCTCGGCAAGCTGCTTCGAGCGGGCTTCATCCGTGAAGTTCAGCACTCCGATTGGCTTGCGAACCCAGTCGTCGTCCAGAAGAAAGGAGGCAAATGGCGCATGTGTGTCGATCACCGCGACCTTAATTCCGCCTGCCCCAAGGATAACTTTCCCCTTCCATGCATAGATCAGCTAGTTGACGCTACGGCAGATTCAGCTTTGATGAGTTTCCTGGATGCTTATTCCGGTTACCATCAGATCGCGTTGTGTAAAGAGGACGAAGAAAAAACCGTCTTTGTAACGCCTTTCGGCACATTTTGCTATACGACCATGTTCTTCGATCTCAGAAATGCTGGCGCCACGTTTGAGCGTCTCATGCAAAAAACTCTCCCTGATCAAATAGGGCGCAACGTAGAAGTCTACGTCGACGATATCGTAGTCAAAAGCAAGGATGCCCGTGACCATGTGTCCGACCTAGCTGAGACCTTTGACAGCCTGAGACAGCACCGGGTCAAGTTAAACCCCGAGAAGTGCGTCTTTGGCGTCAAGTCCGGCATGCTCCTAGGCTACATAATCGACGGGGCGAGCATCGGTGCGAACCCCGAAAAGATCGAGGCCATCGAAAAGATGAGGTCGCCGACCTGTGTAAAGGACATCCCGTCCCTCAGGGGCAAAATGGCGGTCTTAAGCCGTTTCATCTCCCGCCTTGGAGACCGAAGCGCGCCTTTCTGCGAGCTCCTGCGCAAGCACGATAGTTTCGAGTGGACTGAGGAAGCCGAGGCCGTTTACGCAACTCAGCGGTATCTCGCCTCGCCACCCGTCCTCACTACTCCCAAGCTCGGGGAAGCCCTCCTGCTATACCTCTCGGTGACACCAAACGCCGCAAGCGCGGTGCTGGCAGTAGAACGAGAAGGAAAGCAACAGCCCGTCTACTATGTGAGCGAAGTACTCACCGGGCCAAAGGAGCGTTATTCCGACCTTCAGAAACTGTGCTATGCTTTGCTGATGGCCGCGCGCAAGTTACGTCACTATTTCCAAGCCCACCAAGTCATTGTTCGACTACTTACCCGATCAAGGACATTTTCCGAAACCACGAGGCCATCGCGGGTCGCGAAGTGGGGAGTCGAGCTGGTGGTCGACATCCGGTTTATATCGAACGCGATCAAGGCCCGAGCCCCGCTGATTCGTCGCGAGAATTGACCAGGCGGACGAGCAAGAGAGAGGCTCTCCACTCAAGGCAGGCGAGGAAGCTCGGTGGACTCGTTCTTTGACGGTTCACACCACCGGAGCGATCTGGATGCGGTATCGTTCTCATCTCCCCAGCGGAGAACGACTCCGGCCGTCATACAAATACACTTTGCGGCTACGAACAACGCCGCGAGTATGAAAACTCTAATTGTGGGCCCCACGAGCATGCGCTGCGCCGACATTAAATGGCTTGTTGCGAAGGGGATTCGCGGCTAAATCGTCCGCCGGTCAAGGAGGAGTTTCGAACAGCGGCGACTTCGATGGCGCGATACTGGCGGAAGTGAGAAGCTGGAGAAGCGTTTCCACGAGCTTCAAATCAGCTACATTCGAGGGAAGAGAATGGCGAGGCCGATAAGCTCGCCAAGCTCGGATCCTCACAAGAACCGCCCCGCCAGGTGCTAGTGCAGACCTTTTAAAGCCCTCCATTCCCTGCGGAGAGGAGGCCAAGGGCGTCTATTATCCCCAAACCGAGACATCCGTCTTGTCTCATTCCTCGAGCAAAGCACCTCTGGATAGCGCCATTCATCCAGCTTCTTGGAGCGAGGACATTACCCGGGGACGTTCTTGGCGTTCGGCTAAAAAGGCGAGCCGAGCTTCTTTGCCGCGGGGGCTTGCTATACCGAAGGGGTGCTAATGGCGTGCTTTGTAAGTGCGTTACCCAAGAAGAAGGTAAGTACCTTCTAGCCGACATTCACGAGGGCATCTGTGGCGCGCACGCCTCGCATAGAACTCTCGTCGGCAAAGCGTTCCGCATGGGCTACTACTGGCCCACTGCGATGAGCGACGCAGAAGTCTTTGTTAAGCTCTGCGAAGCTTGCCAGTATCATGCGTGGATGACGCACCAGCCCGCGTACGAGCTGCAAACAATTACACTAGCGTGGCCGTTCGCGGTTTGGGGCATGGACCTCTTAGGACCGTTCCCCAAAGGCCTTGGTGGCAGAACATACTTGTTCGTAGCCATCGACACCTTCACCAAGTGGATCGAGGCCGAGCCGGTCTCCCACATCACTACAATTGCCGCGGTACATTTTTTCCGAAGCATCGTTGCAAGATTTGGTGTACCTAGCAGGATCATCGCTGACAATGGCACCCAATTCACGAGCCGGGAATTCAATGATTACTGCGAGGAAATTGGCATGAAGCTCGTCCTTGCTTCTGTGACCCACCCACAGAGCAATGGCGCGGCTGAACGAGCTAACGGACAACTAGTCCAAGGTATCAAAAAGAGAGTCTACGACGCCCTCAAGGCAAAACAGCAAGGTTAGGTCGACGAGCTACCGTCGATCCTCTGGGCCGATCCGGACAACAACCGGTAAATTCAGCAGGAGAAACTTCTTTCCGACTCGTCTATGGCTCGAGCGCCCTCCCATGTAAATGTGACTAGGATCCGATCGCGTCGACTTCGCCCGACCGTGGTCAATGGCGAGGAGCGGCTTGACCTCGATCTACTTGAGGCTCGCCGTGAGCAATCCCTACTTGAAGTGCGGCCTACCAGCGATCCTGCGTCGTTCTGGCGCAAACGTCTGATGACAAGGACCCTACAAGTAGGAGACCTGGTTCTACGACACATTCAGAACCTCGCGGGCTCCAATAAGCTTAGCCCCAAGTGGGAGGGACCGTACAAAGTAGTCAACAGAAGACGCACGGCTCGATCGCCTCGTCGACAAGGATCGAGCGAGCTCCTAGCTCATGGAACATCTCCTTCTGCGACGCTTCTACGCTTAATCAGGTCGTAAGTTTCCTTCATTTCAGTTCAGTTCCAATTCAAAAAAAACCTCTCCCCCAATCACGAGTCACGCCGGTCTAAGTCTTGACCGTTTCAAGCAAGCCCGTGGCCAAAAGCCCGAAGGCTAAGGATAAAGCATTCCGGAGCATTTCCACGACGGGATAAGCCGATCTCTCGCACCCTAGTGAATCTCCGTGCGATGTGGAATTCCCACGGCCCAAAGGTACAGTAAGCCCACGTCAGGATTGTTTGGATGGCTAACTTGGGCCGTAGCGCTCGGGGGCTCAAGGCTCTTTTGCGCCCAGGCTTCCTTAACTTCATTGGAGCCCTTGTCGCCAAGACGGCCCACAAAGCACAGAAATTTGGCCGATTTTTGCAATTTTTCTAAGTCCCTAATTTGGAGGCCCGCACCTTTGCACATAACTAAACTAGGGGTTGAGAGTTGTGATTTTCTAAATCACTCTAGTCTCTAGACCGCGCCCAACTCCAAGATCACACTTGGACTTGGCCACGGCCCGGGGGCTGGATGATTAGGCGCACCAAAAACAAACTCTCTAAGTAACGATCTGTTTGCTCAAATTTCCTAAGTTCATCTTAGAACTTCGTTACTGTTCATCTAGTTCCCCTGTTTTTTCGCATTTGAGTTGAACAAGAAAAGGAAATGAACAAACAAGCGAGAACAACACGATGGGGTTTCCCAAAAGAAGTTGCATTTCTACAAATGGAAGATCTTACAAGAACAAAAGGAGGCCGGGCTCCTAAACTACCGCAAAAGAGGGCGCCGAGCTACTACGACCTACAACGGCGCCCAAATCCTACAACCTCGCCCGTCTACCAGCGGCGCTGGCGACGAAAGCAAAGTGAGTCGCAGACTCCGCCGACGACGATGATGACGACGACGACGGCAGGCCCATCACGGGCTCAGATGGTCCCGGCGCGCTCGGGTGGCGCCTCCGCCGCCGCTGGCTGTTGGTGGGGTCCATAAGCAGCGGCGGAGGGTCCGCTGCGATGGCCTCCGCGGCCGCCTCGACTTCATACTCCGCCGTAATGTGCGGCGGAAGCTCCTCGTCCTCCGCCGCCAGTGCGGCAGCGTATGCGGCATCGGCGACAATCTGCGCCGCCACCGCGTTCGCCTCTTCTTCCTCCGTCGCCTCGGCAACCGCTACCGTAGCCGCCGCCTCCGCGTCGGCTGGAGTGGCGTCGCTGCCAGCTCGACCGCTGCGCCCGCGGCAGACGGGCTCGGCGGCGCCGCCGCCTCCCGGCTGGATCGGCGGCGGGATTGCACCGCGGCAGATCCTCCGTCGCGCCACCGACCAGCGTGGAGGTAATCCGAGCTCGCGTCCGACGACCAGCTCGATGAAGACATTTCGCTCCTTTTGTTGCCTCTCTCGCTTTTCTTTCTCTCTTCTCTCCGGCTGGCTAAAAAACTTCAAGTCTTTGAGAAGAGTTAAATGGGAGACGTTGCAGCACAACATTGCCGCGCCTTGCTTTATAGGCCGGCGACCGTACAACGTCTTGTCGCGCTGCGGGCTACCCAAAGCGTCGCTGCGCACGAAGAGGCAAGCAATTAAAACCCACTGCCCGAACTGAAGAGACGCGAGCGGACGCACCGTCTCGCGGAATACCAACCGCTTAATCGCCAAGACGACACGTGCCCGCCCCCACCGCTGTACGGAGAAGTCATCGCAAGTCAAGGCCTACCCCGTAGGTCCTGGCCCACCTACGCAAGCAAAGCCCGGCGATGCGTTCGTGGCTCGACGCGTGGCTAAGGCCGGATGCATGAACCGGCGCGAGCGGTTTCGCCTCCGTATCCGTGCACGCAACGTGCCCTCATTGCCACCGAACAACATGCGCCACAGCAGAGCCCATCAAAGAGGATCCTAAGGCCTAGAGGGGGGGTGAATAGGCAATTTTTAAATTCTTTTTCGATTGTTCTTAATTAAGCATCATATTAAGAATAACC
Organism: Raddia guianensis; assembly: GCA_036346415.1. NCBI lineage: Eukaryota > Viridiplantae > Streptophyta > Magnoliopsida > Poales > Poaceae > Raddia > Raddia guianensis. The sequence continues at coordinate 47,880,732 of CM070536.1, read as the reverse complement.
CAATCCTAGTTACAATTATCAAGTAAGCGGAAGCGATAAACAATAACAAGGCAACTAAGACATGGCAATCAAATTAACACAAGAGATGCAAGGAAAGTAAGTGCGGGAATGTAAATGGGAGAGTGACAAGGTATTTGTTTGACCGAAGTTCGGAGCCGCAACTCCTACTCTCCGTTGAGGCTACCCTTGCAGATAAGGACTGCTCGCTTTGAGCCTAACGCCTCACTTACTCCCGGTAGTCGTTCCGCCACTCCGGCGAGGTGGACTCACACCCCGACACCGACTCGAGAGTAGCCACACGCCAAGGCCTACTCCCAAGCCTCGCCTCCACGAAGGATGTCTTCAAAAGTAACAAGCCCGAAACGCCCCGATCTTGCCGGATTGAAGGACTTCTATGAAGCTCGGTGTTGGGGTTTAATGATTTGTGGCTTTGGATGCTTTGTGGGTGGAGGAATGGCTCTAGAACACCTAATTGATGAGCTATGAATCTGTAGGTGAAGTGGAGCAAAGAAACCTCAAAATAGCCACCACTAGGTAGGTATTTATAGCCCCAAGAGCAAAACTAGCGTTGCCCCTCGGAAGAGGACAAAAAAGACTAGCCGCTTGCCTCTACCAGACGCCGTCAAGCGGGCACCGACGCCGTCCGACAGAGCCCATCTTGCTCAGAAGCGGCTTGTTGGACGCCGCCCGGTCCCAACCGGACGCCGTCCGACAACAAGGAATGCCGAAGCGTTAGAACTACCGGGCGCTCTCTTTCTCCCGACGCCGTCCGACGACGAAAAAGCCAGAAAATGAATTTCACGGACGCCGTCTGTAACCACCGGACGCCGTCCGACAGTGCGCATTGCAGGCTGATTTGGCTGGTCGGACGCTGTCCGGCGCCGCCCGGACGCCGTCCGACAGAGAGGGTTTTCGGGTAAAAGGCCTGAGATAGTATGTGGGAGAGTTTTAGGGTTTTTTCTTTTCTTTTCTCTCTAGATATCTCACAAAGGGATATTTGGGTATTTATAGATGTGGTGGACTACGGAAACCGAGATTTCGAGAATTCGCAAAGATCCGGCAAGATCCGAGATATTCAAACCCCTTTTGAAATCCGACGAAAAACGGGAAATAAACCTAACTACTCCTAATCTATACGTGACCTCTTCTCTTGACCGGTCACGCACTTGAAACCTTGGAGCAGCTCACAAATTTGTCGTTGCTTCAAATTAGGGTTTTATAAAAACGCCGAGCCTTCGCTAGGGTTCCGAGAAGTCCAAAAACCCCCTAGCACTTTATACTAATTAATTTTGACATCAATGCCACTAATAAAAATTAGGGCTCAACGATGCTCACAATCTCCCCTTTGTGGCACTTGATGGCAACCCAAGATAAAATAAAATTTTGAGCTGCAAAAGGGTTAGTGCAATACAAATATGCGAGCAAATACAAAACAATATGTGTCGACGGTTGGGATATTGACCCAAGTCAACCAAGGTTCTTCAAAGAGGAGATAGGAGACACGCCGAACAACCACGAACAGCAACGAACAGGAGATAGGGTTTTATCCTCGTTCAGCCTCTCGGGAGATAATAGCCCTCACGCCCACCTTTCTTATATATCAGAGATGAATACAAGAGATGGCTCGGCGAGACGAACAAGTCTCGGCGAGATTATGGGAGTACAAGTGAGTAGTAATGCGACAAAGTAATCTTAGATGCCAGATGCGTCTAAGTCGTCTCAGATCGGCCCCTCAACACGTCGTGGGGGTCCTGTTTATATAGTGCAGAGCAAACCGACCTATCGAGGGAATATCGGGCCGGCTAACTACGAGATCAGAATCTAGAACTCATACATGCCAAATATATCCCGAGGTAGATAAGGCATACTCCTAGTCTTGGGGATCACGACTCTATTCCAATCCGGAAACCACGTCCGGGTCTTCACGTAGTTGCAGTAACTCGCTCGAGTCGACTCAAACAGAACCCTAAGCCATTACGCACCGCAGTGCCGGCCAAGCGCTTCGGCAGATGCACATGGGCTGATAGAACCTTCCAAGGAGCCGGGCCTGGTAGGTTGCTCGATTGGGCCGTCGAGGAGTGGGCTATGGCAATGGGCCGTGATCTAATCCCCGACACCTAGCCCCGAGACTCAAGTGGAAGGACTCACTAAAGTGGGGTCGCCCTCTTGAGACTCAAAGTCACGAAGAGGGTATTTTTCCTGCTACAAAGGCATGTAACAGCGCATCAACAGGTTATGGTTCAACCGAACAAGACTTGTTCGGACCGAACAAAACCCGACAAGGTCTTAGCAACTCCGCTATGGCCGAACAGGAACGACATCTGTCCGAGCAGAGCACTCACCTTCAAGGGCATACATCGAAAAAATAGCCGCTATGCACTCCAACGGTAACTCACGCTGATGCGCGGTGAAAACAAAGCGACCGCTTTACCTAGCCGCTGTGGTAAAACTAGCCGCTCGGGACAAAACAATTCTGAGCTGCTTATACGGGACTATAAAGCACCCAAGCCATCCGCGCCAGCCACTTCGCTCTCGCGCCTTTCCTCTCTAAGCCCTAGCTCCAACCACGCCAAAGATCAAGTACCCAAACTCCATCACCGACCCCGCCATCCAGCCAGGGAATCGCTATGGCCAAATTCACAGCACTAGCTTGACCGAGGAGGATCTTAGGATCTGGGAGGAGGAGGGCCACATCGACACCGGTAGCTGGAGGTCGCCCGAGAGGAGGATACCCGGAGCCGCCGAGGAGAGTTCGTTAGCTTCAACAGCCGCGACTGCTCGGGTTGAGGTCTCGAGAGCGACTTCGTCGAGGCCTTCTTGAACATCAGCGGATTGGAGGTGGCAAACCTCAATCCGAACTCCATCCTCCAGATGGCTGTCTTCGCACACCTGTGCGAGGGCTATCTGGGCATCGATCCACCGGTGGGGCTGTTCCTCCACTACTACACAAGGATTTAGGAGCAGCTCCCGCCTCGGCGCCGGGTGCTACTACCTCAAGCTCCGGCCACCGCGACGACGCCAGTACCCTCGCCCACCGCCGACTCGATGGGCGCGTGGTGGGTGAGGTGGTTCTACAGCAAGCGGAGCGGCGACAGCAAACTCGTCTTCACCGGAAAGGCGCCGGCAAAGGGAACCCCAATGCCTCGGCCGGAGATGTCCGCCGAGGATTGGTACATGACAAGAAAAATCGCCTCTCTCGTGAGCCTCGGGCTCACGGACAGGGAGATTATTCGACTTCACACATAATGTGTCTCGTCCACAAGGAGAAGGTCCTATCCTTCTACAAGATAGAGGGATGGGAAAACATTACAAGGGAGAGCACGGGTAAGTGCCTTTAAGACTCAACCTCTTCATTGATTATTTCCTCCGAACAGGAATTAACGATTCCATCTGTCCGGACAGAGAAACCAACCGACGCATGGGTGACCGAGCGGGTCGACGCCATGCTGAAGGCGGCAAAGAAGGACGGGGAGGTCACCGGCGAGGTGGCGACACTGTCCATAAGAACGTGCTTCGCCCGCATGCACGAGGTGATTACTTACTCCCAGTCTGTGTTGCTAGACTCGCAATGTTGTTTAGTGCTAATGCTCACTTCTGAAAACGCGCAGGAGGACCAACTGATCCTTGGAGGGATCGTAGAGGAACTCTCCGGGTCTGAGAAGGAGAAGGTGAAGAAGGGCAAAGCCAAGGCGGCCGCAAAGCCCAAGGTGGCGGCCGAGCCGACGCTGAGCTCGCCAGAACACCGGGCCGCCAAACCGTCAAGATACCACCGGGCGACGGAGCGCACTCGAGCGGACCAAGCGGTAGCCAGGGTCAGCCAATGAAGAGACTAAGCCCTTCCTCCTCGCCGAGCAAAGCGACGAAGAGGTAAAGAACATGACCTCGCTTAGGGCGTTACTCGCAGACTCACCAAGCCATTTGGCGCTGCTCCAACAGTCGCCGAAAGCGAGGAGGCTCGAAGAGGAAGTCGCACGCAAGGAAAACTTCTTGCGCTGCGAGAGGAGCGCCACGGCTTACCAGAAGCCGAGCTCGCCGCCACGAACACCTGTGGCCAAGGCGGAGAGGCCGCCAAGGAGCCCCCGAGGAAGAGGCGGAAGGTTCCGGCGAAGAAGACCAGGATCAAGCCTTCCACGGTAGGTATGTAGAAACCGATCTTTAGATCTTCCAACCTTCTGATCGTGTTAGACTTAACGATCATCTCTTTTTCATCAGCTGCCCAAGAAGAGACCGCCACAGACGACGTCGAGGAGGCGCTGAAGCGGTCATCGCCGCCGAGCATCTGCACGGCGCTGTCACGGCAAAGAGGTCCGGCGAGCCTCAAGGACAAGCCGGCGGCGTGGAGCTCGCCGCCGCTGGCTCCGCCGAAAGCAGATGACGCTCCAAAGACGCGGTGGAGCTACCGGAGGCAAAAGTAGCGGCGGAGGCGCCACGGACTTCGGGCCAAGGCGATGGTTCGAAATCGCCAGTATGGACCGAGCAGCCGTCTCGCTGGCACTTCGTCGCAGGGCAGATCACCCCGAGGCGACGGATTCTCCGGCGAAAGGTGGTGAAATCCCCGCCAGGAGAAGAAGAAGCCCGAGCGTGTCGAGCAAGTCGCCCCGCCGGTGGAAACAACGGCGCCACCGAGCGGAGGGCTCCGCCTCGCCAAGACGTCGGGCGAAGAGGAAAAGGAAGAGGAGAAGGAGCGCGAGACGAAGCGCCGCCTGCCGCCCCGCCTCCCGGCGATGCGCCCCGCAAGAAGAAGGAGCGAAAAAAAGCGGCGGCGACGCAAGAACGCGCCCGCCTCATCCCACACGAAGCGGGCTTCGGACGATGGTCTCGAGGACCGCTGCCGCTGGATTGAAGCAACGACTTGGGAAGGTAGGCACCAAGACCAAATCTTGTTCAAATTTTAGCTACGCCATCGCAGTAGTTAACTTATTCTTCCTCTCGTGTCTTCAGGGGACACCATGGAGGAGCTCGAGGACGGCGTCACCATCGAGCGGAGCGCCGTACTGGCGTCGCTCCGGGAGCACCTCAGGACGAGGGAGTCCGAAGCGGGGCCCTCTGCACCAGCCCAAAGTCGAAGCCGGCTGAAGGCGAAGGTAAAGAGGCTCAAAGTCCAATTGGCCGAAGAGAGGCGTTCCTGCGAGTCTCTCCTAGGAGAGGCCGAGGAGCTTCGCGCGCAAGCCATTAAGGCGAGCACCGCGGAGGAGAAGGTCAAGGAGCTGGACGAGCAGCTCAAGACGGCCGAGCAGCGAGTCAGCCAGAGCGAGGCTCTGACCGATCAGCTGCGCGCCAAGACCGAGGAGGTCGAGGCCATCCGGGCAGAGGCTGCGGCGCAAGCCAAGCGGAGCAAGGAGGAGATCGAACGCCTCCGAGCTGAAGCCCGGGAAGGAATCAAGGCTCAGAGCGAAGTCGTGCGCCTCAAGTTAGAAGTTGAGGTGCTGAAGGAGCAGCTTGCTCCTAAAGTAGCACTGCGGTCAGAATCTGAAAGGGCCTTGTACCTGAAACTTTTGAGTAACGTAATAAAGCATTTACCTTTATTCCTCGCAAAAAGAGCAAAGAAAAGACAAGAACGAACAGAAACTAAGAGAAAAGCGAACAGCTAGGAAGTTTAAGAAAACCTAGAGCGCTCGCTTAACTCCCAGCCCACAGTATCTGCCGAAACTCGAGTTTGCGAACCCAACAGTGCACAAGAGAAAGAGCGACACCCTAGCTCCAGTGGACGATGCTCGAGAACCAAAGCTATGCGAGCTCGAGCACGCGTAGGGAGAAAGGGCGACACCTGCATTTTGCTCGATTCGCTCAGAGGTGCCGCTGACGTAAGTTAGGCAGCCCGAGAGTAACCGAACAAGGAAAGTGCCTCTGCCGCGGGGGCTTACGAGAGCAGGCTTTACCAAGTGGTCGCGCCAAGCAGTAAGTGCCTCTGCCGCGAAGGGCTTACGAGAGCAGACTTAGCCGCAAGGTGGAAAGGCCGTGTTACGCAACCCTGAGTTTAGGAACTTATCAAACCAGACACGGATAGGAACAATCCTTAAGATTGCGGAGCCGAGAGTTCGCAAGGCCGGGCAACCACAAGTGTTACCAGAGAGAAAGAGGTAGTCTTCAAAAGACAAGAAGTGAAAAGGCGCAGAGGTCATGAGAATTCACTTAATTATTGGATTGAACTTGACATGGTGCCCGAGAGGCTTGGACGAACTAAGGCGCCAAGTTTACAAAAGCGCAGGCTAAGAAAAATGAAAAGACCTACACAAAGAACTTACGGTCGGGTCGATGTTCCAGTGTTTGGTCACTCTCTCCGCCCTCCATAGCCAGCGAACAGCCCCGGCGAAAGCGTAAGAAACGACTCGTGAACGGCCCTCCCAACGAGGAGTTAACTTGTTGGCATTGGACAAGTTCTGACACGGCGCGAACGAGGTCGCCCACCTTCAAAGCCCTTGGTCGAATCGACTTGGCAGCGCGGCCGAAGATCTTACCGTAGCGCGCCATTCGACTTGTGCCCGTCGCGTGTGCCTCGAGAGATCGAGATCGAGGAGGCGCTTACTCGCCGCCAATTGTTGACCGAGCTCGGCGAGGCGAACCGAGTACGATTTCGCGGCGTGATGGCTTCGCACCATAGACCAATTGGAAAGGAGTTTCTGCTGTTGCTGGCCGTCAGAAAAGCGAATCGCCCAGAGGACGGAAGGAACTTCACAACCTGTGCCTTGTTTGTGCTCGGAGAGCAGCAAATACCCGCCGCTTAATACCCTCGACTATCTCGTCTGTTAGCTCGCCGATCGTTCCATTGCTCGTGGATGTGCCACGAGGCGAACAGACCTTGGTACCCAAATGCTCGCAGATTCTCGGAATAGCTCGCCGAATCGGTACCGTTATCTGTGATCAGCTTATGGGGGATCCCAAAGCGCGTGACCACGCTGCTTTTGAAAAAGCGAACAGCCGTTTTGGCGTGAAGAGACGACACAGGCTCTGCCTCAATCCACTTTGTAAAAGTGTCTATGGCGACGAGCAGGTGTGTATAGTCTTTGTACCCTTCGAATGGGCCGAGCGATCCGCACCCCATGTGAAAAAAGGCCGGGATGGGGGATTGTTTGGAGCTCTTGGCGGGCTTGTGTGCCTTCCGGCGTGAAATTGGCAAGCCTTGCACTTAGTCACGATGTCCCGCATCTTGTAACGCAGGGCCAATAATAGCCTATGCGAAACGCTTTGCCGACGTAGTTACAAGGAGGCGTGGTTGCCACAGCACCCTCGTGTATGTCCCTAAGAAGGAACACACCTCGCATTGCGAGATGCACTTGGAGAGAACTCCCGAGCACCTTGACGGTAAGGATGTCATTCATAAGCTTGTATGGAGCAAAGACGCCTTGTAAGCCGGAACGCCGCTTCGTCGTCGGGGCGAGGTCCCATCTGCAAGGTACCGGACAAATGGCGTTGTCCATTCCGCGGCACTCGCCGATAACGGAGACAGCACCACCGCCTCGTTGCCTCGTCCGGAGATGTGATTGAGGGCTTGTAAAGGTGCTCGACGAGCACCCTGCGGAAAGCGTGTTCGCGTGAGGATCCAAACTTGATAGTTGGTCGGCCGAAGTTGTCCTTCCCAGGCACGAAGAGCACTTCAAAAATTGAAAATGCCGCCCAACTTCCTCACTTCAACCAGTATCGCGCCATTGAGTTATCGCAGAGATACATTCTTGTTAACTCGATTGATGACCACCGTGAATCTCCTTCACAGTTAGCCGCTGGACACCAAGCGACTTGCACGCTCTTAGTCCCGCGAGGAGGGCCTCAGACTGCAGCGTTGTTAGTCCCCGCAAAGTGTAGTTGGATAGAATATCGAGTTGCTCTCCTTGAGGAGATGAGAACAAAACCAGCCCCGAAGTTTCCAAAGCGCGAGCCATCGAAAACATGGTCCAAGAGGGTTCATCGGGTTGCTCGGAGCTCCACGATTTGGGCGGCAAGTCCATTCAGCGACAAAGTCAGCTAGGACTGTGGACTTAATAGCAGTTCGGCAGCAAATAACGATCAAACTCGCTAGTTCCATTGCCCACTTGGCTATACGTCCGCTAGATTCCTTGTTCCAGAGGATTTCTCCCGAGAGGAACGTGGTCGGACCAGATTTGATGCGCTTTGGAAGTAGTGGCGAAGCTTCCTCGAGGACATGAGCAAGGCATAGAGGAGCTTCGACCTCGGATAACGCCTTTGATCCGTGAAGTACCTCGCCACGTAATAGATTGGTCGCAGATGCCTTCCCTTTCGACCGCCAAGATCAAGGCCACCGCTTGTGGCGTGCAACCTAGGTACAAGAGGAGCCGCCGCCATGCCGCTGGGTAGTCAAGACGGAGGATTGGACAGATCACTTCAGATCCTCGAAGGATCTATCGGCTTCTTCCGCCCACTGAAACCATTGTGCTTATGCAGGCCTTAAAGAAGGGCAGCCCGCTGTCGCTTTGACGGGAAATAAACACGCTAGAGCAACCATCCGCCCAAAGGAGGCTCAGATTTCCTTTATGGTAGTTGGAGCCCGATATTTTCAATGGCCTCGATTTTTCAGGGTTGGCGTAAATACCTTGCAGCCAATAACATAACCGAGCAACATTCCGGATCGAACACCAAAGATACACTTCTCTGGATTTAATTTTATTCGATGCCCGGTGAGATTATGAAAAGTCTCTGCTGTCTTTTACATGATCTGGAGCATACTTGTTTTTACAACTATGTCGCCGACATAGACCTCCGTGTTTTTCCGCTATTGCTCGGGAATGTCTTCTCCATTAAAGCTACCGAACGTGGCACCAAAGATTGCGCAGACCGAAAGACATGGTCAGATAGCGAAAGTGCCGAAGGGGTGATGAAGGCGCTTCTCTTCATCTCGGGAGATGCTTATTTGGTGGTAACCGGAGTAAGCATCTAAAAACTCAGAGGCTGGCGTCCAGCCGATCGCGTTGACCACCGGTCAATACGAGGCAATGGAAATTGTCCTTAGGACAAGCATCGTTCAGATCTGTGATCGACACACATCCTCCACTTGCCGCCTTTCTTCTTTACAATGACAGGTTGGCTAACCACTCGGTGTGATCAACCTCGCGGATGAACCCAAAGAATGAAAGCTTGCTGTCGATCTTTGATGATCCCCGCTTGAATTCAAAAGCGACGAAGCTTCCGGGAACGAGGCTTTTTGTCCGCCGGACAGCCAGTTTGTGCTCGACATTCCTTGGGACTCCGGCATGTCGATGGCTCCTAAAGCGAATACATCTGCATTAGCTCGGAGGAAGGCAATGAGCTCGCTTTCCTATTTGGGGTCCAGATTGGCCCGCAAGTGAACTATCTTGAAGTATCATCAGCGACATCGAACTTCCTTGGTTTCTCCCCCGGGTCAAGGGAGACCCTAGGGCGTCAGATTTGGTCTCGGAACCTCAGATCCGCGGCGGAAGCTGGTCGATCAGGGCAAGGGATCGCTCGCCGCAGATCGAGCAGCTTTAGAAGTTGCCCTTGACCGTGATCACACCGTTAGGACCGGTATCTTCACGCAATGGTAAGCGTGGTGGGACACGCCATAAACTTACCGAGATGGCTCGCCCAGATTGCGTTGTACGCCGATGGGAAGTCGACCACGCCGAAAGTGATCAACTCGTCCGGAAGTTGCTTGGGTTGCGAAGGTGACAGTGCGAGGACAACCTGCCCTAACGGCTTGACAACTTCTCTGGAACAATTCCGTAGAAGGGCATTGCGATTTCCTTCACTTGGAACGAGGAATTTGCATCTCGCCCAAGACTTTAGCGAAAAGCAAGTCCAAAGCGCCCCGCCGTCCACTAAGACACGGCCAACTCTCGCGTTCGATGGTCGGGCGACCACCGGGGGAGCCGAGGCTTGGTCATCCCAATGGGGCAATCCTCCCGAGAGAAGGAGATGGGGACCTCGATCCACTTCATCGATTCAGCCGAGGTTTTGCCTTTTCGACGCTAATGGACCTCCCGAGCAGCTTCCTTGAGGCTGCACCGAGAGGTATAAGCCGAGAGCCGCCAAAATGACGGCGATTTGATTCACGGCTCTTGATATTCATCATCATCTTCCCGATCACCATCGCCGGTTTGGCGCTATCTTACCGGCATCACCTTGTTCGGGCAGGGTGGGCATTGGGCCCTTGCCGTTGTAGAAATCTTGAGCTTTGCGTACCCAAGTTCTCTGATGGGCGTATATCGTGCCGTAGTCTTTGGTGGAACTTGCAAAATCGGTCGCTCGGACCTTTCTTGCCTTGTCCGCCTCCCCGAGCGTGCTTTTTGCCCTTGTAATTATTGTTGGGCTTCTTCGCCCATCCTTGGGGGAAGTGCGCGATCCATACCGCGACGGTATTGTTCGTGATCACCTTTGTTCTTCTTCTTCGGGACTTCTTGTCACCAGGACATTGTTCTTGCTCTTCTTCTTCTCATCCACACCAGTCGGGCGGCTCGCCTTTGTCGAACGCTTTTTAGATCGAACGCGCTCGCCGCTGGCGTAGCATATCACCGCCTTGAACAGTCGTTGGCGGTCCAGTCTCGCTGATCTCGAGATCTGGGTGAGCCGCTTCGTCGCGGACTCCGCTTTTGATCTCGAGATTCATCCGAGATGTTCGGGATCGTGTTGCGGATCTTAATGAAACGCTTCACGGTTGCGGAGGGTCTCCTGCTCATCCGGATCATCCGTGCAGATCATCCTCCTTGCCCGAGACGCACGTAATGCCTCCGGAAATTAGCGATCGAGCGCCACAAAGCCGGGTTCCATGAGCCGATGGAACCCTCCTGCCGATTGAATACCACGCCCGAAAGCAAAGACCCTCAAGGACGGTCGGAGGTAATTAGCCATAACGAGCTCGTCACCCCGCCGCCATGATGGCCGTAACGTAGATGGAAAGGAATTCTCCGGGTTTTGAGTCCCATTGTACCTCTCCATGTGACCGGCTTGAACTTTGAGGGTCGGACGGACACCAAGCTCGTCAGAGAAAGCCCTGCAGCCCAAAGCATATGACCGGCCACCTTCCCCGGCAGAACCTAGTCTTGAGAAGACGTTGGTCCTGTTGCGCGGAGGAACTCCTGCTGAACGGGATGACTCGGCCTGGAGAAACTCTCTCCGGGACAATCCACCACGCTCCTTCCTCGTGGTTGCGACGACGCGCTCCTCACGAGGGGACCGTCCGTGATCATCGCGCGCGCGCTTGCCCCTGTGGTCGCGATGACTACGAGGACTTGGCGAGCGACGGCGACCACGGGTAGCCTGCTCATGGACAGTGATCCTTCGACGGTGACGAAGGTCACGCGATCGATCAGAGCTGTCCGAACCATTCCGGGCAGTTTGGCTGCGCTGCCTGGAGGAATTGTTGACTTCTCCTAGAGACTTTAGGCCTTCAGCCAGTCGTTCTAGGTTAGAAGCAACGACGCCTGCCGGGCGAGGTCGGCCTGGTTGGTAGATCTAATCACCGGCCATGGCCGCGAAGTCGCTCCCGATTCTGCTCTAGGGTTACGGGACCCCGAGACATCCGCTGTTTTGCCCGACCGAGTCCGGTTTCAGGGGAACCAATCCGACAGAGAAGCTTCGCCGGAGACTTGGCGAGGGCACGCGAGGTGGGTCGCGACGCAGCGCTTACCCGATCGCAGAACCGTGCCGCATCCGTTGATGGAATCGCCGAGGTTGCGGCGACGACGCCTTGCTCGCGGCGGCCAGCCGCCACCTCGTCGTCGATGCCGAAGCGAGTTAATCTGCCCGACCTCGCCCGCCATACACGCCGTCGCAGGATCCTCGAGGTTCCTACATCGCCATATAAATGCTTTGCGGGGCCATGCGAAGGTATGCTAGACGGTGTCATCGCTGTGTCCCCACAGTGGAATCTACCGACATAGCCTTGAATCGACAAATCTAAACCGTCGTAAAGATCATCGCCGTGAGTCGCTGCCGATGACGGAGTGCGATCCGAGGCTATCTCCGCCATGTAAGCGGAGACATCCGCCTCGGATGCGAAAGTGTTCGAGACCGAACAGATCGATCTGAATCGACAGGATGAGACATCCCGTCCTTCCGAGTCGTAGCCCTCGTGAAGTATCTACAGATCGCCGACGGAGTTCGACATGCTCGATCTGCGTGTCCCCACGGACGCGCCAAATTGCCGACGGTTGGGATATTGACCCAAGTCAACCAAGGTTCTTCAAAGAGGAGATAGGAGACACGCCAACAACCACTTAACAGAACGAACAGGAGATGGGGTTTTTATCCTGGTTCAGGCCTCTCGGGAGAGATAATAGCCCTACGTCCAGCCTTTCTTATATATCAGAGATGAATACAAGAGATGGCTCGGCGAGACGAACAAGTCTCGGCGAGATTATGGGAGTACAAGTGAGTAGTAATGCGACAAAGTAATCTTAGATGCCAGATGCGTCTAAGTCGTCTCAGATCGGCCCCTCAACACGTCGTGGGGGTCCTGTTTATATAGTGCAGAGCAAACCGACCTACCGAGGGAATATCGGGCCGGGCTAACTACGAGATCGTAACGAACTCATACATGCCAAATATATCCCGAGGTAGATAAGGCATACTCCTAGTCTTGGGGATCACGACTCCTATTCCAATCCGGGAAACCACGTCCGGGTCTTCACGTGTTGCAGTGCAATTGCATCGAGTCGACTCAAACAGGAACCCTAGGCCATTACGCACCGTGCCAGCCATGAAGCTGTTCGGCAGGATGCACATGGGCCTGATAGAACCTTCCAAGGAGCTGGGCCCTGGTAGGCTGTTCGATTGGGCCGTCAGGGAGTGGGCCATGGCAATGGGCCGTGATCTAATCCCCGACAATAAGACAACCACAACTCGACCATAAAGGTGTGCAAACAAGAGAAGCTCCCCCTAAATCCATGCATAGATTTGAAAACACAAGCCAACGAGGTTCAAGTGACATAAAACAAACTAGAGTATCAAGCACAAGTTTAAACAAGTATCGAGGCAATAAACAAAATTACAGGTAAAACAAGACCTCGATCTCACTACCCCTCACTAACCCTCTAACTTGTCCCCCTTTGTCACCAAGTGACACAAAGGAGAAAAGGTCCTAATCTTGCTGGTCTTGATCCATGTTGTCGCCTCCGCCATCTCCTTGGCCGCCGGAAGAGGAGCCCTGACCTCTGGGACGCTTGAATAAAGGCATATGAGCTGCAGAGGGTACCGACCGAGGTGAGGATGGATCATCGAAAAGCTGGGTCGGTTGAGGGTTTGGCAAAGAAAAGTTGAGATGGCGACAGATTTCTCCACCGGTAAAATGAATCTTACCAGAAGGAGGATATGACTGTGGTGGAGGCACAAAGGAAGGAGCAGGCCCTGAGGGTGGATATACCCAAGAGTGAACCGGTGGTGGGTAGGCAGGTGGGCGAGGAAAACCCTGATTCTGCTGGTAGGCCTGGTAGCTGGTATGAGCATGAGAGTACCATGAGTAAGGATTGGCCCCTTCTGGAACTGGCATGAACATAGCACCCATGTAATTTGTCTGGTGACTTGAACTCGCAAATTCATCATTTAAATACGTTTGTCATCCCCGCCAGATCATCATCTCCCTGCGGGTGGTCGCTAGCTCTTCTTTCACTTCAGGTGAAAACTTCTCATTTCGCATGCAGCCCTCATCTCACCTATCAAGGCGTCATACCTGGAGGAGGGGCAACAGAATAACCCGCACTGTGTGGCACAAACGGTTGCATTGGAGCAGCAGGAGCTGGAGCTGGAGGAGGAGCATCATCGCTAGGACGATCCAATTTGGGCTTGCTCCCAAGTGAGTTCAAGAAATTCTTCATCTGATGCTTTTTGATCCTGTTGTCCCAATCCCTGACTTCATCATTTGATACGCGCTGAGTCCTGGAAAGCAATAGGCCAATATAGGGAGCTAGAGGTAGTGCCCTATTGACCTCTCTGAAGATGGCGTCATCGAATTCTCCCATGAGGGTGGCTCCAACATTGATGGTCCTACCTGTCAGAAGAAATAACATGAACCAGCTGCAAATAGGAAGGATTCTGTCGCGATTTCCACCTCGAACAAACAACGTGCTTCTGAGTATAAGATTGATAAGGGCGGGGCTCACAGAATCGATTTGCCTTATCAATGCTGATTTCTTCATCATCAAGATCCAGATACATAAATCTGACTTCATCCAAAGGAGAATATTTGCCCCTCCAGAGGTCATCTTCATAGGCCATCTCGTTTAAGTCTGTTCCAGAGTCAGCGGTGCCCAAAACAAAGTTCATCTCTGCCACTGTGATGCCCTGAACCTGACCATCAACTGAGTGATAATAATTAGCTTCCGTCTCATCTTCAGCGACTAGAAGAGTAGCAAAGAACTCACAGACCCTTTCTTTGCTCTAGGTCAACTTCTTGTTTGAGATCAATTCTGCCAGGCCTGGAGTGGAGCTGAATATGGTGTGAACCTCAGGCCCTGCCACTGCTGATATCTCCGTCCAATCGACACAATGGGGGTCTCTCAGACCACCCTTGGGAGCAGATAAACACATGCAAAGCTGCTTCTGGAACTTGATGTAAAACCTGAAGTCTTTGGTGTCCTCTCGCCGCTGAGGGAACCATCTTGCAAAAGTGACAGACCTCTTCTTCCTCAAAGTTTCCATAGATAGCTTTAGGACCATATCATTCACGGGGTCATCCTCAGCGACCACTGTCTCAGTGACATCCTCATCAATCGGGTCCTCAGCGTAGGTGTCATCGTCAGCATCCTCGGTGGTCGCAAAAGAAGACCCCGCAACCCGAGTCCAATGTAATCCTTGATCTGGCTGCTGCTGTATATCCCCTCTAGTAGCTTTTCTTGGGCGAGGAGGAGCGACACTGCTAGCCGTCTCATCAATATAATCAGGATCACCCTTACTGCCACTGTCACGACGACCACTGAGGGTCTTGCTCAGAGCCTTTCCAAACTTCTTCAACGAGCGAGACATCTTCGAATTAACCCCTCTGACAAAGAGTCCACTGACGAAACAACCTCACTGCCAAATGCCACTGACCAAGGTGCCAACCACACGTGCCAACCACACCACGAGCCAACCCTGAATACAAGCGCGGGAAAAACCTATTCAAAACCTAGAACTCGGTAAACAAAAAATTTGCCGGGAAGAGAGGCGGGAAGCCGTTACCGAGCCCTAGGAGGGAAGGAGGAAGTCGCCGTGCGCGAGGAGATCGTCCCTGAGGCCCTTCCCGGTAGGGGAAAGGAGGGGAGCTCGACGGAGACGAGGCGCACGATCGGGCCGTCCACCTACAATCCCCGCAGTGGGAATCGAAGAGGAGGACGAGGGGAGGCTGCCGGTGGAGGTGGATGCCGCCGGAGGTCGCCGGAGGGCCTTCCCCGGTGAGGAGAAGGAGCAGGGGCGGCGCCGGTTTGGAGAGAGGAGGAAAAACGAGTGAGGAGAGAGGGAGGCGGAGAGGTAAGTTATAAGGCGATCCGCACGGTTGGGCCCTGTTGGACGGCGTCCGACGGTTATTGGACGGCGTCCGACAGTAAGGGTGCAGCGCAGAGGAGCCTCGTCAGACGGGGTCGCGGAGAGGCCAGACGGCGTCCGACAGAAGTATTGCGGCGCGAATTGAACTTGGGTGACCGGACGGCGTCCGACAGTACGAATTCAGCCCACACAAGACCCTGTCGGACGGCATCCGAGAGTATCCGGACGGCGTCCGATGAAGGCGGATTTCGCAGCTGCTTGCTCTTCTGACCAGTGGGCCCCACCTAGTGCAAGAATTTTTATAAAAATAATGTTTTGAAGTGATATTCTCCATTTTTGCTCAAAATTCAAAGGAAGATTCAAATGTGAGCAATTTGAAATGATTTTTTGAATTTTATTTTTGAAGGGATAAGATTATAAATTGGTAAATGAAACCAAATCAATTTCAAAAACTCAAATTTGATCTTAGAGACCAAGAAAATGTGTGAACCCAAATTTTACCTTAATTTCTCATATAGGCATGAAAATCGAGCATAGGGATTCACTTTAGAGTTTAAGCACATGTTTTTGAATTTTGGCTCCTTTTCAAATATTTTCAACAATTTTGATGCCATATGATTTTAAAGAGATCAAATATGCATATGGAGCAAATTTTTTTTTAAAAGGGATAAGATTTTCAAATTGAGAAGTTTGAAATGGTAAGAAGATAAAGATAGTCTATGAAGTTCAAATTTGTTTTGGCTTGAAATATAGGACAAGAATGTGCTAACCCAAAATCAAATTTATCTTTTCACCACTAGAGAGAGTTTTGAGATCATGAGTTGAAATTAAACTCCCCCTAAATGTGACAAGGGTCAAAAGCAAATGGAAAAATTCAAATAAGACCCAAAGATCACAAGAACCAATCAACACGCATTGGATCTATCTAGTATGTTGAGTTCATTTCTTAAATTGTAAAACCGTGCCTCATCTAAGGGTTTGGTGAAAATGTCCGCCAATTGGTCTTCCGTTCGCACGTAGGCAAGCACAACGTCACCCTTTGCAACATGGTCACGAATAAAGTGATGTTGGATGTCGACGTGCTTTGTACGGGAATGTTGGACCGGATTGTTGGCTATTTTCACCGCACTTTCATTATCGCATAGAAGTGGCACTTTTTCAAATTTTAGCCCAAAGTCACTAAGCATCCGTGTCATGTATAAGAGTTAAGCACAACAACTCCCCGCCGCTACATATTCCGCTTCCGCGGTAGATAGCGCCACGGAGTTTTGCTTTCTCGAAGTCCATGACACAAGTGAGCGTCCTAGCAAGTGACTACCCCCCAAGGTGCTTTTGCGATCAATTTTGCAACCGGCATAATCCGAGTCGGAATAGCCAAGAAGCTCAACACGCGCTCCCTTGGGGTACCAAAGTCCTAGACTAGTAGTGATTTTTAGATATCTCAAAATGCGTTTTACGGCAATAAGATGCACTTCTTTAGGGGATAGTTGAAAACGAGCACACATGCACACACTAAACATAATATCGGGTCGAGAAGCGGTGAGATAGAGTTGCGAACTGATCATGGAGCGATAAAGCTTTTGGTCCACGGGCTTTCCATCTTCATTCAAATCAAGATGCCCATTAGTGGCCATTGGTGTTTTGATCGATTTGCAATCGTCCATAGAAAACCGCTTGAGGAGGTCCTTTGTATATTTCTCTTGACAAATGAAGGTCCCTTCCCGAAGTTGCTTGATTTGAAATCCAAGGAAGAAAGTGAGTTCTCCAATCATCGACATTTCAAATTCCTTGGACATCATTTCTCCAAAGTCCTTGCATCTAGATTTGTTAGTGCATCCAAATATAATATCATCCACATATATTTGACAAATAAATAAGTCATTTTCAATAGGTTTTAGAAACAATGTGGAATCAATCGCACCGGTTTTAAATCCCTTTTCTAAGAGAAAGTCCCTAAGACGCTCATACCATGCTCTAGGAGCTTGCTTGAGACCGTATAGCGCCTTAGTGAGCATATAGACATGGTTTGGGTGTTTGAGGTTTTCAAAACCGAGCGGTTGCTCGACATAAACGAGTTCATCAATAAAACCATTTAGAAAAGCACTCTTAACATCCATTTGAAAGAGAGTTATGTTATAGAGAGAAGCGAATGCCAAGAGTAACCGTATAGCTTCAAATCGAGCAACGGGGGCGTAGGTTTCTCCATAGTCAAGTTCTTCGATTTGTGTGAAACCTTGCGCCACCAATCTTGCTTTGTTTTGCACCACTTCACCATTCTCATCTTGTTTGTTGCGGAAGACCCATTTGGTTCCAATGACATTGTGGTCCTTCGGTCTTTCCACAAGCTCCCAAACTTCATTGCGGGTGAAGTTGTTTAGTTCTTCATGCATGGCGTTCACCCAATCCGCATCCGCCAATGTCTCATCAATGGTCCTAGGCTCAACAATAGACACAAAGGCGTGATGCTCACAATAATTTGCGGTATGAGAACGGGTTCTTACGCCTTGATTGAGATTGCCAATGACTTGATCTAGGGGATGATCCTTGAAGAGAGAGCGGTGTTGTTGGACGGGTACTTGTAGATCAATGCCTCCCCCTTGAGCTTGATCAACTTCAAAGTTGGCATCTCCGTCCACCGCTTGATCTTGAGTTGTTGGAGAGGTGTCTTGAGCTTGATTATCGATGGAGGTGGTAGGAGAGACGACTTCATCTTTTGGCATCTCCGATGAGGGTCGAATTTCCCCCAACTCCATGGCTTCATGTGGTAGCTCATCACCTACATTTCTTGTCAAATCTTGCTCATTTTGTGAGCCATTAGTTTCATCAAACTTGATATCATAGGCTTCCTCAACTAGCCGGGTAGAATTATTAAAAACTCGAAAAGCTTTTGAGCGAGAGGAGTTCCCTAACATTATACCAACGTCACACCTCTTTTGGAACTTACCCAAATGAGTCCTTTTCTTATAGATGTATACCTTGCAACCAAAGACTCGAAAGTACGAGATGTTGGGCCTTCGTCCCACTAGTAGTTCATATGAGGTCTTGTGAAGGAGTCGGTGGAGGTAGAGGCGGTTGATGGCATGGCTGATTTGGCTGGTCGGATGCTGTCCGGCGGCGCCCGGACGCCGTCCGACAGAGAGGGTTTTCGAGTAAAAGGCCTGAGATAGTATGTGGGAGAGTTTTAGGGTTTTTTCTTTTCTTTTCTCTCTAGATATCTCACAAAGGGATATTTGGGTATTTATAGATGTGGTGGACTACGGAAACCGAGATTTCGAGAATTCGCAAAGATCCGGCAAGATCCGAGATATTCAAACCCCTTTTGAAATCCGATGAAAAATAGGAAATAAACCTAACTACTCCTAATCTATACGTGACCTCTTCTCTCGCCCGGTCACACACTTGAAACCTTGGAGCAGCTCACAAATTTGCCGTTGCTTCAAATTAGGGTTTTATGAAAACGCCGAGCCTTCGCTAGGGTTCCGAGAAGTCCAAAAACCCCCTAGCACTTTATACTAATTAATTTTGACATCAATGCCACTAATAAAAATTAGGGCTCAACGATGCTCATACCCACAGTGCGTGCGATTTGACACAATAAACTAAGGTGAAAAATGGCTAAGCCCTTCGGCCACCACACATTTCGCAATGTTTATCCGACTAAACAAACATTCAAAAGAAAATACACAAAAATACGTGGCGCAGAGCCCGGGAACGGATGGACCGGGTCAAACTACGGTCCATGCTACAGCTTGGGCTTCTCTAGCTCGTTCTCTAACTCTCGGATCCGCGTCTGCGCCTGAAGCAACTCTATGGCTCGCGCGGCCATGTCGCTCGCTTGGCGCGGCTTTGACCTGTGCTTGACAAGCTCGCCTCCTGCCTCTTTAGGGACTCTGACTCTGCCACAGACTTCGCCTCGGTTTCGCGCAGCGCGGCGCTCTCCGCCATGAGCCTGCTGCAAGTTTCCTCAAGCTCGCGAACGACGGAGTTATGCTCAGATTTTGTGGCCGCCAGCTCTTTAATGGCCGCCTCTCTGCTTTTATACTCCTCGTCAAAAAGGATCCGAGCCCTGTCTGCTTCTTCGCGAGCCGGCTGGGCTTGGATCTTTGTGGCTTCCTCTGCCTCCCGAGCTTGTTCGAGCCCCGCCTTGGCCTCCTGCTCTTTCTCCTGCGACGACCTCAGCGCGGCCTCTAAGACGGTGACATGTGTCGTGGCACGAGCCTCGACCAAGGCGGTTAGCCCGTCCGCACGTGTTGCCTGGGCCTGGGCTTGCGCTAGCCCGGCTGAAAGACGCTCGATCTTCGCCGTGTCGTCATCTGACTGTCCGCCCATCGCTCCCATCAGCGAGGACGAACCGGCGATAAGCGTGTAAAGCTGAAACAAAGGAAGCCGCCTCAGAAACGCAAAGATCGACAGATGGACGTAAGATTGCGGAGACAGGTTCTCCGGCCTCAGCTCGGTGCAGGCGAAGAAGTCAGTGATGAACTGCGATTCCGGCATGCGAAATCCGCAGATAGCCGAACCCTCGAAGCAGACTTACTCGTCGGGATTGGGCCTTGGCTCCGGATCCGTGCCGGGAAGTCTCCACATGCCCGGCCTGACAAAGCCGTCCCTCTCTAGCTCCGCCATTCTCTCCTGCGTTAGCCGATGACAACCATGGCGGCAGGGGACAAGGAGCGAAGGGAGAGGATGAAAACAGAGGCAAGGGGGATGGTGTCGGTCGAAGTTCCCCAGCGCGCCGCCCTTTAAAGAAAACAACAGTCGAAACGGAGATCGTGGGAATCGTGCCCAAGGAGGCGCAACTGCCCTACCTTTACATCAAATCGAGTTTAATGTTCAGACTTTGGCCCCTTAGCCAAATCTTCCCGCTCGGCGCGTGACGAGGATCTCCTCTAAAACCTCAGACCGGCTCACCGTGCGACCCGCTCGAGGCTCGGGGGCTGGCTGTTGGTGATTAGTAAACGGCCTATCTTGAAGCAGGCCTTGGGCCGATTCTGTACCGGCCCACCACATGAACAAAAGACCAAGCAGGCTATTCCTGGCCGTACTAAAGAAGCCGCCTAACTCGCTCGTGGCTGCCCCGGGCTTGACTAGGTCAAACCGTGCGGCACCATGTCCCTCCCGGGCTATCCCTTAGCCCGGCAGAAGGTCCCTCGGGTGATCCGCTCACCCATGGGCAGGTGGCGACAACTGTCATGGCCCACCATACTTTTCCCGGCCTTGACCGGGACGAACTGTGTCTCCTAAGGGCCCGCGACCCAGGGGAGTACACGTGGACGACTTATCCGGCCGTTTGCCTTCTTTGGCAGGCAGCAGATGGTTGTTACGCTACGCGACGCTCCCAACGGGTGGCGCGAGACTGGCTCAGTCCGGTCAAGGCTATTTCGAGGATAAAGGGAAAGTGCTTTCTCCCTAAAGAGGCTTCTTCCCCGAATAGTCGCCTCTAGACAAACACGTGTCCAGTACTAACGTGACCAGTTTCTCCCTGCAGGCTCCGGACCAGACAGAACCTCGGAACGAGACAAGAACTTCGCCACTAAAGCAAAGACTTGCGTGGGGCCCACGGTATCAGCTCCGGGCACCCCGCCGCGCCTATAAAAGGAGGATTCCTGGACAATCGAAGGGGGCTCTCTCCCTTCCGGCTTCCCCGATCCGATTCCATCTGACTCAAGCCCAAGCAACACCCGCATCCGAAGCTTCCTTAGCGAGTAGTTTTAGTTCTTAGCCACCTTCATTGTAAGCTCGGGATCGGTGCCTTCAAGCCCGGTCTCGGCACCCTTGTACTGTTTCCACCATATAATCAACTAAGCTGGAGTAAAGCTATTACCCGGCAGTAGGGGCTCGAACCAGGGTAAATCGACATCGTCTTCGTGGTTCGTATTTCCTCTCTTTCTTTCTTGCACTGTACTGAGGACCTGTACCCAGATCATCAAATCGCACCAGGCCCTTGTCCGGGAAGGCAGCGCGGCCCTAGCCCTCCGCAGGCTTGGCCGCCACCCGGGTTGCTGAGAAGGGTCGTCGTTGGGCCTCACTCCAACTACAAACTCGTCTGCCGGTCCGTGGACCACTGCTCTTCAGGAGCGTGATTCCCAGACACCGACACAACTGTCAACTGACTGCGAGATATGAAGGGATATAAAACTGGAAATATTAAATAAAGCAGCAATAAAGGAATAAACTGTTGTTAGAACATGTTCGGAGTGGTTGAGCTGAATGAATAAACTAACAGAGTGAAATTTAATTATGTGTAGAGCTGAATAAATAAGCTGGCTGAACGAACAAGTTAAGCCACTTCAAACATGTTGTAAGTAAAAAAAATGATCTAATTGAATTGTTCTTAGAAAAAATTACCTTATTAAAAAATTAGAAATATTAAATAAAAGAGCAATAAAGGAATAAATTGTTCTTAGAACATGTTCGGAGTGGCTGAGCTGAATGAATAAACTGACCGAATTGAATTTAATTATATGTGTAGAGCTGAAGAAATAAGCTGGCTGAACGAACAGGTTAAGCTGCTTTGAACATAGTGTAAGTAAAAAAATTACCTTAGTGAACACGTTAAAGCGTGTGATAAAATGCATCAACGGTTGCTCTCATTTCCTTTGAAGCTGGAGTAAACTGTTAAGAAACCTCGCTATCGGATGTAGTCCAAGGTATAAACGTGGACAATCAATCACAGAGAAAGATCAATACACATGGGACACAGAGATGTATGGGAGGAGCTTCTCTTTATTATTTCTCAGATCTGTTATACAATAGGTGCTCCACCTCTTCTTTTATAGTACTGCTTAGGGTTTAGGCCAGGTCCAATGTGGGACCCACCGTGGGGGAGGCGCCGGCTAGCCCTAGGCGTGCCGTGCCATGCACTGGCCTAGGCACGGGCCGGGCTCCCCACAGGGTGGTTTCCCAACACTCCCCCTTGGACCTTGCAAGCGAGATGCATATGCCTCATCAAAACTCCATCCAAAAACCCAGTGGGAAAAAAGGATTGGAGAAAGAGTACATAGCATACGCTTCAGGCATGCATACGATTTGCCTCATTAAAAACCTTATGTGAGAAAACTTCAGGAAAAAACTCACCAAGAAAAAAAGAGTACAAACCACCCAACATTGCATTTAATCTTCTAGATTGAGTTGGATACTCCGGCTTCTTGCTAAAGTTTTTAATTCAGGGCGTGTGAATTATCTCCCCCTGAATTCAGCACTTCTTTGATCCTGATCATTTCAAAGCCTCTAACACACCTTTCAAAGGAGGCAGTGGGCAATGACTTAGTGAACAGGTCAGCTAAATTCTCACAGGATTTGGTGTGCTGGATACTTAGTTCATTCAATTTATGCAGTTCATGCGAATAAAAGAACTTGGGGTCGATATGCTTAGTAAGATTACTTTTCACATAACCCATTTGCATTTGTGCAACACAAGCGGCATTATCTTAATAGATAATTGTAGGGGTTTGCTCAATAGGTAATCCACATGACTGCAGGATGTGTTTCACCATTCTTCTTGACCATGCACATTCACGAGATACTTCATATAATGCAATGATTTCCGAGTGGTTTGTGGACGTAGCCACAAGCGTCTGCTTGGACGACTTCTATGACATTGTAGTGCCACCACATAGGAAAACATACCCAGTTTGTGATTTGCAAGAATGCGGGTTCTAAAGGTACCCAGCATCGGCATAATCAACAATATTCATATCTTGGTTCTTCCTGTAAAACAGACCAAGATCAATGCTTCCACGGAGGTATCAAAAGATAACCTTTATTCCGTTCCAATGCCACTTCGTGGGGGCTGCACTGTATCGAGCCAACGTGTTTACGGCGAATACAATATCAGGCCGTATACTGTTAGCAAGATACATAAGCACTCCTATTGCACTCAGGTACGGGACTTCCTGCCCGAGGATTTCCTCCTCCTCTTCCCTGGGTCGGAAGGGGTCTTTTTCTTTCTGCAAAGTTCTCCCTATCATAGGGTTTCTTCAGGAATAGGCTCTGCTAAAGCCAAACCTTTCTAAAACCTTCTAAGTATAGGTCTCCTGGTGCATTAGAATCCCATGAGACAAATGCTCGAGCTGCATGTCTAAGCAGTGCTTAGTTTACCATACTTCAAATATGAGCATATTTATTCTAATTCTCTTCTTCAATTCATATAGTGACTTTCAGAGTTTCACACTATATGTTTCTATTTGCTCTATCTTGGTTCCGGATAGTGAATTGAAGTATCTTCATTCACAAGTCCGAATCCAAGTCTCTTATATATATATATATTCAGTAACAACATCATTCAATTCAAATTTCACTCTCAAGTTCAAGTTGAGTACTGCCAATAATGAGATATATCTAGAAGAAAACCATGACCAGGGAATAAGCTTTTTCATGAAGCGTTGAGCTATCAGCCTTGTTATATACCATTATTTTCATTTCTCTTCTAGAGAAAATGCTAGTATACCGCGGTAATTGCCTTCTTTTATATGGCATATATATATGTCGACTTTGGCTGTTGCTCTCTTCATAAGTTTCCTTAAATAATACAATTCATATGGCCATTTAGTCATGGGATGCTTCGAGCACTTCTACTTGCTCTGCACCGCTATTTTCCATCACGGGAGCAAGTTCCTTTAGTTCTTATCGCCGGTGTGTGCACACACTTTGGTCGATACATTCATTCATTTATTCCTGCCACGGAATATTCAAGACTGGGAGTACCTCGCTAGCAGGCTTCTCTCCAGCTGCCAGGTTTCAACTGGCTCCCCTTCACTACTTGGGGCATTTTTAGTGATTTGGTCATGATAAGCTCTCTTTCCCTTTTTCTCCAGGCGTCCCCAGGTACTTCGGGCCGGAGGAACCAGACTCCCTATTCATTCTGAGGCCTTTGAATAGGTTGAGGGGTACCTTCAATTCTTTGGTACTGCAACCCTCTCTGGCGCATTACTTCTAGTAATGCAACTTAATCATTCCCTTCATATCACAAAAATGGTCATTCAGTGTCAGTTTCACATATACTTCAATATACTTGAAGACTTCTATTTCTCTACTAGTGCAAAGGTCATGCACGAGAATTCTATATGCTTATTTTTTCGGCATTCTTATTCAGGAGTTCTAATTCTCCCTCTAATGACAGAAAAATATTCCTCGTCAATAGTGGTATGGTACATATAATTCAAAGTGGAAAATTTTGTGATGACCCTTTACGTGCACTAGTTGGATGTTGCAGAACTACATGTTCTTTTGAATAGTGATTAGGGATGTTTTGTGTAGGACTTCATGTCTTCACACATTCTTCAAGAATTACAACTCTGCTAATTAAGCGGGCAAATTATTCAATTCATTTTTAATTCGTATGACTACTAGTCACTCTGCAAGAGGTGGCATGCTATGTCTATTCACAGTGCTCTGCTTCAAATCTCATCATCAAATGTCTTTAAAATAACGTCATTAGTAGTGTCTATTGCGGCGGACTTCATATGATGGGATGAGAAAATTCTTTAATTCCAGTGATCTACAAGATCTTCTCTTCAAATGCTTTGTTCCTTGTGTGAGAGTAAACTCGATCACATTTAGGAGACAGTGTTGAGCACTATGAAGTACCAAAACTACCCTGTTAAGGGCTGAATTGGAAAACAAATGTCCTACTAGATGCAGTCTAGAGATTCAGGGACTTTGCATTCTCTTCATAATTCAAGATTATTCATTAATTTTCGGTGGCACATTCAGGCACACAAAATCTTCAAGATTCAGAAAATTTTCACGATAGTATTATAGTCCGGTGAGTTGTTTTTGCAATCCTTTATCATTCGAAAACTGGGGAACCTAGAATATACTACTGAAAAGATAAGAGTTAAGAGTTTCTAAATCAAGTCTTCTAAGCTGGCATGCACTACAAGTGCATTAAATCTATTATAGTGTAGCCCAAATTTATATTGGAGGCATTACTTCTACTAATGCTTTTCTTCCATCCGTCATTCTTCATAATGCATGAGCATTCAGTGCTATTCTCTTCATTTGTTTCTTCATGAAACATGCACGGATGCCTTTAAATCTAAAAGGCTCCAAAATACTCGGGGTAAACAACGCTTCTTAAGTGCTGATGTAATACCCAATAATATACCCGTGGCTCTTCGTGAGCAATTTATGCACAGATCGCTACTAGCGATTTATTCAAATTAATACTAACAGTATTCTTTAGGACAGATACGGGTATAGAAGCTCTCTTAAAATGCTTTTTGTTGTTCTACAACAGTATTAATAACCTCCAAGGGCACTATATAGATTATAGGTTGCAATCAGGTAATAGCAACATTCATGATTCAAATAATTCATAAATTGATTGCAACTTTATATATACTGGAATAAGGGCAAATGCAAAACCCGTCATGAGAATTAATGTGTACTCTTCTAAAGCTTCAATTCAAATATGCTCTTTAGGAACTTCCAATTCATACTAAAAATTCATATGTCTGCTAGCAACCACAATTTAGAGTGCAAATTCATAAAATGCGATTCAAAATGTGCACCCACTACGTGTGGGTGTGCTCCCAAACCCAGAGGTCAATATCTCGTCGGCAGCAGGTCGAGGCCGAAATAGACGCAATCGATTGCGCCATATGATTGACTCGTAGGCGAAGCGATGCAATGGTACGGGGCACAGTTGACAATAGGGGCTGCGCCCAGATGCTTCTATCGCTAAAAGGGCAGTCCCCATAGTCAACCACACAGATGTAACCGAGCAGCGACGCGACAGGGCCAAGACGGTTACTCTTGTTTCAATGATATATGTCGAGATCTTCGTTTCTCATGCACTTCACGTGCGATTACAATTAGAACAAGGGGGAGATTTTGGGAGGTCTCTGCAAGAGTTCTTATCAACAATGGCAAGTTAAGCTTCTGCCATTGCTTTTCTTTCTTCTTTGATTGATAAGTCATAATTGAATGCATAATCATGGCAAATCATAGACCAATCTCTCAAATGCCATATAATTTTCCAACATTATGCCTTGAGAGTTCTGCCCTTTTAATGGTGGAAATAAAATGCGACTTCTCCTTGTGTTATCTTTCTTAAGCAATGGACTTTCTCTTCATAGGTCAAATATTCATATTCTCCCATTCATGCCCTTCTTTAAAATTTGGGGCTTTCTCCCCCTAGTAGTTTCTCCGTGACTAAACAACAAAAGTTGCAAGCACTTGGAGTTATACTTAGGTGAGAGTGGGGATTACCCTCGAATGTGATCTTCTTTGTCACAAAAGAGGATTTGACCATTTTTTTCATGATTTGCAGTCTCATGCATGCCCCATTCTCATATAATAGAAAGGATAGTATACTAGAGCGTCCAAAATCGCTTCTTAAGTACGGTATGTTACTCATGCATACACCAATACTATAAGTTCATAGAGGGGTGCCTAAGAAAGTACAATGCAGGGTTGTTCCGCATATCGGTTTTTAATTCTTTCGGGGTTCTAGCCCGAAGGCGACCCAGAGCTTCATGCTACAGGGTACAATTCTATAGTCCAATGCCCAAGTGAGGTTGCTCTGGCTATGCAATGCCAATACCTCAAATTCATATTTTATTATACTCGACATGGATACTTCGGGATTAATTCATAAGATTGCTTCATGTAATCTAATTAAATGTGGTGCGTGACATAATTAATTCTCATGTATTTCAGTAATATATATATTCTAGCATGCCATTACCAATTCATAGGCATAAATAATTACTGATAATTATAATGGCAAATGCACACAAAGATTGCACATAAATATTACATAATTAAATAATGCTTCAAATTCAAAGCCGGGTACTTACTTCAGGTTCCCGGGATGCTAAAAAGCCGAAGATTAAGTTTCCAATACATTTGAAAATCTCGGAAGGCATCGAAAAAACTTCTAGTAATTTCCAAGCTTCTAAGGGATTTTAATGCAATTTTCTTTCTTCAGGAAACAGGGGTGCCAAATTTAAATCCCCGAGTCGCAAAACATGCCAAAATTCAAATCTTGGGTGATTATGCAAGAATCAAAAGGGGTTTTCTGCAATTTCACAAATCCCATGGCCTTTTGCGAATTCTTTTGAAAAATTTGGCTTAATCTGGACCTTTCGGTCCAGCGCACGGCCTGCTGCTAGCAAGGTTGCACGTAGTCTGTTATTGGTTCAAAATTTGATGCCCGAGTTGCAAGATATGCAAGAATTTAAAAGTAAT
Organism: Raddia guianensis; assembly: GCA_036346415.1. Taxonomy (NCBI): domain Eukaryota; kingdom Viridiplantae; phylum Streptophyta; class Magnoliopsida; order Poales; family Poaceae; genus Raddia; species Raddia guianensis. The sequence continues at coordinate 47,853,111 of CM070536.1, read as the reverse complement.
TCACTTAATTCTGCAAGAATCGGGGTTTTTCAAATTTCATTTGAAAAATTTCTGCTTAATCTGGACCTTTCGATCCAGCGTACGACCTGCTGCTAGCATGGCTGCACGTAGTCTTACAAGGGTTTGAAAATAGGTAATTTTCAAAATCCTAACGGGTGATTCTGTAAGAATCAGGGGAATTCATTAATTTTCAGAATTTTCCAGAGCCAATATGCACAATTTCCCAATTTTACTTTATTCACATAAGGTGGCCCAAGACGGGCCTAAGCGTTTGGCATAGGGGGCCAGATAGGGCTCAATGAGGGCGGCCTGGCCTTGCATAGGGGCGAGCCAGCCCAGAGGACCTAGCCGGGCAAGACCTTTACAGAGGTAGCTGCCCAGTCTCAAGACGGGGCGGCCAATGGGCGGCAGATCTGAGGCGGCTTCTGGCCAGGTGGCTCGGCCAATGGCAAGGCCAAGGGCCCCAGGCAGGAGGCACCAATGAGGGCGGTTTGCGAGACGCAGCTCTCCCAGCTCGGCCAGTGGCGGCGTGGTGGGGCACCACTGGCGCCTTCTGAGGAGGCACTTGGAAAGCCAAGGCGGGCAAGCGGCAGGGCAGCCACGGTGGCCGGCCGGCCGGCTACTAACGGGCGGTTAGGGTTTCCCTAAGCCGCCGATGGTTAGCGCGGCGGCCGCGCGAGCGATCAGGCGTGGCGCGGCCGCGCGTTCTTGGCGCGCGCGGCGCAACCGAGACGGCGCGCCCGATGGCGCCTTGCGTCCGGTGGCCAGGCGGCAATGGCGCCGGCGGCATGGCGACCACGGTGGCGGCGGCGAGTGCGGTCGAACACGGCGGCGAGGCCGACGGCGGCGGCGCGCGCGGCGGCGGCGCCAGATGTCGCGGCGATGGCGCTGGCGTGACGATCAATCTTCCGATTGATTAATACCAAACCAAAACGAATCTACTAAAATTCTTGCAAATTTTCCGATCTACTAGGGAAAACCACAATTCTTTCTCGATCTGCAAAGAAATTCAAGCACAGATCACTATCTACAGGGTAATTGGTGCCCAAATATACCTTCGTGGTAGAAGTGGATGCAGATCGGTCTTCCTCGCGGATTGATCGGCACGTCGATGGAGCGAGCGTGCTGATAACGTGTTAAGAAACCTCGTTATCGGATGTAGTACGAGGTATAAATGTGGACAATCAATCACAGAGAAAGATCAATACATAGGGGACACAGAGATGTATGGGTGGAGCTTCTCTTTATTATTTCTTAGATCTGTTATACAATAGGTGCTCCACCTCTTCTTTTATAGTATTGCTTAGAGTTTAGGCCAGGTCCAATGTGGGGCCCACCATGGGGGAGGCGCCGGCTGGCCCTAGACGTGCCGTGCCGTGCACTGGTCTGGGCACGGGCCGGGCTCTCCACAGGGTGGTTTCCCAACATAAACAATGACCTCGTATTAATGAACAGAAGATGCTTCAATTGGTTAGGCAACATGCTGAAATCGGGAAAAGAACTTTCACCCAACATACTGAAAAGCAATATTGATTGCTAGTGCCGGAGATGCCAATAGTTGTTGAAATCCAGGAGCATCACAACGCCACCACTACTATTCATAGGAGATGACACCACGTTGACATACATACAGCGGAGAGCAGGAGATGCTATCTTCACAACATCTACAATCTATTAAATTCAAGATGGCAATGGAATATATCATTTTCTTTTGGTGAGAGGAAGGTCCATTTTCTTAAGGACTATGAAAACCCTGTCAATTTTAAAAAAAAGGACTACAGAAATGAAAGGTCTGAGATGCAAGTATAGAGTGAGCTAAATACAGAAGTCATAACATGCAGTTCCATTAACATGTACTAATACCAGCCCATTAAGTCTTATTCTCATAAACATCAGTTTGCGGCACATCCATGAAAGGTGCTGTTATAGCATATTTTTTGCTAGAAGAAAACCCGATTCAGAATAATGAAGTTATGTACCACCAGTGTAATGGGGAAGGGACCATAGATCACCGAGCTCAAATTCAGCTATGTATAGAGTTTTAATTTCTAAAAAAATGCAGTAAGTTTATTGTGCACAATGATCAAAAGTGAAAAAAAAACATGAATCAACCGTTGATGACATGTGCTACCAACTATATCTATTCAAATATAACTTTGCGGTTAGTTGGATATATTTGATTTGATAACTTGCATAATAAGTTGCATCTATTAGAATTCACAACACTCAGAAGTCCTTTTCATGTACTCTGTGTTAGACATACTGTTACATATTATGGTGATGCACAAATGGTAACTGAAAGTCACATCAGGACATACCAATCAATTTAAAGAGAACCTAAGAGCCTGGCTTATATACATTGCACATTCACAAGGAAATAAGTAAAGGCCAATGCAGGACTATGAAACTAATAGAAACACTTTTGAACTAACATACAAATGGTAAACAAAACCTTCAAGGATGGTCAACAACAAAAGGCTTATATACATTCCACATTAACAAGGAAAAGACTGAAGGCCAAAATGCTGACCAACGCAGTCATATATATGCAAGATTAAGGCATATGCAGCAACACAACCACATGCGCACACTCAAGAGTTGATGCGCAAACTCTACTCTGTATTGAACTGACAGAAAAAAGAGATTCTGGCAGTCCATATTTTTGCACGCAACATCTTTTACCAAAAGTAATTAAGGATTAAGACAAATGCACATTGCATGAACAAGCGTGTCATTGGACGCAAGGACTTGTGCATGCTGCAAGCCTCCAAGAGAGGAAAGCATATGTAAGTACATGTCTAACAAGTACAGGACTTCGCATATGCATTGCATGTTCCCCAAATTCCATTGCATCTGTGAATCAGTGCTGACATTGTGCAGAGAGCAAGGCATACATATACACCTAAGTAAATGAGTACATAATTCTTATCTAGAAACAAGAGATAGCTTACATCCATGCATGAAAGAAATATTCATGTTTTTCTGGAGAGGCTAAAAATATGTTAAAAAAGGGTCAAAACTAAAGTTGAATCTTGTGTGTCATCACTACAAACAAGGGCAAAGGTTTTCCGAAAAAAACAAGGGTAGAGGTCCGTCGGTCCTTACAAATTAAATATAATAGAGGCAATGCTAAAAGAAGTGGACATAAAATTCATTCTGTAAAAAAAGAAGAAAGAAAGACATACACTGATTTAAATATGATGCTAAATATTCCCAACAATGCAACAAGCAGAAAACCCCATTGAATTTAATTTACTAAAATGTCCATAAGAATGATAGTTGAATGCTCGCATAGCTCGAAGCCTCAAGTAGTCCTATTGTTATTTCGGTTCTTAGTAACATGAATTGCTAAATTTTAGTCTATGAAAAATCTGTAAAAAGGCATAAAAAACAAATTATCAATTTGGTCAAAAGTTCTGAATTGGTTGTCAAAAAGAAAAAAAATCTTAACTCTTTCATCTTGCTGTAAAAAAATTCCTAACATTTTCTTTGCTAGAACAATCCATCACATATCTTAAGGATATCAACACCAAACTTGGCATTGTGAACTCATAATTATGTCGGAACCACCCAATATAGTAAATGTGGCATGACCAACGGTAGCAGGATCCCTCTCATGGGATTGGCAGTCACATATTTCACCTAAAAATCTTTTCCTAGATGGTCCAACATGGCACATGTGTAGCACCAATGCTCATTTATCCAACTCTCTTATTTATGGATGGTAGAACAAGAAGATCCTAGAGGTTTTGTTCATAATCTTTCTGAGAAAACAATTCTATGGTCAACACAGTCATTCTCCCCCTGCCAGTTCTGCACCACACAATCTTGAGTACAGACTATACAGTTCAGAGGCCACTTGCTCACAAACATTCTTCATAATGCAAAATTTGATCACTTTGTGAGATGGATCCCTCTCATATGCATTACAACGTAAGGAAAACCAATGTCATTGACAATCTCAAGAGTTTTAGGGTCAAGACATCCATCTGTACTCTTTGACTCCAGCTGCTTTTCTGCAATAGAAGTTCATTGATAACAGCTTCCCTTCTATCTCCGGTGTTACATCATAAAGCACATGAACTAGTTGAATCTCTTGGTCCCCTGAGAGCCTTCTTGCAGTGTCGATTGTGTGCCAATGCTAATTATATCCACACCTTCGGATAGATCATAGAAGCAACATAACCTGAAAAACAAGAGCCTCCACTTCTGGAACTTTCCTCCAACGCTAAAATTATAAGGTGTGAAATTAATTATGTCCATGACATGAGTTCTCTTTGCGAAATCCAACAACTCACCGACAATAGGCAACACCCCTCTTAGGCCTTCTTGTCCAATCAAGAACCATTCAACAAGATTATCTAGACCACTGTTGCATTTTGAAAGTGAATGCCAACTTCCTTAAATATCAATTTTAGTTGATGATCGTAGCAGATTGATCAATAAAGACATAACATATGGGTCTTTTTTGTATCCATATATGTGGTATTGTCAAAGCTTCAAAGTTTATCTGGTGCTTAGATAGAAAATATTATTTCGATCAATTTGTTTAGGGCCAAATCATGTCCCACTAGATTGGCCCAAATCATTCTCAATTTGTTTGAGTTGCCTGAGTAAAGCATGAAGCCCAAGCCTTGCTGCCCCTCATGACATTAGAGTTAAGGAACAACAATTGATCACTGACATATGCAGGTGCATTTTTTCTACAAGTTGCTCATTCTGTCACCCACATGCTCCCTGAAGCAATGACAAGCTCTTGCCCCTAAGAGCTTGCCCTAAGTGTTGGTTCTACAAATAAATAGTGTCTACAAAAATTTGTTTGTGCTCTTGTCAACGAGTAAACAGGCTGCCTTGGTACAGTACTGCCAAAATGGGAGGAATGAGAGTAAACACTGTTTCAACAATGTTATATAAGATATGTAAAAATAAAGGGTTCAAAACATTGCCAGAATGAACATCTAAAGTACTTAATTTTTTCAAGTGCCATTTGGCAGAAGGTATCGTTGGCTTAAATTTCTCACTCATTCAGAACATGGTATGCTTCAAGGAAACTTAATGTAGGACTATAGAGAATCCCATGTCAGTGCTTCGCAAGGCCAGCAAGAATCAGCCAGCTACAGTCTTCAAGTATGATTTGATCTGTACACAGTAATATGAACATATGAACATCTTATTACCAAATCAAAACTAAATCTTCAGGACATAAAGAAGTAAAAACATGTCCAAGATATAAAGAAGTACAAACATGTCTAATTTTGAGATATTCCATGAAAAGAAAAGGGAGAAAATACTGAGAGAATTCAATCTTATTCGAAGATTACAATTAATGCACATTTGTGTTGGATCATTGGTGTCCAAAATTCCAAACAAACTACTTTATTTAGTATCAATCTGCTCTAGGGTAGCGTAATTCTGCCAACCTAAAACCCTGCCTAATTTATTGATACCTAGTGGTTACAGCGAGCAAAGTTTGTTCAGCAAAATTAAACGTGCAAGCAAAGAAAAATAAAAGAAAAAAGGATACTAAATAGTTTAATTAAAAAACCACATGTGCTGTTCGTCTAAAAAAGATTAACATCATGCCACAAGAGTCCGGAGAAGCTACGGGGTGATGCTACATTCTATTGAACTACACCAGAACATATTTCATCAACTAAAACCTTCACAAGAAGCCATTCAATGATGCTACAGTGTCCATCCAAACAGAGCAGAACCAAGATAACTATCTATCAACCCTCAATTTATACTTACCTTGAGAGCCGAAATCCCATGCACTAGCCACTGGACCAGTACACTAGTGCGGAAGATAATGAGTTTAAATCGTAAATCTCTGAATATTACATAAACATGTTGCGCCCATAGGTAGTTACAAGTATGGCTGATAATGTTAGCCTTAATACAAAATAGAATCAGAGTGATGCAGCAAATCCAAAATATAAACAAAAAGTGTATCTCCCCGGCTATGAAACTCTACAAGTGGCTGGAGTGACCCTAAGCCTCATCGTGGCCACCGTACTCTGGATCTCAGTCTTCATGACACTCGTAGGGGTCCACATCGATACCACCGCCCAAAATAATATAGGTATGCAAGGTCAACGTCATCCAAACGCTGGTTGGTTAACGCTCCTTCTAATGTATTTAGGCCCTATTTGTTTGAGCTTCTAACCAGCTTTTAACCTCAGAAGCCAGAAGCTCAAACAAACAGTCAGCTTTTGGAACCCTCTTCAAAGAAGCCAAAAGCCACCAAAAGCCCAATTTGTACTGTGATCTGAACTTTTCCCAGAAGCTAGTTTTTTGTGGCTTTTCCTAGAAGCAGCTTTTAGAGAAGCTGCAGCTCAAACAAACAGGGGCTTCATGATATAAGGGCTTCAAGTGGAGGTAAGGGGTTTCTTTTATTTGCGTAAAGCCAGTTTTAAGATAGTTTTAAATTACCCTATCTAGTTCAATGTTTAAAGTTATTCTTAAGTAAACAAGGATTAATTACCACAACCACCACTTCCCATTTCACCACTCGACTAACCTTGTAACAAACCCTAAGTTGACCAACCCTAAACTCGTCGACCATACTCATCCTCGATATCAACCCATCCAACTCATTATTGCCCATCTCACTTCTAGTTTCCCGCCATCCTTCTGGGATTTGGCAATTCCGTTGTGGACCACACTTGCCATAGATTGCCCGCTACGATATAGGAGGGTTGCCAGCACTCGCTAGCCTAACGACATCCTGGGGAAGTGTGACCTTTATCACTATCAGCGACAACCCATGTTGGTCCCTTTCGAGAGTGGTCCTAGGGGTGCCTCCGTAGAGCGCACGCAGCTGACCATACAAAACCCAAACTCCGCGCGATGGCCACGCGTTGTGTTGGAACCATTCCTTTGATGGCAGTGCCCTCTCACTACGCGTGTTCTTTCGCGATCCTCCTGGGTAAGCCACCGGCTCAACCTAGCACTCAGGCACCTCGTGCCTTGATCAACCATAATCATTGTCTCCCTTGGGGCAATTCGTAACAAACCATCTTATCACCATAGGCCAACAATCCCCGACATTATCACTCATGACCTTTCCTGACCAAACCGGACCAACTACACCACACAACCATACAAACATACAACACCAAGCCCAACACTCGTCTACCAACCTTAACTGTCACATGTCATCAATTGTTAATGAATAAATGAATGACCGGTAAATATCGGTTCACTGTTTCGTGGCTTTCTGCCGGAAGAGTTATATGGACCTTAACAAGTCTAAGCAGATGTTTATCCATTAGGTAGGGTTAAAGTTGTTATCAGGATAGACTTAGGCTAATCAAGGATAATGACAATTAAAGCAGTCATGTAAGGCTTTAAAGTTACAAGGAACAGGCATGTATATATATAACATGATAATCATGCACTTTTGTAGTAAACAACATAATTTGGAAAAACTAGGTATGGCCATTATTATAGGTATGTTAGCTCCCTAACACAAGCAAACATCTAAAAGAGTAAGTATTAACTCGCCTTGCTTTGGTGGAAGATCCTCTTCGGTGTTGCCGAACCATCCTTCAGGATCGCCTACGTCTAATTGCATATAAAACCCAAATAAATATTCAATAGTGCAATCGAAACATGATGCATGTACGTGATTTTGGTCTTGCCTACCGATGCTACCCTCTCTTAGGTAAGATATAATATACCGCCTACGGATGATATGCCATGTATGCGATAGGGTATTATCTAACCCTAATACCATTATTAAAAATCTAGATAGTAACCCATAATATGTTAATAAACGTTAAATTATTAATCGCATACTTGATTTTATATGGAAACACATGTGATAATAGTGACTTGCCAAATTGTCCTCCTAATGAATTTATTTGGTATAGAAATGGCATTTTCATAATTTTCCCTAATTACTAGGGTATATATTAACCTTGTGGCATTATATTCCATTTTTCCAAGGTCAACACCTATTTTTAGTAATAAAAGTTCACTTAAGCCTATTTTGACATTTTCTAAATAGTAGAATTGCACTTCCAGAAATAATCCAGTGGCAAAGATAGTTGCAAAAGGGTAACCTTATATTTTTCTAAAGTTCCGGACAGTCTCTAGTATTTATCCTAATTATTCTAGGATTTTTGGAGGTCCATAGGTATTTTTAATAATTTAAAAGCATTTTCTAGTTTTATTAATTTGCTAAATCCTCAGAAAAATCTTCGCACAGTACTGGGCCAAGCCTGCGAACGAGCTCGACCCAGAGCCCATTCGACCCACGGCGCACGCGCTTCCCGCACGCACGGTATACGTTGAAAGCATATTTTGCGGGACGCTCTCCCGCGAAGATGGCGCTGCGCCAAGGGCGCCTCCACTAAACCTGCCCGGTGGGCCACACACCCACTAGCAGAGACGCGTGCATCGGTGCCAGAGAAAAGCCCTGGTTCGCTGGCACGGATGCTGCTGCCGGGTGCATCGCTGGAAGACCGGTTTGTCGACGCTAACTGCTGGATCATCGCCGGCAACCGTCAGTCCTTAGCCACCGAATCGCCTACCCGATCTTCTGCCACGCCTCGTCATCACCACCCGGCCTTCTGGCGTGCCTCGTCATCACCACCCGGCGCCACAAATCAAAAGCCTACGCCCTAGCTTGTTCCCGCTGCGCACTGCTTCCCGCCGCGCCGCGCCGCTCGCCGCCCCGCATGCTTTGCCGCGTCGCATCGCCAATACCGTCTCCGCGGAGCTCGTACTTGCGTGTGGACCCACTCCCTCGCTCAATAGCACCCTTAAACCGAGACCAACCCCGCTGGAGCCATATCTCCTTTCTTCCCTAAATTTCCCCCAAATCGCTGCCGGGTGCTAGTCTGCCTTTCAGGTGAGCCCTAAAGCAATTCCCCTCGCCGGAAGCCTTCTCCTCTCGCCCCTCACCCGGCGGTAGCATCAGTGCCAGCGTGAAGAAAGGTGGAGAGAGAATTGATCTTTCGATAACACAAAAGAGGAGTACAAGGTACAATATATAGCCTGGAGGAGGGGACAGGCAGGCGTAGATTTGGCAGACCATTAATGGCATTAATGCACGTGTAATCAGGGGATTACGCGTGACATATTCTACGGTATATTCTAACACTCCCCGCAGTCAAGCGGCGGATTCGTCGTTTAGACTAGTACAAACAAAAAACCTAGCACTCCCTGCAATCGGGCGGCGGCCACGGACGTTCAGGCTGGACCGGAACTCGGTGAAGACCGAAGTAGGCAGCCCCTTGGTGAAGATGTCCGCGTACTGCGACGACGTCGGGACGTGGAGAACGCGAACCTGGCCAAGAGCCACCCGCTCTCGGACGAAGTGCAGGTCAATCTCGACGTGCTTGGTGCGCTGGTGCTGCATTGGGTTGCTGGAGAGGTAGGCTGGGCTGACATTGTCGCAATAGACGACGGTGGCTAGGGGAAGGGGACTCTGAAGTTTCTGGAGAAGCTGTCGTAGCCATCACGCCTCAGCCACGCCGTTAGCGACGGCGCGGTATTCTGCCTCATTGATTGAGGGCGAGACAAGATGTCTTTGCCGTTTAGAGGACCAGGAGACCAAGTTGTCGCCGAGGAACACGCCGTAGCCCGAGGTGGACTTGCGAGTGTCAGGGTAGCCAGCCCAATCAGCATCTGAGTAGACTATGAGATCAGTAGACGCGGTGCGATGCAGGAACAGACCAAGCTCAAGAGTGCCCTGAAGATAGCGGAGGATGCGCTTCAGAGCAGCAAAGTGAGGCTCCCGTGGATCATGCATGAAGAGACAGACCTGCTGAACAGCAACGTGATATCAGGCCGTGTGAATGTGAGATATTGAAGAGCACCTGCTAAACTGCGGTAAAGAGTCGCGTCAGAGACAGGAGCTCCAACAGCAGAGAGCTTCGACTGAGTGTCCACCGGAGTATTGCAGGGCTTGCAGTCTGACATGCTGGCTCGGTCCAGAATATCCAAAGTATCTTCGTCAGCTGCGAGAGATGCATGCCACCGTCAGTGGTGAACTGAAACTCCCAAGAAGTGATCAGAGGCCCCGGATCCTTGAGAGGAACTCACGCTGAAGGGCGCGTAGATCTTATCCAGAGAGCGGTCGAGGAGGTCGGGGCGATGTCATCCACGTAGAGTAGAAGATAGAGCGATGTCGACGCCACGGTGAAAGATAAGCGGTGACATGTCGCCTTTGCTTCAACAAAGCCCAAGGAGAGCGAGATGAGAGGCAATCACGCTATACCGTGCTCGGGGTGCTGCCTGACCATACAAAGACTTGTTGAGCCGACACACATGATCTCGGGCGGAAGGATCAACGAACCGGATGGTGAGCACGATTACCGCTTGTCTCATCAAGGTGCCATGCGAAATGCATTGTTGGCGTCAATTGGCGGATAGACCAACCGCGAGAGAGCGGTGTGAAACGATCTGATGGTGGCGGCTTGACAAGCTGGGTGAAGGTCTCATCGAAGTGACACCGGTATTGGGTGAACCCACGGGACCGCGAGCCTTGTACCGTCGAGAGAACCATCTGCATGCAGCTTGTGCTTAAAGATCTACTTGCGAAGAACAATATTGGCGCCATGGGGACGCGAACAAGGTCCCACGGTGGTTGGCCCGAGAGCCTCAAACTCTGGCTCATAGCGTGCCGCCAATTGGGATCGGCGGTAGCGCCACGGTATGTCTTCGGAGAGGAGACAACACGGATGGCGTGAAGATTGAGACGCTCCGGGGCGAGCAGAGAGTCCGGCCTTTCGACGAGTGACCATATGATGAGCATTGGACACTGCGGGAGAAGGCACATCACTGGCGACAGTCTGTGGAGAAAGTCCAACAGGGGCGGTGACATGCATAGGCGATGATGCAGCTAGGGGCACCCACGGCGGCGGCGAGGAGGTGATCCTCTGAGGCGGCGAGTTGCACTGGCACCCCTACTAGCAACGAGAGGAGATCCAACGAGGCGGCGGGGTGCCACGATGAGCGTGGCGCCGGAGCCGATGGCGAGGCCGGTGGTGTGGCCGATGGGAACACCCGGAGAGGAGAGGTCGGCGTGACCACCGGTGGGGCGAGAGGATGTCGACGCAGGGCGGCCGCGTGTACCGTGAAGCGAATGCAGTGCAGCGCGCAGCGGTGGTGATGAGGTACCAGAGGAAAAAGCGAGCGAGTCCCGGAGAATTCTCGGGGTCTGAAAGAAAATCGAGGTCAGAGGTGGGGTGAGACATGGAGGAAGCAAAGGGAAAGCTAGACTCACCGAAGACAACATGCCGCGAGATGATGACGCGGTTGGTCGTGAGATCAAGACAACACCACCCTCTGTGGTTGGAGGGATACCCGAGGAAGAAACAAAGAGTAGAGCGAGGGGCAAGTTTGTGCTTGGCGGTGCTAGAGATTAGGATAGCAAGCACAACCAAACACACGGAGATTGTCGTAGGTGGGGTGGGTACCGTGAAGGGCAAAGTAAGGGGTGGAGAGAGAGAGGGTGGAGGTGGGACGAATATTAAGAAGGTGAGTGGCAGCGTGGAGGGCCTCAACCCAGTAGGAAGGGGGAAGGCTGGCCTGGAAGAGAAGAGAACGCACGACATTGTTAGTAGTACGAATGGCGCGTTCGGCCTTGCCATTTTGTTGGGATGTGTATGGACATGATATGCGGAGTGCAATGCCATGTGTAAGAAAGAAGGCCCTAGACGCTGAGTTGTCGAACTCTTTGCCGTTGTCACACTGGATGTGTTTGACGGTGGCGTTGAACTGTGTGCGAGCGTAGGCGAGGAAGTTGGTGATATTGGGGAAGGTCTCAGATTTTAGGCGTAAGGGAAAAGTCTATAAAAAATGGGAACAGTCATCCAGGATAACCAGATAGTATTTGAAGCCAGAGACACTAGGAACAGGAGAAGTCCATAAATCACAGTGCAATAAACTGAATATCTGGGTAGCGCGAGAAGAAGAAGACGAAAAAGGAAGGCGAACATGACTACCGAGTTGGCAAGCATGACAAATCGGTTTCGTGGTCGGCTTTATTACAGAAGATAGCGGACGACCTGGCTAATCTAGAAAGCGACTCATGACCAGGATGACCAAGACGTCGATGCCAAAGCGTCGAGGAGGGTAAGCTGGCGACGAAGGCCTAGGCTGAGGCAGGACCCGGAGTGAAGGAGTAGAGATCTCCAGAGCTATTGCACCTGGCAATCATGCCCCACGAACGAAGATCCTTCACAGAGAAACCAGCAGGGTCAAACTCGATAGAACACTGGTTATCGATAGTGAATTTTCTAACGGATATGAGGTTCTTAATAATGTTGGGTGTAACGAGGACATTACGAAGAACTAGTGAACCGTTCGTGGAAGGAAAAGACAGATAACCAGTGTGTGTGACAGGAAGACGAGACCCGTTGCCAACAACAATGTCGGTCGGGCAAGAGCGAGAGGGTGGATGGGCAGAGGAGAGAGTACCAGCATCGGAGGTCATGTGCGAGGTCGCACCAGAGTCCATGTACCACTCCGCATCAGTAGGGGGCGGAGTCAAGGTCATGGTGTTGAAGGCGTTGACTAGCGACTGCTGGTCCCAGCCTGCTCCCGCCATCGGAGGCCAGGCCCCCTCGGTAGTCTGAGGGAGGGGGTTGACTGCACCGGGTGCAGCCGCAGCAGCCAGAGCATGAGGAGCCTGACGAGGCGGCTGTAAGGATCCTAGGCCGAGAGGGGGGGTGAATCGGCTCTTTTCAAGTTTTACTTCTTTTAATTTGCTTCCTTAGTTTGTCAAATTAGGAACCCAAGCTATCGATTGGCCTAGAATCTAGTTGCGGAAGTGATCACAACAATGCACAAGCGACTACTAGGAGGCTCGATGGCACTCACAAGCAAGCGATTAATTCAAAGTGCGGAAGTAAATTGATGAGACGGGGAGACGCAAACCGAGTTGTTTACCGAAGTTCGGTGCTCAACACATGAGCACCTATGTCTCCGTTGAGGAAACTTCTCACACAGAGAAGTCGGGACTCTTTCGTCCCTAGCCCTCAATCCACTCGTGGTAGCTCTTCACCAACACATGGTAGGCGAGCTCCAAACCTTCACACGGAGGCGAGTTCCCTCACACGCGAGAGTTCTCACACCCACGGCACCGACACACGGCACCGACCACCGACACACGGTGGGTTTCACCTCAACACATGAGGTACCCCCAACACATGGAGGATTTGGATCCGACACACGGACGCCTTGGCACCTCAGGCACTGCGGAGATGGCCGCCGACACACGGCGGACTTTGCACACCCCAACGAGCGGAGAGGAAGCACCGTGGGAAGCACGGTGACCTTCCGGAGAAGGGTTTGCTGCGATCACGCTTAGTGAAGCTCGGCGATGACGGTGTCTCACGGTGACAAGAATCCCAAGAGCACAAGACCGGAGACACTCAACTCTCAACCCACCATGGAGGATGGCAAGGCAACCATGGAGAGGACACAAACCTTGGAGATGATGAGGAGGAGGCTAGGGGATGCTCTCTTCTTCTTCCTCACTTCTTTTCCCTCAATCTCACAATCACATGGAACCCTAAATGGAGGTGGGAACCATGGGAGGAGCTCTCTAGGTGGCTAAGGCAATAGGTGGCTGCTAGGGTAGGCTCTCTCCGTTTCTCCGTGCTCCTAGCCCCTATTTATAGCCCCAAGGCGAAACCCTATAAATGGGCGGTCAGATTAAATCACGAGATTCAGATCGCCCGATCGGACGCCGCCGTCGATCGCCGTCGGACGCCGTCCGGCGAAGGTCGAGGCATTTTGTGCTTCGTCGGACGCCGTCCGTGGTGACCGGACGCGTCCGGCTGGCAATACCGCCGCAGCGTGAACGAAGCGCCCGCCAAGTGTTGATTCGCATGGTTTAGCCGTCATCAGACGCGTCCGTGCTGGTCGGACGCCGTCCGACAGTGTGGAAATGGCGGCCGTCGGGCCTTCGCCAGCGCCGTCCGATGCTCCTTGCCGTCGATTTTCTACTTCACCGACACCGTCCGTCCCGATCGACGCCGTCCGGCGAGGACGGTTCGTTGAGACTTAGCCATTTTCGAGCTCGCTCTTTAGGAATCCCTCGGCTGCCGGACGCCGTCCGTGGCGGTCGACGCCGTCCGCAGCAGAGGCGTGTTTCCGGACTTAGCCAAATTTTGGCTTGGCTCACGGGACGCCGTCCGATGGCGATCGGACGCCGTCCTCAGAGGTTGTTAACCGACTCGCCTCGCCGCCTCTCTCGTCACCACGCTTGGTCAAGAGACGCTTTGTCGATTTGTGGACACGGCGGAGGTTCAAATCATTTAGGCGGGAGGTTTCGTGCCTAAGCAGAATATTTGGCTTGGGAACTTGGTAGCTCTGAAACCACGGACAGTATGTCACTCCCGAACTCTCCCGAACTCTCTCGAACCTAGGCAGTGGACTCGCTCTAGATGATTAGCTAACGGCTAACAAGCGGCACTCTAGGAACCCCTATGACCTGTGCTCAGTGGGACCCTGCAACCAGAGAGATGTTGTCGATCTGCTGAGTTGGGCCGAAGACGCACACAAGGAAATTAGAGAAACTATGAAACACAAAGTCCTTATCCTTGGCGTTCCAGCTGTACGGCCTAGTTGCCATCAATTACCAAAAACAATTAGCCCATGGGAGGCTTGAACTTACAATCTCCCCCATTTTGGTAATTGATGACAACACCTGCAAATCCAACATGACAAGGCACAAATACAATCTCTGGTGCAATGGGTTAGCTCGGAAGCATTGCATCCCAAAGAAAACTCTGATATTAAAGACTAGGCCAAAGAATGAAATGCAATGTATATGTAGACAAGAGCTCCCCCTAAATCAATGCATACCACTTGTAAGACACGATAGTACCATCACATCACATGGAGCAAAGCATCTCCATCCTAATTTTTCGTCCTAGGAGCAAAGCATCTCCTAAGTCTACCACTTGTAACCTAACACATTTTCATTCTAGGAGCAAAGCATCTCCTGAATCTACCACTTATAAACACCCCAAATTCCATTCTCCCATCTTTGCATCCCAAAACATGATTATGCCCAAAACATGGATTTGCACTAATTTCTCCCCCTTTGGCATCAATAACCAAAAAGTAGCAAAGTATGGGATTAGCAAATGAAGCGCTTTGGAAGTTGTACTAGTGCACGTATACCCATAAGTTCATCACACTCAAAATCTAGCCATCTCAAGGTCACAATGTCACAAGATCAACTAAAGCTCAATTATTAAATGTGTGATTCAAGTTATTTATGACCTAGAGCAAGTATAAGATGAACAATAGCGAGAAGTGTCAAGAGTTGCTCCAAAACTTCGAAAGGACACATGATGCACCATAGCACTAGAACATGCGCTCCAAGCTACACTAACTATCACCAAGCCTATTTGAGACCAAAACATTTTGGTTGAGCTCATTTTTGAAAGGTTTCACATTTTGAACCTTGAATTTTCTCAAATTTGCCATGTCTCAAACCATAGGCAACGCCACCCAGCATGATACTAAAGGTGAACGTCTCGGTCATCCAAAGCTCCCCCTAAGTTCATGCCTAGTGCAATGACAAGCTATCTCATCGAGGAGACATTGGTGAGACATGCATTCTCGTTTTAGCACATTTTACAAGTTTTGCTCAACATTTTCTCAAAATTGCTCAAATTGGCGAAGTAAAGATATGTGCAAAATGGAGAGACACACTCTAGACTAAGAAGCACATGATCAATCAAAGAGTTCAGAGCAATCAAATGAGACTAGAAGCTATAGCTCTCCTAACACAAGCTCATGGTTTTTCAATTACATGATATGTTGAGTTAAGCACCAGTTGAGCTAGTGACAAGGTAAACACATGTTATAGCGATCAATTTAATGTGATGAAAGTATAGGCAATGAATAGCCTCCAGTATAACAGGCAAGGCACCTAAATGCTCAAACTGGCTTCAAAAGATTTGCAATAAATGACATAGCCATGCGACCAACTCATGCTATGTTTGACTTGTCTAAAATGTTCAGTTCATTTCTCAATTTGCAGAAGCGTGCCTCATTGAGTGGCTTGGTGAATATGTCGGCAAGCTGGTCCTCTGTCCGCACGTGCTCAAGCACAATGTCGCCCTTTGTCACATGATCCCGAAGAAAATGGTGACGGACATCAATGTGCTTGGTCCATGAGTGTTGGACCGGGTTGCACGCTATCTTCACCGCGCTCTCGTTGTCGCATAGAAGAGGCACATGGTCAAGTTTTAGCCCAAAGTCAAACAGTGATTGTGTCAAGTAAAGCAATTGTGCACAACAACTCCCCGCCGCTATATACTCGGCCTCGGTAGTAGATAGCGCCACGGAGTTCTGTTTCTTTACGCCCATGACACAAGACACCTACCCAAGAAGTGACATGCCCGAAGTGCTTTTATGATCAATCTTGCACCCGGCATAATCTGAGTCGAGAATAGCCTAGGAGCTCAAACCGCGCACCCTTCGGGAACCAAAGACCTATGCTAGGTGTGTGTTTGGTATCAAGTATTCGTTTCACGGCGAGCATATGCATTTCTCTAGGGAGGCTTGAAATCTAGCGCACATGCACACACTAAACATGATGTCCGGCCTAGATGCGATCAAATAGAGCAAAGCACCAATCATGGAGCAGTAAAGCTTTTGGTCGACATATTTACCTTCTTTGTCGAGGTCGAGGTGGCAGTTCGTTCCCATTGGTGTCCGGATTGGCTTGCAGTCATCCATGCCGAAGTGCTTGAGGAGGTCGTGGATGTACTTCTCTTGGCATATGAATGTCCGGTCTTGAGTTGCTTGATTTGAAATCCCAAGAAGAAGTTCAACTCGCCCATCATCGACATCTCGAACTCCTTGCTCATCATGTCGCTGAACTCTTTGACCAAGGACTCATTTGTCTTTCCCAAGATAATGTCATCCACATACACAGCACAGAACAGGTCTCCATCCACCACCTTGGTGAATAGTGTCGAGTCGACCCTTCCAACCGTGAATCCCTTGCCGATGAGGAAGTCCCTCGCCTTTCATACCATGCCACAGGTGCTTGCTTGAGACCATACAAAGCCTTCGATAATTTGTACACATGATCGTGGTGCTTGGTCTTCAAATCGAGAGTCGCTCCACATACACTAGCTCTCCAATGTATCCGTTCGTAAAAGCACTCTTTCGTCCATCTGCTAAGCACAATGTTGTGGCATGTTGCAAATGCCACAAGCGATCGATTGCTTCCAAACGCGCCCTTTGGAGCATAGGTGTCTCCACAATCTACACCCTCGTCTGCGTGAACCCCGACGACCAACCTAGCCTTGTTGCGCACCACCAATCCAAACTCATCTTGCTTGTTCTTGAATACCCACTTGGTGCCAATCACGTTGCAGTCGCTCGGCCTCTTTACCAAAGTCCAGACTTTGTTTCTCTCAAAGTTGTTCAGCTCCTCGTGCATCGCATTGATCCAGTCTGGGTCATTCAGTGCCTCCTCCACTTTCTTTGGCTCAAGCTCAGACACAAACGCCGTGTGCTCACGAAGTCGGCTGTCCTAGACCTTGTCACTGCACCGTGAGTCAAGTCCCCAATCACTTGATCAGCTGGGTGATCACGAGCAATGGTGTGATGGGTCTTGATCAACTGGGGTGGTAGCTCATCTGATTCTGCATCTGGCTCACATGCTGTCTCTGCCTCTGGAATCTGATCAAGGCTTGAGCTAACCGCCTGAGGTGAAGCTCCCCCTGACTCTGGTACTCGCTCAGGTGTGAGGGGTGGAGCAACAACCTCGGTCTCCCTCTGAACCTCTACCGGTCTCACATCACCAGCTGGCATCTCCTCCACCGCTCTAGCCAACTGCTCACCATCCACATCATCCAGGTTCTCATGCTCCCCTTGACTTCCATTCGACTCGTCGAACTTCACATCACAGGTCTCTTCAATCTGACCACTGTTCTCATTGTACACCCTGAAGGAAGACCCTCTGGCTGAATATCCCAAGAAGACTCCCGTGTCCACTCTACTCTGGAACTTGCCCAAGTGCTCCCGCTTCTTCTTGATGTAGACCTTGCACCAAAAACCACAAGTAGGAGACATTGGGTCGTCTTCCCACAAGCGGCTCGTGGGGCGTCTTCTTGAAGCTTGTGAAGGTACTGACTGTTGATCAAAGGACAAAATTGTATTGATTGCTTCACCCGAGCAGTATGTGAAGTCTTGTACTCATCTAACATTGTCCTTGCCATCTCAATGAGCGTCCCGTTCTTCCTCTCAACCACCCCATTTCTTTGAGGGGTGTAGGTGGTGAACGGTGATCAATCCCTAACTCATCACGTAAGCAGCTCAACGAAGTGTTAGTGAACTCCGTTCCATTGTCACTTCTCACCTTCTTGAGGGTACACTCAAAAGTATTTTGGGCTTTCTTTACAAACTTTTTGAAAACATCTCCAGTTGAAGTTTTATCAGGTAAAAAGAAAACCCAAGTGTATCGGGAGAAGTCATCAACAATGACCAGGCAATAAAGATTTCCTCCGATACTCACATATGTTGTTGGCCCAAAAAGATCCATGTGTATAAGCTCGAGAGATCGAGATGTAGACATGACATTCTTAGCGAGGATGTGAGCTTGCCACTTGCTTGCCTACCGACAGTACCTTTGCATAGCTTGTCTTTCTCGAATGTCACATCTTGCACCCCGAGAATCAACTCATTTTTGAAAAGTTTCTTCAAATTTGCCATGCCGACATGCCCAAGACGCCTATGCCAAAGCCAACCAAGAGAGACTTTGGCGACAAGGCAAGTCGAGATGGATGCGGCAGGTTCATTAAAGTTCACAAGAAACAAGTTTTCAAACCGAAAGCATTTAAACACAAGATTTTCATTTTTGTCCAAAACCAACAAGCTCTCAGGTGAGAAATTACAATGGAACCCCAAATCACATATTTGGGCAACAGAGAGAAGATTATAGCTCAAAGTTTTTACTAGCAGCACATTGTCAATTGAAAGATCAGAAGAGATTGCTACCTTTCCAACTCCAAGTACCTTGCTCTTGCTTCCATCTCCAAAGTGACCTTGGGGAATCTTGCCTTCCTCCCTATTGAGATGAACAACCGAGGGTTGCTTGGTCATGTGTTGGGTGCACCCGCTGTCGATGATCCAATGGCACCCTCCACTCCGGTAGTTCACCTGTCAAATGAGAAGATCACTTATGTGACTCAGGGACCCACACAGAGGTCCCCGAGGGTTAACCTTCAAGCTAGAAGCAACAGAGCAAAGCGATCAATCAATGACTTGGGCACCCAAACATGTGCCTTGTGCTCATTCTCACCTTCAACCCAACAAATCTAGCAGTCATCCTACCTTGAACATTTTTCTTGTTGGTGGTGACCGTATAATTCTGAATGTGCTCTAGGAACTCTTGGTTGTGTGTGGTTGGGAGTGTTGCGATTTTGGTTCCTAGGAGGATTGGTCTACCATTGTTGTGCCTAGGAGGACCATGCCAAAAGTTTTGCCTAGGTGAATGCCAAGTGTTGAACCTAGGACCTTGCCGCTTGTTGTGAAACCTAGGACCATTCCAAGTGTTATACTTAGGACCATATTGCGTGCACTATGATTTCTTTGTTGCCATGTGGAGTTATAGTGCCTAGGAGGTCCTTGCCATGTCGGTGTCCATTGTGCATCCTAGGAGCATTGTTGCTAGTGTGCAATTTGTTAGACCCAGAGTTGCTTCTCTTCTTGGGATGAGCATGATGGTAACCTTGCCTCTTGGCGGATGCTCGAGGAACACCGATTTCTTCCTCCCTTTGGCTTCTCGGGGTAAAACCCAAGCCACTCTTTAAGGAAGGTTTTCTTTGTTCCTTGAGCATCTTATCCAAGGCTAGACTACCCTCATAGCACTTCCCAAGTCCTTTATCAAATTTTTCAAGTTTAGCTCTAAGTTCACCATTCTCAATAGCTAATTCCCTAGCGGCTAAAGCAAATTTGCAATTATCGAGAATGCAGTCATGAGCATTGCTAGAGGAACCACTAGAGCTAGAAGCAATCGGGTCAAGTCAATCAAATCATCACATGAAGTAGAGCTATCAACCCTAGGAGGTGCAACAATTATGGAACATGCAGAGCATCATCAACAACATCACTAGGAGCAGGCAAGATAGCGAGCAAAACATCAACCAAAGCATGACAATCGGGGACATCAGCAGATTGAGCAACGAGCAAAGCAATCATGGAAGCATTATCGGCTAGAAGCCGCTCATTACTAGCCCTAAGCTTATGAATTGTAGTAAGGAGATGTTCTACCGACTCATTCATAGCCCTATTCTCTTCTTCTAGCACACTTGTTTTCTTAGTCATAGCATTACTAGAACCCATCATGGAGTCATGTTCAGTTCTAGTGATTCATGCTTAGACACAAGATCATTGAACCTAGCATTTAAGTCATTAAGACGCTCCTGAAGTCTCATGTTTCTTGATCTTTCCTTTTCAAGAAAGTCAAGTGCTTGAGCAAGGTAACCTCTAGCAACTTCCGCCTCATCTTGGGTTCGAGTCGAGTCACAAACCTCATTTCTAGATGGCTTGACCATCGTGCACTTGGCGATGTCGGTTGGAGTCGATGTCGCCTCTGGTGTAGTGGAAGTAGAGGAAGCAGACTCGTCATCATCGGAGAACCACTCTTGAGGCTCAGTGACGACCGTGAGACATCTTGGAGGGAAGGCTGGCTGTGGTGGCACAGCCTAAGTGATTGCCATGCCGGCCAATCCTTGGCCACTTGATTCCTCGTCGTCACTTGAAACTGACGTGTCGCTGGAGCTGTCATCGGTCACCCATTCCCCAACAAAGGCTAGCCTCTTGCCTTGTGAGGAGCGACCCTTGAATCCTGACTTCTGGGGATTCTTCTTGTAGTCCTTCAGTCTTGACTTCTCGCCATCGCCCTTCTCCTTTCCTTTGTCCTTGTACTTGATGCTGCCCTTCTGCGGACACATTGAAGCGATGTGCCTTCTCCGACACTCATAGCATCGGTATGACGCATGAGTGTTTCGCTCATCCTCTTCTTTCCTCCATATCCATTTCTGCTCATGAACTGGCCAGCTTGCTTCATGAACAAACCGAAGTGTTGGAAGCCCTCCTCGAGCTCATTCCAACTCATCTCTCCACCATCCTCAGCTTGACTTGACTTGAGACCACTCTGCTTGGATCCACTGGCCTTGAGCGCGATCACTTGATTCTTCACAAGGCGGGGAATCTTCACGATCATTGAGGAGCATCATCTCGTCTTGGTGATTTTGCTGAGCAAAGCTGTGGGAGCCGCTTCTCCACATCACCATTGTTGGTGAGATAGGTGATGATATCCCTAAATCCTTCTTGGGGAGGATCCGCACATTTTCTGCACACTTCATCATTGGCAGCAAGTGACCGAGCCCCTTAAGTTAGTTAAGGATGGGGTTAAGCCGAGTAAACATAGCATTGACATTCTCATTTGGAAGCATTCTCAATCGATCATAGCGCTCTTGACAACTACTAGTCTACCCTCCTTAACAGCAGAAGTGCCCTCGTGAATCTCAATGAGTGCGATCCATATGTCGTGTGCACTAGTGAGATTGCTAACTCTATCGAAGACCTCCATGCTCAAACCACAAAACAAAGCGTTCATAGCCTTAGCATCGGTCTCTAAGAGTTTGTTTTGTGCGGGTGTGGCAGGTATGTTGTTAGTGAGTGTGACACCATGAGGAGACTCTACAACCCTCCAAACATCCATTCCCATGGCTTGGAGAAATACTTTCATGCGCAACTTCCAAAAACCAAAATTAGTGCCACTAAACAGAGGAATCCTATTGTCGGGGATCAGATCACGGCCCATTGCCATGGCCCACTCCCTGACGGCTAAATCGAACAAGCCTACCAGGGCCCAGTCCCCTGGAAGGTTCTATCTGGCCCATATGCATCCCGCCGAACAGCCTCGGGATATGTTTGGCATGTATGAGTTCGTTACGATCTCGTTGTTAGCCCGGCCCGATATTCCCTCGGTAGGTTGGTTTGCTCTGCACTATATAAACAGGGCCCCTACGGCGTTTAGAGGGACCCTGGCCAAGAGCTTTTGCATCTTAGCATCTCGTAGACATCAGATCATTGCGCTATCTCACCTGTACACCCATAATCTCGCCGAGACTTGTTCGTCTCGCCGAGCCACCTCTTGTATTCACCTTTGATATATAAGAAAGGCTGGACGTAGGGCTATTATCTCTCGAGAGGCTGAACCAGATAAAACCCTGTCTCCTGCTCGTTCTTTCGTTCGCATTGTTTGACGTGTCTCTATCTCACTTCTAAAGAACCTTAGCGACTTGAGATCGATATCTCAACCGTCGACAATGGCGCCGTCCGTGGGGACTACGCAGACGAGCATGTCGAACTCCATCAGCGATCTGAGTAGATACTTCACGAGGGCTACGACTCGGAAGGACAGATGTCTCATCCTGTCGATTCAGACGATCTGTTCGGTCTCGAACACTTTCCGCATCCGAGGCGATGTCTCCGCTTACATGGCGGAGATAGCCTCGAATCGCACTCCGTCATCGGCAGCGACTCTGAACGATGATCTTTACGACGGTTTAGATTTGTCGATTCCAAGGCTATATCGGTAGATTCCACCGTGGAGACACAGCGATGACACCGTCTAGCATACCTTCGCATGGCCCCGCAGATTAACATGGCGATGTAGGAACCTCGAGGATCCCGCACGGCTCTGGCGGCTGGCGAGGTCGGGCGATTAACTCGCTCGGCATCAAGACGAGGTCGCGCAGTCGCCATGAAAGCAAGACGTCATTCGCCGCAGACCTCGGCGATTCCATCAATCAAACCTTAGCACGGTTTCGCGACGGTTATGCGACAGCGTCGCGACCCACCTCGCGTCGGCGCTAAGTCTCCCCAGAAGCTTCCCTGCCGGGTCAATTCCCGCATGACCGGACTCGATCGGGCGAGCAGCGGATGGTTCAGGATCCGGGACCCATAGATCAAAGTCGGGAACGGCTCGAAGCTATAGCAACGGTCCTTAGATCCACCAATCAAGCTGATCTCGCCCGTATGGGCGTCTTTATTATGACTAACCTAGAGCGATGGTCAAGGCCTAAAGTCTCTAGGAGAAGTCAACAACTCCTCCAGGCAGCGCAGCCAAACTGCCCGGAATGATTCGGACAGCTCTGATCGATCGCGTGACCCCCGTCACCATCGAAGGATCACTGTCCATGAGTAGGCTACCCGTGGTCGCCGCCGCCGCCAAGTCCTCGTAGTCATCGCGACCATAGGCGGCAGCGCGCGATGATCACGGACGGTCCCCTCGTGAGGAGCGATCGTCGCGACCACAAGGAAGGAACGTGGTGGATTGTCCGGAGAGAGTTTCTCGGCCGAAGTCATCCTGTTCAGCAGAGTTCCTCCGCGCCGCAGACCAACGTCTTCTCAAGACTAGGTTCTCGCGGGAAGGTGGCCGGTCATATGCTCGGGCTGCGGGCTTTCTCCGACGAAGCCGGGCTGTCCGGTGGCCCTCAAAATTCAAGCCCGGTCACATGGAGAGGTACAATGGGACTCGTAAACCGGAGGAATTCCTTTCCATCTACGCCACGGCCATCATGGCGGCGGGGTGACGAGCTCGTTATGGCTAATTACCTCCGATCGTCCTTTAGGGTGCCGCTCGGACGTGGTCGTTCAATCGCCAGGAGGGTTCCATCACTCATGGAACCCGCTTTGTGACGCCTCGATCGCTAATTTCCGTAGTCATTACGTGCGTCTGGGCAAGGAGGATGATCTGCACCAGATGATCCAGATGAACGGGGAGACCCTCCGCAACTTCGTGAAGCGTTTCATTAAGATCCGCAACACGATCCCGAACATCTCGGATGAATCTGTTGTCCGCGCCTTCAAAAACGGGGTCCGCGACGAGCGGCTCACCCAGGATCTCGAAATCAATGAGACCTGGACCGCCAACGACCTGTTCAAGGCGGTGATCATATGCTGCTTGCGGCAGAGCTGCTCAAGACAAAAAGGCGTTCGACAAAGGCGAGCCGCCCTTGACTGGTGTGGATGAGAAGAAGAAGAGCAGCAGCAATGTCCCTGGTGACAAGAAGTCCCAGAAGAAGAAGAACAAAGGTGATGCGAACAATACCGTCGCAGGTATGGATCGCGCACCTCCTCCCAAGAATGGGCAGAAGAAGCCCAACAATAATTACAAGGGTAAAAAGCCTGCTCAGGGAGGCGGACAAGGCAAGAAAGGTCCGAGCGACCGATTTTGCAAGTTCCACCAGCACTACGGGCACGATATACGCCCTCAGAGAACTTGGGCTGCAAAGCTCAAGATTTCTACAACGGCAAGGGCCCAATGCCCACCCCGCCCGAACAAGGTGATGCTTGAAGGCTGCGCCAAACCGACGATGGTGATCGGGAAGATGATGATGAATATCAAGAACCCGTGAACCATATCGCCGTCATTTTCGGCGGCTCCTCGGCTTACACCTCTCGGCGCAGCCTCAAGGAAGCTGCTCGGGAGGTCCACAACGTCGAAAAGGCAAAACCTCAGCCTGAATCGATGAATTGGACTGAGGTCCCCATCTCTTTCTCTCAGGAGGATTGCCCCACTGGGATGACCAAGCCTCAGCGGCTCCCACTGGTGGTCGCCCCGACCATCAGCAACGCGAGAGTTGGCCGTGTCCTAGTAGACGGCGGGAGCGCTTTGGACTTGCTTTCTGCTAAAGTCTTGGACGAGATGCAAATTCCTCGTTCCAAGCTGAAGGAAGTCGCAATGCCCTTCTACGGAATTGTTCTGGAGAAGTCGTGAAGCCGTTAGGCGAGTTGTCCCGCCACCATCTTCGGCAACCCAAGCAACTTCCGGACAGAGTTGATCACTTTCGACGTGGTCGACTTTCCGTCGGCGTACAACGCAATCTTGGGCAGGCCATCTCTCGGTAAGTTTATGGCCGTGTCCCACCACGCTTACCATTGCGTGAAGATACCGGGTCCTAACGGTGTGATCACGGTCAAGGGCAATTACAAAGCTGCACTGGATTGCGACGAGCAGTCCCTTGCCCTGGTCGACCAGCTTCCGCCGCGCGGTCCTGAAGTTCCGCAGACCAAGTCTCAAGACGCCTAGGGTCTCCTTCACCGGGGAGAAACCAAGGAAGTTCCGCTGTCGCTTGACGATACTTCCAAGACAGTTCACTTGGGGGCCAATCTGGACCCCAAATAGGAAAGCGAGCTCATTACTTTCCTCCGAGCTAATGCAGATGTATTCGCCTGGGAGCCATCTGACATGCCCGGAGTCCCAAGGAGGTAATCGAGCACAAACCGCTGTCCGCCGACAAAAGCTGTTCGCGGAAGCTTGCCGCTGAATTCAAGCAGAGATCATCAAAGATCGCTTTGCAAGCGCTTCATTCTTGGTTCATCCGCGAGGTTGATCACACCGAGTGGTTAGCCAACCCCGCCCTTGTAAAGAAGAAAGGCGGCAAGTGGAGGATGTGTGATCACACAGATCTGAACGCCGCTTGTCCTAAGGACAATTTCCGCGCCTCGTATTGATCACCGGTCGATGCGATCATGGACGCCCAAATTCGAGTTTTTAGATGCTTACTCGAGCTACCACCAAATAAGCATCTCCCGAGGATGAAGAGAAGATCGCCTTCATCACCCCTTTCGGCACTTTCGCTATCGACCATGTCTTTGGTCTGCGCAATCTTGTGGTGCCACGTTCCAAAACAATGGAGAAGACCTTCCCGAGCAAATGCGAAAAAACACGGAGGTCTATGTCGACGACATAGTTGTAAAGAGCAAGTATGCTCCAGATCATGTAAAAGACCGCGAGACTTTTCATAATCTCACCAGCATCGAATAAAATTAAATCCAGAGAAGTGTACCTTTGGTGTTCGATCCGAATGTTGCTCAGTTATGTCATTGGCTCGCAAGGTATTTACGCCAACCCCGAAAAATCGAAGCCATTGAAAATATGCATGCTCCAACTACCATAAAGGAAGTTCAAAGCCTCATCGGGCGGATGGCTGCTCTAAGGTGTTTATTTCCGTCAAAGGCGAACGCGGCTGCCCTTCTTTAAGGCCACATGCAAGCACAATGGTTTTGAGTGGGCGGAAGAAGTTTAGATCCTTCCGGATCTCAGCGATACTGTCCAATCCTCCCGTCTTGACTACCCCGCGGCATGGCGAGCAACTCCTGTTGTACCTAGGTTGCACGCCACAAGCGGTGAGCGCGGTCTTGACGGTCGAAAGGGAAGGCATACAGCGACCAATCTATTACGTGAGCGAGGTACTTCACGGATCAAAGGAGCGTTACCCTGAGGTCCAGAAGCTCCTCTATGCCTTGCTCATGTCCTCCAGGAAGCTTCGCCACTACTTCCAGGCGCATCAAATACTGGTCCCGACCACGTTCCCTCTGGGAGAAATCCTACGGAACAAGGAGTCTAGCGGACGTATAGCTAAGTGGGCAATGGAACTAGCAGAGTTTGATCTGTTATTCGCTGCCCGAACTGCTATTAAGTCACAGGTCCTAGCCGACTTTGTCGCTGAATGGACTTGCCCGCTCAAATCCCAGGAAGCTCCCGAGCAACCTGATGAACCCTCCTGGACCATGTTTTTCGATGGCTCGCGCACTGGAAACTCGGGGGCTGGTTTTGTTCTCATCTCCCCTCACGGAGATCAACTCCAGTATTCTATCCAACTACACTTTGCGGCGACTAACAACGCCTCGAGTCTGAGGCTCTCCTCATGGGACTAAGCGTGCAAGTCGCTTGGTGTCCAACGGTATCGTGAAGGAGATTCACGAGTTGGTCATCAATCGAGTTAACAAGGAGTATCGGTCTGCGATGACTCAATGGCGCGATACCGGTTGAAGTGAGGAAGTTGGGCGGCATTTTCGATTTTTCGAAGTGCTCTTCGTGCCGGTGAAGGACAACTTCGGCCGACCAACTATCAAGTATGGATCCTCACGCTAACCTGCTCGGCAGGGTGCTCGTCGAGCACCTTCACAAGCCCTCAATCACGTCTCCGGACGAGGCAACAGAGATGTGGTGCTGTCTCCGTTATCGGCAGTGCCGCGGATCGACAACGCCATTTGTCCGGTACCTTGCGATGGGACCACGCCGACGACGGCCGAGCGTTCCGCTCCACAAGGCGTCTTGCTCCATACAAGCTTGTGGGCGGCATCCTTTACCGTCAAGGTGCTCGGGAGTTCTTTCCAAGTGCATCTCGCAGCAGGAGGGTGTGTTCCTTCTTAGGGACATACACGAGGGTGCTCAGGCAACCACGCCTCCTTGAAACTCGTCGGCAAAACGTTTCGCATGGGCTATTATTGGCCCATCGTTACAAGATGCCCGGGACATCGTGACTAAGTGCAAGGCTTGCCAATTTCACGCCGGAAGGCACACAAGCCCGCCTAAGAGCTCCAAACAATCCCCATCTTGGCCTTTTTCCACATGGGGTGCGGATCTCGCTTTCGGCCCATTCCCTAAAGGGTACAAGGGCTATACACACCGCTTTCGCCATAGACACTTTTACAAAGTGGATTGAGGCAGAGCCTGTGTCGTCTCTTCACGCCAAGACGGCTGTTCGTTTTTTCAAAAGCAACGTGGTCACGCATTTCGGGATCCCCCATAAGCTGATCACGGATAACGGTACCCAGCCCGGCGAGCTATTCGAGAATCTGCGAGCACCGGGTACCAAGGTCTGTTTCGCCTCGTGGCACATCCACGAGCAATGGAGCAATCGGCGAGCTAACGGACAGATAGTCCAGGTATCAAGCGGCGGGTATTTGTTGCTCTCGGCGAGCACAAGAAGGCACGGGTCGACGGTTCCTTCCGTCCTCCGGGCGATTCGCTTTCTGACGGTAGGCGACTGGAAACTCCTTTCCAATTGGTCTATGGTGCGAAGCCATCCCGCCGCCCGGTTGTACTCGGTTAGCCTCGCCGAGCTCACCAACCTAGTTGACGGCGAGCAAGCGCCTCCTCGATCTCGATCTCCTCGAAGGCACACGCGACCGGGCACAAGTCGAGAATGGCACGCTACCAAAGAAGCTCTTCGCCGCAAGTCGCCAAATCAGTTCGACCAAGGGTTTTGAAGGCGGGCGACCTGCGTTCGCGCCGTGTCGAGAACTTGTCCAATGCCAACAAGTTAACTCCTCGTTGGGAGGGCCCGTTCACGGTCGTTTCTTCTGCTCGCCCGGGGGCTGTTCGCCTGGCTATGGAGGACGGGAGAGAGCTGACCAGCACTTGGAACATCGACCAGCTTCGTAAGTTCTTTGTGTAGGTCTTTTCTGTGTTTGCTTAGCTTTGCGCTTTTGTAAAACTTCGCGCCTTAGTTCGTCCAAGTCTCTCGGGCACCATGTAAAGTTCAATCCAATTCTCAGTGAATGTTCGCGGCCTCTGTGCCCCTTTT
The DNA here is from genome assembly GCA_036346415.1 of Raddia guianensis. Taxonomy (NCBI): domain Eukaryota; kingdom Viridiplantae; phylum Streptophyta; class Magnoliopsida; order Poales; family Poaceae; genus Raddia; species Raddia guianensis. Next base: position 47,824,729 of record CM070536.1, on the reverse strand, counting down.
CACTACTTGTCTTCTCAGACTACTTTCCTCTGGTAACACTTGATGGCTGCCCGGCCTTGCGAACTCTTGGCTCCGCAATCTTAAGGATTTTTCCCTACCCGTGTCTAGTCTCGATACGTTCCTAAACTCAGGGTTGCGTAACACGGCCTTTCCACCTTGCGGCTAAGTCTGCTCTCGTAAGCCCTCCGCGCGGAGGCACTTCTCGCTGGGCGCGACCACTTGGCAAAGCTCGCTCGTAAGCCCCCGCGCGAAGGCACTTTCCTTGTTCGGTTACTCTCGGAATTGCCTAACTTACGTCAACGAGCAGACTGTGGAACAAATCGAGCAAGGTTCGGGTGTCGCTCTTTCTCTCTACGCACGTGCTCGAGTTCGCAAGCTTAGGTTCTCGAGCATCGTCCGTACCGGGGGCTAGGGTGTCGCTCTTTCTCTTGTGCACCTGTTCGGGTTCGCAAACTCGTGTTTCCGAGCGAGATGCACTGTGAGGCTGGAGCTAGGCTAAGCGCTCTAACCGGTTTTCTTAAACTTCCTAGCGTTGTTAAGCTTTTCTCTTAGTTTCGCTTAGTTCTTGTCTTTTTGCGCTCTCTCTTTGCGAGGAAAAGGGTAAGTCTTTATTAACAAAATTTCTTTGGTACAAAAGTCCATCTCGGCCTCTGACCCTCTGACTACCTAGAAGCGAGTTGCTCCTTGAGCTCCTCGATCACTTCCTTAAGGCGCAGGACTTCCCTTGGGCTTTGAACCCCTCTCGGCCTCACCGGAGACGATCGGCTTCCTCCTTGTTGCTTGCTCTGCCTGCTCCGTCACCTTCCTTGCGGAGAGCCTCGACTTCTTGATCTTGGCCCGCACTGGTGGTCGAGCCTCGCTCTGCTAACTCATGGCCTTCCACGGTCTTGAGCTGCTCGTCCAGCTCCTTGACCCTCTTCTCCGCTGGTGATCGCCTCACCGCCATCCCACATCTCCTCGATCTCATCCCGTGAAGCCCACAGGTTGAGATCTTAGCCCGAGTCCCGCGGATGTCCGCTCCTCCTTGGCGAGCCGGGCTTTGAGCTTCTTGGCTTCCTCCATGAGCTGGTTCCGCGGTGGGGCCGCGTCGAGCTGCTCTTCAAGCCATTTCAATGCGGCCCGGCACCTCCTCCGCGGTGCTCGCCTTCACGGCTTCTTGCTGAAGCTCCTCGGCTTCCTTTAGGAGAGCCTCAGAGGAATGCCTCTCCTTGGTCAGCTTGGCCTTGAGCTTCTTCGCTTTCGCCTTGGTAGGCTTCGGCTTTGGGCCAGCAGAGCGCTTCTGCCGGGATCCCCGCTGAAGATGCTCCGGAGGATGCCAAGACGGCGCGTCGCTCGATGGTGACCCCATCCTCGAGTTCCGCCATGGTGTCCCTCAAGACACGAGAGGAAGAACAAGTCAACTACGCTGCGATGATGTGGCTAAGTCAACAAAATTTGGCCAGGTGTTTACCTTGCCAAGTCGGCGCTTCATCCGCGACGCAGCGGTCCTCGAGGCCATGCGTCCACGGCCCGCTCATGCGGGATGAGGCGGCGCGTCCTTGCCGCCGCCGCCTTTGTTCGCTCCTTCTTCTTGCGGGGCGCATCTCTTTCGGGAGCGGGAGCGACGGGCGGCGCCTGTCTCGCGCTCCTTCTCCTCTTCCTTTTCCTCTCCCGCCCGAACGTCTTCGGGCGAGGCCAGAGCCACTCCACTCGGTGGCGCCGTTGTTTCCACCGGCAAGACGACATGTTCGATCTGCTCGGGGCTTTTCTGCTCCTCGGCAGCGGGGTCTCACCGCCGCCGCGAGAATCCCGTCGCCTCGGTGAGCTGCCCTGCGACGAAGTGCGTGCAGACCGGCTGCTCGGTCCATACTGGCGCGCTTCGAGCCATTGCCTTGGCCCCGAAGCCCGTGGCGCCACCCGCCGCTACTTTCGCCTCCAGCCGCTTCACCGCACCTTTGAGCGCGTCGATCTGCTCGCTGGAGCCCGGCGGCAGCAGCTCCACGCCGCCAAATTTGTCCTTGAGGCTCGCCACCTCATCGCCGCGACGCGCCGTCAGATGTTTCGGCAAGCGACCGCCGAGCGCCGACGCCGTCGTGGCGGTCTCTTCTTGGGCGGTGATGGGCGGCGCTTGGTCGTTAAGTCCAATGCGGTCAGAAGGTGGAAAGATCAAAAGATCGATTTCTACATACCTGCCGTGGAGGGCTTGATCCTGATCTTCCTCGCCAGAACTTTCCGCCTTTTCCTCGGGGGCTCCTTGGCGGTTTCTCCGCTTTGGCCCTTGGGCGTTCGCGGCGATGAGCTCAGCTCTCTGGTGAGCTGAGCACTCCTCTCGCGCAACGCAAGGAGTTTCTCCTTGCGCGCGACCTCCTCCTCGAGTCTCCTTTGCTCGGCGACTGTTAGAAGCCGCGCCATATGGCCGGTGAGCTTGCGTGTAACGCCTAAGCCGAGGGCCATGGTCTTCTACTCTTCGTCGCTCGCTTTCGGCGAGGAGGGAGGGGCTTGGTCTCTTCTCGCTGGGCTGACCGCGCGCCCGCTTGGTCTGCTCGGTGCGCTCCGTCGCCTCAGCCGCCACCTTGGGCTTTGTGGCCGTCTTGGCCTTGCCTTTCTTCGGCTTCTCCTTCTCAGACCCGGAGAGGTCCTCGACGATCCCTCCGAGGATCAGCTGGTCCTCCTACGCGTTTCGAGAAGCGAACGTCAGCATTGAAAACAACAGTGTAAATCTAGCAACACGGGCTGGGTATAAGTGATTTACCTCGTCTGCATGCGACGAGCACGCCCTTGGACAAGTGTGGGCCACCTCGCCGGTGACCTCGCTGTCCTTCTTCGCCGCCTTCAGCATGGCGTCGACTCGCTCGGTCACCCATGCGTCGGTTGGCTTCTCTGCCCGAGCAGATGGAATCGTTAAATTCCTGTTCGGAGAAAAACGATCGATGAAGAGGTTGAGTCTTAAAGGCACTTACCCGTGCTCTCCCTTGTGATGTCCTCCCATCCCTCTATCTTGTAGAAGGGATAGGACCTTCTCCGCAGCGGGCAAATCCTGTTCGCTGTGAAGTCCCGGATGATCTCCCTGCCCGTGAGCCCGAGGCTCACGAGGGAGGCGATCTTCCTGGTCAGGTACCAATCCTCGGCGGACATCTCCGGCCGAGGCATTGAGGTTCCCTTTGCCGGCGCCTTTCCGGTGAAGATGAGCTTGCTGTCGCCACTCCGCGTGCTGTAGAACCACCTCACCCACCACGCGCCCATCGAGTCGAAAGCGGTGGGGCGAGGATCTGGCGCGCGTCGGCGGTGGCCCGGAGCTTGAGGTAGTAGCGCCCGGCGGCGGAGCTGCTCCTCATCAAGCTGCGTAATAGTGGAGGAACAGCCCACCGGTGGATCGATTCCCGATAGCCTTCAAGACAGTAGCCTTCGCAGGTGTGCGAAGACGGCCATCCGGAGGATGCTTTGTTCGGATTGAGGTTCGCCACCTCCAATCGGCGATGTTTAAGAAGGCCTCGACGGTTGTTGCTTTGGAGATCGCAACCCGAGCAGGCGAATCTGTCGGTTAACAAACTCTCCTCCAAATGCTCCGGAGTATCCTCCTCTCCGGGCGACCTCCGACCACGGGTGTCGATGTGGCCCTCCTCCTCCCGTACCTTCGTGTCCTCCTCGGTCGAGCTAGTGCCGGTGAACTTGGCCATAGCGGTTCCCAGGACTGGACGAGCAGGGTTGGTGGTGGAGTTTGGGTACTTGATGCTGAGCGCGATTGGAACTAGGGCTTAGAGAGGAAAGGCGTGAGAACGGAAGTGGCTGGCCGCGAGCGGCTTGGGTGCTTTTATAGTCCCGTATAAGCAGCTACGCAACGGTTTGGTCCCAAAACGGCTAGTTTTTACCGCAGCTAGGTAAAACGGTCGCTTTGTTTCACCGCAATGACACAAGAAGTTACCGTTGGAATCGCCAACGGCTATTTTTTCCGTGTTTGCACCGAAGGTCGAGTACTCGCGGACAGATGTCGTTCCTGCTCGACGAACGGGTTGTTTCGGATCGATCGGGTTTGTTCGGTCCCGAACGAGTCTTGTTCGGTTGAACCATAACTGTGTTCGGTCGCTTGTTACCCGCCTTTGTAGCAGGGAAAATACCCTCTTCGTGACTTTGAGTCTCCAGAGGATGACCCCACTCTAGTGAGTTCTTCCACCGGAGTCTCGGGGAACTAAACCGTCGAGATCGATCACGCCCATTGCCATGGCCCACTCCCGACGGCTAAATCGAACAAGCCTACCAGGGCCTAGTCCCCTGGAAGGTTCTATCTGGCCCATATGCATCCCGCCAACAGCTTCCTAGTGGCGTGGTGCGTGAACGACCAAGGAATCATGTTCGAGTCATCTCGAACAAGAGTTCTGCAAGGCTACGTGAAGACCCGGACGTTGGTTTCCGGATTGGAATAGGAGTCGTGATCCCCAAGACTAGGAGTATGCCTTATCGCCTCGGGATATGTTTGGCATGTATGAGTTCGTTACGATCTCGTTGTTAGCCCGCCCGATATTCCCTCGGTAGGTTGGTTTGCTCAAGCACTATATAAACAGGCCCCTACGGCGTTTAGAGGGACCTCGCCAAGAGCTTTGCATCTTAGCATCTCGTGAGACATCGATCATTGCGCTTATCTCACCAGACACCCATAATCTCGCCGAGACTTGTTCGCCTCGCCGAGCCACCTCTTGTATTCACCTTTGATATATAAGAAAGGCCGGACGTGGGGCTATTATCTCTCGAGAGGCCCGAACCAGATAAAACCCCTGCCTCCTGCTCGTTCTGTCGTTAGCATTGTTTGGCGTGTCTCCTATCTCACTTCTAAAGAACCTTAGCGACTTGAGATCGATATCTCAACCGTTGACACCTATTGGCAGCTACACTACCCCCGTCAGCCATCTCTATGCGGTTAAGCAACTAGAGACCCGAGCTCTGATACCACTTGTAAGGATCCTAGGCCGAGAGGGGGGGTGAATCGGCTCTTTTCAAGTTTTACTTCTTTTAATTTGCTTGCTTAGTTTGTCAAATTAGGAACCCAAGCTATCGATTGGCCTAGAGTCTAGTTGCGGAAGTGATCACAACAATGCACAAGCGACTACTAGGAGGCTCGATGGCACTCACACGCAAGCGATTAATTCAAAGTGCGGAAGTAAATTGATGAGATGGGGAGACGCAAACCGAGTTGTTTACCGAAGTTCGGTGCTCAACACATGAGCACCTACGTCTCCGTTGAGGAAACTTCTCACACAGAGAAGTCGGGACTCTTTCGTCCCTAGCCCTCAATCCACTCGTGGTAGCTCTTCACCAACACATGGTAGGCGAGCTCCAAACCTTCACACGGAGGCGAGTTCCCTCACACGCGAGAGTTCTCACACCCACGGCACCGACACACGGCACCGACCACCGACACACGGTGGGTTTCACCTCAACACATGAGGTACCCCCAACACATGGAGGATTTGGATCCGACACACGGACGCCTTGGCACCTCCGACACACGGAGATGGCCGCCGACACACGGCGGACTTTGCACACCCCAACGAACGGAGAGGAAGCACCGTGGGAAGCACGGTGACCTTCACGGAGAAGGGTTTGCTTATGATACGCTTAGGTGAAGCTTCGGCGATGACGGTGTCTCACGGTGACAAGAATCCCAAGAGCACAAGACCGAGACACTCAACTCTCAACCCACCATGGAGGATGGCAAGGCAACCATGGAGAGGACACAAACCTTGGAGATGATGAGGAGGAGGCTAGGGATGCTCTCTTCTTCTTCCTCACTTCTTTTCCCTCAATCTCACAATCACATGGAACCCTAAATGGAGGTGGGAACCATGGGAGGAGCTCTCTAGGTGGCTAAGGCAATAGGTGGTCGCTAGGGTAGGCTCTCTCCGCCTCCGTGCTTCTAGCCTCTATTTATAGCCCCAAGGCGAAACCCTATAAATGGACGGTCCAGATTAAATCACGAGATTCAGATCGCCCGACGGACGCCGTCGTCGCCGTCGGACGCCGTCCGGCTGTAAGGTCGAGGCCATTTTGTGCCGTCGCGCGCCGTCCGGTGGTGACCGGACGCGTCCGGCTGTGGCACCGCCACAGCGTGAAACGAGGCGCCCGCCAAGTGTTCGATTCTTGGGTTTAGCTGCCATCGGACGCGTCCGGTGCTGGTCGACGCCGTCCGGCAGTGTAAATGGCGGCCGTCGGGCGCCGCCAGACGCCGTCCGATGCTCCTTGCCGTCGATTTTCTACTTCACCGGACACCGTCCGTCTCGACGGACGCCGTCCAAGCGAGGACGGTTCGTTGAGACTTAGCCATTTTCGAGCTCGCTCTTTGGAATCCCTATTGCCGGACGCCGTCCGTGGCGGTCGGACGCCGTCCGGCAGAGGCGGTGTTCCGGACTTAGCCAAATTTTGGCTTGTTTCACGGACGCCGTCCGATGGCGATCGGACGCCGCCCTACAGAGGTTGTTAACCGACTTCGCCTCGCCGCCTCTCTCGCTACCACGCTTGGTCAAGAGACGCTTTGTCGATTTGTCGACACGGCGGGAGGTTCAAATCATTTGGGCGGAGGTTTCGTGCCTAAATGTAATATTTGGCTTGGGAACTTGGTGGCTACGAAACCACGGACATTTACACTCCCGAACTCTCCCGAACTCTCTCGAACCTAGACAGTGGACTCGCTCTAGATGATTCGCTAACGGCTAACAAGCGGCACTCTAGGAACCCCTATGACTGTGCTCAGTGGGACCCTGCAACCAGAGAGATATTGTCGATCTGCTGAGTTGGGCCGAAGACGCACACAAGGAAATTAGAGAAACTATGAAACACAAAGTCCTTATCTTTGGCGTTCCAGCTGTACGGCCTAGTTGCCATCAATTACCAAAAACAATTAGCCCATGGGAGGCTTGAACTTACAACACCGAGGAGGGCGACCTAAAATCCCGGACCACGATAAGGCCACAATGGACTGGACTGTCTTGGTCCGAGGATTGTATTCTTGGGCGACAGAGCACCCCCACCGCCTGTGGGGATAGAGCGAGGGCCACCTCCAAAACCTGAAGTGGGTGGGCGACCTCTACCACTGCCGCCGCCACCGTTACCTCCACCACGACGACGATTGCGGTTATTGTTAACGCGACCGCCATTGTTGGTCCGAGGTGCACTGGAGGAGGAGGATCCAGGAGTGGAACCACCAGATGGTGGACGACTGCCACTGGAAGGGGTGGTGGCGACGAGGATGGTAGAGGAACCACTCGAAGCAGGGGTCAGAGTGAGTTCCTCAACCTGGAGCTTATCTCGCACCTCGAGATACGTCGGGAAGGGCACGGTGTTGCGAACAACAGTCTTCACCGTCTTGAATTGTTTGGACGATCACAAACACTTGAGGACGAGCGCAGCGGTCGCCGACCGGCTCGCCAAGATCACCAAGTTTGTCTGCCAGGCCCTTCATGTGGTTGCAATAGTCGGTGATGGAGAGGTCGCCCTGGACGAAGGAGTGGAGCTGAGCCTCAACATAAAGGGCCCGGGTCTCCTTGTTACCGAGGAACTGGTGCTCCAAATACACCCACACCGAAGCGAAGCGGTGGTGATGGTGCTCATCACTCCTCGAAAGCGGTCGCCGGAGATGCGATCAGAGATCCGTGAGAGGACTACACAATCCATGCGAGCCCAATCCGGATCATGCGGGTGCCCAGCCGAAGAGAGTACATGATCAGCCAGCGCGAACCGACCGAGAGCCACCAGAAAGAGACCCCGCCATTTATGGTAGTTGGAACTGGCGAGGTCGAGAACAACCGGCAGTAGAGAACCGATGTTCATGACGCCGACAGCCTGTGCATGAAGTGCGGCAATCGTGTCGTGGTCTCCAGGAGGAGCGAAGGTGGCCTCGAGGGCAGCGGCGGAGCCAGCACCATAAGGAAGGGTGATGGGGAACCCACTGAACTCAGCCCCGGCACCATGGACGTTGGAGTGTCCAGGGACAAGACGTAGATCAGTGTTCTGGCCCACATCATTTGCATAAACGCTGCTGAAGTGGCCCAAGCCGGAGCAAAGGTGGCCATTCGGACCACCATTGTGGCCCATGCCGGCCCAACCAAATGACCTCGTCCAAAAGCAATGGGGACTAGGTTCCCTTGTCCAACCGCCATGCCATGACCAAAGCAATGGGGTCCCTTCGACCGCCCGCCGCCACGCCTGGGATGATCGCCGCATACCGGTGGCGCCGCCGTGGGAAGGTGGCGGGGGCGCCGGCGAAGAGGGCGCCGCCGCCGCCGAGAGAGGGCGTCGCCGCGCCTGCGAAAAAAGGCCCGCCGCCGCCGGTGAACATGGGAGTCCGCTTCTGCGCGGGGAAGGTGGGAGCAGTCGCGCCGCCTGTGGCGTCGGGGAAGATGGGTGCGCGCCGCCCGCACCGCTGTGGGGAAGCCCCGCCGGGAAGATGTGGAGCGATCGCGCGCCCATGGCGCCGGGAAGATAGGGCGAGACTTTCGTGCCGCCCATGACTGCTGAGGACGCCGCCCGGTATGGCGATGGCGGGTGCCGCCTGCGTCACCAGCGAGGAAGGGGCCAAGTCCTCCTGCGCCGGAGAAGAGGGAGAAGCCGGTGTGGAGGCCGTTGTATCCATCGCCATCGAGGCCTTCGGGGGTGACGGTATGTCTAGAGGTGTCGCCGACAAGAGAGAAGATTGTCGATCGTGCCTCTGGAGGTAGGGCGGCGATGGCCGCGACCACTCGGGCGAGATCAGCCGGAACGGTGGCGGTGGGAGGCGATGAGGAGACGACAACAACCGGATTAGAGGTGGGGAGACCGGTGGAGAGCTCGCCGGTAGAGAGGCCGGTGCAGTTCTCGTTGTGGTTGGCCATGGAGACCAGTGGGAAGGGGGGTTTAGGGTTTGCGGAAGTGTGGGGGCAGGAAAGCCCGCTCTGATACCATGAAGAAAGGTGGGAGAGAATTGATCTTTCGATAACACAAAAGAGGAGTACAAGGTACAATATGTAGCCTGGAGGAGGGGACAGGCAGGCGTAGATTTGGCAGGCCATTAATGGCATTAATGCACGCGTAATCAGGGGATTACGCGTGACATATTCTATGGTATATTCTAACACAGCGAACCAGGGCTCGACAAGACGGCCTGCAGGGTGCGGTGATCGGGCATGGACGCGACGGGGCATGGCGACGCACGCGCGGCACGGCAACAGCAATGGCGCGCCGCGGGATCAAGGCGGAGCAGATCACCCGAGAGGGAGAGAGAGAGAGAGAAAGAGAGGGAAGAAGAGAGAGAGAGGGAGAGAGAGAACGCACAAATTTTTAATTCAAATCTCAATTTAAAATTTGGCCAAAATTTGGGGTGTTACACTACCATTGCACTGAGGGGTTTCACGAAACCGTAGTAGCAAGTAGAAACAAGGCCAAGAACTAGTCCAGAACAGTAACAAGATAGGGTTGCAACAGTTGCTGCTGCCGATGCTTAAAGTAGGAACCGACCAGAAATGGCAGAAACAATGCGAGCAGTATCTACAGAACTTACAAAAGACAACAGTAACGCTGAGAGGCCTTGTAACAATGGATTCAGAAGTTCTTGGGACTGCTCCCAAAGCGATCCAAGAACTCGGATGCAGACATGGGAGATGAGAGAAACAGCTCGAATGACAATCAATCAGGGGCCAGCAGAAAAATGGGATCAGCACCATCTGCATTGGAAAATCTTGGATCGGCAGCGGGTATTCGGGGTTGGGAACAGCAGAACAAAAGCACTGATTTTGGGAGCCCGTTGCCCCATCTTCCCTTGTCGTAGACCGGATGAACTTTCATGGCTGCTGCTCACGCACACCGGAACCAGCGCACGCAGAGAAGGCGGTACGGCACTGGCTCACAATAGCAGCACCCCGCACGCCGGCGTCGGGCGAGGCGATGGCGAGTTATTAATCCGCAATCGAGGAGGGAGAGGGAGAGCGGGGTGGCTGGGCCTGGGTTTGATACGTGGCTATGTGGATTACTGGATTGGGCCGTTCCTGGGCCACGGTGCTGGTTGGTCTGGTCGTCAATTCACGTGCCAAACGGGGATAAAATTGTAATATGCAACATTGATACTTTCAGTGCAATTCATTGTTTTGTTATTGGGACCTAGGAAAACAAAATTAGACGTCTGTTAAAAAATTTGGATAGAGAGCGGTGACGGAGCAGCGACAGACATTATAATATGAATATTGGCGAAGGTCTGATAAAATATGATTAAAAACAGATAAAACATAGTGAAATAACCAATAAAAACATCATGTTCGGTAGTTACAAGTAAAATGTTTCATCAGAGAAAATACATACTCATAAGAACAAAACCAATGTTTCACCGGTTAAAAATAAATATTTCACAACAACATGAACATGGTAATGTTTTGTAAAAGGAAATCAAATGTTAATACGATTGCTTGCGATATTACACATGTGAGTGATGTTTCGTGAAAAAAAATGAGGATACATATTCTTTAAGGCGTCTTCTCTAAATCTAGGAAGCCTCACCTCGTGCTCATCGCATCTAGCTGCCAAACTTGTCAGATGAGATTTTCAAGATAGTAGAGATGGAGATTAGAGAGGGGGAAGAGAGATGGGGGATGGGGGTGACGGGGGACAAAAAAAAAAGAGAAGAGGCAGCTAACCGCTAGTGAGTGACATTGCTGCTTTGTTGTAGAAAGAGATGAGGGTGGAGGTGGTCACATGGTTCACAAAAACCGCGGTAAACTGATGAACCAGTGGGGTTTGGTCAGTAAGAACCATGGTTTCTAACTAGATAGATTTTGAGAATAAAACAAAATTCTTGAAAAATATGAAACAATTCCAAACAATAGAAAAACATTTAGTAACGATTGGCAATTTGAAAAGGTAATTTTTTTTATGTGATTTACATTCACACATAAATGTTGTTCCATGTGATTTTGCGTTCAAACATATGTTATGCCAAAATTTTTCCGTCCAGATTGCTCGGATCACACAAAGAACAAAACAATGATTTGATAGAAAACCTGGCATTTCGTCATGACGAAAATAGGGATTAACCTTTTCATATTCTTCTTCCCTAAATTTAGCTAGTGAGCCCTCACGCCATGCTTGCTAGATTCGTTTACCATACTCACCATATGGATCGTTCGGAGAGTATAGACCGGGGACAAGAGAGATGAAGATAGATGAGAAACTGTGAAAGAGAGAGGACATGCATGGGAGAGATGGGGTACTAGCAGCATTGGTCGTCAGCTTGCTAGCATTTCACATAAGCCAGCTGATGGTTGCCTCAAGTTCTAGTAGCAATAGCACCAAGATAGAGGAACGGAGAATATTGTGCATCACTCATCCTGAAAAAAGAAAAGAGAGAGGAATCATGTGGATGGGACCATCACACGAAAAAAATCCTCGCATCTACCCCCACACGACTGTGGAAGATGGCGATGTTGCGTGGTTGCACTCATGTAGGGCTTTCACACTGATCATATATCTTTTGATGTAAATGCCAGAAGGATCAACACAAATGCCAAAAGGTTAGAAACTATACCCTCACAGACTTTCCATCACGCATCAACTTGGCTACAATTTTCCAAGGACACCCATCTGTCTTGCCATAGCCCCTGAACCTATCTGCCTCAGCTTTCTCTGTTTTCACACTAAATTGGTTGACAATGGCATGCTACACAAGGCCATCTTAAACTCCCACATGCTATTATATTGTGACCCCTTTATCATTGATAGATTATCTTTATCATATGGCACAGCTAGCTCACTAGTAATATCATTTTGAACTAGCCCTCCCATCATCTTTGTCACTATCATTTCGAGCACTTTGATCATCATCAGCAGCATCCGCACTTAGCGCATTGTACCCAAGCAACTCATATATGACATCTTCACCACAACTGGGATTACAGCACCAACATTGTCCTCGACAGTGCCAACAATACAAAGTTTATCCCAATCAAACAACGATGCGAAGGCACCATCTCCTCCTTTATCCGCAACGAGATCAATCCTACATATTCGAGCTGTTAGGTTTTCGCCTAACAGAACACACATATGGCATCACTAATCGTCCATTTCAACCAAACACATCAACCATTTGGAAGTCATCGCAAAATCCCCAATCCCCAAATACCAGTAAACCCTCATATCAAACCTAACCATAAATTCAATCCGACCAAGAGGAAATGTGCCAGCTCACCTCACGAGACTATCCATTTAAGGCAGCACGTCGGCGCTTTAGACGACGAGCGGCAGTAGGCGGCGCGCTAGCGCTGTTGATGATGAGTAGCAGGAGGTGTCGCGTCTATGCTATAGACGACAGCAGGAGGCAGTGCGTGGGCGTTGAGGCTAGCGGTGCTCCCCCGACCTGTGGGAGGCTGGCGGCGCTCCCCACTAGTCGGCGAGCGGTGGCAGGCTGGTGGCACCCTCCTCGACGATGCCGCAACCCTACCCAGCTCGCGCCCTCCCCTCTCGTGCCACCGAGTGAGCATCTCGCCCGGTATGGTCCAACCGGTTTAGAGATTGGCTCGATCAGATCCAAGAGCATTTTCGTCCGCTCACAACATATTATTTGTGTAAAGCATGGAAAATATGGAAAAGTGGGGAAAATGGGTGAAAATGAGTAAAATGTTACGGGTGAAGAAATTGAAGTGCACGATGACATCTCATATTAGACGTCCGAATCTAATGTTGTTTTTCATCGGAGGAATGAATTGAGATATTGTTTTGGAATAAGTATAGATTACCCTCCTGAACTATTGCCTTAGTATAGAATACCCCCTCAACTCCAAAACCAGAAATTTAACACCCTGGACTTTACAAATCGGATAGTTTACCCCCCTGTCTTAGTTTTCAGCTAGTATTGGACAGATAAAAACTGTACATGGCAGTAGCCCATCCAATGCATAAATAAGCAATATTTTACACATCATGCACTAAAGTTTTGAACTTAAATCTGCATGTAATTGATTAAATATGTTGCTTATACGAACCTAATTACTTATGTGCCTTATGTGGCTTACATGTTCTGTTTGATGAATTGGAGACAAAACTTTAGTGCATGCCGTGTATTGGATGGGCTGCTGCCATGTACAGTTTTTATATGTCCAAAACCAGTTGAAAACTTAGTTAGGGGGTAATCTATCCGGTTTACAAAGTTTAGGGTGTTAAATTTTTGGTTTTGCAGTATTCTATGAAAAAGAATAGGAAAAAGTTCCTCCCATGAAAAACAATAGGAAAAAGTATAGATTACCCCCCGAACTATTGCTTTAGGCCTTGTTCTTTTTAGCGTATCGTACCGTTGCGTATTACTGTAGCAAATTTTATTATTTTTATATAGCCTATATATTGTGATAATTTGTAACGATTTTTTCGTGACTTTTAATAGCCCTTCCAAATATTCTAAAACTATTTTTTAATTATTATTTTTTAATAATTTTTAGATCTTATTTCGAGAGCTCTCAAATTTGCTACAGTAATACGCCAACGCAACGATACACTGAAAAGAACAAAAAAATTTTTATGTATTTTTTTTATTCTTTTATGCAAAATTGTATCTCGATTTCGTTTTGAGACACAAATAGGCGCCGGTCGTTCCATGAAATCGTGACCAGGTACCTGTCGGATTTTGAATAAGCGACCGGGCTGTAGAACCCGAGCACGGAGGGGGGAGGTGTCGCCAACCTCCTGTCGAGCTTTAGAAGCACGACAGGATCCTGTCGCGCGCTGGGAGGCCGATAGGAACCAGTCGTGGTTCCAAAGCGCGATTAGTTAATATTTTTGCATATTTGTTTATATGGGGTGGTATTATTACCTAAGGTATAGATATAGATATAAATATATTTGTGTATATGGGGAATAATATATTTGTGTATATATATAGATATATTTGTGTATATTTGTGTATATTTGTGTGTAGATATAGATATAGATATATTTGTGTCTATTTGTGTATATGGGGGAATAATATAGATATATAAGTTATTCTCCTTGTAATGTAGATAAATAAGCTAGCTCCGCGGAAGATCGGACATGTGTAATAGAATATTAGATTAGATATTTAATTGAATGTACGATTTATTCCAAAAGTATTGACGTAGGAAAGATCGTCTTTAATTCATACCATTAAACGTAATTAGAAAATATTCACTTTAAACGTTTACTGATTAAATTGAGAACATTATAGTTGTTTGATTACTCCAGTTTACATATTGGCAGAGGCATGAAGTATCAGGTCATGTTGGTAGAGTAAAGGTTCATCACTGCGCATAGACGTGCCATCGTAACTGTCGTATTGCCTCACGTATAAGTTAACAACGGGTAGGGACATAAACGTGCCAGTAGCAGTACAAAGATGACACAAAGATGGTACATGCAAAATCACTGCCGTCCTCGCACCTGCCTCATACCCTGCCGCTGCTGATCTCTAGCCCCGCGGTGGCGCACCTGATCTCGGGAGTATGTGAGTGGGTCGCATGGCCGAACTTCTCTCCGAGGCCTCCCCATATCGACAGGTGTGGTGGGGTCGTCAACCAGATAGTTATCGAGATCAAATGGCATGCTCTCGTGTGGTGCAAAGCTGTGAGAATCATCTGAAAAATAAATAAGTTTAAAAATTATGCAACCACATGCAACTTGCAATGTCGTAAGCAAAGGTCATTATGTGCATACCATCGTAGGAAGTAGTGATGCCCTCCTCGACGCCCATACCGTAGGGTGGTGCAGTGCTAGCGCCGACACCGTAGTAGGGCAGTGGACCACTCGTCCCCCTGAGTGGGGACGTGAGCGTACGCCGCTACCGCTTGCTCCCACGCCGTATTGGGTGCCGACGACACGATTGTTTGGTCCCATCCGAACCAAGATCCACCCCCGTAGGAGTGGCGCGGCTGCTGCGGCGACACTGTAGCAGGGGGCCCCCGTAGGAGTGCCGTGGAGTCCGATCCCACACCAAAGTGGGGGGACCCCCATAGGAGTGCCAGGTCTTGATCCCACGACGGCTGGGGAGGCTGTGGGGAGGAGTAGGGGTGGTGTCTTTGGGGGTAGCGACCCTCCGGCGGCGTACATACCTTCCTAAGCCGGCACGTCAGGGTGGAGTGGAGGTGCAGGTACAAAGCCGCGACCTGGCTGCGACCGTCCGCCCCCACGCCTTCCACGCCCTAGCGGTGGTGGGGCACGTGGCACTACGTCACTGGTACGTCGACAAGAGGAGAGACGAACTAGCTCATTCGCCTTGCTAACCACTCTCTCCCAAGCTTGTCTTATATCCATGGCGGTGACCTGAATCCCTTGTCTGAGCTGAAGCATCGATATCTCTTCCTCGGCGAGTTCGAAGCCGATGTCGCTCTGCGTAATGGAAAAAATATAGGTCACATGCTGAATGATCAAACAATAATTGAAACGTGCTACAAGGAGTGCACTAACCGCCCTGTTTGCTCTCGAAGGCGGGTGTCGAGGGTACGTGTCCGCCGGCGTCGGGTCGTGCCTGACATATCCCGCAGCCGTCGGACCAACCCACAGCCGAGTCCTAGGAGCGTACTATGGTCATACGCTCGTGGCTCGTCGACAACGTCGTCGAGGGCATCCGCCCATTGCCAAATCCACTCCTCCATCAAGGGAGCTAGCAACACCGTGCTAGCCGCTTTGCCTGCACGTGTCATCCTACAAAAATGGCAGTAGTGTAAGAATACTTAGGGACATTCATAATGTAATGGCATGTAGGTTAGATTCTTACTTGTGCACTTGCACTGGCACCGTGTTATGAATTGCAATAGGAAAATCCTGAAAAAGATCAAATTGCCGCATCACCCTATGTGGCGACTACTCCTCGACGCAGCAATCGAAGACAAGCGCCTTGCGAGTAAGCCGGTACTTCCTATCACGGGTGCAAACTGGAGGGAGGCCATAAGGTGCACGCTCAGCAACTTCATCATCACTGAAAGGTGTCCAGTGCACCAAGTCATTCGTAAGCTCGTCGAACTCGCGCACGAACTCAGGGTAACTCTTCTTTGATTGCATGTTCTTGTACCTCCGCTGTTGAAAATTAATTAAGCTATCAATGGTGATGTAGGACGTGTAAAAATTGACATGCGACTATGTGAGATAGCTCAGTACCTGACGCCGCACCCACAAAAAACCCCTGGTAGGCCACTCCACCGCATCTGTCATGTACAAGTGCTCACCTTACGGTTTCATATCAACGAACGGTCGCTCTATCGAAAACCGCTCCCACAACCAAAGCTGCAGCAACAAAGGGTATCCACTTATTGTCGGCCCCTCAGACGTGCGGGTAGGGATGAAAATGGTATGGATAATTTCCGACCGTCCGACCGACCGAGGCATAATAATATCCGAAAATATTGAGCCGGATAATTTTATGGGTATCCGAATCCGACAAGGCGGATACGGTACGGATACAAATAATATCCGATGGATATTATCCGAGCTTTTCTTGGATAATATCCGATGGATATTATATGGATATTATCCGATTAGCTAAATCCATCTATACACTATCTCTATTATATTTCTATAGGATGAATGACTAACACATATAACAACTAGATGCATGTGATTTTACTTTTTTTTGCTTTATCGGGTATGATACTTACACACCATCATTTTCATGACTATGGGCCATAAAGTTGAGTCACAAAGAGATAACTATATGTATTTGTATATACTTATTTTTTTAGTATATGTTTTCGCGTATTATCCGAGAGAGTATCCACGTCCGATCCGTATTTGTATCTGATATTATTCGTATCCGTATTTGTATCCGGTACTATCCGTATCCGAATCCGTATCCGATCAAACTAAATGGATCAAATACAATATGAGTGGTTTCCGATCCGTATCCGATCCGTTTCATCCCTACGTGTGGGAAACCGCATCACACAACCCTCGATACGTCGCTGCAAGTATGAACAATAGCAATATGCAATATTATGAACAATAGCAATTTGCAATAAATAGATAAGGCATAAATAGATAGACAAGGCACGTATTATCACAACCTTAAAAAAATAATAAAGGTACATACGATCGCATTAATTATTACAAACAGACACAACAATTGATCATTACAGCATAGCCCCAAATTGTTCGGGTTAAACATGGTACACATTATTCAACATTGTTCTTACATATTACAGAACCGGTCATAATGTAAACGTACTACGACGCCAAATAATACTTAACGATGAGACGGTCAAGCGGAGCTATCTCTAGGGGTACTCTGCGTGCAGTACTGGCTTGTATGCCCCACCTGCTTACACACAGTGCACCTCACCCTTCGTCGTCCGGTCTCCGACTCATCCATATCGTTCCTTATTCTCCTAGTCCTACGACGCCCCTACTTTGTCCTCAGCTTGGTTATGTCAGGGACCCATCGATGGTTAGGACCTGGTGCCTTTGTGAAGGACCCATCCACTGCGTACCCTATGACTATGTTATTCCATGTGTTGAACACGCTTATCTTGTGATAATATGGTGACACATAAGAATGGGAGGATTCATTTGTTTGAACTGCAGCGGCAATGACATGTGAACATGGCAGGTGAAGGAGAGCTGGCTTCCCACAGGAGCACTCACAGCTTGTCCCATGTATGATAACTTTGTGTGACCTCCTCTCCTGCTGTGTGCCTTCACGCCCACGGTCCCTGCAATGAATCTCATACTTCCTTTCTCTGGCTGTCTCCCAGATTGCACGATGCAGCTGTGCCTTCGCGATATTCCTGCGTATGTACTCTGAGATGACTTGTGAGTACGAAAAGTGGTTGTCTGTCATGAATATGCTAGCCTTCTGGTACTGATCTACAAAGTATTTCTGTATGCCATACAAAATCCTCTTAACTATACCCACCAAAGGTAGACATCTAGATCCCTTCATGACCCAATTGTAAACCTCTGCTAAGTTCGTCGTCATGATGCCGTACCTTGCACTCCCTTCATCGTGCAGCAACGACCATTTCTCCCTCAGTTCGTGACGAATCCAGTCACTGAATGATTTCGTGGCGGATCCTGCTCTTCGCCGCAAACCAGAGCCATCTGTCGGCAGTGCACAAAGGGCAGTTGGATCATCTCCTTCCTCATGGTATAACATTGCATTCTTCGAATTGGTATGTGCAACGGAACCCAGAGAGCTACATTTCTTTGTCAAATCATCAAACGTGATTCAAAACTTCCTAAACTTACTCTCCTGATTTTGCTGACATAGCCTCTTGAACATATTCATGAGGTCTTTGCTCTTGAACTGGCGGAAAAAGTTTGCTCCCATATGCCTCATGCACCACATGCTAATAATGTCATCCCATTTGGCAGCACCTCTTATGTCCGATCCATCCTGTATCTTCATGATAGCTTTCAGCAGCCCGGCATGACGGTCATGAATAACACATACCTCTGGTTGGTCCTGAACCACTCCAACCTTTACCCGTTCTAGGAACCAATACCAGCTGTCGGTGTTTTCAGACTCAACAAATGCAAATGCAACTGGTAGAACCTGGTTGTTCGCATCCACCGCTATGGCAGTCAAGATCTGCCCTATGTACTTCCCTGTTAGAAATGTGCCGTCCATGTAAAGGATTGGCCGACAGTATTTGAATGTCGTGATGCATGGCCCGAGCGCAAAGAACGCACGCTGCGAGACCATCTTGCCTGGGTGTCTTTCTCCTGCAACATGCTCTGCAATGTCAATGAATGTGCCTGGGTTCCTCCTAGCAATGGTCCACAACATAAGCGGTAGATTTGCATATGACGCTACATAGATTCCAAACCGACCCTCGATTGCTTTCCTGTTACCCTCCAAGCCTTTGTATAGCTTATCTCGCACTGAAATTTCTTCTCGACCTGCTGCCTTATAAAGCCGGCCGTAACATGAGGGTTATCCACAATCATACCTGACAGTTTCTTCGCCACCCACGTTGAACTTATGTTCCGGTGCTTCTGCTCTGCAACATGCACCGCACAATTGTGTTGCCGCACAATTGAGCACTTCCAATAATCCTTCCATATCCCTTTGAAAGCATGCACGCAGAAGGGACATGAGTTATGCACACACCTAACATCGTACTCCTTTTTACTTGACTTCACAATGGTGAACTGCCTACGCAGTGACACCGCCCAGCACTTTACCGCATCCAGTACAGCCTGCTTGTCCTTGAATGTGGCCCTCTCATTTACCTCTTTCTCGTGATACTCCCACTCAACGTGGCTATCTTCAATCACTTCTACACCTTCAAAGTTGCTGGACCTCCACTTCATAGGAACATGGCTCTCTTCGTACGAGTTTTCATCCTCTTCCGGTGCTTCTTCCTCCTCGGCGTCGTCGGCCTCCGTTGCCTCCACTATACCACCCACCCTTTCACCTTCATCAGCAGCGCCCGTCGCCTCCATCCCTACCTCCTCCTCTCCCTTTGCTTCGTCCTCCATGTGTAACCCTTCAGTGCCGCCACCCTCCCCAACCTTCCGTGCCTCCATCCACATGCCCTTCCCTTCCTCCCATTGTCCCTCTGCGGCAGGCTGAGTATTAGGTATTTCGTAGCACTGAACAAGCAGCACTAACGACCATCCGCGCTCAAATGCATATCGGAGATAATCCCTCCATGTCTTCGTTGAGTTGATCGATATTAGCTCCCCGTAGAACCCTTGCGTGGCACGACTTACTACTGCTTGAATAACTAGCCGGAATCTCTCCGCCTCCAAATTGAACACCTTCAGCAACCATCCATAAATCCCACCATAAGACCTTTCCGACTTTTAATGCCACATTATACATGAGGGAAGTTTGATAAATCTGCTCCATTAGGATCAAGCATAATCTCGCCAACCCCTAATATATCTGAAAATATATTGTCTCTACCATGTCACCTACATTGACCACATGACACATATTTCTCTCAATTCAACGAATGGGTAGAAGTAATAATTTTACAAATATTTTCACCTTTTTCGAACCATTCCATAAAATTATTCAATCTACAATCGTTGGAACTAAACCATAAATAACCAAATATTCAATCTACAATCGTCACTCCTACTGGTTCCAAAACAATCGACACTCCTACTGGGTAACATTATGCCTAACTTATTTGGCACCGGTGGTTTTGCACGGACAGTGTTCAAACATGCGCTCCATTCAAATATTTTCTTCCACACTCAGCACTTACAAACATATATGGCTAGCCTATCAAGTTTTCAACGTTTCATTCATTCAAAGTTCAACAAAATTTTAAATAGGATCAAATATAGCCGGTCAAAAGTTCACAAACTCTTACCAACACACTCTCCAATCAATATATATCACTAATACTAACCAATACCTACTAATTTTAACAAGATTTAGGAAGAGATATTACCTCAAAAACGCTTGCAGAATCGCCTCCCGTAGCCTCCCTCGCGCCTGCCTGAGTGAGAGTGAGAGAGGGGGAAAGTGAGTTGGACCCGTGGCTGGCAGGGCAATAATGGAGCCCTGTCGATCCCTGAAGGAGCGAGAGGCTTTGTCGTGCCCTTAACACGCGACAGTTCTTTCCTGCCATGCCCAAATTCGAGAAGGAATCGATTCTCCCTGTCACGGCCGTAGCGTTGGATCCACGACATGATGCAATCGCATTTTGAAATTTTGAATCGACGGAGCACGGTGGCAGGTTGCCTGCAGGTGGGCCCTGTCATGCTTTGCAATGTCGATCGGACACGATCGCGCAACCGTGGCTCGACCGACACCTATTTGTGTACCAAATCGAAATCGGGATACAATTTTGAATAAAAGAATAAAAATAAATACATAAAAATAAAAAATTCGAAAAGAACATGGCCTAGCCATTAGCTCGGGGGTAATCTATACTTTTTTTCCTATTATTTTTCATGGGAGGAACTTTTTGTCCGTCCCTAATCTCTAGCCTGGGAAAAAAATTCTATGGGGACGGTCCGCACGAGGAGGAGCTGGGGACCCGCGCTAATCTGTTGACACGTGTCCTTCTCACGAAAAGCAGAACACCTCCCCCTCCCAGCGTGGTCTTCTCCTCCCAGCGCGCCTCTTCACCCGATTCAGGCTCGTTCTTTAGGGTTCGCCGCCCCTCCTCCAGCTACAGGGAGCCGCCGCCCATGGAGCCGCCGCCCACGGTGCCGCCGGTCGTCCCGCGTCTTCTCATTCCGCCGCTGGCCTTTGGAGCCAGCGCAGCTCCACCCGCCGCCCCTAGAGCCAGCGCCCTTGGAGCCGACGCCCCTCCAGCCGGCGGGATGGAGCCGCCTCTCCTCTTCAGCAGTGGGATGGAGTCGTCCCCCCTCTCCTCCAGCGACATGGAGTCGCCGCCCCTCCACTCAAGTGTCGCCATCCCCTCCTCTGGCGCTGCCCCTAATCCAACTGCCGAGGCTGCTGATGGTGTTGCCATTGAACTCGATGTCACTCTTGAACCAGCTGAAGAACCTCAAGAGGAGACAACTAAGGTAATATAGTGTAGATTGTACTTGGTGAAGGTGAACATACAAGATTGGAATCAGAGGGCTCATGTTATTCATTTTTGCAATTTCAGGAACCGAAAGTTGGAATGATCTTTAATTCAGAGGATGATGCATATGACATGTACAATTCTTATGCCCGAAAGGTTGGATTTAGTGTTAGAAAGGGCCACACAAAGCGGAGACCCGACAAGACCATATATCAGAAGTATATGGTGTGTAGCAAAGCAGGTGAACGAGTTAAAAACTCATCGCATGACACTTTGAAAGAAAATGCTAGCAGTAGGACATGTTGCAATGCTCGTGTGCAGTTTAGTGTTTGTCGAAAGGGTCTTTGGAAGGTGCAAAAGGTAGTGCTTGAGCATAATCACTATCTTACTAGTCCCAACAAGGCACATCATTTGAGGTCACAAAGACGTATTATAGATGCAGATAAACAACTAATTAGTCAGATAAGACAAGCTGGATTAAAGCCCGCTCAAGTGTATGAGTTTTTCAAACAGTTTTATGGAGGTGGAGGTGACAAAGTACCCTTCACACGAATAGATTGTAATAATGAGATAGGTCGTGAGCGTAAAAAATATTTGGAAGCCAATGATGCACAAACATTGTTGGAATATCTGAAAAATAAGCAGTCCGAAGATCCTAATTTTTTCTATGCCATACAAATAGATCCGGAGGACGGTCAGCTAGCTAACTTCTTTTGGGCAGATGGACAATCTATCTATGATTATGCATTTGGTGATGCTGTGTCATTTGACACCACATTCCAAACAAACAAGTTTGAAAAGCCTTTTGCTCCAATTCTTGGTGTGAACCATCATAAGCAAACAATTCTTTTTGGGGCAGCACTCATATATAATGAAACAATTGAATCCTTTGTTTGGCTTTTTAAGACATTTCTAGTGGCAATGTCTCACAAGCATCCTAGTACTATTTTCACCGATCAAGATGCGGCCATGGCAGCAGCAATCAACATTGTTTTTCCAAATACAAGCCATCGTCTATGTATATGGCATATTTACCAAAACGCTGCAAAACATCTTAGTCATGTTATAAATGAGCATCCTTGGTTTCTTTTTGATTTGAAGACATGTGTGTATGAGGAAAGTTCAGTGCAACGCTTTGACATGAAATGGCATGACTTTTGGCTAGTTATAAACTTGAGAACAACTCTTGGTTGGAAAATCTGTATACTTTGAGGGAAAAGTGGGCTTTGGTCTTTATGCAAGCATGCACTTAGAGTCTTCAATATCAATGGGGTTTTTGACTTGCCAGCTCAATACATCCTTAATAGATGGATGAAGTATGCTAAAAGGGATGTTTTTTCAAAGGGAGAAGGAAATCAGATGGAAACCGAAAAAACACTTGCCGCTCGTCTCTCTCGGAAGGCCACATCTATTGCAATAAAATGTTCGGTTTCTAAACAACTTCTTCATGATTTGGAGAATGCTCTAGATAAGTTAGATTTGGAGGTAGATAAATGCCTAAGCCAATTGCCATGCTCTTATGTGGTTTCTCAAAGCTCCGATGAATGCTCCCAAAACATTCCAAATGCTAATATATCATTTAGAGTGCCTCCGGTCATAATAGGGAAAAAAAAGAGAAGACAAGTAAATGTACTTGACAAAAAGAAAGGGAAGGGTGCCAAAATCTGTAAGAAGAAAAAAGGTAATTTTTAAATTTAATCTTTTTTCTTACAGCTGGTCAACACTGTTTTGATTCTTGGTTTCATGTGTAGGTAACAACACAGAGACGACAACGCCAAGGAAGTGGCTGCTGTAGAGTCAGTCGAGGGTTCATCGTCCATGATCGCCCCTTACATTCAGGGTGGATTTACAAGCTTGTTACTTGAAGTCGAAGATGCCACTCAAAATTCAGCATCTAGAAGACTACTTTTTGATGAGCTGCCAAAAGATATTTAGAGGAGTATGATGTAGAGTCAGTCGAACATGTATGCTGCCACCCTATGTATGCTGCTGCTCTTTTGTATGCTACTTGTAAAATTTCAGCCTAGCAAAGACATGTATGCACTGTGTATGGTTAAGTTCTGAAAATTCTGGACCTATGCAAAGACATGTATGTATGGTCCCATTTAATTCAAGCAAAGACATGTATGCACTGTGTATGGTTCAGTTCTGAAATTTTGGTTTCAGGCATGGCATGCCTGCTGTAAATGAAAATCACACGTGTAATGTTATGCCCCCAAAATCTGCAGCTGTTGTTATCTCTGTACAACTAGTTTTGGATGGTACATAGCCTGTTTAAGGCAAAACTGAATGAAAAATACACTAATACTTTGAGTTTGTTCCTGAACTCCATTTCATCTCTTCTCCAGGTGCTATCCCTGTCAAGTAAGGACTGAATTCAGTCAAAAACAGAAACACAAGGCTTCAATTGGTGCCACACATTGATTTCTGCAATTGTATAGCTGAGAATGCATACACAATATCTCAAAATCTACACTTCCACAATACCTGCGTTTGCAATATCACAGAATCTGCATTTGTAACAATCTGGAGAACAATAGTAATTGAACTCTATTTTTATTGCATTTGTCGTTTTACATATGATCGATTACAAGGATGTACTAATACATGGCAATGGCCATTATACTTGCTACAATTCTGAGCAAACATACAAAGATTCAATGCCCTTCCAATTTTTAACAATCAGATCAATTCACCCATAACATGGAAGCGATTACAGTAGCATCTAAATTTACACAACAACATATGTCTGACCAAAAGTTGCAATACAGTAGCATCTAACAATGGGAGAAGCTTCCATGGACAGCGGACGTATAGCGCGGCTTGGGGAGGAGCGTCGGTGGCGGGCGACGACGATGGACAGCGGAGCCGGCGGAGACCGACGACGCGAGGGCGGTGCGGGCGGCTGGAGACCGAAGACGAGATGGCGATGCGGCGGCGGAGATAGTTCACTGGAGGCGCCGTGGTGGAGAACAACGACGAGAGGTGGCGGCGGCCGGCGGACTCCACAACCATGAGGTGCGGAGGCGGCTCGGGAGCTCCTGGCGCCGAGGCGGCGCGCCGGCGGAGGACGACGAGACGGCGGCGCCGGCCGACGACAGTGACGACGTGATGGCGGCGTCGACGCGATTGGATGGCGGAGGGAGGAGAAGATTTAGGGTTAGGGAAGAGGGGAATTGCGGTGGAAGAGGAAGGCCTGATGGGAGGAAGAGGAATCGGGAAAATTTTGGAGGAGCCCCGCAGTGCTTCGAGATTAGGGGGGCTGGTGACACGTGTCGTGATCTGAGCGAGGGTCCGCACGAGGGAGCGCTGCGGACGGTGCGCATAGAATTTTTTTCCCTAGCCTGCCCCTCGCCCTCCTGCTCGACGCCGCAGGCCACCGCCTCTGTCCGCCTGGCATGTTGCCTCCACGTTGGCGTCGCCCCGCTGCCGTGCCTTGCCTCCTCGTTGGCGCCGCGTCGCCGCCGTGCCTTGCCTCCTCACCGAACTAGTCAGGCCATCACTCCCGTTAGACCCTCGCGGGTCGCGGCCTCCTCGCCTTCATCGAGCCGCCGCTCGACTCTGGTACTACGTTTTTTAGTTTTTTTTTTTTGATGATGAACCCCTAAATCCCTTCAACATTCACGGGAGCCCGGGCAGTTGCCCCTCTGCCCGGGCGGTGGATCCGCCACTGTGACCAAGTGTGCATTACCTCTTCTAGCTAGCATTGTCTCATTATCTGAATATATCGAGTAAAGCAGTAGCATTATAGTTCATAGTCGTTGCTCAATCATTTGATGACATAGGTTTATGTGATATGTATTTTTCTTCATTTTTAACAAATAACGTTAACCCCTTTTACCGTGAAAGATAATGTGTGAGGTACTTGCAAAGTGAACTCGGCTAATTTTGTCATTTGTGTGCAGCGGCCAACTAAATCATAAATCCAACATGCTGGGAAAGAATAGGACTAAACCTAAAACGAGGTTGCATAACCGAAATGTGAGTTGCATGTCAAGGAGTTCTCAAGATGTTGCAGTTGGTTCAAGTGATGAAGATAGTGATGATGAAAGCTCAAAGACGAGGATAAGAGCTCCAAGGCGTGGAAGAAGGAAAGTCATGGTAGATACATCAGAAGGGGAAACACAGGTCGACCAAATGAACACTGAAGGTGCATCCCCTGAAGATACTAAGAAAGTTAAAAGGAGAGGCCGTAAGAAAGGTAACTGCATACATTACTTTTACTAGTACAATATCCGTGCTTTGCCACGGAACTATAAGGGATTAAAGAAAAACATAAATCAAGGCAACATAAAATTAGAAAGGGTTATTTACGATTAAGGTAGAGGTAAAAACAAAGCACATAACACAAATACATTTAATTTCATAGAATGGTTGAATGCTTCTAAAATAAATACCACAGACATTCATACACGCAAGAAACTTTTAACATGCGAATACCACCATGGCACAGCTCCTACGATGGCCGCCACTCGTCATTGTTAGACAAAGGGCCTAGTTTTTTATTTTAAAATAAAGAATAAAAATGGGCATAGTTTCATGAAGGTGCAAGGACAATTGACGAGAAGCACCCTGTGTACTTCCTATGCTGGCAAGGTAAGATGAAGCTGAACGCATAGACCACAATCAAAGTATCCATATACACCCTTCAAAAAATTTGAACTCCAGCCCGAAATACACATGATGCGGATTGTCTTGAATATATGACATTAAAACACGGCACAATGAAGAAATTTCGAAATTAGGTCCAAGCTTCTCAGATCAATGACCAAAAAAGACAATGCTAACAAGGCAGTACGTTCCATTACTATAGTCAAATGTAGCAGCCATAACACTGAGCCATAGCTTGAGGAATTTCATCAAACACTGTGTACTAAAGTAGCCTGACAACCATGCATAACGCTACCAATTTCACATGCACTAACGCCGCAAAAAGCAATTAGCTCCACCAAAAGGACTAATATACTTCGCTGGATTAATCTAACAGTTATGGTACCTATCCATTAAGGTCTGGGGTAGCCGTGCCAAGAGGGCAACCATTGTGTCGAGCTCATAACCTCTTGCTTGCCTTGAACAAATTGACAACATGCCAAACCACTTCTTTCATTTGCGCTTTCCGCCCCTTTTTATAGTTCCATAGTTCTGCGGAATGACCCTTGCCGCACCCTTTGTGCTCGTTCAGCTCGATAAGCGCCTTTGTCACTGCATCATAGGCTTCCTTGCCATACTCCTCTTTCAGTTCTTGTAGCTTCTTGTCATCCTCCTTGATCACTTCCTATAGATACATATGCACCAACACACCATTAGTGGTCCTAATAAATATTGGACAAGAAACATAATATAGAGAACCTTTTAGTAAAAAATCCATTGTATCAAGCAGCTAAAGGGTTGTGGGTGCAACAATGCAACTAAAAGTTGGTAGTAGCACAAAGCCAGAGACAAATGATGAAATGGATTGGTCAAACAGAATGAACTCGACATATGTTTAGTAGCACAAAACTATATCAGTATCACCATTAGTTAAGGCTATCCTGATTCCCAAGTTCCCAGCTAAAAAATTCTAGTTTCTAGCGATTTATTTTGGTGAGTAGCATGATGCAGGGATTGTAAATTTCATTTTGCCACTTGGAACAAAGCATAGCATTTTCAGCTTCTGCGTAATCATCTTGCAATTTTTGCCTGCATACATTTGAAAATGCTTTTGAGTTAAGCTCACCAATCCACCTGACGCCTATCTGTGCTCGGCTCCTTTTTGAACAAGGCAAGCCTTGATGAGAACAAGGCAAGCCTCGAAGAGCCTGCAATAAAACAAACATCAATTCTCACAAAAGATAAGTGCACACATTAAAACTGTTCAGTACAGCATTATATACATCTATGGCTGGATTCCGAGCTTCTTGCAGCTCATCATTAGTCTTTCTTTCCTTCACAATTAGAGCTTGATTTATGCTTTCCACATGATTCATTTCCTCAATCTTTTCGTCCAGCTCATTTGTCAGTTCATCTATTCGTTTCCCTGATTCTGAATCTTCATGACCTGGTGTGTGCTTTACAACTTGCAATTTTCCCATTTGTCAGTTCATCTATTCGTTTCCCTGATTCTGAATCTTCATGACCTGGTGTGTGCTTTACAACTTGCAATTTCCCCTTGAGGTGCTTTATTTCCAGTTCAAGTTTCTGCTTCATATCTAACTGTTTGTTCAACAATATAATACTGCTTAAAGAAGCTTCTCTCTCTCTGCAGTTTAAACACAGTAAGACATCCATAAAACTTGTCTGTTAAATTCAAAATAAAACAGCATGCACACACATTAGAGGGACAGGGACTAACCTTGTGTTGTTCCAGAAGCTTCAGCACAGTTTCATCAGCTTTCTGCTGCTCCAACGTGGTTAAATTTGGGCCCCTCGTCATACTATTCTCCATGGCAGACTACATAGGCAGCACCACTAAATAAAACTTGGCAATTAACTGATGGAGGCATAATCAGATTACCAACGTAATCCAATGTTGTCTTCAACCATCCATTGCAATCTGGGATATCCATGTTAGCTGCTATACCATTTTGGTATACCTTGCTCTGTTAGGATCTCATATACCATCTTGGCAACTTGTAATCAGAATCGAAGGAAGAAAATGTTAATATATAAGAGCTTAACAAGATTTACAGCTTGAGCATCCAAATACTAAATGGTTTTTGATAAATGATATGTGGAGTACCTTGTCAAAATGCTCAAATTGTCAATTGCCAAGACGAAACACCACATACCGGAGGTCACTCAACAAGGCACTTCCTCTGTAGAAACTATTATGACAAATAAATTGCAGGGGCAAAGCATCAATTTGTTACCCATATGGAGTGCAGGTCAAACCATAGGATTTTCCCTTTCTCTTCTCCTTCTCTTCTTCTGTTCCTCCTTCCTCCATCTCCCTCCACTTTCCTATCCGGTTCCCTTCCTCCTGCTTTGGTCTTCCCTCTTCATCCTCTTCTTCCTGGCCGAGCAGAAAGAAGACAGAGAGGGGAGAGGCAGCGTTGGACACTTCTCATATTCTTATTTGTGATGCATTAAGCAGATGCAAGATATGTTTTTCAATATGTAAAAGATAAAAATATACTTAGTAGATTGAAAAATATATACTTTTTTGTTCAAGAACTCATATTCAAACATGTAAGAGAAAAATATATATATCATCCTAGATAAAGAAGAATAATTCTTTTTTGTACCTAGGGTCTTTAGTCAAAATTGATCATTAGCGCTACACATGAGCATGCAATAATTAGTTTAAGTTTACTTGTGATATTTAAACAAGAACTGCATCGCAATGCAAGTAATTCTAATACTAAGAATATGATCCCATAGATACCCAAAGGCTAGGAATTTGACAAATTCTATTAGCAGAGACATTATCTAGCCATCTAGAAAGAAAATCATATACACATAATGGCATGAACGTTGACAAATTAAAATAATTAGACACCTGAAGGCAAGAACATTATCCACATGATCCAGAAGAAAATTATATACACCTAAAAAAAGAACCTTGGTAAATTATCCAAGAAGAGAATTAAATACATCAAGGCAATAGCTCTGACATGATTATAAAATATTAACTGAACTTTTAAGTACAACTAATAAACACAAATAACAGAGGCTATATGAGGAAATTGTCGGTAAATATAAGCAAAGAATATATTAGGTGATTGCATACAATCGTTTGTGGCTAAATATAAGTAGAAGAAAATTCTACTGTGATAGCTAAATCGTAGCCAAATAGCCCTATGACGGAGAGAATAAAAAAATTCATCAACATTGCTTATCAATCATGTACTTGCTGTCAGATCTTATGCCATTACAGTGAGTGCATTGTAGTGGACATTCCAAAATCATGTGAAAGTATGCATTCCAGAGCAGTGCAGTGGACATTCATTGGATGTAAAAGCTCGTGTGTATAATATGCAAAAGTTCATGTTAGACAATTATAAGCAATATGTCAACAAGGAAATACAGTATAGACACTTAAGGTAGTGACTCGCCTGTTAGACCACAAAGATCATCAAGAGCCATTAAGGTTTGGACATTTGAACATCTCAACTGCAGAAACATAGAAACCAATCTAGAAGCTGTTCCATTTATACATAACAGCATAAAAACCTGGTGTCTTCGGAAGCAATTGAACTTTCAATAGGAAATTTATCACCAATTTAGTAAATGGACCTGAATCTCTTAATCCCAAAACTTTGCCAATTGTTGGAGTAGTCGAGTCGCTACCACTCCTACCAAAAGTAGAGACATGACAGGATTTCCATCCCTAAAAATTGATGTGCATCATCATAAACACAAACATAATAATCCTGATACTCTTGGACAGGAATTATGAAAAGTACCTTCCCAAGGAAACAAGTGACTATAGGAATCGCAAGCTCATCACTCCAATCACCCACCCTGCAACCTCTTTGTGAAATATATTAGTGGTAAAAATGTCATTGGAAAAACTGAAAGGCATATGAGAGTAAATGATTATACACAAGCTTGTAACTGAGATTGTACACATAATAGTTATGGATGGACAAGTTCGAAGAAGGTCCATTTCTGCATCCACAGTGGCTATCCTCCACGATGCTAATAGGACGTCGGCGTCGAGGGAGATCCGGCGACGAAGAAAATGCGGGGGCGCTTGAGGTGGCGGCGGAGGCGGCGAGGGCACGGTGGCGTCGGCGTCGAGGGATGCAACGGCGTTGGGGATGGGGCGGCGAGGTTCGAAGCGGCGCGGCACGCAGTGGCGTCGAGCAATCTGTGGCGTCGGTTGGGAGGGGCGGCGTGGGGAGGAGGCGGCGGCGCTGGGAGGGCATGGTGCGGCGGCGGCGGTGGGGCGTGAACGCGAGGAAGGCGACCCGTCGAGAGAGGACGGAGGCGGGCGCGAGTCGTGGCGGAGCGCGCGCGCACGAGGCCGGGATCGTGGCGCGCGAGGCCGGGTGGCGCGAGGCGGGATCGTGGTGGCGCTGGTGCGGGCGGATGATGGCCTTTACTGGCGGCCCCATCGAGGTGAGGACGGAGGCGAGGCGAGCCGTGGTGACGCGAGGCTAGGTAGCGAGACCAGACCAGATGGCGCGGGCGCGAGGCGGCGCGGCGGCAAGGCAGGGCGGTGCGAGGCCGGGACCAGGCGGCGTGGTGGCGGAGGACGCCAAGGGCGGCTTGGGTGAGGGAGAGGGAGGGGGACGACCCGCGGGGGGAGAGGGAGGTGGGGTTGTGGGGCGGCGGGATCGTGGGAGGTGGATGGGAAACCTAGGGGCGGCGGCTGGGTGAGACGGGGGTTTGAAAATCGTACGGTGTAGAGTGGTCGGTTTTTGTTAGATGGTCCAAATTAAAAGTTCGAACTACGACCACCACGACCATAAAATGCTTTATAATAGTAGAGATACTTTGCATATATATAGTACCTATTCTTTTTATGTCCTGATCAGCAGTCTTTAACTTTTTTTTCTATAACTGATCACAGACTTTGTAATTTTGCTATATTTGCAGCAAGTCACAATTTTCTCCTATGTTGCAGCTACTAGTACTACTGTAAGTTCAGCAGAAGAGAAGGGCAAGGTAAAAGAACCAAAGAAGAGGGGCAGAAGAAAAGTTAAGACTGAAGAACTGAGTGATGGTGAAGTAGATGATCTGAGTAAAGATCCGATGCTCTCTAACGTTAGAGAAAATCAGATTGAAGAGCATGTTTCTGCCAATGATCTTGAAAAAAAAATAGAATTGTTATATTCAGAAGATATTGAGGTCGACAGTTTAATGCCTCTTGTGTGCTGCTTTGGACCAGCTAAATACTCATTTATTCCTTCTGGAAGACCTGCTACTAGGCTGATAGATCATGAGATTCATGATAGAATGAAGGATGTGTTTTGGTCTCCAGATCAATTTGTAAGGGCACCTGGAGGGCCATCATCCAATGTTGCCCTTGCTTTAGCTGCTATTGGTGGCCGGGTTGAGTTCATGGGGAAATTAGGTGATGATGAGTATGGTCAAAGTTTGTTGTATCACTTGAATATCAACGGAGTTCAAACTCGAGCAGTTATATTGGATCCTTCTGCGCCAACTGATATGTCCTTGATGAAAGTCACAGGAAGAGGCAGCTTGAAAACTAACTGTGTTAAACCTTGCGCCGAGGATTGTTTTCTGCAATCTGATATTAACCCAGCTGTTCTAAAAGAGGTAAATGTTAATCCTTCAAATAAAATTATGATCAATGATGATATTATATCTTTGTAGCACTTACTATTATGTTATTTAGTTAGATGATATGATAGCACCCCACTCATGCATGCTTAGTTAATGATCTTCAAAAGGTTTACCTATAACCTATCTTCTTGGTACACATTTTGGTGTGAGTTATCCTGCATCTTGTTTGTAAGGATGAATTCTAAAGCATTTAAATGTTTATAATGAAACAAGTGTTATTCTTAACTTGCATCTGTACTTTGCCAAGTTTATTGATTGTTATCTTACCTATAATTGTCACATAACAAAGCTATTTTAACATACTTTTCTGTAAATTATGTTGTGGTGCATTATTTTTGTTATTGGAGAGGATACAGTAGCAAATGGAAAGCTATTACAAGAATTAAAAGAATCCACCTAAGGTGTCGTGTATATGTTGTTAGAGATATATATTAGGAGTCCATGTTTATCTAGAGTTTGTGTCCTTGTAGGGATAGAGTTCTTGCCTTTTGTGGTTCTTCTCTGTACCCTATATTCAGGCCCTTGGCTATAGATTAATATACATCTTATATTCATAACATGCTATCAGAGCGCCTGGTTCTAAAACCCTTGCCGCCACCAACATATTCCGTTGTTGCTGCCCCTGGGAGGAGGAATCTTTGATCTCGGGGGTGGCCACCTAATCGTTGGCTGTTCTTTGGTTCATCTTGCCAACCCTGCTCATCATGTCAGCGGTGGCTTATGCTCGTCCTTGCAAGGAGCAATTTGCTTCGTCACTGCAAGGCTTTTGCTCCACTGTTCGCCTGTCGTTGTTTGGGATCGATCTGCTTGTTACCACTCTCTAGCAGTGTTCAACTGCTCATTGTCGCTGACTACAGCAATGATCGGATCCTCTTGTCGTTGATGCTCGTGGATAGCCACTGGATCTGCTGTTCGACCGCTGCTTCTTGCCTGCACTGCGTGGCTTTCTGCTCCAGGCTGCCACACGGCCTCTAGTGTTGCTAATCTAGCCTGTCCTACTGCCATGTGCTCTCTTACACATGTACGATGATAGGCTGAAGCAACTCTGCACCAACTCCAGTGTTGCGACTCTTTGCACTTATGGCTGGATTTAGCATTTGGTGCTTGGGCTGAGCATTGCTAATTTGCATGTGGCTCCATGATGTGCTACTCTGGCTTCCTGGCTTCTTTATTTTAATCCAGGTAAGTTCTAGCAAAAAAACAGCAACACGAAAAGAAAGCCTTTTCTCTTTAGGATTTTCTTATTCGCTTTTCTATTGCATCCACCCATATCCAAGTGTTTCTCTGTCTCTTGTTTGTCTATGCCATGCGAGTCCACAACATTCAATCAGCTTTTTTATTGGATACCTGCAGTACTTTCTCTTTTCCTTTAGTTTATGTAGATCACCTTGTTTTTGGTCGTTGCATTTTTTTTCTTTTTGCGGAACTTACTTTCAAGGCTTTTATCTCCACTGCCATGCTTTCTTGGCTTGGTCTCCTTTTATACTTGTCTCCCGACTTGCCTTTGCACCATATTCTTTGTTGGTTGTCTTCTAATCACGGATAGATGGAGTTCTTCTGGACATCGGCATATTATCACAAAAGGGCTATAGGCTACAATGACTACAATGACATTTGCAAGACGACTCTGGATTTTTGGGTTAGAGATGTATTAGGAGTCTGTGTTTATCTAGAGTCCATGCCCTTGTAGGGAAAGAGCTCTTGCCTTTTTACGGCTCTCCTCTGTATTCTGTATATACATGCTCTTGTCATACAGATCAATATGCATCTCATATTCATAACATATGTCACATATCCTTTTGTTATGTCTGCTTAATCTGATATGAAACTTTTAGTGCCTACAAACAAACTTTGCTGAATAGTTGTATAACTTAGTAACTTACCCAAGCAAGAGGATATACATGGACCTTAATCATAGAAGATCTCTAAAATTAGCAAGCAAATACAAGTGTTATAAACTAGAGTAAACGAGTTCTTGATTTTGCCTGATATATTTGTGTTTTTGAGAATGTGAATGCATAAATTTGTAGTAGCCATTTTAATATATTACACGCTGCCTAGCTGTAGAGAGATCATTCTATCCATATTTTTGAAGACCTAAAACCAACATAACTACTAGGATTTAATGTACGTCTAAGCAACCAAGAAAAACAACAGACAGATATCGCAAAGTTTCACAAGTACACAGCCCAATTACACTTTAGTACTTTACATGATAGGATTTTGTTGATCCAAATTTGCTATAGATTATTTTTTTTGTCATATAGATGGGTGAACATGGTACCACAATACAACATTAATTTTTTTTAAAATGTTAGGTTTTACCTGTTTTCAGTGTTCCATTCATTTGACATAGTAGGAAATAAATACAACTAGATCTGTTGACAACTCTGCTTTATTATACTTGTGGACACACTTATAGTTCATTTGAAATACTTTGTCTGTAATATGTTTTCGCAAGGAGGCACTTACAACTTGCAATATTTACTGTTTTCTATAAACATTTGCACCACAACTATCTTAATGAAAACCAGAATTGTATTAGAACTTTTTAAGCTGTTAGGCTTAGGCCCGATAGCTGCTCCGTAATAAAATATATGTAGGAGAATCTCCTTGCTACAGCTGAGCACCTAAGTTTGTTTGTCCCAAAATAAAATGAGCATCTTAATACTTTCTAAGAACAGCTAGTTCAAACTTTCAAAGTTCAAATGCTTCATGCAATATACTCTATAATTAGAATTACAAAAAGAAAGTGCACTGATTCATTATGCCTTAACTAATTAGAAAAGAGATGTAAATTTCCTTGGTGTGCAAATTATGCATTGCCCTTAGACCAAATCACACCCTCATCATACATGGTTTTTTGTTGCATGTTTCCAAGGTACAACCCAGGCATGTCTTTCTGGTAGCAATGAGTCAATGACCATGGATTGATAATATTGCTATACCCTTAGCCAAGAATGATGAAGTGGAAAATGGAGTCTGATTTTGAGGATTAAACATGCACAAGTGTAGTTTTCCATTTAGAGATATAGATTCATAGCACATGCATAGAAGTAATCAGCTTATCGGTATAGAAAGGAACTTGATATATACTGCTAGTTAGTCTCTTAAAACAAGGTTTATAGCCAGGTTACACATGTCACTTAGTGAAAAAGGCATGCAAAGTTTCCAAAAATATAGGATGAAGAACAGGCCTTAACAGCTTTACACTTAAAATTAACCAAAAGTATAGGACGGAGAATAGGCCTTAAGTCTTAACAGTTAACACTTCAAATTTACTTCTTAAGTACTTGGTCAAAGAACATGTAGGACAGAGAATACACACAAGGAATCAATAAAGAAATTAACTTGTATAACTTTTACAGTGAAATATTTTATATCTGAAATGTTTTGCTAACACTGTTTTCTTCATGTTAATGCAGGCTAAGATGTTTTACTATAATTCATCAGCTTTGCTTGAGCAGACTACACGGTCATCATTGTTAAAATCAATTGAGATCTCCAAGAAATTTGGTGGTATAATATTCTTTGATCTTAATCTTCCACTACCACTATGGTCATCTAGTAAGGAGACCAAGTCACTTCTGATGGAAGCTTGGGAAGCTGCTGATATTATTGAAGTAACAAAATAGGAACTTGAATTCCTGTGTGGTATTAAGCCATCTGAGAATGATCAATCTAAATTCACACACTACAGACCAGAAGTAGTTATGAAATTATGGCATGACAATCTCAAGGTCCTATTTGTGACAAATGGGACCTCAAAGATTCACTATTACATAGAAAAGCACAATGGCTGGGTTCGTGGGACGGAAGATGCACCAATTACTCCTTTCACCGGTGACATGTCACAATCGGGTGATGCCATTGTTGCAGGTACAAGACAAAGATGTGCATTTTTTCTATTTACTTATGCAATAAAAAAAAACTTCCATGTCAATGGCACCATACATAAGTGCTGCATCAGTAGAACATTGCTGACAAGTTTGTTAGAAGTTACACTGTTTACACGACTAGTTTTTAATTTAATGATTCATATCTTTATAGCTGATATCATCATAAGCCAGCATGATCAGCAACATTTCATCTTCTGTTTATGTCTGTTTCTGCAAATTGAATTCAACTCTGAAGGCATTTGACCCTTTTCTTTTCTTTTTTTCAGCCCTCATGAAAATGCTGGCAATTAATCTTCACTTAGTCGCAGATAAGGTTTATTTGCATAAAGCAATCAAATATGCTATTACATATGGTGTCATTGACCAGTGGTTGCTTGCACGAGAGCGGGGCTTCCTCCCCAAAGAAAGAGCAGATCCACGTAGTGAATAGTATGAAGTGAGATCCATCACAGAAAGGGAATATCGCACACTTCCTGATGTTGTTCAACAAGAGAAGCCATCAAACAGTGAGCTCTTATATGTGGAGTAATAAAAACATGGAGAAGAGAATACTAGCAACATCTATATACTGGATTGCTCTATCCATTTAACCGGAGTCTAGAGTTAGATCAGAAGAATTAGTTTGAACCTACAGTTTCTAGGTTTGTTGAGCATGACTTACTAGCCTCGAGAGTAGCACGAACACATCGGTAGTGTCAAATTTTGTAAGGAGATTTTGTTGTAAATGTGACTGTTGTAAAAAATTCCCTGCTATTATATCTACGTAAGGTCTTTATTTCTCTGCAACTTCTATCAGATTACCACTATATAAAGATTATTATTAGCTATGAAAGGATGAAGTCCTCAATTCATCTTAGGAAGCGTGTTAATTTTTTCAGGTATAAAAAGGAAAAGACGCATAACAGCGGGAATACAGATTATTGCGGTACAAATTGAACACGTAGTTGGCTATTATGGGAACCGTGATGGTAAAACAATTCATTTAACACCATGAAAACTCGAGGAAATAGCCCGTAAAAGTTGTTTTAACAATGGTTTGATTATTTCTAATCTGAATGAGCCCATTTTTACAACACCCCCATGAATTATTGGGAAATGTCAAATAAACCCACTATAATACAAAAGAATATATTAAAGAAATTCGATCTTCCATAAATAACTATACGAAAATATAACTTTTCAATAATTTGTAGTTAAGGGGTCATTGGATAGTATAACTTTTGTGCTTTTAATGTCTATATTTTCTTGTAAGTTTTATAATAAATCGAATAGTTCTAAATAGATATATTATTGTGAATATTTTTTTGTAAAACTCGTGAGGATTTCCAAATTTGCACTGGTAACACAAATTGAAACAACTTTATGTAGTTTAGCGAGGGTGTAAGGATTCTAGGCCGAGAGGGGGGGGGTGAATCGGCTCTTTTCAAATTTTTACTTCTCTCAATTCGCTTGATTAGTTAATCAAATTTGGAACGCAAGCTATTGATTGATCTAGAGTCTAGTTGTGGAAGCAATCACAATGAGACACACGCGACTACTAGGAGGCTCGATGGCGCTCACATGCAAACGATCAAATCAATTTTGAGAAAGTAAATGAGATAGACAAGAAAGTGCAGACCGAGTTGTTTCCCGAAGTTCGGTGCTCAACGCATGAACACCCACGTCTCCGTTGAGAAAACTTCTCACACAGAGAAGTCGGGACTCTCTCGTCCCTAGCCCTCAATCCACTTGTGGTGGCTCTTCACCAACACATGGTAGGCGAGCCCCAAACCTTCACACAAGACGAGTTCTTCCATACGCGGAAGCTTCTCGTACCCGCGGAGCCGACACACGGCACCGACCTCCGACACACGGAGGATTTTGCACACAACCTTCAACGGATGAAGGCCACACACTTTCGACACACGGAAGTGACCCCCGACACACGGAGGATTTCGGTTGACATAGTCGTACGGTTGATGAAGCTCGTGGTGTGGTGACGATCTCTCCGGCGTCGAAGTCCCAAGAG
Source organism: Raddia guianensis (assembly GCA_036346415.1). Lineage (NCBI taxonomy): Eukaryota > Viridiplantae > Streptophyta > Magnoliopsida > Poales > Poaceae > Raddia > Raddia guianensis. The sequence continues at coordinate 47,787,170 of CM070536.1, read as the reverse complement.
CACAAGATCGGAGATCGTCTCTCACCACTACCCCTTCTCTCCCACCATGGAAACTAGGGCAAGAACACCATGGGAGAAGGGGCAAACCTTGGGGATGGATGAGAGGAGATAGGGGGCACCTTCTTCTTCCTCTTCCTCTCTTCTCCTCCCTCTCAATCTCTCAAGCACATGGAACCCCAGATAGAGGTGGGTGCCATGGGAGGAGCTCTCTTGGGTGGAAAGAGCAAGGGGTGGCTGCTAATGAGGCTCTCTCAGTCTTCTCCCGTGTTCCAAGCCCCTATTTATAGGCACAAGTCTAAAACCTAGAAATGGATGGCTTAGATTTTATCACGAGATTCAGATCGATCGATCGGACGCCGTCCGGTTCCCGTCGGACGCCGTCCGACAGAAAATCAAGGCCATTTTTGTGCTTCGTCGAACGCCGTCCGGTGGCTTATCGGACGCGTCCGACAGGGTGCTGGCGCGAGTGAACGGGGCGCCCGCCAGGTGTTAGGTCGCTTGCTTAGCCGTCATCGGATGCGGTCCGGTGATGTATGTACTCCACCCAAACCCTAGCCGCCGCGCCGTGGTGCTAGCACGCCGGCGCGCGACGTTCCACTCCTGGACGTGTGGATACCTTAGAGGCGCTGCCGCTTTCGCGGATGTGCTTGCTGATCGGTGACCTCTCCACAAGCTCGGGCGACCTCTCCCCGTCACGGGCGACCACTCGGCGAGTACCGGCGACCCCTCGGCGACCACTCGGCGAGCGCGGGCGACCCCTCGGCGAGCTGGGCGACCTAACCCCAGGCACCGGCGATCCCTCGGCGAGCACGGGCGTGCTGATCGGGGCGTGTTAAACCCTGGACAGCTGGACTCCGAACCTTCTCGACCCTGGGACAGGTGTAATTACTCTAGATGGTTCGCTCAGTACTAACACCTGGCACTCTCGGAACCCCATGGGACCCACGGCTGATGTTTACGGACACATGCTCGGTGGGACCACCGCAACCGAGAGGGATGTAGTCGATCTGCTGAGTTGGGCCGAAGACGCACACAAGGAATTCAGAGAAACTAGGAAACAAAAGGTCCTTAACCTTGGTGTTCCAGCTGTACGGCCTAGTTGCCATCAATTACCAAAATCAATCAGCCCATGGGAGGCTTGATATTACAATCTCCCCCTTTTTGGTAATTGATGACAACATCTGCAAATGCAACATGACAAGGCACAAATACAATCTCTGGTGCCATGGGTTAGCTTAGAAACAATGCAAAGAGGCCAATGAATAAAATGCAATGTACGTATAGACATGAGCTCCCCCTCCTAAATCAATGCATACCACTTGAGAGTACCATCACATCTCATGGAGCAAAGCATCTCCATCCTAGGAGCAAAACATCTCCACATCTCCTAAACCTACCACTTGTAACTACCACTTGTGACCCAAAGTCCCCTTTGCATCTAAAACATGATAATGATTTCAAAAACATGGATTTGCAATTATTTCTCCCCCTTTGGCATCAATGACCACAAAGTAGCAAATCATGGGATAATTTAAGCGCTTTGGAAGTTATACTAGTGCAAACACGCCCATAAGTTCACCATACTAATAAGCTAGCCATCTCAAGTTCACAATGTCACAAGATCAACTATAGCAAAATTGATAGATGTGTAATTCAAGTTATTATGACCTATAGCAAATATAAGGTGAACTATAGCTAGAAGTATCAAGAGTTGCTCCAAAACTCAAAGGGGACACATGATGCACCAAAGCACTAGAAGATGCGTTCCAAGCTACACATGCTATCACCGAGTCTATTTGAGACTAAAATATTATAGTTGAGCTCATTTTGAAATATCTCACATTTTGCACTTTGTATTTTCTCAAATTTGCCATGTCTCAAAACACAAGCGGCGTCACCCAGCATGACACTGAAGATGAACGTCTCGGTCATCCAAACCTCCCCCTAAGTTCATGCCTAGTGCCATGGCAAGCTATCTCATCAAGGAGGCATTGGTGACACATGTATGACCAATTGTGGCCTTATTCACATTTTAGCACACTTTGCAAATTTGGCTCAACATTTTCTTAAAATTTGCTCAAGTCAGCAAAATAAAGACATGTGCAAAATAGAAGAACACAACCTAGACTTAGAAGCATATGGTCAACCAAAGAGTTTAGAGCAATCAAGTGAGACTAGAAGCTATAGCCCTCCTAACATATACTCATGGCTTCCAATTGCATGATATATTTAGTTAAGCACAAGTTGAGCTAGTGACAAGGTAAACACATGCTATAGCTATCAAATTCATGTGATGGACATATAGACAATGAATAACATCAAGTTTAACAGGCAAAGCACCTAAATGAATAACATAGCCATACGACCGACTCAGGCAATGTTTGACTTGTCTAAAACGTTCAATTCATTTCTCAATTTGCAGAATCGTGCCTCATCTAGTGGCTTGGTGAATATGTCGGCAAGCTGGTCCTCTGTCCGCACGTGCTCAAGCACAATGTCGCCCTTCGCCACATGATCCCGAAGGAAATGGTGACGGACATCAATGTGCTTGGTCCGTGAGTGTTGGACCCGGTTGCACGCTATCTTCACCGCGCTCTTATTATCGCATAGGAGAGGCACATGGTTAAGTTTAAGCCCAAAGTCAAACAATGATTGTGTCAAGTAAAGAAGTTGTGCACAGCAACTCCCTGCCACTATATACTCAGCCTCGGCAGTAGATAGCGCCACAGAGTTCTGTTTCTTTGACGCCCATGACACAAGACACCTACCTAAGAAATGACAAGCCCCGGAAGTGCTTTTGCGATCGATCTTGCACCCGGTATAATCTGAGTCAGAATAGCCTAGGAGCTCAAACCGCGCACCCTTCGGGAACCAAAGGCCTATGCTAGGTGTGTGTTTGTATCAAGAATTCGTTTCACAAAGATCATATGCATTTCTCTAGAGGAGGCTTGAAATCTAGCGCACATGCACACACTAAACATGATGTCCGGCCTAGATGCAGTCAAATAGAGCAAAGCACCAATCATGAAACGATAAAGCTTTTGGTCGACATGTTTACCTTCTTTGTTGAGGTCGAGGTGGCAGTTCGTCCCCATTGGTGTCCGGATTGGCTTGCAGTCACTCATGTTGAAGCGCTTGAGCAGGTCGAGGATGTACTTCTCTTGGCACATGAAGGTCCCGGTCTTTAGTTGCTTGATTTGAAATCCCAAGAAGAAGTTCAATTGTCCCATCATCGACATCTCGAACTCCTTACTCATCATGTCGCTGAACTCGTTGACCAAGGACTCATTTGAGCTACCGAAGATGATATCATCCACGTAGACCTGTCACAGGAACAGATCTCCATCCACCACCTTAGTGAATGGAGTCGTGTCGACCCTTCCGACCGTGAATCCCTTGCCAATCAGAAAGTCCCTTAGCCTCTCATACCATGCCCTGGGTGCTTGCTTGAGACCATACAAAGCCTTCGACAGTTTATACACATGATCAGGGTGCTGTGGGTCCTCGAAACGTGGAGGCTGCTCAACGTACACCAATTCTCCAATGTAGCCGTTCAGGAATGCACTCTTCACGTCCATCTGTCTAAGCACAATGTTGTGACACGTTGCAAATGTCACAAGCAGTCTGATAGCCTCTAAACGTGCTACTGGAGCATAGGTATCTCCACAATCTACACCCTCGATCTGTGTGAAGCCTTGAGCCACAAGTCTCGCCTTGTTGCGCACCACCACTCCAAGCTCATCTTGCTTGTTCTTGAATACCCACTTGGTGCCAATCACATTGTGGTCCTTTGGCCTCTCAACCAGCGTCCAGACTTGGTTCCTCTCAAAATTATTCATCTCCTCATGCATCGCATTGATCCAGTCTGGGTCACTCAGAGCCTCTTCCACTTTCTTTGGCTCAAGTTCAGACACAAATGCCGTGTGCTCACAGAAGCTTGCCAAAGCACTGACCTCACTGACGCTGGTTGTCCTTGACCTTGTTTGCACACCTTGAGTCAAGTCCCCGATCACTTGATCAGCTGGATGATCACGAGCTATGGTGTGATGGGTCTTGATCAACTGAGGTGGTAGCTCGGCTGACTCTGCATCTGGCTCACAAGCTGTCTCTACCTCTGGAATTGGCTCCACACTTGAGCTATCTTGAGGGAATACTCCCCCGAGTCAGCCTTCGGTTCGATGTGAGAGGTGGTGGAACCGCCTCGGTCTCCCTCTCAACCTCTCATCGGCTCGACATCACCACCGGCATATCCTCCATCGCTCTTGCCAATCGCTCACCATCCACATCATCCAGATTCTCATGCTCTCCTTGACTTCCATTTGACTCATCAAACTTCACATCACAGGTCTCCTCAATCTGACCACTGCTCTCATTGTACACCCTGAAGGATGACCCTCTAGCTGAATATCCTAAGAAGACTCCCGTGTCCACTCTGCTCTGAAACTTGCCTAAGTGCTCCCGCTTCTTCTTGATGTAGACCTTGCAGTCAAAGACCCTGAAGTAGGAGACATTGGGTCGTCTTCCCACTAGCAGCTCGTAGGACGTCTTCTTCAGGAGCTTGTGAAGATACAGCCTGTTGATGCAGTGACAGGCTGTATTGACTGCTTCAGCCCAGAGCAGATGTGAAGTCTTGTATTCATCTAACATTGTCCTCGCCATCTCGATGAGCGTCCTGTTCTTCCTCTCAACCACCCCATTTTGCTGAGGAGTGTAGGTGGCTGAGAACTGGTGATCAATCCCTAACTCATCACAGAACATCTCAACAGAGGTATTAGTGAACTCTGTTCCATTATCACTTCTCACCTTCTTGAGGGTACAGTCAAAAGCATTTTGGGCTTTCTTTACAAACTTTTTGAAAACATCTCCGGTTGGAGTTTTGTCAGGTAGAAAGAAAACCCAGGTGTATCGGAAGAAGTCATCAACAATGACCAAGCAATAGAGATTTCCCCCGATACTCACATAGGTAGTTGGTCCAAAAAGGTCCATGTGTAAAAGCTCAAGAGGTCGAGATGTAGACATGACATTCTTGGCAGGATGAGAGCTTGCCACTTGCTTGTCGGCCTGACAGGCACTGCAAAGCTTGTCTTTCTCGAATGTCACCTCTTGCACCCCAAGAATCAATTCGTTTTTGAAAAGTTTCTTCAAGTTTGCCATGCCGACATGCCCAAGACGCCTATGCCAAAGCCAACCAAGAGAGACTTTGGCGACAAGGCAAGTCGAGACGGATGCAGCAGGCTCACTAAAGTTCACAAGAAACAAGTTTTCAAACCGAAAGCCTTTGAACACAAGTTTTTCATTTTTGTCCAAAACCAACAAGCCCTCAGGTGAGAAATTACAATGGAACCCCAAATCACATATTTGGGCAACAGAGAGAAGATTATAGCTCAAAGTTTTCACCAGTAGCACATTGTCAATTGAAAGATCTGAAGAAATTGCTACCTTTCCAATTGAAAGATCTGAAGAAATTGCTACCTTTCCAACTCCCAGAACCTTGCTCTTGCTTCCGTCTCCAAAAGTGACCTTGGGGGGAATCTTTCCTTCCTCCCCTATTGAAGTGAACAACCGGGGGTTGCCGGTCATGTGTTGAGTGCACCCACTGTCGATGATCCAATGGCACCCTCCACTCCGGTAGTTCACCTGTCATGAGAGAAGATCACTTATGTGACTCAGGGACCCACACAGGAGGTCCCCGAGGGTTAGCCTTCAAACCAGAAGCAACAGGAGCAAAACGATCAATCAATGACTTAGGCACCCAAACATGTGCCTTGTGCTCATTCTCAGACATGATCCCAACAAATCTAGAAGTCATCCTATCTTGATCATTTTTCTTGAGTAAGTAAGAATCATACAATTCAGTGTGTGCTCTGGGAAATCTTGGTTGTGTGTGATTGGGAGTGTTGCGGTTTTGGTTCCTAGGAGGGTTTGGTCTACCGTTGTTGCGCCTAGGAGGACCATTCTAGAAGTTCTGCCTAGGTGATTGCCAAGTGTTGCGATACCTAGGACCTTGCCAGTTGTTGTAGGATCTAGGACCATATTGCCAAGCACTATTGTTTCTTTGCTGCCATGTGGAGTTATAGTGCCTAAGAGGTCCTTGCCAAGTGTTGTGCCCATTGTGCATCCTAAAATCATTGTTGCTAGTGTGCAAGTTGTTACCATGCCTCTTTTTGGGATAGGCATGATAGTAACTTTGCCTCATGGTAGATGCTCGAGGAACACTTGATTTCTTCCTCCCTTTTGGCTTCTCTGGGGTAAAACCCAAGCCACCCTTTTGGGAGGGTTTTCGTTGTTCCTTGAGCATCTTGTCCAAGGCCAAGCTACCCTCATAGCACTTCCCAAGTCCTTTATCAAACTTCTCAAGTTTAGACTTCAACTCGGTATTTTCAATAGCAAGTTCCCTAGCAGCTAGTGCAAATTTACAGTTATCAGATGTACACACTAGTGCATTGCTAGAAGAACCGCTAGAAGTGGAAGCCAACACAGTGCAATCATGGACAACTTCAGGACAAGCAAGAGTCAAGTCGACAAAGAAAAGTAATAGCAATGAATGAATAGGCATAGCACAAGCAACATCCATAGCATCAACAGGAGTAGTATCAACTAGTTGAGCAAGAGGTAAAGCAACCAACTCATCATTCTTAGCCAGAAGTGTTTCATGGTTCTCCCTAAGTGCATGGTAAGTAATCATGAGATCATCTAGGGATTCATTCAAAGCATCGCGCTCTTGTTCTAACACATTGCACTTAGACGACAGATTTTTGTTAGAACCTAGCAAAGTGTCATGCTCAGATTCTAAGCTATCACATCTAGTGGCAAGACTTTTGCACTTAGTTTGCAAAGCAATCAAAGTTTTATCAAGCTCTAGGTTCTTTAGTGTCTCATGCTTATAGCGCTCACAAGCTTCCTTTAGACAGTCACGCATGCCTTCAACATCCACATCAGAGTCAGAACCAGAGTCGCTCTCCTCGCCACTAGGTCGAGCCATCAGGCACTTGGAAGTGCCAGCAGGAGTCGGTGAAGCCTTTGCCGATGTAGAGGAAGTAGTGGAAGAAGCCCCATCATCATCAGAGTACCACTCTCGAGGCTCAGCAACCACCGTGAGACATCTTGGAGTGAAGACTGGATGAGATGGCACGGACTCAGCTATCACCATGGTGGCCAGCTCCTGATCAGCTGATTCCTCATCTCCTGAAGCTGAAGTGTCGCTGGAGCTGTCATCGGTCACCCATTCTCCCACAAAGGCTAGCCTCTTGCCTTGTGAGGAGCGACCCTTGAACCCTGACTTCTGGGGATTCTTCTTCTTGTTGTCATTGTGCCTCGGCTTCTCGCCATCGCCCTTCTCCTTTCCTTTGTCCTTGTACTTGGTGTTGCCCTTCTGGGGACACATTGAAGCGATGTGCCCCTTCTCCTGACACTCATAGCATCGGTATGATGCATGGGTGTTTCTACTCATCCTCTTCTTGCCTCCATAGCCATTTCTGCTCATGAACTGGCCAGCTTGCTTCATGAACAGGCCGAAGTGTTGAAAGCCCTCCTCGAGCTCATTCCAAGTCATCTCTCCCCCATCCTCAGCTTGACTTGGCTTTAGACCGCTCTGCTTGAGACCACTCTGTTTGGATCCACTGGCCTTTAGGGCGATCACTTGATTCTTTGTTGGAGCAGGAGAATCCTCATGATCATTGAGGAGCATCATCTCGTGCGCGGTGATCTTGCTAAGCAAAGCTGTGGGAGCAAGCTTCTCCACATCACCACTGTTGGTGAGGTAGGTGATGATGTCCCGGTAGTCCTTCTTGGGGAGGATCCGCAGCATTTTTCTGCACACTTCATCATTTGCAACAGTATGACCGAACCCCTTAAGCTCGTTAAGGATGGGGTTAAGCCGAGTAAACATAGCATTGACATTTTCATTTGGAAGCATTCTGAACTGATCATAGCGCTCTTTGACAACTACTAGTCTACCCTCCTTAACAGCTGAAGTGCCCTCGTGAATCTCAATGAGTGTGATCTATATCTCGTGTGCACTAGTAAGATTGCTAACTCTATCGAAGACCTCCATGCTCAAACCACAAAACAGAGCGTTCATGGCCTTAGCATCGGTCTCCAGAATTTTGGTTTGTCCGGGTGTGGGAGGTACATTATCAACGAGTGTGACACCATGAGGAGACTCTACGACCTTCCACACATCCATTCCCACGGCCTGAAGAAATACTTTCATGCGCAACTTTCAAAACCCGAAATTAGTGCCACTAAACAGAGGAATCCTATTTGCGGCTACACTACCCCCGTCGGCCATCTCTAATGCGGTTAAGCACAAATAGAGAACCTGGCTCTGATACCACTTGTAAGGATTCTAGGCCGAGAGGGGGGTGAATCGGCTCTTTTTAAATTTTTACTTCTCTCAATTCGCTTGATTAGTTAATCAAATTTGGAACGCAAGCTATTGATTGATCTAGAGTCTAGTTGTGGAAGCGATCACAATGAGACACACGCGACTACTAGGAGGCTCGATGGCGCTCACATGCAAACGATCAAATCAATTTTGAGAAAGTAAATGAGATAGACAAGAAAGCGCAAACCGAGTTGTTTCCCGAAGTTCGGTGCTCAACGCATGAACACCTACGTCTCCGTTGAGGAAACTTCTCACATAGAGAAGTCGGGACTCTCTCGTCCCTAGCCCTCAATCCACTTGTGGTGGCTCTTCACCAACAAATGGTAGGCGAGCCCCAAACCTTCACACAAGACGAGTTCTTCCACACGCTGAAGCTCCTCGCATTCATGAGCCGACACATCGGCACCGACCTCCCACACACGGAGGATTTTGCACACAACCTTCAACGGATGAAGGCCACGCACTTCGACACACGTAAGTGACCCCGACACACGGAGGATTTCGCTGACATAGTCGTGCACGGTTGATGAAGCTCGTGGTGCGGTGACGATCTCTCCGGCGTCGAAGTCCCAAGAGCACAAGATCGGAGATCGTCTCTCACCACTACCCCTTCTCTCCCACCATGGAAACTAGGGCAAGAACACCATGGGAGAAGGGGCAAACCTTGGGGATGGATGAGAGGAGATAGGGGGCACCTTCTTCTTCCTCTTCCTCTCTTCTCCTCCCTCTCAATCTCTCAAGCACATGGAACCCTAGATAGAGGTGGGTGCCATGGGAGGAGCTCTCTTCGGTGGAAAGAGCAAGGGGTGGCTGCTAATGAGGCTCTCTCAGTCTTCTCCCGTGTTCCAAGCCCCTATTTATAGGCACAAGTCTAAAACCTAGAAATGGACCGCTCAGATTTTATCACGAGATTCAGATCGATCGATCGGACGCCGTCCGACAGAAAATCAAGGCCATTTTTGTGCTTCGTCGAACGCCGTCCGGTGGCTTATCGGACGCGTCGGACAGGGTGCTGGCACGAGTGAACGGGGCGCCCGCCAGGTGTTAGGTCGCTTGCTTAGCCGTCATCGGACGCGGTCCGGTGATGTATGTACTCCACCCAAACCCTAGCCGCCGCGCCGTGGTGCTAGCACGCCGGCGCGCGACGTTCCACTCCTGGACGTGTGGATACCTTAGAGGCGTTGCCGCTTTCGCGGACGTGCTTGCTGATCGGTGACCTCTCCACAAGCTCGGGCGACCTCTCCCCATCACGGGCGACCACTCGGCGAAAGTACTGGCGACCCTCTACGACCACTCTACGAAAGCACGGCGACCCTCGGCGACCCTCTACGAGCCAAGCGACCTAACCCCAAGCACCGGCGACCCCTCTACGAAAGCACGGCGACCTCGGCGAGCTGGGCGACCTAACCCCAAGCACCGCGACTTCTACGAGCACGCAAGCGTGCTGATCGGGGCGTGTTAAACCCTGGACAGCTGGACTCCGAACCTTCTCGACCCTGGGACAAGTGTAATTGCTCTAGATGGTTCGCTCAGTACTAACACCTGGCACTCTCGGAACCCCATGGGACCCACGGCTGATGTTTCTAGACCTGTGCTCAGTGGGACCCTGCAACCAGAGGGATGTAGTCGATCTGCTGAGTTGGGCCGAAGACGCACACAAGGAATTCAGAGAAACTAGGAAACAAAAGGTCCTTAACCTTGGTATTCCAGCTGTACGGCCTTGTTGCCATCAATTACCAAAATCAATCAGCCCATGGGAGGCTTGATATTACAGAGGGTTCCTCTGATTTTCGTAGTTGAATGGATTAAATGAGCATTTTTATTATTTAGGAAATTTAATGGACCTCCACAACAGTTAATGGTGTAAAACGGACATATTCCATTAGAACATCACCAGCTGCATTCGTATTAGTGTTGCTACAGTAATTTGCAGGTCATAATTTCAGTTGCCCGCTGCATGCTGCATGGAAAATTTGAGTAGTGTCCTTGCAAGAGCTTTGATAACTGTAGTGCAATCTTCTTTCCGTCACCATCCGCAAGCGGCGCTTGCATGATGCCCACCGTTTGGTGTCTCACGCCTCAGAATTTAATCCCGGGTTTGGTTAGAGCGCACACACAGCATGGTCAATGGAATTCTCATTCGATTCGAGCCTGAAACTTGTTTTGGGCTGAAATGTATTGTACTACAGCACGATTGAGCTGCATCAGCGGTGCATCGACTCATATATCACTATCCTATGAGCCATCAAACTATCCTATTGTAACACCGAATTTTTGTCCAAGAGCATAGGTAGTAAAATTTTGAGCAAATCTTGGCCAAATTAAAACCAATTATAAAAACTCAATGCAAAATTGAAATGCACCCCCATCATTCTTCTCTTGGGCATTTTGTCAAACACCTCTCCTGCAACCTCTCCTCTCCCTCGGATGCCCTGTCATGCCTGGGCTCTGCTAGCCGCTGGCTCTACTGCGCTGATGGGCGCGGACACGGGTCCTGATCTTCTGGTGAGAGGCGACGAGGATAATTCGGTAGGTGTCACGGAGACCTAAACGATCCGGCTTCCAACCCCACAAGGAACTGGAAATCCCGACGATCACTAAACCACCACGGTGATTGTTATTGACCGAACCAGAGGCACGATCGACCTATCCATGAAGGACGGTTCCTGCAAGCAACCGAAGAACGAGCAAGAACACAAGATAAGCATTCACAATTGCGAATATAAATTAAGATCAACTGGGGTTCAAAAATTTGGTCTTGTTGGTCTGACTGACATAAGAAGAACAAGGCGATATCTCACACAACCGTGACGAAATCAACTAAACAAAACCCAAGTAAAACGAAGCATGGTGGGGGACTTATATAGAGCGGCGGCCAAAGGAGGGGCCCAAACGGGAGTCCCCGCACGCACAACCCTAACCCTAGGGTACATGGCCCTTGGGCCCAAAAATACGACGACGCAGCGTCGGGAAGTTTCTGTTCGTCAACTTGTTTTAGCGATTCCTATTGACTTGGATAGAATTTGGAGGCGTGCCTAGATCTGTTGGAAAGTTTATCTCATAAGCTTTCCGTAGAGTCCTTATTTGCCTCATTTGGACGTCGTATGTGATCTAGGCGTCCGTTTGAAGGTGCACTGATCCTGGATGGCCGAACCAGACTCGGCAGCGACTTCGACGTCCTCTCAACTTGGGCTTGCTGGTTGGGGACTTCTTAACCTCGTCAGGGACAGCAAGCTCATCAGTGATATCCTCATCACGCACCAGCGCCTTACTTGCTCCGCGCTCCCTGTACAAGTCACGCTGCGCCACTCCGAGCCATGCGCTGTCCTGGGCATGTTCCTGCGCACCGCCCGGTCTGCCACGAAGGACCTTCGGTCCGTAACCATGGACCGGTGGATCGTGAATGCCGTACGAGCACGTGTCGTCCTGCCATGCCGCAGCTGTCTCTGTGCCTCCGCTTGTCCAAAAGGCTACCCCTAGACTGTCGCGTCGCCCTGCCATCCCCGACACCTCGCCATCATGACCACCCGGCGTGCTCGGCTCGCCTCGTGTCTCCATTAAGACCGCGCCGCTGTGGACTATATGGGCCCCGGGTATCCTCTAGAAGGCCCATAAGGGAGCAGATGGGGGGCGATCCGAGTCGGCCGGTTGAGGATAAGGACCACTCGGGCCTCGCAAGGCTTGAGCCGCAAGAAAGTTCCCGAGGATATAATCTATCTCCATGTAATTAGCAGATCAACGCATACATTCTATGTAACTGCATACCAGAATTAGTTACCAGGGATCCCGAGATATCCTGTAACTCTATCTCCCCCTGCATTATATAAAGGGAGGGGGTGGAGGCCATCGGCATAGGGCTCTGATAGGCATCTAAGTCTACAGCGCGTAGCATCATCTTGCATCTCGTATCATCTAAGTCTACAGCGCGTAGCATCATCTTGCATCTCGTATCCACCATATAACCCCGCAACACGTGACGTAGGGTATTACCTCCTCCGCTGAGGGTCCGAACTCGTCTAACCCTGCCTTTGTGTTACCATTTAGCTTAGTTCTTGATTAGCGCCCTCAGACAAATTCATTGCGGTGGTGACCCCAGCTTAGTCACCGCCGGCTATGCAGCTAGGTAGGGGGCAGCGTCAAGATCATCTCTCAAGTTAGATGGCTTTTTCAAGATCGCCGTACGTCGCCATAAGGCTAGGAGAGTCTCTTCGCTTCGGCACCCTGGACTTCATCGCCGACGGCATCGCCAATCTTCACCTCTCTCCCCCTGGAGAGATTCCTTCGCAAGGAGGCGCGCACAATCAACGTGACCCATTGCCTTATGGCTTGGAGAATTTGGCAAGCGCCTTCCACGGATTGACCCCCTCGCTGTTCGCCTTCGCACCTCCTTCGGAGGCAGACGAAAAAGAACTCGGCGGGCTCGACCGCTCGGGCGTGAATTGCATTCCGCCCAGCTACTCTTTGGCCTCAGCTGGATTTCCCTCCGGACTCAAGAATTCCGTCGTGACTCTCGCACGGGGTTCCTCGGTTATTCGGATAGGAGATAACCAGTCGGCGAGCATCACGGATCCACTCGGATCAGATCCATCTACGTTCGTGGGTGTCATCAACGGTGGCCAACCCATAGGACAAAGCGAACAAGTCAGCCTTTCCACTTCAGACTCAGAGTCCGACGGGAGCGCTGAGATTCGAAACTACCGAGAGGTTTTCGTCCTGGGCGCGGATGATCACCACTCCACTACTCCGCTTGTCGCGTACGAAGTAACTGACGCTGGCGTCAATCCAGATCCTCGCCAGGTGGAGAAGCAAGATAGCGTGCAACAACTTCGCGCCCGCGGCAGTGACGTCTAGAATGAGCTTCGCGCGGTAAAGCTAAGGGATCAGGAGGTCTACAACACTCCCCAGGCTAACGTTATCGCGTCAAAGACTCTTCTCGAGACTATTGTGCCGCAACTTCCGGAAGGCAGCCCCCTCGTTCAGACCCTTGCTCGAGCAACGGCCATGGTGGAGATGGCTGCCATACAATGTAACGAGGCAAGACTGCTTCGACCGCTTCGACGCAATGATCTACGCGCAATCGAACCGGCCCGCGCCCAACGGCCGGGCGATTTCACCACCGCCGCCCATGATCTTCGCCAAGATATCGGGCCAAGCGGCGAGCGCGCATCCGCAGCGAAGGAACTCTTGTGGCCGTCAAAGTCACCGCGACGATGACCAGCCGATAGCACCGCGGCCGGCGCGACCATCGCCAGAGTAACGACAAGGCCGCGCCGAGCGCGTCATAGTAGATCCCGGCGCGAGGCGCCACGCCCATTGAAGGATTCGCCTTCACCCGGATCTTCGCCGAGTGGTTTGGCCGATGGTTTCAACTTTAAAGGCATCGACAAGTTCGATGGAGAGAGAGATCCAAAGAATCGGCGCAGTTTTACGCCTTAGCGATCGGTATGACAGAGATGATCGTAACGCCATGGCAAATTACTTGCCGGTCGCTGACCCCAACCGCCTGCACACAGCTAACGGACTCCGGAGAACTCTATCGAGTCTTGGGACGACCTCCGTGAGCGATTCATCGTCAATTTTCAAGGGACCTACGAAGGTCAAGGGAGATGGGAGATTGATAGCTACACCGGCGAAGAACGAGACTCTTCGCGAGTTCATCAAGCGCTTACCAAGAAGAAGAACGAGATCCGGACGCGTTTGAAGCAAATAATCATCGACGCTTCTTCACGGATGCCAATCCGAGGAGTTAATCAGCAGATGACCCGGACCCCGCAGAATCTCAAGGCCATGTTCACGATGGCGACCAGAGGCCGAAGTCAAGAGGCCATCGCGAATCACCGCGGAGGCAATGACGGAGGCCCCAAGAAGAAGCCTAACGACGAACAGGGCAAGCCCAAAGATAAGAAGAGGAAGGGGGACGAGATGGTCGCCAACATGGAGCGCAACCGACCTAAGCCCCCCAACGACAATGACTACAAGAAAGTGATGGATTCGGTATGTCCCTTCCATCCTCGAGGAAAACATTCTGCCAAAGATTGCCTTATTCTCGGTTCGCGACAACACAACCGCGATCGGCCAAGGGCGGTCAAGGCAAGAAACCCGATGGAGACTACCAAGACGCCGAGCGCGAGATCAACTATATCTTCGGGGGCTCCGATGCGTACGAGTCCAAGCGGAAGCAAAAGCTTACCACTCGGGAGATCAACGCCATCATGCCCGCGACGCCAAAGTATCTGCGCTGGTCCGAGGTGCCCATCACCTTTGACCGATCGACCACCTCGACCGGATCGCCTTCCCGGAGGTACCCTCGTGCTTTGGATCCGGTCGTGCGAGGAAGCAAACTAAAAGAGTCCCGGTCGATGGCGGAGCGGATTAATGTCCTTTTCGTCAAGACCTTGACCAAATGAATATTCCTCGCTCCGAGCTACGGCAGGATCGCCTCCGTCCACGGTAATCCCGGACGCCCGCAGATCGCCGGACAGATCTCTCGACGGTCACGTTCGGGACCAAGGATAACTATCGGACCGAAAGTCCGAGCTCAAGTGGCTGATTTCGGCACGGCATATCATGCCATCTTGGGAAGGCCGGGGATTGCCAAATTCATAGCGGTTCCCAACTACACTTATCTCGTCTTAAAGATGCCAGTCCCAATGGTGTAATCACCTCCCCGGTGACGTTAAATCCTCGCTCTGCGACAATGGCTCGCGAGATGGCGCAGTGGACTCATCTGCTGAGATGGAGAAGATCCGACTGGAGGTCGCAAACCTTCAGGAGGAAGGGGACGTCCCCGCCAAGAAGCGGGCCAAAACATCCATCCAAGCAGCCGAAGAAACTAAGAAGATTCTGTTGGACCCGTCTGATCCGGCCAAAACCGCCGTGATTGGGACAGGGCTCGACAGCAAATAGGAAGACGCGCTCGTCACTTTCCTCCGGGCCAACCGAGATGTGTTTGCTTGGAAGCCTTCGGACATGCCCGGTGTTCCGAGGGAGGTGATCGAGCACTCTCTCCACGCCGATTTAAAAGGCGAAGCTCGCAAACAACGCCACGAAGATTCGCCCCGGATCGGAAGGACGCCATAAGGAGTGAGACTACCAAATTGTTGGCCGCTCGGTTTATCAAAGAGGTGTATCACCCTAACTGGCTTGCTAATCCAGTCCTGGTGCAGAAGAAAAACAAGACATGGCGCATGTGTGTCGACTATACCGACCTCAGCAAGGCATGTCCCAAGGATCCTTTCGGGCTCCCCCGCATTGACCAAGTGGTGGATTCCACCGCCGGGTGCGAGCTCTTGAGTTTTCTGGACGCCTACTCAAAGCTATCATCGATCAGCTGAAGAGGAGGATCGCATCAAAACGCCGCTTATTACGCCTTTGGTGCTTTCGCTACATCACAATGCCATTCGGGTTGAAAACGCCGCGCGACTTACGGCAAGACTATACAAAGGGTGTTTTCACACTCAATTCGAAGCAACGTGGAGGCATATGTCGACGACGCCGCCATAAAACCAAATCCAGATGGTATCTCATAACAGATCCGACGGAGACATTCGAGAGCCTAAGGGCATTTCGATGAAGCTAAATCCGAGAAGTGCATTTTTGGGGTTCCGTCGGTAAACTACTTGGATTCATCATCTCCAATCGAGGGATCAAGCAAATTCGAAAAGGTCGGCGCCATCCTCAAGATGAAGCCTCCGCCAACCGTAAAGATGTGCGAAGCTCACCGATGCATCGTGGCACTCACCGATTCGCTTCCGACTGGGAGCGAGGCATGCCTTTCTTTAGGCTCCTACGCCAAGACGATTTTCAAGGGACAAATGGAAGCACAAAGAAGCCTTTAAAGATCTAAAGAGGTTCTCACCACACCGCCGTGTTGGTCCCTCCCATGCCCCAGAGCCCTCTTGCTCTACATTGGCGCAACGACCACGCCATCGCCAGCTTTGGTGGTGGAGCGCGATGAAGAGGGCTCCTCCAAAAGGTACAAAGTTCTGCCTACTTCGTAAGCGAGGTATTGGGCGAGTCAAAAACAAGGTACCCACAAGTTCAAAAGCTTCTGTATGCTGTGTTACTCACATCGCGGAAGCTCAAACATTATTTTCAAGAGCATGAAATTTCGGTGGTCACTTCTTTCCCGCTTGGAGACATACTTCATAATCGGGAGGCCACTGGGAGGATTGCCAAGTGGGTAGTTGAGCTTGGAGCCTTTGAAGTAAAGTTCAGGCCTCGACTAGCCATTAAATCTCAAGCGTTGGCCGACTTCGTCGCCGAATGGATGAAGCCCAAACCCCAAAGCAAGGATAATCTCGAGTATCGGACAATGTACTTTGATGGTTCCTCATGCTCGCAGCAAATCTGATTTTACTCATATCGCCGATCGGAAAGAAGCTACACTCGCCCTCCGGATATTGTTTCCGCCGGCAACAACGCCGCCGAGTACGAGGCACTCATCCACGGTCTCGCGCCGCCATATCGCCGGCGTCAAGCGGTTAATGGTACGCGGAGATTCTCAACTCGTGGTCAACCAAGTTCAAAAGGAGTGGTCTTGTATTGGCGACAAGATAGCGCCTACCGCCTCGAGGCTCGCAGTTAGAAGACAAGTTCGACGGATCGAGCTTACTCACGTGTTCGCCGCGACAACGGCAAAGCAGACAAGCTAGCGCGGATGGGATCCACTCGCCCAAGTCCCGAGTGGTGTTTTCGCCCAGAGCTACGCTACGCGTCAATCAAGCTACCATCGCGCAATGGGAAGATCAAGAGAAGCGGCGTAACCCGACGCAGAGGTACTATCAATTACTCCCGGTGGACTCAAATTTACTTAGATTTTCTCCTTCGTGATGAGTCGCCTCGAGGATCAAGCCTCAGCCGAGTGCATCACACGCCAAGCAAAAGCTACAAGGTAGTCGGGACGAGCTTTTGAAAAGCGATTCCCGGTACCGAGGCGCTGTATATCCGAGCAAGAAGGCGAGATCTACTCAACGAAATCCACTCGGGGGAGTGCGGGCATCACGCAGCAGCAAGCACCCTGGTGGGCAAGGCCTATCGACAGGGATTTTTCTGGCCAACCGCGGTCACAGATGCGAAAGATATACTACGCAGATGTGATGGGTGTCAGTTTTTTGCACGGCAGATCCACATGCCGGCGCAAGATCTACAGACGATTCCGATCTCTTGGCCCTTCGCCGTCTAGAATCTGGACATGGTGGGCCCCCTCAAACGAGCGCAAGGTGGATTCACTCATCTCTTCATCGCCATCGATAAGTTTACCAAGTGGATTGAGGCCAAGCCGGTTGGTGTCATCACGGCGGCCAAGGCACGCGAGTTCTTCCGGGACATCGTTGTGCGCTTTGGTGTGCCCAATCACATCATCACCGACAATGGTGTTCAGTTCAAGAGCAGCGAGTTTCAAGATTGGGGCGAGGAGCTGGGCATCAAAATCTGCTATGCATCGGTGGCCCACCCAAGGAGCAACGGGCAGGTTGAACGCGCCAACGGATTGGTGCTGCAGGGGCTCAAAGCCCGAATCTTCGATCGCCTGAAGCCGTACGCAACGCGCTGGGTTAAGGAGTTGCCCTCGGTGCTCTGGGGGCTCAGAACGACCCCGAGTCGAGCAACCGGGCAGACCCCCTTTTTCCTGGTTTACGGCTCAGAGGCGGTTCTCCCGACTGAATTGAAGTTCGAGTCCCATGGGTCGCCGGCTACAACGATAACCAGTCGGATGAAGCAAGGTACGAAGACCTAGATCGCCTCGAGGAAGCCAGGGAAGCAGCAATGATCCAGTCGGCAAAGTACCGATAGGGCCTGCGTCGCTACCATCAACAAGAACATACGGGCCGTATGCTTCTCAAGGGGATCTCGTCCTCCGAAGGAATCAAGCACGAGCATAAACTCTCCCCACTGAAAGGCCCCTACATGATTGTCAAGTGACCGCCGGGCTTATCAGCTCTGCGTGAAGACGGATCTGAAGTGCCCAATACCGGAACATCGAAAGCGCCTACGCTGCTTTTACTCTTAAAGTCTTGTATTCAAGCAAAGATGTAATTAGTTTCCCTTCTTGATTTGCTACTTGGCCGTAAACCACCAAGCAAGAAGTCCTGGGCTACACTAAATAGTGTCTTGAGTCAACAAAGACCCTATCTCATCAATAAAGTTGTTTTCTCTGTACATGTGTTGATCGCATTCGAGTATTATGATAATTCTTGAGTAATGGAGCTTTTATATTCTAGTGACAATGTTTAGCTACTTCGCAGTTGCATAGGGAGAAAGCCAAGTGCTACTTCCTGGCACTCGGGGGCTGGACCAGTCGACGGATGCGTTTCATAAAAGAGGATAAAACATATTATTCAGATAAGTTGGATCACCAGTACTGGGGATCAACCAGAAGTTTATTACAGGCATAGCTACAAGTCCAACTGATCAACTATTTGGACAGCAGTAGGATGGACTTCCTCTAACAGAGCTACGGCCTCCTCCTCCGAGCAAGCAAACCCATCCCTGACGGTTTCGCAGTCTAGGCGGGGGAAGTTTGACTTCGCGATGGCGAGGCCTTGGCCGGTGCATGTTATTGCGGCCTCCCGGGTGAAGACCTTTATTCGCTCGGGAATGGCGCCGAGATGGGCCACCAGGATGTTCGGATCGCTCGGCGGCAACTCGTCCGGATAGAGACATTCAAGTATCGGAGCAATTCCCGTCGAGGCTCGGCAGCGAAGCTCCGCGCGACCAGTCGGGTAAAGCATATCAGTCGGATTTCAATGAGGTTAAGCTAGGGAGAGCCAGTCGGGAAAGTTACCTTCCAACTCTTTAGCCGACCCCTCGGCTCGAGCGTTGGCTTGGCGAACTTCTTCCTCTAGTGCCTTCTGCCTCGCCTCCAGAGCTACACTCAACAGCAAACATCGAAGATCATTACATAAGAAACATCCTTCTTAGAGATTTAGCACGGATTGGGATCTTTACCTCGGTTTGTGTTGGACTCCTCCACATGGCGGAATCGGAGCTCGGTGACTTCGCGGTGAAGCTCTTCGATCCGGCCACGATATTCTCGCTTGGCGGCATATAGCGCGTTGTCAAACTCATCGTGCGTCTTTAGTTCGCCTACCGTTTTCTCCATGCACTGGGTCTTCTGCTTCGACCTCTCCTTCATGCGCTGTGTAAAAAGAAGAGGGAGATTAGTGGGATTTCCCCATGCACAGCGAGGATTCGTAACAAAAAGAAGCTTACCTTGTATATTTCAGCTTGAATGGCGGTTACTTGGTCCAGCACCTCCTATTCTTCGGCTTCCTGCCCGTCATCGACCTCGTAGCCCTCCATCTCCTTCCGCCATTTCAATCGGAAGGGTGGAACGTGAGCTTTGGGGAGGGCGAGGAATTCCTCGATTTCGGTTCGAGCTCCCGGAGCCGAGCTGAGATTTTCCTTCACGACGAGGGTTGGCGGCCAGTGGCGGATAGGCCAGAATCCTGGCAAGACGCGGTGGGCTGAGCCGAGTCCTTGGAGCTTGGCGGCTCATCATCCTTCATTGGTTTTCTGCAAGCATTTGGGGAATCTTTCAAGACATATATACCTCTACAAATCATGAAGCTGTGGCGTCGCGAAGGAATACCTATGCGACGGGATGTATTTCATCTTGAACTTCATGCCCGAACCACTCGGGCCCGAGCCTGGAGGTTTCTTCGCCCCAGACGCGGCCTTCGGGTCAGCCGACTGGCATGGCGGAGGGCTCTGTGGCTGCGCGGCCTGGGCTGGTGACGACTTCGCCGCTGGGCAACGGTGGCGGAAAAGAAGCGGAGTGGTGTAGTCCTCTTCATCATCTTCATCCGAGTCCCTTGGAGCGACCCCCCTGCCCTTTTTGGCCGGAGGAGCACTCGTCGAGCCTTCAGCAGAACGCTTGCGAGGAGCCTCCTTGGGGAGCGGAGCCTCCGGGACCGGGGGTGTGGAGAAGAAGGCCTCACGCCCCTGCGACATAACAAATCACATCAATCCTTACTCTACATCGACAAACCGCGGCTGACTTGAGAAGGGTCTTCTCCTTACCGCTGGTGGCAGGTATCCCAAACTGTACGGAGCCGGGCATACCACTGGAGCTATCTTCGAGCCCGGAGCAAAAAGATCAACCACTCGACTGATGATTTCCTTCTGCGTGAGGTTTTCATCGGTTTCCCGAGTAGTGTCTTGGGTCCCCGAGTACTGGCTTAAATGGACCTCTCCTTGATGGGTCGGATACTGCGTTGGGTATAGTTCCACACTACCCCAACTCCGGTCAACCCAGCAGACTTTGCTCATGGAGAAGAACAAGCAGCCTTTTCACTTGGCTCACCTCACATCGGCGAGAGAGAAGACCAGAGGGACGGATCATGGGCACTCACGGAGAAGGAAGGAGGACCGGAGGACGCTTGGCACAATAGAACCACTCGAAAAGCCGGCCTTTATTGGAGGTTTTCAGCCAAGATCGAAATAAAACTTTTTGACCCCTTCCCGCAATTGAAATCCCGCGCCGCCCGTGGCCTTGGGATTGTCCTTATTGGGGTAGGGTTTGAGAAGAAAGAGGAATCTGAAAAGGTCGAAATGAGGAGCGATCCCCAAATAGGCCTCACAGACGTGAACAAAAATCGTGATATGGAAGATGGAGTTGGGGTTCAAATGCGAGATCTCAATCCCATAGAAATGGAGCAAACCTCGGAAGAAAGGGGAGCAAGGAAGGCCGAAGCCGCGGAGGAAGAAAGATTCGAAGACCACTACCTCGTCCTGGCGAGGGGTGGGGCAGGATTCCCCGGCGGCGACGCGCCAGGATGCGAACCCTTCTGGCGGGAGCACGCCAAGGAAGACCAGCTTCTGTAGCCTCCGCTCAGTCGTGGTGGACTTCATCCATTTCTTCGCGTTCTTCGCTGCCTCAGTGGTGGTGGGGGATGGTGGAGTCATCGCGATTGGAGATGGGTGGCGGCGGAGGCGACGACGGAGAAGAGCCCTAGCGGCTGAGTCTGCTGGGAGAAGCTAACTAGCTGGCGCGAAAAGTGAGCGAGGTGAACTGATTTCGTTCCCCTGTTCCTAATTTATCGCAACGGGCAGAGTTTCGCATTCTGGGCCGGGGCTTAGTCTAGCGCTGGATGCGGCCTTTTCGCGAGGGGCCCAATAATCACTCGGCCGGCCAAGTGGTTCTCCCCCGAGAGGTCTGCGTTACGTGCTGACTGCCTGTCTGGGAGCGGGCAAGCCTAACTACTCGGACGAAGCGATATTGCGGATTCAAAATCAAATCTAGAAGAAGCGGCATTGCGGATCTAAAATTGAAGCAAAAGACAAAGGATCATGGATATTCGAAAGATTTTCATTAAAAAGGCTCTTAGGCCCGATTACATATTTTCCGCGGCACAGCACATCGGGCTAGGGCTCGTCGCTGGCTCGCGGAGGATACTAAAGGAAGGTAAACTACTCCCTTGATGGCCATTTCACATCAAGGATGGAGAAAACAAGAGCATCCTTCAGAGGGGTGCGTACTGCATAAAGTCGCGGATGACCGCTGACGAGGATTCTAATGGCCCTTTGAGCGGTTTGTTCTGCGAAATCTTCTCGCCAGCGCCGCCATTCGGCTTCTACAGCGGCTGTTGCGGCGACGAGGAGGGAGTGCTCCTCGGCGCAAGCGGTTGCCCATGGGTCAGCCCATGGATTCGCCATTGCTCTTGAAGCGAGGCGGGGTGGAGATTTTTGGGTGCCGCCGAAAAGAAGAAAATCTAATAACCCAAAAGCTGGTAGTGAAATATTTTTCGCCCCTGGGGTTCCTTTTATACACGGAAGAAATTCAAGGGTCGCGCCTCGGAATCCGTTTCGAACACAGTAAAACCATCATGATGGCGGGATGGAAGTGGGTGCAAGTACGGTTTCCGACCTAAGCACGCACGCATCCTCCTGGTTGTGGGAGAAAAGGGCGCGAAAACGTTTCGCCTCCTCCCTAATTGGGCTTGGGCTAAAATTGCAAAGGGCGATCCCCTTAACAGGTTTTCTTAACACGCCGCTAACGGTGGCAATGTGTTGAAATCGAGCCTAATTCGGCCTCGATACACCCTGGAGGGCATATGACCGGCAGCGCCAAAATTGAAAAAAGTGTTTCACGGCATACCCCATGTTGGGTCACTAGCCAACTTCGTATGCTCGAGGTTGGGTGTTGGTGAAACTTGGGTTCAATTTCTTGAGGTATGCCTTCTATAAGGTCGCTAGTTGTAGACCGCTCCCCGGGTACAAATGCCTCTCGGCAAAATTGCATCCAATCGGTACGCCCCGAAGGGCCTATGCTGATCCCTCCTCCGGTTGGGGACAGTACCACTACCGAAAGGTGTGCCCCACATTGGGTCGAAAAGCTAGCTCTACGAAGTTAAGGCTAGGCGCCTGAGGTCGATATCCCTTGCAACGTTAAACTACAACATGCTGCAAGACGGAAGTTGTGGCGACGTGGCTTAAGGCATGCCCCATGATGGGCCAATCGCTGCTTTTGCATTGCAGGAGTGGGTGTCAAGTAGCCGAAACCATCTGTTGAGGCGATGCGCCCAATGGGCCGAGTAAGCTGGAGTTCGGTATTGCCGATCCAGGTGTTGCTTCAACACTAAAACTTAAGATTTCTTGAGTTCTTTACAATCTCTTTTCAGATTACAGGAGATATTGGCGAAACCAATCCGCCGGACATCTGACTCGATCGTAAAGCACTCGGAGGCTACTGTGGACTATATGGGCCCCGGGTATCCTCTAGAAGGCCCATAAGGGAGCAGATGGGGGGCGATCCGAGTCGGCCGGTTGAGGATAAAGACCACTCTGGCCACGCAAGGCTTGAGCCGCAAGGAAGTTCCCGAGGATATAATCTATCTCCATGTAATTAGCAGATCAACGCATACATTCTATGTAACTGCATACCAGAATTAGTTACCAGGGATCCCGAGATATCCTGTAACTCTATCATCCCCTGCATTATATAATGGGAGGGGGTGGAGGCCATCGGCATAGGGCTCTGATAGGCATCTAAGTCTACAGCGCGTAGCATCATCTTGCATCTCGTATCCACCATATAATCCCAGAACACAGGACGTAGGGTATTACCTCCTCCGTTGAGGGCCTGAACCTGTCTAACCCTGCCTTGTGTTACCATTTAGCTTAGTTCTTGATTAGCGTCCCCTCAGACAAATTCATTGCCGATGGTGACTCCCGCTTAGTCACTGCGCCGACACTGGCACCCAGAGCACCGCTCAAGAACCTCGCTGCCCCGCCAAGCCCTTAAGCCAAGCCCACCCCCGCCAGCACCACTCCATCGCTTTTCCCCAAAATTTCCCTAAACCATACCGAGCTCGAATCCTTCAATTCGTGAGCTCATGGCAATTCCTCTCCGCCTTAGCATCCCCAGACTCACTAATTGTCCCTCACCAATTGCAGCTCGCCGACCACGAGGCTCCCCCTCCGCGTCACCCCTGTTTTGGCCGCCGCCACCGCCTACGGCCTTGTTTGTTATAGATTAAACTAGTACAATGCCCTTGCTCTGACACGGACCATAAAGGGATCAAAGGAAAACATAGTTTGTAGAAAAATATATAAGTATGAAGGGTGATTTATAGAAAAGACATTATACATGAGCTCATTTTAGATCGAGTGTATGGCACGTGAGGTAATGTAGCTTGGATTGTTTAAATCGGATCAAAACAACGGGAATACTTTATCCATCAGCCCGTGCTTTGCTACAAACCTTTAAAGAAAATGAATACATAAATGATAAACAAAACAAAAAATTAGAACATTATGTGACATAAAAACTTTTGGTCACCAGCCACCACAGTGTCTCATATTTTCTAAGTTTTAGAATTTTTAGTAGCTCGTTAATCTATAGCACCACATGTTGTGAGTGACTGTATGTTTCTACAAGCCACAACTATAACCTTTGCACTTTCCAAACGATGGCGGCCATCGGATACTGGTCCTACCATTGTTGCGGACACACATTTCAGGAGCCCCTTCATTCATGCTCCCGAGTGATTCATATATGAAAAAAATAGAAATAAAAAGAATTGCACAAGAACACAATCTTTTGTTACCATCGTGGCTAAGAAAATATGCACTTGTTCTTACAATAAGAAAGACATCACAAGTTCACGTCCCTATGTCTAAATTACAAGATTTATATTATATTAAAGGAACCCATGAAAATTATGAGGCCCGTGCATATAGAAAATATAAGACAGTTCTACATCTCGAAATTCACGACCTCAAGGCTCAATACATATATAAGAAAAAATTCTTGGTTCTAGCTAAATTAGGTGAATAGTTCACAGGTATTTACGCATTAAATTAAGTCAAACAACGGAGACACTCTTCTGTCCTTCTTTGGCCCACTCTTCCCATAAACATACTTAGGTATTTAAGCAATAGTTCACAGGTATTTTTTTCAAGTATATTTTACATAGTTATATTCATTTTGCAGCCAACATTTGGAGATCCATCTTCACAAATAAACGGTCAGCTTCTCTTGTTCTCGAACTAGGTAAAGAAAAGATAGTCCGGTAGCAATACAACATATACCAACAACTCCATGCAACTAATGAGCATAAGTCTTTGGATCGAACAACATTTTAAAGTGCTAAACTCATATTTCACAATTAGAAATATACAACTCGAGTACTATCTTCTACATGTGCTGTACAGAACATGTGCTGTACAGAATCTCCAAAATATGTTGATATTGAAATACTGATCTGCAAGATGGGCCTCAATCACTTGCATTTGCCAAACCGACTATCTTCAGCATGTCTCGATCCTCCTGAATCTCTCAAGGATTGTGCCCTTGGCAAGCTCTTGTTTTTCATCATGAGCTCCCTCACTTTTATTCCCCAACATTCAATAATTTCTGGTCTGAACCTATATATTTGTCTTGGAAAGAGGAGGACCGGTGAATATGGTACAATAAAATGAATGCTCTTCATCAAAACTCGCAGAGATGAAAAGGCTGTCCTCCAAAACCAATACCATTTGAAATGTTGTCGGTGCTGTTTGAAATGTTTCGGATGCTGACCAAGGCTTCAAACGTGGTTGTCTTTGCCCTGACTTCGATCTGCTTGTGGGAGGGTTGTTGGTGCTCATCATGTTAGCAATGGGTAATAACATTCAGAAAAAAAACAAGTGGTTTACTGTTTACACCTTTGGCAGGATTGATTCCTTCATCAATGTCTTTAATCAAGCATCTCAAGTTAGGTTAGGCCCAACACTACATGAATGTGTGAGATCACCATACAAACATCGTTCCTGAAAAATTCCAATAGTCGATGCAAAGAAGTAAAATTTAGGTGAAGTGAACATGCCGCCCTATACCATGTTGTATATGTTTCAAGGAAAAAAAGATTATCCACAAGGCTCTTTTTAATGGTAGAGATGATAATTAGGGACGGCGAAGAGGCGACGGCGGCGCAGGTGATGGAGGGCAGCGGCGGGTGCGCAGGTCTGGTGGAGGGCGGCTGAGGCGCCGGCGGGGAAGGGCGGCGGCGCCCTCAGCTGGTGGGGATTCTTGGCGGGTGCGCAGTCAGTGGAGTCGGCGGAGGCGGCGGTAGGTCAGGTGGGGGGCGGCGGAGGCGGCGGCCTGTACGAAAAGGTGAAATCTTTCCTTGACCAATTCTCAACAATTGCTTCATGCTGGAAAGACAATTTCTCACCATGCCTACCCTTTTCCTGAAATAGCAACAAAAACCCTTCTGAAGATTAAACATTTGGCAGTCACAAATGCAATAGAGACAGTATTAAATATTTATGAAATAAAATATATTGGTTACCTTCAACGGGTGGCTAGTGCCCTGCAACAAAACGTCTTTACTAAAACCACTATTTACAGTCAGTTGAATTCTCTCTTTCTTCATGAACACTTTGGGTAATGGGTTAAGGTATGTCAACCGAAAATCGCCCGTTGCCATAGTGCAGCTTCTGAGACCATCTAATGGTGGCAATAATATCTGCTCCACCCTCAACCTCGATTGATAAAATAGTAATAAACCAGCAAAGTAAGATATGACTTCTAAAACATTCAAAACATGACAATGGAGATTGGAGATGTACAAGTATATAGTACGTACCTTCGGTATACCCAAGCAAAACAACTGGGGTTTCAAAAGGCACCCACTTTCAGCTTTTCTAATATTCCCCGATGTGTGGTTTTGTTCTTCAATTACTTGAGTAGTATATGATTTTCTTCCAACAGTAACCTCACCGCCTAGAATTGAACCCTATTAGCCAAACCGTTCTTAGGTTGAGACCAACACAGAGATGAAAATGAACGTAGCTCAGGTGATATAATTACAATTGAATTTGTTGTAATATAGCCACACATGATTTTAATGATGATGGGAAAGAAATTCAACAACTGTTTATGAATAAAAAATCAAGGAATTTTGTGTATTATTTATACCTATCAAGTTATAAATACAAGCAACCAAAATATCATATCAATAAAAACAAATGTTTTTGTTTCACAGGAAATTCAATGTCTGGACAAGTGCTTGAGCCATTTTTATTTTAGTGATTCTTTCAAGTCCTTGTCAGCCCACTCTGCAAGGCAAGAAAAACAACAGAAATCCAACTGCACTCATCATCGATATGCTATAGTCATCCAAGGAGAACTGCAGTGTCATGCTAGTTTCCATTTTGCAAGACATGTACATATATACTACCAAATACTCCCTTAGAATATATCATAATAATTCACATTCTCCGCACACTCCAAGCATGTTTTACACCAAAATATTTCATACAAATAATGACCGTATGGCTGGCCATCGTCATACAAATAAGGTTACCTATCTGCAGAACCAACACATCCCCTCCAGTGTTTGATTTCCATTGAACAAAGAAAGGAATTAGTTGCCCCTTGCACTTGCAACACCACAACATGCTAGATTATTATTACTGAAGGCATCCCTTTTACTCATCTAGAACTTACGAGCCAAGCTATTAGCAGTATCTAGAATTTAGTATTGTGCAAGCCAACCATTGCAGTCAGGAGTCAGCCACCTTGACACAACAAAACCAATCAAGAAGCTAGCGTCAGTAAGGCAGGCCCCCACCCCACCCAGAAGAAAAAACTTCTCAGAAACATCATATCATGAAATCGACTGAAAAAATGGCACCACCACATTCTTGTTGGCTGGGCCGCCCACATGGCGTGCCCGCCGAGCACCCCCAGGCCGTTGGCCTGCCGCATATGCAGGCCCAACGTACAGCGGGCTTTAGGTCCCCCCAAAAAGCTAGCTCAATGAGGGGTGCACCCTCACCCTCAATGAGGGGTGCACCCTCACCCATATAAACCATGCTGAGACCCTCCCCATTTCCAATGTGGGACTATTCCAACAATCTCCTCCTCACTCACACATTGGGCTGAGAATGTCTGAAACCGGACGGGCCACACATTGGGCCGAGAATGTCTGAAACCGGACGGGCCACCTAGGCTCTAATATCAATTGTTCCAACAATCTCCTCCTCACTCACACATTGGGCTGAGAATGTCTGAAACCGGACGGGCCACACATTGGGCCGAGAATGTCTGAAACCGGACGGGCCACCTAGGCTCTAATACCAATTGTTGGCTGGGCCGCCCACATGGCGTGCTCGTTGGTCTGCGCATATCTGAGCCCAACTGACAAAGAGAACTTTAGATCTCTTGACCACATCTCCCAAAAAATTTAGCTCGATGAGGGTGCACCTCACCCATATAAACTATCTTTGAGGCCTCTCCCACTTTCAATGTGGGACTATTTCAACAATTCTAACATCACATGCAAAGGTCACAGGTGAGCAAAACCAGCGGCTAAAATGCACAAATGAGAACTGCAAATCGAGATGCGCTTATTGATGCACCAATCAACAAATTCATGCGCCCTGGCTATCCACTGGCTCTGGTTAAACACCCCCAATAATAGAGCAACAGCAATCTTTTGAACCTTCACCAAACAGAATCCGGCGAGGCGAGGCAAGGCGAGGCGAGGCAAGTCAACAGCGAAAATAAAAATGCAAAATGTTGTCAACCACGACGGAAGTGTCCGATCGGCTGACCTGCTTGCCCATGGGCACGACGAGCCAGACGTCGCACTCGCGGCTGCGCGTGATGCAGTGCAGCCACCAGCGCGCGCGCAGGGTGACGGCGGCGGCGCCGAGCGCGCAGTCGACGGCCAGGTCGACTTCCTTCATATGCAGCGGGATGAGCGCGGGCGGGTCGAGGCGGCCATACACGTAGGGCTGGTAGCTGGGCACGTCGGGGGTGTCGACCGCGGCGGGGTCCGCCACCACTGCGTACGCCGTCGGCGCCGACGGCAGCAGCCGCGCGGCCGCCGCGTCAGGCCCACGGCTGGACTCTAAATTAAAGGGATAAAATCCCCGAATCCCTTGTCTCATCCTCCCCAGCCAAGCACTGGAGGGAGAAAAGAGAGGAGAGAGAGAAAGGGAGGGGTAGAGAGAGAGAGCAACCAGGAAGGGAGAGAGTGAGGAAGGAGGGAGAGAGAGGCGGCTGGGGGAGGAGCTCGTGTGCGCCGCCGGCAAGGGGCGGCGCTCCAGCGAGGGGCGGCATCGGCGGCATGGTGGCCGGCGGGGTGGGAAGGCGGCGGCGCTGCGGCAGCAGGGCGGCGGCAACAACCGGGCGACATTGGGCTGCTAGGCAGGGCGGCGGCACTGGGAGGCGCTAGGGCGGTGAGGGGCGGCTCCGGCGGCGGCATCCCGAGGCGGCGCGAGGCTTCGGGCGACGGCGGCTTCCGGTGGCTAGGAGAGTTTCACGCGCATCGAGGAGGCGCGTCGGGCCGGCGGCGGGCGCGTCATGGACGGGGAGGCCGGCGGCGAGCGTCGGGTGTTTAGGTGGGAGATGAGATCCTCTGCAGTCACTCCGCGTCACTGATGCGTGGGACCGGGCCCACACGTCAGTGACGATGGTGTTGGGGGGGGGGGGTTTTGGCTTCCCTGCTCCTGTTTCCTGCTCCCTCCCATGCTCCCTTCTCACATACATGCTGTCCACTCGGCCCCACTGCTCTGCTTTTTACCCTGCTCCTCCAATGTCTGGCTACCACGTGTTGGGAGCACGGGAGGGAGCACGCGCGGGAGCAGGGAAGCTTCATTCGGTGGGGGGAGGAGGGCGTGGGCGCGTGTGGGTGGTGGCTGCCGGCTAGGGCTAGGTGGGGGAGGGAGGGGAGCCAGGGAGCCGGGAGGGGGCGTCGGGCACTTGGGCCTGGGCGCTATGCTGGGCCTGAGTCCGCTTCTGCCGTTGGATGAATTTGAATGGTCTGGATTTGTTGGATGAGCCATCACTCATCACCATAAGATGCGTTTTAGGAGTAGAGATTAAATTAAATTAAAATTTGTTATTTTTGTATAGGACAAATGTTGTAATATTTTATAGTAATTTTTATGGGGTTTTAAATAGTTCGTTTTAAAGTTCGCAAAATATTTTTTTATATTTTTTTGAATTTTTTAAAACGTATTTCGAGTGGGTCACAAATTTACTGAAGTAAAACGCAACTTAACATTAATCTGAAACAAACAAGGCGTATGTCGCCGGCCACCTACACGCCTCCTCGTGCTTCCTCCTCAGGTCGGTGAGCATCTTCGTAATCCCCTGGAGCTCCTATATGCATTAGTTCGTAGAGATCACGCCCGTTGGTAGGACCACTGTCTCGCCGGAGTACGGCTTCGCCGCCGCTTGTCTCGCCGCCGCGTCGCTGCTCGGCTTCCCTCGGCGTGGGCACCATTGGATGCGGCCCGGGGTGGGGATCCCATTTTTCCATAGCCCCCTAGCCGTCGTGCCCCCTAGCTCCGGCTAGCCGAGCTCCGTCGAACTTCCATGGCCGTCCAATGTATGCGTCGTTGGAGGTAGAAGAAGAACAGTGGTATGGAGGGATGAAACGCTGACAGGTAGGGACGGGTTAGAGTGGTGTCACGTGGCTGACTTGTGGGCCCCTGGTCCCACCTGTCAATAAGTGGAAATGTAAACTGTGAAATACGCCTTCTGTTAACTAATGCGTCCTCACCCAGCCACGTTCGGCCCAATTCCAACCCAAGGCCAGCCCACAACCGGATTCAGCATTTAACCCCGAATTTCGATATTTCATGTGCAACAGCACAGTTGTAGGATTTATTTAAAATAGAAAACGACCTCCAAAAATTATAACATTTCGTACACAAATACTGAAGTGGGTTTACTACCTATTAAAAATATCGCAATAAATAGTGTGGTAGAAATATTGGAATAATAAAATCGTATGAAGCCCAATGGCAAGCTTTTTCCTATTTTACAATAGGTTTCATAATTTATTAAAACCTGTAGACACCTCCTAGATTCTTATAAAATTTATGATTAATACTAAAGAATATTAGAGACTTAATAAGATTATTGGCCTAATCACTGTTCATAGATTTTATCTAATTAAGTAATAAGTGATCTTCCGGAAAACTTTTCTATATAGAAAATAGATCGAAATGATTTTCTTGTTCATAAAAACTAGAACTAAGTTTGCAAAAATGCCGGAGAATTATATAAAATATAATATGCTCTTAGAAACTCAAAGGGAATGTCAGAAACCCTAGAAAGGTTAAATAGTACCGAATATGCTAGTACTAGACGAGAACCCCATTAATCAAGATGGTGCGTAGTTTATTTAAAACTCCAGAAACGTCTTTAGACATAAAATAACCTTTCAGACTTAGGATAAGTATTTGGACCTATAAATAATATATAACACCCTCACCAAACAATAGACCAAAGGAAGGATATTTTGGGACCTTTACCTTTATCTATGCCCTTATAAGATCGTAGAAATGCAACCAAATCCCATATATCTAAATAACTTAATTTGGGATTATTATCTAGGGCTCTACTAATATCAATAAGGAAAATAGACTCGAACCGCATTGCGAGATCATGCATGTCATGTCCTTTCGTCGAACACTTGATACGATCTTCTTTAGGGTAAAGTAGGATCGTCGGACGAAAGCGTAATTGCATTCATGCATCTTATCGCACTACAGGAAACGCGCGAAATCTCGACGGCCAAAAATATTCTCGACGGCCAAACATAAGCCGTCGACACAGAGAAAGTAATCTCGACGGCCAAGGGCATGCCGTCGACACAGTGCAACTAATATCGACGGCCACACGAAAGCCATCGAGATAAGGTCACTGAGGCCCGCGCGCATGTTTTTTTCGGTTTTTCGCTAAGGCGGGAAGACTCTATCTCGACGGCTCACACTCAGCCGTCGTGAATATTTCATCGGTCGGCCCATCAGAATGAATCAATCTAGACGGCTAGAGTATGGCCGTCGAGAATAGTTCATGCTCCAATTGAAATTTGGGCCATTGAATTTTTCATTTTGTAAATATTTTCATAATTTGCGATTTGCTTATTTAGCAATTTAAATAAAAGATCTTAAATAAAAAATATTTGATGCAGTCCCAAATTTTGGGAAAAATATATAATGGTACAACGTGTTTTTTTTTTTGCATACTAATTCTTAAAATAATTTTTATTTATAATTAATGTTAGGTATAATATATGTATATATGTTTACAACTAATAAATTGTATTTAAATCTTTTTAAAATGCAATATTTTATTACATTCCAAATGAAATGATCTATGTACAATGGCTTTCCGACGCAATGGTGCATTATTTGAAAATTTTGATATCCCTGTGACCTATAATTCATAAAACTCTATAGAACGCTCACTGATACTCTGCTCGATATAACCCATTACATAAGCAACTCCGTTTGCAAATTTAATTTGAGCATACAAATTTTCTTGATAGTACATTATCATGTAAGTAAACAATATTAGCCATTAAGAAGCATCAAAGTTTTTTAATTTTTATAAAAAATTAACTAAGCTATATTGACCATCGAAGAGGCACCTTTGCACTAGCCGTCGAGATAGAACATATTCTCGGCAGCGATAAAAAGCCGTCGATAAAGAGCATAATTGACGACGGTAGTCAACGAAAGCCGTCAAAATAAACATTTCTCGACGGCTACACATAACAAGCCGTCGAGATATAGGCAAGCAAGAGCCGACAGACACATATCTGTCTCGGCGGCTTTAGGCCGTCGATATTGATTTTAACAAACGAACCACGTCACCCTTTGATCTTTCTCGACGGTTTGTAGCCGTTGATATAGATTGCGACCTGTGACAATGTGACACGTAGTTGTATTGGTGATGACCGCGAGAGCTATCTCGACGGCTACGAGCCGTCGAGAAAATGGCGACCCAACGGTCACGCGTGGCGTCGATTATCTCGGCGGCCATGGGCCGTCGACATAGATTCGCTCGACACGTGTCATGTGTTCATTCGCTAATTTGCCGGTCGGTATCTATATCGACGGCTTTAAGCCGTCGAGAGTGGTGTATATAAAAACTTCGCCTTTGGGACTTAGGCAATTTCGCCTCGATCCGCCCCCTCCCCTCCTCCTGTCGTCTCGCGCGCGCCGCCGCGTCCGCGCCGCCCAGCGCCGAAGAACGCCCAGCGCATTGCGCCAACGCCGCCGCCGCATCTCCTTACACGCCGCCAGCGCCAGCTCCGCATCCATCGCCGGCCGCCGCCCGTCGCCGCTGCCCGCCAGCCCGCCAAGCGCGCCTGCGCCTGCGCCAAGGCCATACATCGCCACCGCCACCTCGCCGTCGCGTCTAGCCGTAACTTGCGACCGGCGCAAATCATCGAGGCGTGTTGTTTCTTGGCGCCTTTTTTAAATTATCATTGTGTAGTCTCGACGGTCTTAAACCGTCGAAATTTTAATTAGTCTTGTAATTAGTATTAATTTAAAATTAATAAAATTTAGAAAATTAAAAATAGATAATGCAATTGTTTTGTTTTACCATTTAATTTTAGGTGCAATTTATATATAGATTTTAATATAATATTGAGTTAATTAGTTTTGTAGTGATAATTAAAAATTACAAAATTTATAAAATAACGAAATTAGGTAATGCAATTGTAATGCTTTGTCATATGATCCTATATGTATTTTTGCTTTGCTATGTGATATGCCTAATTTATTGTATTTAATTTGTATTACATCGAACCGATTAGTAACCTAGTCAGACGTCACCCGTTAAGGTTAAACACAACGCGTAAAAGAAATTGGGCGGTGATTCGCTTCATTTCATTACGCTTTGTGTAAATGACCCCGAATTGTCGATGGACAGCCAATGTGTGGCGTCGGTGGACGACTCACAGTAGTCATTAGTCATGTTCCTTTGTGGCATCGATAGGGATGAGACAAAATTTGGCGAAGATAACCATATAGTTCTCCTAGTGCATAACATAAGTGCTATTAAGCTGGATTTGAGCTTTTTAGCCATCGTTGCACTAAGAGAACTATAGGGTTATCTTCTTGAAACTGTCTCGCTCCTATCGATGCCTACACGCCTAAGCGACTTATTCGTGAGTGGGTTTAAGCCTTCCTAAGCCTATTCTAAAACCCTAACGTGTAGCTTCCGTGTCAAGATCGATGGATGAAGAGAGGAGGTGGATGTACGATGGATGGAGATCGAACGGACAACATTCAGATGAATGGTATGAGAAGGCCAATGCATTTGTAGATAATGCTTTCAAGGCGACCCCAAACCCTGACACGGCGTACGTTCATTGCCCTTGCACGGAGTATGGAAACTGTAGAAAGAGAACATGGTATGACATGGGAATGCATTTATGTAAAAATGGGTTTAAGGCCGGTTATCATCGTTCGGTTTATCACGGTGAGAGTGGTTGTGCTCGTGCTGTCCCTACTCCTCCCGACGAAGGATTTGATGAAGTTGACAGAATGCAAGATATGATGGATGACTTTGGCTATGATTTTGATGATGAGCAGGCAACTACCACTATGACCGAATTCTTAACCTGTTAGAGTCTTCTAAACACCTTTACATGATCAAACCACCGTGACCTCGCTCTCTATGGTAACACGGATGATGGCTCAAAATGCAAGTATAACTTCTCTATCAATTGTTTTGATGAGTTGTTAGGATGTTTAAGCGATGCTCTTCGAGATAGACATAAGATGCCCCCAAGTTGGTGCAGTGTAGAAAACTTCTTCTTTGATGCAGGAATGCCTTACGAGAAAATAGATTCTTGTCCGAACCACTTGCATGTTGTATTATAAAAATGAGGTTTGCTAAAAATGTGTGTGATCATTGTGGGAGTCCAGATATATTGAGGTAGTCGGCAGTTACGGAGAAAAGATCTGAGCGAAGGTGGCAAGAAAAGTATTGCGGTACTTTCCGTTAAAGAAACGACTTCAAAGATGTTTCATTACGGAGGAGGCCGCAGCAGCAGATGAGGTGGCATAAAGAGGGTAACGTGTAAGACCGGTATGATGGTTCATCCGGTGATGGAGAAGCGTGGCAACACTTTGATAGGGTGTATCCGGAGTTCGCAGCGGATCAAGGAACGTCTTGGCTCGCACTTGCCATCGATGGCTTTACGCCTTTCAATATGATGGCTGCATCATACTCATGTTGGCCAGTTTTTAGCATTCCTCTGAACCTCCCGCCTTCAATTCTGATGAAAGAAGAGTTCATGTTTCTTTCTTTAATCATGCCTGGACCAAAGAATTCTGGAAAAAATCTAGATTTGTTTGTGAGTCCATTGATTGAGGAGTGAAGGAGTTATGGGAAGAGGTGCCTGACATATGATAGAAAAACAAATGATCTTTACGTATGAGGGCTGCCTACATGTACTCAATACATGATTTTCCGCTTACTGTATGTTCTCCGGATGGAGCACACATGGGCGGCTTAGTTGTCTGTGTGTTTGGATGATCTGAGAGCATTCGATTACGATTTGGTGGCAAACCGAGTTGGTTCGATTGTCATCGAGCATTTTTGAAACCGGGGCATCCTTTTGAAAGCGAAAAATGCATTAGTAAGAATACCACGAGAAAAGGAGAAAACATTAGTCGTGTGGGTATTGCATACATAAAGGAATGGCATGCCAAATTGAATCATAGCCAGAATGGAGTCTATGAAGATTACGGTATCTCGCATAATTAGACACACAAGTGTTGCATATACTCTCTGCCATATGCAAATGATCTTCTTTTGCCGCACAACATTGATGTGATGCATCAAGAGAAAAAGCGTGCTTGAGGCCATCTATGGTACAAACTTTGATATAGCTGAAAAAAGTAAAGATAATGCGAAAGCACGGCGAGATTGTCAGGACATATGTGATCGACCGACAATGAATATGGCGGAGGGGGAAAAGAAGAAACCAAAAGCTGCGTATTGCTTAACAGTCTCGCAGAAGAAGGAGGTATTACTTTGGTTTCAGAATAGTCTAAAGTTTCCCGATGCTTATGCGTCGAACTTTGGGCGTGGCGTGAACATCACTCAAGGAAAGATAAATGGAATGAAAAGCCACGACTTTCACATATTCATGCGAGATCTCGTACCTGTCGTGTTACGAGGTTACGTACCTGAAGATGTCTGGAGAGCGCTTAGTGAACTGAGTTTCTTTTACAGAAAGTTATGTGCTAAGGAGATCAATAAGGATGATATGATGAAGCTTGGGGATGATATCGCCGTGCTCGTATGCAAGTTAGAAAAGATTTATGTTCCCGGGTTTTTCAATCCAATGCAACATCTCCTCGTGCATCTACCTTATGAAGCTCAACTTGGGGGACCAGTACAATATAGATGGATGTATCCTATAGAGCGTCGACTAAAAATGTTAGAGCAAGTGTGAAAAACAAAGCACGAGTTGAAGGCTCAATAGCGAGGCATACCATGTCCGGAGATTACTAATTTCACCAACAAATACTTGGCAATAGATAAAAATGTGAATATTCAGATCTGAGGTACCGCCCGGTCGATCGAAGAGTTGATCGAGTTAAGAATTTTTCAGTGCAAGGTCGGCGGTAGGTAAGCATCGACCGAGACTTATCTGGGGATGAGCGAGTTGTCGCATTGTTATATATATTCTACAACATCGAAGAGTTGGCGGTGTCTGAGGCAATTTATCCGAGTCGAATGGAAAGGGAGTCGATACCATTCTTTGGTGATAGAACCCAACTCTTGCGAGCGGGTGCGGACATGGGCGGCGAATTTCTTAGCATGGTTTTGGAAACAAGCTGCTATTGATGCTAGTTTACATAATGATCTTCGTCAAATGTCACGTGGATGCATAAGATCTGTGAAAGTTCATAACCGTTATGATATAAGCGGTTTTCGATTCCGTTCCTCCACACATGAGCGGTCAAAACCTGATTTGCGATCGATGCTGATTGTGTCTTATGCGAGGGGAGGATGGGGTTGATTATTACGTATAATCGAAGAGATAATCGAACGGCATTGAAGGAAGTAAAGAGCTCTCGATAGTTCTATTTCGTTGTTCGTGATTTGATCCATATGATGGCGTCCGACGTAAGCATGACATTGGCTTGGTTGAGGTAAAGCACACTTCCAAACTTAAAGGATACGATCCATTCATTCTCGCAAACCAGTGTATCAGTGTATTATCTCCCTATCCATGCCAAAAACACAGTAAAAGCGGTGTTAAGGAAGATTTGAAGTCGTGGTGGGTTGTGTTTAAGGTTAAATCGGCCAGTGCATTGTTAGACCCAACAACCGATGATTACGAGGGTCCAACACGGGATCACCGGTGAACACCACAATGGTAGTCGATATTGGGTCGGGACTTGACGAATTACAAGCAATTGAAGACCGGATGTCGAAGAAGAAGAAGAAGAAATTGAGGTTGAAGAAGACCGGATGTCGAAGAAGAAGAAGAACATGAGGTTGAAGAAGACCGGATGTCGTGGGATCGTTAAGCGAAGATATTATGGATGTCGGCGATAATTCTTGCTAAATATTATAAATATCCGAGGTTACATGTGTGTACTAAAATATCTTAATTTTAATTATTTATCAAGATTTAAATTATTTATTTGACTAACTATTCTTTAATTTTCATATCAGGGATATGCCGCCGCCATGAGTTAAATCAACCCTCATGACATCTTGGAGGAGGAGGAGGAGGAGGCCTCAGAGCAGGCGCAGAGCTCGCTCGACTCGGAGAGTGGAGCTAGTGCGTCCGGGCTGGAGATAGCCAGGAGGTCGTCCTCTCGAGGAGGTAGGAGGAAGAGGGCCCGAGCAGTGAGGCCGCACCACCTCAGCGATCTGGACGACCGCGATCCAGATTGATTCGTGGCAGTACATATTTTTGTAGCCAATTACTACATACCATTTTCAACTTAATTATATAAACATGTCACATTTATTGTTTAATGTGCAGCAACATGTCTCGGTGGATGTCAGCGAGAGGCATCGGCCGGGACGGCAGCACCTGGCGCGGCGATACTATCTGGGCTAATAACCCGGGATGGGGCAACAAGACCAGCGTCTGGTGGGATGACTCTGAGCTAGCCCGCATGGGATAGCACTGCCATGGATCAGGTTATCCATGAGTTTTGGGTAAGATACAAAATAACTCAGCTTCATTTATTTATTTTATATTCTAACTATATCTGTTGTTATATCCTACTTATTTCGGGTTAAGCTCATGAGGGACTTCAGAGACGGACTTCGCTCTGTCATCGGCGGGATGGCGGCAAAAAAGTCTGAGACATGATGTCCAATGCCCGTGTCTCGGCCGTTCAGGAGTATCACGGTGAGTAACCTAACCTCACAATACAATTAAGTTTTATATGTTCGTTTCTAATTTCCACATTTTTACATTTTTTGTAGGAGGCAGGGCAGCAAAACCTCACCGCCCAGTTGCTACTTGATTGTACTTGATCGCCGGTCGGTACAACCAGTCAAATCTGAGTGGTGTCGGGAGGACGCTGGGAGGCTATAGGTAGGAAGTGGGACAGCCCAGAGGGAAGGAAGTCCGAGAAGGCAAAGAAGAACGAGGCGTGAAGGATTACAAAACAAACACTGGGAGGTGGTTGATCGCATGATTGGGGAAAAGCGGTAATAAAAAGTTTTTACTTGTCTTCACTTTAGATTTTCGAACTAACACATATCGGTCATATTACAATTTAGTTGGCAGCGACGGGGTTATACCCGGCCGATGGGCGTGTGGAAGCGAGCCCACACGAAAAAGGCGCCGCCTGGTGGGCAACCGACCTTAGATCCCCATGCTTATCTCCGTTTGGTAAGTGTCGATAGGATTAGTGAATACAACTATCTCCGTTTGGTTATTTGTTTGATTTTGACTATCACAACGACATGTAGGAGCGTTATAAGGACGCTTATAGAGAGGAGCACGGGGAGGAGAGCAATCTAGAGGAGGCTCCCCTCGATCCTCATATCATTCATAAACACATGGGGGGCAAGGCTCACGGGCGCCTGGCGATCGGTGGCGACCACCTACGGTAAGATCTCTTTCGTACACTTGTATATTATGATTGCAAAACTGACTGCTATATTATGCATGTTGCAGGTCTTCAGAGTATATGCCCGATGTACGGGCTAGCCAGAGCGGCGGTGAGACCCGTCGCCCGATTCGAGATCGCTGCGAGAGGAGAGGGGCGGCGCAGAAGAGACACGAGGATTAGCGGGCTCATGAGCGGAGAAATGCTAAGGGCGTCTGAGGAGAGTCCGAGAGGCTGCGCAGGAGGACTACTGACGAAGGCTTCGACAGCTCGGCGTTAAATCATTGAACGATTCGCACTTCAATTCCTTTTATACATGCAAATCTTATCATTTGTTCTAACGAAATCAAATATATGTGTAGGCGGTCCAAGTGGTGGCGCTGGGACTTGCGGCGCTCCTCGAGCAGTGGGGCTGCGGGTCCCTCACGCAGTGGGGCCGCCGTGTGCGGTAGCCACCCAGCCCCTCCAGGCTCCTATGTTGGGCGAGGCGGCTACCTGTCTGACGGCACCACCGGGACCTCTGGGACCCAGCCGCCCCGCGTCCACGCCTAACTACCCAAGCGTCGGCGTCCTTGGTTCTGATCCAGCGGTGAGTCTTATATGCAAAATCAATACACTATCGCATAGTACATATATGTCAACTTACTAATTGAAAAATCTCGAAGGGTTCGGGTTACTGCGATGTCTCGCCTCCGTCGTTTGTGCCACCTACTCGGGGCGACGCGGCCAGGCGGCAGCGGCTCGAGGAGCATGGCCGCCAACCTCGCGGAGCAACTCTTGAGGCGCCACCACGGCAGCCATGATCGATGTTTGTTTTGTGTTCACGATGTTGATCTTGTCATTACGATTTTTGTGAATGTTTATTAGATGTTTGTGATTGTGGATTTGATGTTTGTGAGCTATGTGATCGTTGTATGTGATCACGACGTTTGTGATCTATATGATCACGATGTTTGTGGTATTTATATTTGTGAAATTGTGAAAAATTTAAATCACGGGAACTATTTTGGGTTTGCGAGTTGCATTTCTTCTTTGTTCTTGAAGTCTTGATGGCGGCTGCAAAATTATTGTGATTTTACAAATTTAAAAAAATTTTTCTTTGTTTTTATCTATTCTCGGCGGCTAAATCTCGGCCGTCGAGAAAATAACTATAGCCCACATGCGGATCGAGCTCTGCTGCGATGGTGGATCTATCTCGACGACCTTGAGCCGTCGATAATAAATCACCCGCCCACTGTCGATGCTTCCTTTACGGCGTAGAATCTATCTCGGCGGCCTCGGCGTCGTGAATAAAATGGTGGTGGGCGACCTCGGCCTTCTTAAGAATAATCTCGGCGGCTTTTGGCCGTCGAAAAATTCCCATCACGTCGTACACTGCCTGTGCTTGTATCTCGGCGGCTTTTGTAGGGCCGTCGATAAATGTTAATATCGGCGGCGAGCCGTCGATAAAATTGTCTCTCTCGACCGGTCTTTCTCGGCGGCCAAATCTCGGCGGCGGCCGTCGATATTAACTGTCTCGGCGGTTTTGTTATCATTCGCGGCGGCTTTAGCCGTCGAAATTCGATGATTCGCGTGGTGTCGGTCTCTTCTTGCTGCTAACCGGTTATTCATTAGAGTTTATCGCAATAGGCGTAAGCGATGCAGCGGGATTAGATCACGGCCCATTGCCATGGCCCACTCCACGACGGCTAAATCGAACAAACCTATCGGGGCCCGATCCTGGAAGGTTCTATCGGCCCATATGCATCCCGCCAAACGACTTCCTAGGTGGCGTGGTGCGTAACGACAAAGGAATCATGTTCGAAGTGCATCTCGAACAAGAGTTCTGCTGCGACTACGTGAAGACCGGACGTTGGTTTCCCGGATTGGAATAGGAGTCGTGATCCCCAAGACTAGGAGTATGCCTTATACGCCTCGGGATATATTTGGCATGTATGAGTTAGATTACGATCTCGTAGTTAGCCCGCCCGATATTCCTCGGTAGGTTGGTTTGCTCTGTACTATATAAACCATGCCCTCGGCGTTTAGGGGAGGATCGAGGCGACTTAGGCGCGATCGGCATCTAAGATTACTTTGTCGCATACTACTCACCTGTACACCCATAATCTCGCCGAGACTTGTTCGTCTCGCCGAGCCACCTCTTGTATTCACCTTTGATATATAAGAAAGGCTGGACGTAGGGCTATTATCTCTCCCGAGAGGCCTGAACCAGGATAAAAACCCCTGTCCCCCTGTTCGCTGTTGTTCGTGGTTGTTCGGCGTGTCTCCTATCTCAATCTTAAAGAACCTTGGTTGACTTGGGTCGATATCCCAACCGTCGACAGCTGGCGCCGACCGTGGGGACTACGCAGATCGAGCATGTCGAACTCCATCAGCGATACAGAGATACTTCCTGAGGGCTACGACTCAGAAGGACAGGATGTCTCATCCCCTGTCAGTTCAGATCGATCTGTTCGGTCACGAACACTTTCCGCATCCGAGGCAGATGTCTCCGCTTACATGGCGGAGATAGCCTCGAATCGCACTCCGTCATCGGCAGCGACTCACAGCGATGATCTTTCTGACGGTTTAGATTTGTCGATTCCAAGGCTATGTCGGTGGAATTCCACTGTGGAGACCAGCGATGACACCGTCTAGCATACCTTCGCATGGCCCCGCAGCGTTAACATGGCGATGTAGGAACCTCACGAGGATCTTGCGCGGCCATGGCGGCCGGCGGTCGGCGATTAACTACGCCGACATCAAAGACGATATTCGCGCGGTTGCTCGTGAGCAAGGCGTCATTCGCCGCACCTCGGCGATTCCATCAATCGAGACCTTAGGGCGGTTTCGCGACGGTGTAAGCGGCGGCGTCGCGACCCACCCGCGTGCGGCGCTAAGTCTCCGGCGAGCTTCCCTGCTGGGTCAATTCCCGCGTGATCGGACTCGGTCGGGCGAGCGCGGATGGTTCGAGATCCGGGACCCATAGATCAAAATCGGGAGCGGCTCGAAGCTATAGCAACGGTCCTTAGATCCACCAATCAAGCGATCTCGCCCGTATGAAGCGTCTTTGTGCGACTAACCTAGAGCGGCGGGTGAAGGCCTAAAGTCTCTAGGAGAAGTCAACAACTCCTCTAGGCAGCGCGGCCAAACTGCCCGGAATGATTCGGACAGCTCTGATCGATCGTGTGACCCCCGTCACCATCGAAGGATCATTGTCCATGAAGCGAGCTACCCGTGGTCGCCGCCGCTCGCCAAGTCCTCGTAGTCGCCGCGACCATAGGGAACAGCGGCGCGATGATCACAGACGGTCCCCTCGTGAGGCGCGTCGTCGCGACCACAAGGAAGGAACGTGGTGGATTGTCCCGGAGAGAGTTTCTCGGGCGAGTCATCCCGTTCGGCGGGGAGTTCCTCCGCCGCGGACCAACGTCTTCTCAAGACTAGGTTCTGCGGGAAGGTGGCGGTCATATGCTGCGAGGCTGCGGGGCTTTCTCAAGCGAGCTTGGGCTGTCGGTGGCCCTCAAAATTCAAGCCAGTCACATGGAGAGGTACAATGGGACTCGAACCCGGAGAATTCCTTTCCATCTCACGCCACGGCCATCATGGCGGCGGGGTGACGAGCTCGTTATGGCTAATTACCTCCGTATCTTCGTTGAGTCTTTGCTTTCGGGCGTGGTATTCAATCGGCGGGAGGTTCCATCACTCATGGAACCCGCTTTGTGGCGCCTCGATCGCTAATTTCCGGAGTCATTACGTGCGTCTGGCAAGGAGGATGATCTGCACGGATGATCCGGATGAGCAGGGAGACCCTCCTTAACCGTTAAGCGTTTCATTAAGATCCATAACACGATCCGAACATCTCGGATGAATCATTGTCGCGCCTTCAAAAGCGGGGTCCGCGACGAGCTCACCGGGATCTCGAAATCAATGAGACTGGACCGCCAACGACTGTTCAAAGGCGGTGACCGCTATGCTGGCGGGCGAGCGCGTTGATCAAGAAAAAGGCGTTCGACAAGGCGAGCTGCCCTTGACTGGTGTGGATGAGAAGAAGAAGAAGCGGCAAGAATGTCCCCGGTGACAAGAAGTCCGGAAGAAGAAGAACAAAGGTGATCACGAACAATACCGTCGCGGTATGGATCGCGCACCTCCTCCCAAGGATGGGCGGAAGAAGCCCAACAATAATTACAAGGGTAAAAAGCACGCTTTCGGGGAGGCGGACAAGGCAAGAAAGGTCCGGCGACCGATTTTGCAAGTTCCACCAGCACTACGGACACGATATCGCCCTTTGTAGAACTTGGGCTGCAAAGCTCGAAGATTTCTACAACGGCAAGGGCCCAATGCCCACCCCGCCGAACAAGGTGATGCCGGTGCTGAGCCAAGCGCCGGACCGGCGATGGTGATCGGGAAGATGATGATGAATATCAAGAACCGTGAACCATATCGCGTCATTTTGGCGGCTCCTCGCTTACACCTCTCGGCGCACCTCAAGGAAGCTGCTCGGGAGGTCCTAGCGTCGAAAAGGCAAAACCTCAGCCTGAATCGATGAAGTGGACTGAGGTCCCCATCTCTTTCTCTCAGGAGGATTGCCCCACTGGGATGACCAAGCCTCAGCGGCTCCCACTGGTGGTCGCCCCGACCATCAGCAACGCGAGAGTTGGCCATGTCCTAGTAGGCGGCGGAGGCGCTTTGGACTTGCTTTACGCTAAAGTCTTGGGCGAGATGCAAATTCCTCGTTCAAAATGAAGGAAATCGCAATGCCCTTCTCTGGAATTGTTAGGGAGAAGGCGTGAAGCCGTTAGGGCAGGTTGTCACGCTGTCACCTTCGCAACCCAAGCAACTTCGAGACGAGTTGATCACTTCGGCGTGGTCGACTTTCCGTCGGCGTACAAGCGCAATCTTGGGCGAGCCATCTCTCGGTAAGTTTATGGCCGTGTCCCTACACGCTTACCATTGCGTGAAGATCAAGGTCCTAACGGTGTGATCACGGTCAAGGGCAATTACAAAGCTGCCTTTGGATTGCGACGAGCGGTCCCTTGCCTGATCGACCGACTTCCGCGCCAGCGATCTGAAGTTCCGCAGACCAAGTGCACGCGCCTAAGGTCTCCTTGACCGGGGAGAAACCAAGGAAGTTCATTGTAAACAGCGATACTTCCAAGACAGTTCACTTGGGGCCAATCTGGACCCCAAATAGAAGCGAGCTCATTACCTTCCTCAGAGCTAATGCGGATGTATTCGCTGAGGAGCCATCGACATGCCGAAGTCCCAAGGGAGTGTCGAGCACAAAGGCTGTCGGCGGACAAAAAGCTGTTCGCCCGAAGCTTCGTCGCTTTTGAATTCAAGCGGAGATCATCAAAGATCGACAGCAAGCGCTTTCATTCTTTGGGTTCATCCGAGGTTGATCACACCGAGTGGTTAGCCAACCTGTCATTGTAAAGAAGAAAGCGGCAAGTGGAGGATGTGTGTCGATCACACGA
This sequence comes from Raddia guianensis, assembly GCA_036346415.1. Lineage (NCBI taxonomy): Eukaryota > Viridiplantae > Streptophyta > Magnoliopsida > Poales > Poaceae > Raddia > Raddia guianensis. The sequence goes on along the minus strand of CM070536.1, from coordinate 47,742,989 downwards.
GATCTGAGCGTTGCTTGTCCTAAGGACAATTTCCAGCGCTCGTATTGATCACCGGTCGATCGATTGCAGACGCCTACTCGAGTTTTTATATGCTTACTCGGTTACCACCAAATAAGCATCTCCCGAGGATGAAGAAGGCGCCTTCATCACCCCTTCGGCACTTTACGCTGCTCGACCATGTCTTTTCGGTCTGCGCAATCTTTGGTGCCACGTTCAGTAACAATGGAAGACCTTCCCGAGCAATGTGGAAAAAACACGGAGGTCTATGTCGGCGACATAGTTGTAAAAACAAGTATGCTCCGGATCATGTAAAAGACACAGCGAGAGACTTTTCATAATCTCACGGGCATCGAATAAAATTAAATCCAGAGAAGTGTACCTCGGTGTTCGATCTGGAATGTTGCTCGGTTATGTCATTGGCTCGCAAGGTATTTACGCCAACCACGAAAAAATCGAAGCCATTGAAAATATCGGGCTCAACTACCATAAAGGAAGTTCAAAGCCTCATTTGGACGGATGGTTGCTCTAAGCGAGTTTATTTCCGTCAAAGCGACAGCGGTGCCCTTCTTTAAGGCCTGCGCAAGCACAATGGTTTTAGTGGGCGGAAGAAGCCGATAGATCCTTCCGGGATCTGAGCGATACTGTCAATCCTCCGTCTTGACTACCCAGCGGCATGGCGAGCAACTCTGCTTTGTACCTAGGTTGCCGCCTGGCGGTGGCGATCTTGACGGTCGAAAGGGAAGGCATCTGCGACCAATCTATTACGTGGCGAGGTACTTCACGGATCAAAGGCGTTACCACGAGGTCGAAGCTCCTCTATGCCTTGCTCATGTCCTCCGGAAGCTTAGCCACTACTTCGGGACGCATCAAATCTGGTCCCGACCACGTTCCCTCAGGAGAAATCCTACGGAACAAGGAGTCTAGCGGGCGTATAGCTAAGTGGGCAATGGAACTAGCGAGTTTGATCTGTTATTATTGCCCGAATGCTATTAAGTCACGTGTCCTAGCCGACTTTGTCGCTGAATGGACTTGCCCGCTCAAATCCCAGGAACCTGATGAACCCTCCTGGACCATGTTTTTCGATGGCTCGCGCACTGGAAACTCGGGGGCTGGTTTTGTTCTCATCTCCCCTCACGGAGATCAACTCGATATTCTATCCAACTACACTTTGCGGCGACTAACAACGCCTCGAGTCTGAGGCTCTCCTCATGGGACTAAGGCGTGCAAGTCGCTTGGTGTCCAACGGTGGCCGTGAAGGAGATTCACGATTGGTCATCAATCGAGTTAACAAGGAGTATCGGTCTGCGATGACTCAATGGCGCGATACTGGTTGAAGTGAGGAAGTTGGGCGGCATTTTCGATTTTTGAAGTGCTCTTCGTGCCGGAAGGACAACTTCTGGCCGACCAACTATCAAGTATGGATCCTCACGCGAACCTGCTCCGGTGGGTGCTCGTCGAGCACCTTCACAAGCCCTCAATCATGTCTCCGGACGAGGCAGAGAGGCAGTGGTCTTTGTCTCCGTTATCGGCGGTGCGAATTGGACAACGCCATTTGTCCGGTACCTTGCGAGATGGGACCACGCCCGACAGCGAAGCCGGCGTTCCCGGCTCACAAGGCGTCTTTGCTCCATACAAGCTTGTGGGCGGCATCGCTTTACCGTCAAGGTGCTCAGGGAGTTCTTTCCAAGTGCATCTCTAGCAGGAGGTGTGTTCCTTCTTAGGGACATACGAGGGTGCTGTGGCAACCACGCCTCCTTGAGAACTACGGTGACAAAGCGTTTACATGGGCTATTATTGGCCCATTGCGTTACAAGATGCCGGGACATCGTGACTAAGTGCAAGGCTTGCCAATTTCACGCCGGAAGGCACACAAGCCCGCCAAGAGCTCCAAACAATCCCCGTCTTGGCCTTTTCCACATGAAGTGCGAATCGCTTCGGCCCATTCCCTAAAGGGTACAAGGGCTATACACACCTTTCGTCGCCATAGACACTTTTACAAAGTGGATTGAGGCGAGCACATGTCGTCTCTTCACGCCAAGGCGGTACATGCGCTTTTTCAAAAGCAACGTGGTCACAGCGCCGGGATCCCCACAAGTTGATCGCGACAACGGTACCCGATTGAAGCGAGATATTCCGGGAATCTGCGAGCAATTTGGGCACCAAGGTCTGCTTAACCGTGGCACACCCACGAGCAATGGAAGCGATCGGCGAGCTAACGGACGAGATAGTCCGGGGTATCAAGCGGCGGGTATTTTTGCTCTCGGCCAGCACTGGCAAGGCACAGGTCGACGAAGTTCCTTCCGTCCTGCAGGCGATTCGCTTTCTGACGGTAGGCGATCGAAACTCTTTTCCAATTGGTCTATGGTGCAGAAGCCATCCTGCCCGCCGAAGTTGTACTCGGTTCGCCTCGCACGAGCTCAGTCAACCTAGTTGACGGCGAGCAAGAGCGCCTCCTCGATCTCGATCTCCTCGAAGGCACACGCGACCGGGCACAAGTTAGAATGGCACGCTACCGGCAAGCTCTTCGCCGACAAATTGCCGTCAGTTCGACCAAGGGTTTTGAAGGCGGGCGACCTCGTTCTGCGCCGTGTCCAGAACTTGTCCAATGCCAACAAGTTAACTCCTCGTTGGGAGGGCCCGTTCACGATCGTTTCTTACCTTTCGCCGGGGGCTGTTACGCACAGCTATGGAGGGGCGGGAGAGAGTGACCAACACTTGGAACATCGACCCGACCGTAAGTTCTTTGTGTAGGTCTTTTACGTGTTTGCTTAGCTTTGCGCTTTTGTAAAACTTCGCACCTTAGTTCGTCCAAGTCTCGGGCACCATGTAAGTTCAATCCAATTCTCGGTGAATCTTGGCGGCCTCTGTGCCCCTTTTCACTACTTGTCTTCTCGGACTACTTTCCTCTGGTAACACTTGATGGTGCCCGGCCTTGCGAACTCTTGGCTCCATAATCTTAAGGATTTTCCCTACCCATGTCTAGTCTCGTCGTTCCTAAACTTCGGGGTTGCGTAACACGGCCTTTCCACCTTGCGGCTAAATCGCTCTCGTAAGCCCTCATGGCGGAGGCACTTCTTGCTGGCGCGACCACTTGGCAAAGCACTGCTCTCGTAAGCCCCAGCGGAGCACTTTCCTTGTTCGGTTACTCTCGGGCGGCCTAACTTACGTCAGCGAGCGGTATGGAACAAATCGAGCAAGGTTGGTGTCGCTCTTTCTCTCTACGCACGTGCTCGAGTTATAAGCTTAGGTTCTCGAGCATCGTCCGTCACAAGGGGCTAGGGTGTCGCTCTTTCTCTTGTGCACTGTTGGGTTCGCAAACTCGGGTTTCGGCGAGATGCTGCGGGAAAGCTGAGGAGCTAGGCTAAAGCGCTCTAACGGTTTTCTTAAACTTCCTAGCGATGTTAGCTTTTCTCTTAGTTTACATTCGTTCTTATCTTTTTCTTTGCTCTCTTTGCGAGGGAAAAGGTAAGTCTTTATTAACAAAATTTGCGGTACAAAAGTCCATCTCGGGTTCTGACCCTCTGACTACCTAGAAGCGAGTTGCTCATTGAGCTCCTCGATCACTTCCTTAAAGCGCGAGACTTCCCCTTGGGCTTTGAACCCCTCTCGGCCTCGGCTCGGAGCGATCGGCTTCCTCCTTGCTGCTCTGGCTGCTCAGTCGCCTTGCGGGAGAGCCTCGACTTCTTGATCTTGGCCCTTGTTGGTTGGTGAGCCTCGCTACAGCTAACTTCATTTTCGGCGGTCTTGAGCTGCCCGTCCGGCTCCTTGACCCTCTTCTCCGCGGTGATCGCCCTCACGCCATCCACATCTCCTCGATCTCTTCTGTGAAGCCCACAGGTTGAGATCTTAGCACAGAGTCCAGCGGATGTACGCTCCTCCTTGGCGAGCTGGGCTTTGAGCTTCTTGGCTTCCTCCGTGAGCTGGTTCCGCCGGTGGGACGCGTCAGCAAGCTGCTCTTCAAGCCACTTCGTGCGGTCCGGCACCTCCTCCGCGGTGCTCGCCTTCACGGCTTGCTTGGCTCCTCGGCTTCCTTTAGGAGAGCCTCGGAGAATGCCTCTCCTTGGTCACAGCCTTGAGCTTCTTCGCTTCGCCTTGGTAAAGCCGGCTTTGGGCGGCCTGAGCGCTGCCCGGATCCCCGCTTGAAGATGCTCCGGAGGAATGCCAACCACGGCGCCCGTTCGATGGTGACCCCATCCTCGAGTTCGCCATGGTGTCCACGAAGACACGAGAGGGAAGAACAAGTCAACTACGTTGCGATGATGTGGCTAAGCTGAACAAAATTTGGCACAGGTGTTTACCTTGCCAAGTCGGCGCTTCGATCCGCAGCAGCGGTCCTCGAGCCATCGTCCACGAAGCCCGCTCATGCGGGATGAGGCGGCGCTTCCTTGCCGTCGCCGCCTTGTTCGCTCCTTCTTCTTGCGGGGCGCATCTGCTTTCGGGAGCGGGAGCGGCAGGCGGCGCTTCGCCTCGCGCTCCTTCTCCTCTTCCTTTTCCTCTCCCGCCCGACGCCTTGGCGAGGCGAAGCCACTCCGCTCGGTGGCGCCGTTGTTTCCACCGGCGGGGCGACTTGTTCGACACGCTGGGGCTTCTTCTTGCTCCACGGCAGCGGGGTCTCACCTGCTTCGCCGAGAGAATCCCGTCGCCTCGGGGTGAGCGCCCTGCGGCGAAGTGCGGCGAGACCGGCTGCTCGGTCCTGCAAGGCTTTCCGGGGCCATTGCCTTGGCCCGAAGTCCGTGGCGCCACCGCCGCTACTTCGCCTCCAGCCGCTTCACGCGCCTTTGGTAGCGTCGTCTGCTTCGGCTGGAGCCAGCGGCAGCAGGCTCCACGCCGCCACTTGTCCTTGAGGCTCGCCCGCCCTCCTTTGCCGCGACAGCGCCGTCAGATCTTTCGAGCGGCGGCGACGCTCGGCGCCTCTTCGGCGTCGTCGTGGCGGTCTTTTCTTGGGCGGTGATGAGCGAGAGTTGGTCGTTAAGTCCAATGCGGTCGAAGGTGGAAAGATCAAAAGATCGATTTCTACATACCTGCCGTGGAGGCTTGATCCTGATCTTCCTCGCCGAACTTTCCGCCTTTTCCTCGGGGCTCCTTGGCGGGTTCTCGCTTTGGCCCTTGGGCGTTCGCGGCGATGAGCTCGGCTCTCTGGTGGTGAGCACTCCTCTCAGCGCAACGCAAGGAGTTTCTCCTTCTTGCGACCTCCTCCTCGAGTCTCCTTTGCTCGGCGACTGTTGTAGCAGCGCCATATGGCGGGTGAGCTTGCGTGTAACGCCTAAGCCGAGGGCCATGGTCTTTACCTCTTCGTCGCTCTGCTTTCGGCGAGGAGGGAGGGCTTGGTCTCTTCTCATTGGGCTGACCGCGCCCGCTTGTGCCTTTCGGTCGCTCCGTCGCTCTTGTTGGTCTTTTCGGCCAGTGGCGGCCGCCATGGCGTGGCGAGCTCGCTGCGTCGGCACAGCCGCCACCTTGGGCTTTGTGGCGCCTTGGCCTTGCCCTTCTTCCCTTCTCCTTCTCGGACCGGAGAGCTCCTCAGCGATCCCTCAAGGATCGGTGGTCCTCCTGCAGCGTTTTGAGAAGCGGATGTTAGCACTAAACAACATTGCGAGTCAAGCAACACGGTGAGGAGTAAGTAATTTACCTCGCTCAGGCGGGCCGGCTGCGTTCTTATGAACAGTGTCGCCACCTCACGGTGACCTCCCGTCCTTCTTCGCCGCCTTGACATGGCGTCGACTCGCTTCGGTCACCCATGCGTCGGTTGGCTTCTCGCCCAGCGGATGGAATCGTTAAATTCTGTTAGGAGAAAATGATCAATGAAGAGGTTGAGTCTTAAAGGCACTTACCCGTGCTCTCCCTTGTGATGTCCTCCCATCCCTCTATCTTGTAGAAGGATAGGACCTTCTCCATGACGGGCAAATCTGTTATTTGTGAAGTCCCGGATGATCTCCCCGCCTGTGAGCCCGAGGCTCAAGAGGGAGGCGATCTTCTGATCGAGTACCAATCCTCGGCGGACATCTCCGGCCGAGGCATTGAGGTTCCTTTGCGGCGCCTTCCGGTGAAGACGAGTTCTTGTCGCCGCTCAACTTCTTGTAGAACCACCTCACCCACCGCGCCCATCGAGTCGGCGGTGGTGGGCGAGGATCTGGCGCGTCGTCGGCGGTGGCGGGAGCTTGAGGTAGTAGCACCCAGCCAAGCCCGCGGAGCTGCTCCTCGTCGCTCGCGTAATAGTGGAGGAACAGCCCCACGGTGGGTCGATTCCCAGATAGCCTTCGCATACAGTGTGCGAAGGCGGCCATCTGGAGGATCTTTATTCGGATTGAGGTTCGCCACCTCCAATCCGGCGATGTTTAAGAAGGCCTCGGCGAAGTCGCTTTGGAGATCGCAACCCGAGCAGTCGAATCTGTTGAAGTTAACAAACTCTCCCTCCGGTGGCTCGGAGTATCCTCCTCTCCGGCGACCTCCATTACCGGTGTCGATGTGGCCCTCCTCCTCCCAGACCTTGAGTCCTCCTCGGTCGAGCTAGTGCCGTGAACTTAGCCATAGCGGTTCCCGGGGATGGGCGGCGGGGTTGGTGGTGGAGTTTGGGTACTTGATCTTTGGCCTTGATTGGAACTAGGGCTTAGAGAGGAAAGGCGTGAGAACGAGTGGCTGGCATGCGCGGCTTAGGTGCTATAGTCCCGTATAAGCGGCTCTGCAGCGGTTTGGTCCCAAAGCGGCTAGTTTTTACCGCAACGGCTAGGTAAAGCGATGCTTTGTTTTCCTTCTTGATGACAAAGTTACCGTTGGATTACTTAGCGGCTATTTTTCCGGTGTTTGCCTTTGAAGGTGAGTGCTCTGCTTTCGGACGGATGTCGTTCCTGTTCGGCGAAGCGGAGTTGCTTCGGTCTTGTCGGGTTTGTTCGGTCCCGAGCGAGTCTTGTTCGGTTGAACCATAACCTGTTAAATCGCTTGTTACTGCCTTTGTAGCGAGGAAAAATACCCTCTTCGTGACTTTGAGTCTCTAGAGGATGACCCGCTCTAGTGAGTTCTTCCACTGGAGTCTCGGGGCTAAACGTCGGGGATTAGATCACGGCCCATTGCCATGGCCCACTCCACGGCTTCATCGAACAAACCTACGGGGCCCAGTCCTGGAAGGTTCTATCAGCCCATATGCATCCCGCCGAACGCCTTCCTAGGTGGCGTGGTCGTAACTTGACCAAGGAATCATGTTGAGTCTGTCTCAAACAAGAGTTCTGCTGCAGCTACGTGAAGACCCGGACGTTGGTTTCCCGGATTGGAATAGGAGTCGTGATCCCCAAGACTAGGAGTATGCCTTATCTGCCTCGGGATATATTTGGCATGTATGAGTTCGTTACGATCTCGTAGTTAGCCCGGCCCGATATTCCCTCGGTAGGTTGGTTTGCTCTGTACTATATAAACCATGCCCCTACGGCGTTTAGGGGAGGATCTGAGACGACTTAGACGCATCTGGCATCTAAGATTACTTTGTCGCATACTACTCACCTGTACACCCATAATCTCGCCGAGACTTGTTCGTCTCGCCGAGCCACCTCTTGTATTCACCTTTGATATATAAGAAAGGCTGGACGTAGGGCTATTATCTCTCCCGAGAGGCCTGAACCAGATAAAACCCTGTCTCCTGTCACATTTGTTGTTAAGTGGTTGTTCGGCGTGTCTCCTATCTCAATCTTAAAGAACCTTGGTTGACTTGGGTCGATATCCCAACCGTCGACACGGTCCCAAGGAAAGGTTCGGAGACACCGAAGAAGCGCTAAGGTAGCCTACGTAGGCTCGATACTAAGTGCGTAGAAGCAATTGCATCTCATGCATCATGTTTTCCTCATATCTTGATGTTTATCTGTGTCATTTGGCTCTTCGCGATAGACCTCGAAGGTTAAGGAGGACTTCGAGACGAATCAAGATGTAGGGATGGGATACAAGTGATCCAGGCGAGTTAACACTTACTCTTATAGATATTTACCCATATTAGGGAGAGACTGCGACTTTCCTTTCCCTAGTGCGGATTAACATCGCTATAATCATGTTTATACCCAGCTTTTCCCAAACTATATTGTTTGTTATCAAAGTGCATGCTTATTAACATGCCCACTTGTTAATCATGTTATAAATACACATGCCTGTCATTGTATTATTTAGCCTTTATGACTGTTTTGATTGTCTTATTCTTGTTTAGTCCAATAATAGTTTGGTAACAACTTTAACCCTACCTAATGGGTAAAACCTGCTTAGACTTGCTTAGGTCCAAAATAATTCTTGTAGCGACTAGCCATGGATCGGTGAACCGATATTCACCGGCCATTCATTCATTCATTCAAAAGATATGACATGTGACAGTTAGGGCAAATAGATGAGTGATGGGCTGGGTGTTGTTTGTGGTTATAGATGGGTGATCTGTCGGTCTGATTTGGGTCGGTTGGTCAGGATAGCTCATGTATGGTAATGTCATGAATTGTTGAAGTAGGGACAAGTTGGTTGGAGAGTTGCCCCATGGATGACATCCTGATGGATGATTAAGGCACGAGATGCCTTGTGTTGGGTTTAGCCATGGCTTACCTAGGAGGAACGCGGAAGAACACTCGTAACGGGGTTATCGCTGCCATTTGGAGGATGGTTCCAACACAACGTGTGGCCATATCGCGTGGAGTTCGGGTTTAGGATCGCTAGTTGCGAGCACTCTGCGGAGGCCCTCTAGGACCACTCCTGAAAGTGATCGGCATCGGTCGTCACCTGATGGTGATGAAGGCCACACTTCCCCAGGATGACGCTAGGCTAGAGTGGGCTGGCAACCCTCCAAGGCTGAGGCGAGCGATCTATGGCAAGTGTGGTCCACAACGGGATTGTCAATCCTAGAAGGATGGCGGGTTTAGGAAATGTTGGGGCAACATGAAGATCGGTTTGGTCAAGGTCAAGGACATGTATGTTTGTTGAGTTTAGGTTGGTCGTCTTAAGGAAGGTTGACTAGGTCTGTCGGTTAGTACTTTGGTTGTGTTTGTTCTTGTGCTGAGCCCTTGTTGATTAAAAGAAACATTAATACTTGATGCTAGATAGGGTAATTTAAACTCATCTTAAAAACTGGCTTTACGCAAATAAAAATAATCTCGTCCCCCAATCAAAAGCCTTATATCATTAAGTGCATTAAGGGGATTGTTAACTAGCCAGCGTTTGGATGACGCTGACCTCGCATATCTCCACTCTTTTGGATGAAAGTTAAGGAAAAGGATTTATTCGAGTGTCACGAAGGAGATGATCCGGCTACGATGGTCATGATGCGGTTTAGGGTTTGCTCCAGTTGCCTGCAGGAATGCATAGCCGTTGGAGGATCTTTCGGTTAATCTTATATATGTTCTGCTGACGCTGATGGTTTACCTATAACAGCTGTATGGTTTTTTGGCTTATTTAATATTAAGCCTGCGTCATGCAACCAGGTATGTAATTTTCTGAATATTGAAACGTATGTCCGTATGATACTTGGCTATATATTGCATGCACTAGAATACTGATCCAGGGTCTACATGTGAACAACGGCTCTCTGGTAAATATAAAAATGAGGGCTGACACCTATGAACCATTAGACTGATAACGACATGAAATCTATTCAAACTACTATACTACATAGCATCAAATATGTTATCCTTAACCATGAGCATTATGCTCCGCACATTTACATTTTTATTTTTATTTATGTTTCTTTACTATAGCTGATATGGTTTGTTAACTTCATAATTGACATCGGGAGTGAACCCACCATGAGCGTTGGTGGGTTCTTCGCCCTATCTAAAATTTCAGAGTCCATTTATATCAAGTGTAGAGTACAGAGTAAATTTTTAATATTTTGGCCCGTAGATGAATTAGATGGGGGAAATTCTTATGTCCTTTTATTGGTAATTTGAATGTCCAAACGATGTGATCATGAACTAGTGTATTTACTGTTGTTGTGTTTCTATAGTTTAACTAATTTGCAATATATTTGGTCAACGATAGACAAAGGATATTTTAGGCCTGTCCCATCTATATTTTCATTACGTGTCCGCCACGGGTTGGCATGGACTATTATTTCTATTACTTATTTATTGCAGTTTATATTTACTATTCATTTAATTTGAACCATTATAATTTGGTTTCACTATAATCGACGGTGAAGATCATTCCTTTTCTCTCTGATTAATGTGGAATTTATAATAATTTTAGATTAATGTGGTGTCTTTGTTTAACTTTACTTTAATATAATAATAATGAGTAGCGTGTCCCACATATTTACAGGACAACATTTGTGTCATTGCTTAACCTAACATAAACAAGATTTTGTTTATAAATTGTATAATTCTTTATTGTAGGTTATAAGATGTCATGTACTCTTAATTCTATTATTTTTGTTCTGAATTTATATTGTTTTATTTTATAATTATGGTAGTTTTGGACTCCTTTTCTTTCAATCTAAACGTTATAATCTGATTTGCTGTAATCAACAGAGCAATCATTTTTATCTAATTAACCTGAGAATTGTAATATTTTTTATTAACCTGAGAGTCTATTATTATATTAAGAATACTTAAAGAGAATGAAGTACAAAAGATAGAATGATGTGTTTAGGGTTTTTTATTTTGTCATTCAAAAGTATTATATGGTTTAGGATTTAAGGTTTGGGGTCCATATACAAAACCTTTCATTCATTTTTTATTTCATTTTAAACCCTAAACCATACAAAAGTATTATATGTTTATCTACTTAGAAAAGTATCTGATGCTCACCAAAAGGTCAACATATAAAGCGATGTAATAAAGCATTTCCTAATTCATTTTTGTGACTTTTAAAAAAATTAAAAATAGTAAATATTTTTATACTCTCACAACAAAATTTCTTTCACTCATTTTTAATTCATTATTCTTAAGCCATTTTTACTGAAACTTATTTATCTTTAACACCAAAATCATTTTATGGGCACTTTCATGAAACTACGGTTAAGGTTTCATATTTTAAAGGTTTTTTATTTTTTATTTTAATATCTAAATTTTTTTATGACCTTTACCATGAAAGAATGGTTCTATTTTGTAGAAGTATGATCCAAAAAAATGTTTTTTAGCTTGCCACAAAAAGCTAGAATGAAAAGAAAGAACGTGTTAAGGTTTGGTTTTAAAAGAATTTATTTAGTTGGATAAAAAAGGATAGAACGAATGAAAAGAATGACTTATTTCTTGATTCATCTCTGAACTAAACCTAGAATTCTTAGAGATGGATACCTCTTTTTATGGACCTCATCATGATATTATGATAGTTTTTTAGATTTTTCTTTTTTTGCGTCCTAAAAATCTAAAATTGTTTATGGACCCTTTCCATGTATTATGACCTTTTTTTGTTCTTTTTTTTGCTAAAAAACTAAAAACAAAAGAAATGATTGTCTTATACCCTAACATAAAACCTTAGCACATTTTGCGTTTTATTTTATTTTATCATCTTCAAAGTGTTGAAAAAGGAAGGCTCAACGCAAGAGGCTGGAAAAAACTGGAGAAAAAGGGGTCAACCACAATGGGGCGGTTGAGATTCGAACCTGCTGGGTGTCTTCGCAGTTGGGAAGCAACTGAGCAACGCACTATTGTTGCTCTGTCGTGGAGAAGGGTGGTAGAAAGAAGGTAGAAGATAAAAGGGAAAATGGTTGAGACGTTGGGATTCGAACCATGGCCAGCGACGCGAAAGTTAGCGCCAAAGACCCCCTAAGCAATTGTTCTGGCTTGTTGAGAATTTGGCGAAAGAAAACGTTTTATATATACAATTTAAATGGACGGCCGGATTCGATCGTCGATTGTGATCGAATGGCCGTGGTTATTTTGCCGACGTGGCGGCGCGGAAGCAGGTGGCGCGGAGGCATCGACGTGGACGCACCAGGAGCGGCCTGCCATGCCCTTTGTTTTATAGAATTGATAGGTAATATTTTTATATGCATTTAGCTCAACCAAGTCGTATAGCAGAGATTGCAAGATTATTCGGTTGAATCATCTTAATTCAATCACCAAAACTACCCTAAAGATATTTAAAAATATGACTCCAATATCGAAAACATGACATCACAAAATTTATCATTTGTATATTTCAATCATGAGACAAGCACCTAATCTAAGGACATCGTTGAAGATATAAGGTGAAAATATTTAAAATATATTTTTAACAAATTATCTAAGATAATCTAATTTTTAATTATTTTTTGGGTTTTTAAAAATATTTTTATTTTTCAAGCATTTAACGTGTATAAAAAGAGAGGAACATATTTTTTATGCTATAATAATATTTTAAAATGGTATTTAATATTTTTATAAAGTACTACATCAAATTCAAGAATTTTAAGATTTTTTGCATAATTTTTAGAAGTGTTTTCTATTTTAAATAAAATAGAAAATCAGTTCTAAAATTTGAAATGGAAAAGGAATTTACATGTCATTGGGCTTGAGCAATACTGCGCCAAGCCCATATGCTAGTGTGGGAGTGGCATGAGACTGGAATGTGGGACCTAATCCCTAGTGACACAGAGAAGTAATAATAGGGGATCCGTCGAGGAAAGATTGTCGTGGTGAGTGGTGACCGGAGTTGGGGAATTGACGCTCGGGAGGTGCAATTCCTGGTATGGTAAACCTAATGGTGGCCTTGGCGGAGCTCAGCGTGATTGGAGATGGCCAAATGGCGAGGTAGGACGATGGGGTTTCACGGACAGAATCAGGGAGGAGCTTTGGTTGTTACCGATAGTCGAAGAGGGCAGCAGTGGCATTGTGGTGGCGAGTAGCGCCTATCTTGTGTTAGCATCGAGTCTTGAGGACGGTTGGAGCAACGCATCGGTAGTTCACCGAAAAGGACAAAGAAGGATGTGTTAGGGGTGCTTAGGGGCGGTAAAGGAAGGAAGGTAGGATGGACAAGGGGTATATGGTGCATCGCCGGGGCCGTGGTGCCCTATTTATCGATGGCGCGGAGCGGTGGAGGCCGGTGCCGTGTCCGGCCTGAAAGGGGGAGTCAGGTGAGTGATTCAGTAGGGTTCAGAGGTGATTCCACGGCGAAGAGGCAGTGGATGAGGTCGGTGATGTGGCGAGGAGCATCCGGGTGGTGGAACTAGCGGCAAAGGATGCCTGTAGCGACGGCTGCAAGCTATTCTGATGGGCGGCAATGGTGGCACGGCAGCGCCCAAGTTTCCGCGAGGGTGGCGCAGTGAGGTGGATGTGGAAACAACGACGACTGTTGGATGAAGAGGAGAAACAATGGGCGCCATTAGATCTTCATAAACCGAAGCGGTATCAAATGTGATACGTGGACACGGGGTTGGTCATCGGATCAAGCTTGGACAAATCACAGCCATATGTGACTACTTAAAAAGTCTTGTGGGCTGGGTTGCAGGCCAAATGGGTGTTGGCGATTCTTACGTAATACAAAATTAATCCGCAATCGGACAGATATCGCGATAGTTTTTACCCGAGAGTATTCCAAGGTATCGTATTTATCCTCAGGGAACGAGGGTAAGAATATGACTATCATTTTGACATCTATCTCAAGTAATTAAGATACCAGCTAGTACTCCCTCCGTTCCAAATTGTAGTTCACTGTTGACTTTTAGACACGCCTTTTGAACATTTGTTTTATTCAAAAAATTAGTGCAAACATGCAAAAATATAAGTCATACTTAAAATATGTTTAATGATAAAACAAATCACAACAAAAATAAATAATATTTACATATAATTTTTTAATAAGACGAATGGTAAAATATAATATCCAAAAGTCAACAGTGAACTATAATTTGGAATGGAGGGAGTATATATAACAGGGGTAAGGATAATAATATGATAAAATAAACAATTACACACACAGGAGTTTAAAATATAAGGCAAGCATAACCTAGATAGTTGGGAGGAAAACTAGACGAGTTTGATGTTTCTAAATTAAGTTCAGTCATATTACCAAGCTTGAGCTAGCTAATAAATGAATGATAGAATTGTTTATGAACTTCACTCGGCCGGGGATACCATTGAGGAGAACACGAGACGATGCGGAAGATAAGAGGAGAACAATCCGATCAGTCCACAAGTGATCGAACCGCGAGCCCTCATATAGTCCAGAAGGTATGGTTTGATGCATCCTAACTCCCTTCTTCTGCTCCTACCCTCCTCCCATGTTTGATCACTGCCCCATTCTCCTCACTAATGACTCACCGCAACCTACCCACCAGTACTCGCACTTCATCAAGAAGAGTATGACCTGTCTCCTCAGTTTTCTGTCTCCATTGATATCACTATTTTCACCTAACATTAACTGCCCACCAGTACTCTCTTCCTCTAGTAGTGGAGCCGGGGCAAGTTTTGTATTCTAGAGAGATACTGTCGGGATACTCCAAGGTGTCGGTGGAGGAGGTTTGTGAAGGATATGAGGACCTTGACCTGGACATTCACATAGGTGAAGAAATTACGAAGTTAGACGATGCAGTGCCCGGTTTCATTGTGTGGCGCAAGCGCCACATAATTTTTTTGAAATAACGTGCATGCGGATCCTGGCAGACGAAGCTCTACTCCTTCATCAGTTCCCGCACTCAAAAGCCTAACACCTTCACCAGCTCCTGCACACAGAATCCTGACACCTTCACCAACTCCCGCACACAGAATCTCGTCTCCTACAAGCGGAACTCCAACTCCAACATCAGCTGCACCCAAGAAGTCAGGGTCCGCCAAATTAGGGATGCCTACTCTAGGACCTCCGATGAAGGCAGCTCCGCCCAAGAAGGCACCACCACCCAAAAAGGCAGCACTTCCCAAGAATTTAATTACCTATGAGGAGACCAAAAAGATAGTGGACACCAGTGTAATCACACACTTCAAAAAGGCATCATCGGAGAAGGAGGTTCCAATCGATGAGGGTACAAAAAAATTTTACACATCATGGGTGATCCATCGCCCCCACTATTTAGACTACGAGCGCGTGTTGGTTAAGGCTGCAAACAAGAAGTCGTCGTCGTATTCAGAAATCTAGAAGCATCTGAGATGGAAGAATTCATGAAAGCCATTGGACTTACGGCTGAACAAATATTTAATTGTGTTGAGATTCCAACGGCACCACTAGAACATCCATACGAGGGGTAAACCATTTGTTAGAAAGGATGAGATCCCATGCTACCAACAAAGATGTGCCAATTCCATGAATGGTACGATACGAGTTGAACATGTAAAGAATATTTTGACGTCCATTTTGGGCAGCAAGATTTTTCCGCGGAAAAGGAATCTTCTGTGTTGAATGGCAGCTCGTTTTTGAGCTGTACCAGACAGACGCCATCAACATGTCATTGTTGAGTTGGACTCTTTGAGTTTATTATATGTACTTCTAATTTGTACTAAATTGACCAAGTATAACTAATTTCCTTTGTATGTAGAATGGAGATACAAAGATGCAGAAGAGTGATGGTTTACAACACCGACTTCGTCGACCCATTAATGGTCAAAGAAAAACACTACAACGAACGCCAAGCGAAAGAGAGACCATCATATTCAATGTGCTAATGCAACAAACATGCATGTCATCAATACTTCTACCCTAGGAGCATAAGTACGTGTTTCCGTATCGGCTTGTACTAATTTTATTTATTGTAACAGGATGCAAGAGCTCATTACCTACACTAACATGTGTGTGTGTGTGTGTATAGTAAAAATACTTGGGACTCCATGGAGCCTGTGCTCCGTGCCTTCTTTGTAAACAATTAATGACGTAGTTATTGCATT